>CM060174.1:111558811-112767978 GCA_030549775.1 Tamarix chinensis
GAGTTAATGATTGCATGGGAGTTAGAGTTTGCATGGAAGTAGGGTTTATGTGGATCTAGGGTTTTGTATGAATGTATCTAGGATTTTGTATGGATGGATTTAGGATTTTTGCATGGATGGTTTTAGGGTTTGCACGGAGAGTTCGAAGGTTTGCATGGGATGTGTAAAGTCTGCATGGGAGTGAAATTTACATATGAAAAGTTGATTTGGGATGTAAGAAAGGTAATGTAAGCGTTGCTTGGGTGGTTAAACACTTGGATGGAAAATAGTACGTGGAGCATTGTCTAGGTACGTAGGAGACTGAGCTAGGGTTTAGAGTGACTATTGTGGTTTGTTGTGGTTAACTAAGGTTTGGAATGGCTAATTATGGTTGTTATAGTTAAATAGGGTTTGGAGTGGTTAACTATGATTTGTTGTGGTTAATTAGGGTTTGGTGTGGCTGCTTAGGGTTTTTGTTGTATCATGTGCAATTGGTGATTAAAGTGTAATTATGATGCTAGAACTTATGATTTGTGATGTGTGATGATTCATGCATGTTCAGAGCGAAACCTTTTGAATAAGATACTTAAGACACTAACCATTTAAAGTGGAAGATTATTGAGCCGGGTCCAGACCGATCTACCAGGTCAGAAATAGTGGTTAGGGTTTTTACCCTATAAGTGACCAATCCACCGACGAATAATAGTGGTGTCAACGTTGTCCCGCAGGTGACCAGCCCACCGGCAATAATAGCAGGGTGACTCAAGCTCAATAAACACAAATCATAGTTTACTAAGACACTTAAAAGATACTAATTACTTACAGTGGAACACCATGTGAGTAGGAACCAGACCGATCCACCGGTCAGGAATAGTGGTGTAGACTATTGTCCCACAAGTGACCAATCCACCGGCGAAAAATAGTGGTGTGGACTATTGTCCCGCAAGTGACCGGCCCACTAGCACTAATAGTGGGGTGTTCTTGTACTTACATGAATTTAATAAAGAGCATGGTGTGAAATGATTTCTAATCAGTGATTAATTAAATAATTAATTCGGACTATAATTGGGCCTTTATGTATCTACCTGAATGATTATATGATATTATATTATCATGATGGGTTATGCTCTTTTATTTCATCTACATTATTTATATGATTTTATGTGCTTATGTGTTGGCCTTAGTGATTGGTTACGTTACTCAGTACGTAGCGTACTGATCACCCTTTTCATGGGTGCTGCTCATTCCCACGAGTAGTATGCCCTTATGACTTTGTGCAGGTGGGTGAGACATCAGCCGGGGTTGAGTGTTGAGCTAGGTTGTGGGCTCAAAGTTCGAGAGTGACGTGGTTGTTTTTACTCTTCTTGTTATTTTATTTTTCTTCTACTAATTCTCTTTGTATCGGAGTTATCTTTTGTGATTTATTATTTTGTGTTCAGTATTTGAGATGGACCTTTTAACAGTTGTACAATTATATCTCGTTGTGATTATTAATTATAATTCTTTATGCGTACTCTGATTCTAAGTTATTATCTCTTTAATTCATTTTATAAAATCTTAGTTTAAGTTTTATATTAATCTTTTTAGCCTTAGCACTTGGTACTGAAACGGTCGGAGAGAACCGGTTTGGTACTAAATGTGGCGGTAACATCCCCAGAATTTACGAGTTTTAAATTAAGTATTTTAATTACTTCCGCTTTAAAAAAAGTAGTAAATTTTGGGGTGTTACAATATCTTCAAAGTTAATATAGGAGCTAGAAAGAAAGATATTTTAAGTCCTTAGAACTCACAAAATAAATATTGGATGGAAGTAGTAAAGAAGGAAATCATCAAGTGTTTGGATTGCGGATTCAACTACCCACTATCAAAATTTAAATGGGTGACACCTATTTAAGTGGTACCTAAAAAGTTAGGGGTTATTGTAGTGAAGAACGAGGAGAATGAGTTAATCTCCCAAATAATAGTGACTGGACATCCAATAGTTGTCTTGTGAGTTTTAAACATTTACAGTAGATTTCTTTCTTGCTCCTCAGTCAACTTTGAAGATATGATCACTAGAAGGGTCTCCCTTGTGTGTACCCCACACGCCCCACCTGATCGCTGGAAGGGTCTTGCCTCTAACAACCTTGCACACTTGTGTGCACCCTACACACCCCTTCTATGCATGTTCCATGCTCTCGATCATGTATGCATTACATGCATGACTGTGCCTTTGGTATTTTCCTTGTGCACAACGGTGCTTGTTACCATACTTTTCACCCCATCTTCTTTCATCTCCTCCTTGGTTGTGTGAACCACCACCACTGCACCCCTCTATGCTATGGAAAGAAAAACCAAAACCTCCCTCTAGCAACATCGACAATTGCTATTTTCCCCACTTTAGTAATTACAACAAGTATTGTTGCTATCCTTATTTCTTGCATGACTTTGTGTCATTGTCCCCTTGTTGCGTTGTTACCTCATGTAGCTTCCTTTGCCTCTATCACTTTCTATCTTTTTTTTCCTATGTTGATTTTATTTAATTTTATTTTTTTATTATGTGGTATTAGATTCTAATATATGTGTTGTTGGTGTTGAATTACTTAAATAGTCCTTGAGTTATTATGGAGAAGAGGATATTTTATGCTTTTGTGTAGCTTAGATTTAGATAAATCTGATCACTCATGAGATGGTAGAATTTATGTATGAGCATGACGGGTTGTTTAGATCTAGAATCATACTAGGATTTTATACTATGAAAATGTTTTGAATAAATTGATGAATAATAACATATGCATGTCTAGGGTTTTGCTAGAGTTTTAACCTTTCAAGATATTATATATATGCTATGTTACGCATTCTATAGTTATCATTGCATGTGTAGTTAGAGTTGATATAAATAACATGAAATTATACATGCATGAATAGGGTTAAAATATGATAATTACTATTCATGTATTCTAAGGTATGTATGCTCTCTTGCGTGCACCATGATGATAATTGCCATTTTAAATGTTATATCATGTTAAAAATATGTATGTATGTGTCTTGTGGAATATATGACATGTTAGATACACATGGTTAGGATTTTTACACATAATTTGGTAAATATATGCATAATAAATAATATAGTCAATCACTAAATCTTAGAAATTACCTCATACTAAAACATGGTAAATTATTATATTTTATCATTTTCATAAAAAAAAATCTCATAACAATAATATTTGGTATTAAATTGGATAATAATGGTGAAATTTAGGTTTAAAGGGCATTTTGGTTGTTTTCGATCTAACGCACTTAATGTGAATAATTGGACATGTTATGAACTTAGACTTGTGATAGATTGACCTTAGTAGTAAATTTAGCTTTGATAGAGACCAATGACCTTAGGGTTTACTCTAATAATTTAAAATAAATGGAAATGGTTAAGTATATAAATGAAAATTATTGTGCAATGTGTGCTAATTGTGATCATATCATAAATCATTAATACTTAAAGTTGAAGACCTTGAGTTTGGAAATTGTTTCTTTTTAGGATTAACTACCCTAGAGAGGAGGTGTAGCCTTCATTTGATTTTGGTTATTTAGTGTGTCATTGTGCCCCAATAAGGCCTTAATCTACTCCATAGGTGACCTAAGGCTCCTATAGGGTATCGATAATTAAGGATTAGGTGAGCATGATTGGAGGATATTGTGTCGTCTATGTGCACCAGTATGACTAAGCATACTGTAGTTTCCCTGGGTTTAAGAGTAAGGTTATTGTGTTGCTTCTGTGCACTAATAGAACCGGATATACCTAATGTCTCCGGATTGATTGTATCCCTCTCAAGTAATTAAAAATGAAAGTAAATGTTATGTAAGAATTTAAAAGGATTGTTGTGGTTGTGGTTTGATAGTTGCCTTTGTGTGCTACTTGGTTTGATAGATTGGTTTGGTAGTTTCCTTACCACCCTACCTTTGATATTGGAATTGAGTTATAATTTTTATTCGATAGTTACCTTAGCACCATGTCTTTGGTATTTGGAATTGAATTAGATTTTTTATTCAATAGTTACCTTAGTGCCATGTCTTTGGTATTTGGAATTGAATC
The DNA here is from genome assembly GCA_030549775.1 of Tamarix chinensis. Lineage (NCBI taxonomy): Eukaryota > Viridiplantae > Streptophyta > Magnoliopsida > Caryophyllales > Tamaricaceae > Tamarix > Tamarix chinensis. Next base: position 111,562,863 of record CM060174.1, read on the forward strand.
AGATTTTTGATTTGGTAGTTGCATCAGTGTCCTACCTTAGTATTTGGAATTGATTTAATTATTTTGTTATGGTCGTGTATTTTGATATGGCTATTGTGTATTTTGAGATGATGTGAATTGGTAAGATATGATTGGTTGCTAAGTATGAGACTTTGATGTTGTATATATTATCTCATGATTATTTTATATTGTTACAGAATGTTCTTTGTGTTTTGAGCATGTTTTAGGATTATTGCATGATTATGTGTAATGTGAGCAAGTTGTCTCTTATGAGGTATTGTAATTTACTCAATACGAGAAAGTCATACTAATACTACATTTGTAGATGACTATGTGAAGGGCATGAAGCATTTCAAGGTGAATAATAGTGGCATGGATAAGTGGATCCCTTGAAAATAAGTTCCAGTCTTGGAATGGGCCTTTGGGTCTAATAGTTAGGTCAAACTGTTGTTTTACCTTCAGGAATTGGTTTTTGTTGTAATCGGTTTTCCTTTGTATTTTGATTTGTGTGGTTATACGAAGACTATATATTTGCAATTTGTATCCATGTTATTGCCTTTTATTTTCATTGCTTTGTGTTTGGATCTAACTTTTTCGGGCCTTAGAACTTAGGATAAGAAGGGTGAGAGAACAAGACATGTGCTAAGTGTGGCAGTGACATCCATTATTTTGATATTAATGCTTCTAAAAAGAAAAAATTGTAAGTAGTAAAATGAGGGTATTAAAAGTTGGTATTAGAACTTTTGGTTTTAAATTACTCTCTCCTATTTTTGAAAATTCCGGTCCTAAATGTTTTGAACCATGGTTTAGCCTTTGTGACAAAGTGACTTGGGTGCGAGTCTTTGGTTGCGTATGAGAATTGGCTGACTGTTATCCTTTGAATGATGTGATGTGCTTATCCATCTTATAGGTGGCCTTTGTTTGCATTTGCTAGGGTTGTGACCCTATTACTCTCTTTTCTTTAGCATTATATATAACATCCTAATTTTTATGACTTAAAAATTTTATTTAAAGAGTTAATTGTAGATGCTAAAACAATATAACCGAAGGCTATTACTGCCACACTTGGTACAAATCTTGTTATCTCTACCATTTTCATACAAAGTGAAAATGCTAAAATCATCAATCCACTTAAATTAATAATATAGTTACAAGATTTATATTAGAGAAAACAAACAGATTGATATCATTATGAAAATCAACAACATCGGATGTTACAAAACTTAAAGAGAGAAAATATAAGAGGACACCAGGGTCCAAATATAATCTGAGTCAATAGTCTTAAGTTCTCAATCTAAACTGTGAGCTTTTGACTAAGTTCGTAAGCTGACTTACAAAGTCCATTATCCATTGAATAGGTAGGGTCCCACGAAAGGAACCATTCAGTACAATAGTACAAAGCATCCCATTATACTAAACTAATACGAGAAACAAGCATGGAACACATACAAGACATAAAAAAACATGGTATGCAACATTGAAACATACTTGCATTAATGGAAATATAATAATCACTAATATAACCAAATATCACCAAGGACATATGCTATTTAAACTTGCACATGTTAAAACATCTGAAACACACCAAGTGAACATATATAAAGGATGCTCTTTAAAGTATCACTAGAAAAAACATCAACCCAAACCTCTTCCTCCTACGCTGATTTCTTATTCTCCTCCTCTTATCCTGTGTGTGTTTTCCTTATCTCCTGTAGCACATAACCATCATCTCACATCTCTCCCCTGTGCCTCTACTGGCCATGCCATGTTTCCTTTATTATGCTCATCACCATCATCATCCCTTGCCATTATCCTCTATATGCCACCTTATACATATACATATACATACATACAGACACACACACACACATACACATACATACATACATACTACCTCCTTCTCCTCTCTCCCTCCCTCATTTGTTTACCTCGTTTTGCCCATTTTCTATCAAGCAAATAGCTGGCCCTTGCTCTATTCATCAGTCGAGCCACCACCACCATCACCATGCACCACCACAACCACCAAGTGTTTCCTTGTGCTTCATAAATCAACCACCTAAACCACCCAATCATCCCCCTCAATGTCGCTAAGCATCACCGTCCATTGCCATCGTTTTCCCCTCCTCTTACTCACGCATCTATTGTGTTTTTATGAGGCACACAGTCGTGTGGATCATGCACGCCCTAGCCATGCCTCCTCACATATCATCACACGCCTCATGCATAGTCGCTCACACAACCGTGCACTAGCATCACATGCCTATGCATGCTCACATAGATAACGCACTACCTCACACACCCTTATGCGTCCCTATTCTTTCACGCTCGTGCATGCGTTGCATGCACAGACCTATGCAAGTTCACAACAACTTGTTGCACACCCATGAAACCCTCTTTCTTGGCCATGCATTCCTTTTAACACACCCAAATGTCACCTAAACACCACCATAACTCCAACATAGCACCACCATACCTTTCACCACACTTCCACGCAACTCAAGCTTCCATTTGACTCTAATTATTTCAAAATTTACCCTCCTTTACCTTAACTTTTCCCTCGATTTTAATCTCTCATCCTAATTGTATATTATCTTATTTTCGTAGGTGATATTCAAGTGATCTCGGAGGAGGCAGTTTAGGATTTATATTCTTAGAGCCCGATGTCTTTGTTGGTAAGGATACTAGTAGATGTTTAGGTTTTGTGTTAAATGCTTGAATGGCTATGTGTTTTATCATGTTATTGTTATTATATTATTAAATGTATGTTGCTAATGATGTGTTATAATAATATATATTATATGATGGAAAGAGAGTAAGAATGGTAAAAATATGTGTTGATATGATGTTGCTATGCTAATTAGTAGTACTGTGTGAATAAGTATAGCTTGTGAAGGATTAATATGGGCCAAATAAATTATGATAAGTGGGAAATAAGTATATTTAAGAGATATGAAACTAAATGGAGGATTGGAAAATAATGATATTGAAGATATAAGATTTTCATAAAGTAAGGACTATCGATTATCTTTAAGGACATTTTGGTTAATATGGAAATTTCGGTATTTTAAATTTTTAGGTGGATTAAGATATGATAATATTATCATGAGAAGTTTTTGGAGTGATAATTGAATGTCTTGGATTTCTCAAACTAAGATAATGAATTAATTAGGGTTAAAATTGTAATGTTATTATTACATGTGTAAAATTTTAGAGTTAGGCTACGAATTTTTGATTTATTGTTAATATTGGTATTTTGGTGAATAGTTATTTTGAAGATGGTCTTGATATATGTATATCAATGTCTTACTTGCCTGAATTATGTTTTATAGTCATAAAACCAATTATGAATAAAATACTAATTATTAAAGTGAAAAATCATATGAGTCAAGACTGGTTGTACATGTCCGTTCCACCGAACAGGAATAGTGGCTGGGAGTGTTGTGCCTCGGGATTTTATATATTGATAACCATTCCACTGGTAGAGAATATTGGCCAGGAGCATTCTACCCGGGTTATATAATTTTGATAATCGCTCCACCGGTTAATAATAGTGGGGTCCCTAAACTTAATCTAACATGAATCTCGAAAACAATCATAATAATGGATAAGATACTAATCACTTAAAGTGAAAAACTACTTGAGTAAAAACCGGTTGTACCTATCCATTCCATTGCATGAGAATAGTTGTTGGGAGTGTTTTGCCATAGGGTTTTATATATTGATAACCATTTCATCAATCGAGAATAGTAGCCAGGAGCATTATGCCCTAGGGTTATATAATTTTAATAACCATTCCACCGCTAGAGAATAGTGGGGTCCTTGAACTCAATGTAAAGAGAAGAATGGATTATGTTATATTCTAATAGTACGAATTTAAAATTAGTAATTACCCTGTATTAACTTTTGTATCTCGCATATTTGCTACTTTCTACTGAGAATGCATGTAATTATACGTTTTTCCTATTTTTGCTATATTGTTACCTTACTCAGTATGTACCGTACTGATCATCCTTTTTATGGGTACTACTCATTCCCATTAGCATATGACCTAGATTTTTATGTGCAAGTCAATGAGGACCGAGTAGATGATTTTACAACTTATAAGGCTTTGTATGGGGTGGAGTGATTTATGTATTAGGAATTTTGGACGTAGAGTCATGTTATTCGGATGTTGGTTTTACCAAGCTACTCTCTTGGGGCTCTTAGACCCATATTATCCCTTTCGTCTGTATTTTTGATTATTGTACCCCGAGTAAATCTCCAAACTTGTATTTAAGTTTATGAAACTCCTCTCATTTTTGTTTTATCCGATTGAACATTTTAAATTATTTTGCCTTGTAATTGATATAATAATGGGCTGGTAAGCTAGATTTATGTCAACTATAGTATTAACATCTGATTATTTAATTTTATGCTTCCCATGTAAAATGAAAAATTTTAGTGGTAAATTCTAGCGTGTTATATAGGACCAATGAAAATCCACAACATCATAGGTAGACACAAAGGATCCTACTGTACAAGAGGTGGGTACAAAGGCTGCTACCGATCAATCTAATGATCCAATAATTGTTTAAATTCGATAATAATCACTTCGATTTTTATTTACTTTGAGTTTAATGATCATGCTATTATTTAACCAGTGTAACTGTGTGAAACAATATATTTGAGCCACTATTATTGTCTAGTGGAACGGATCCAACACCTCTTAAGGTAAACTGCTTTTGAGTCACTATTCTTAGGATAAAACAATATCATGTGGTGGAACGGACCCAACACCTTTTAGGATAAAACAATACTGAATTACTAGTATTAAACTAATGGAATGATATCAAGCATCTCTCAGGGATAACACACTTGAGCCACGATTATCTTCATGTGGAGCAGACTTAACACCTTAGTCCTAACTCACATAATCTTCCACTTTAAATAATTAATGTCTTATCCATTAGTTACTCATCTCAAATCATATTTTTATTCATGTTAAGTATAGGGCCCCGCTATTCTTAATTTAGTGGAATGGACTAAAGCATCTCTCAAGGATAACACGCGTAAGCCATTATTATCGTCTGGTGGAACAGGCACAACACCTCTTAGAAAAAAATGCACCTGAGATACTATTCTTAAATCGGAGGAATAGTCTTAAACACCTCTCAAAAACTATACACCTAAGTCATTATTATCATCTGGTGGAATTAACCCAACTCACATGACCTTTCACTTTAAATAATTAATATCTTATTTGGTGTTGATAATACAAGGTCATCTTATAAGAATCATTCAACTTGCATGTATTAAATTTGATAAACAAGTAAACCCAACCACATAATTATCAAGGCGCATTGGGCCAAAAATAACCAAGATGCCCCTAAGATCAAAATTATCACATTATCATCATTTTTAAATTCTAAATCCATTTCGTTTATTAATTTGTCAGGAAAAATCTAAAACATCATAATTAAATTATTTAACATTAAATTAAATTATCACATACATTAAATGACCATTTTACCCTTAATTATGATTAAGTACATAAAACCCTAGCATCCATCCAGAATTACATAATCTCGTACCCAATAATATATAATACACATTATACATGCTTGTCAGGGTAAATATCATAATACACATAAAATGACCAAATTACCTCCAGGACACACATCAATAATAATTATTCCACAATTATATCTAAGCATGTTCAACCTATCATTTTCCATGTACATGTTATACAAAATCATAAAGATAATTTTTCCATACTTTTGTATTCAAATTACTTTACATAAGATAATGATGGGCATGAATTATTCCCATTATATTGACTTTAACATGAAGATTTAGTATGATCGTATGATAATTTTTTATATACTTTAGTCCAATTGCTCTTGTTTTTTTCTCTTGATCATACTTTATAGGTATTTCGAGAAAATATGATTAAAAGGAGTTAAAACGCAATAGGTGGAATAAAACGAAAGCAAATGTGAGTGTTAAAGGTATGAAGATGAATAAATACTTGCAAATCCAACAATAATGCAATATTAATTTGGAAAAGTGTTAAAAAAAAGTTGTATACATTTTTGTTAGTTTTCCAACGCATCAAAAATGGGCTTAATATGAAGTTAAAAAAAGAATTTATGGCCAAAATATGAAACATATGCAAAGTTGAAGCAGTTCCCATCAACACGACCCTATCGTGTTTATTTACATGGTCATGTCAATGGGCAATCACATATTTATAATTTTTTCCCATTTAGTTTAATGAGAGAAACATATGGGATAAAAAGATGACAATTTTGGGAGCACTAAACAGAGATCTAGGATTCTTTGTTTGGCATTACCTAATCCAATACCACTCCCAATTCATTGACTATCTTCTATCTCTTGATCTCAATTTTTTTTCTTAGTCAGACGGATAGAACAGTGAATTCCTCATATTGAATAAAGAGGGAATTGTATTTTTCATTCAAATTTTATTTATTTTTAAACTGATGCAATTATTTATTTTTAAGATTCCTAGCCTAATGAAATCTATGATAGGTTAACTAATCTATGTTGAGGTGAAGGAAAATCCCTTGATCTGAATGTATTGAGAATCTAAATCTTGACCAATATAATTCATTGTCATATATGTTGTTTTAATGCTTTAATTGGTATAATAGAGAAATTTACCACTTGTCTATTATTATTTAGAGAGATCCAATGAGATTTGAGAGATGGGTTGGAATAGGATCTATTATCATGACTAGAGATCAAACCACAAATTTGAGAGATGTTTGTTGGCCTCTACAACTAGAAAAATGGAATATGATAAATAATAATGCATTTCCTGTTTTTGCACTCATATTAGAGATAGATGAATCTTAATAGACAATAGGGTTTAGTAGATTGAGAGAGTATTACACTTCATAATTTGGTTGGCATTCAAGATAATATGTTTTGATTTGGGATTTGGGGATAATATCCGATCATAGTGGGGTTAAGGGGATTGATCACTAACTAACTTTTACTTTGTAACGCCCTAAAATTTTGCTTAGTCTAAACCTGAGTCATTAATACGCTAATTTGATTTTAATCTTAAGAAATCTTATTTTTAGACTTAACCAAATTTCTTAACCCCAAAATTTTAACCGAAACTGAAACCTTGACTGGGATAAACCGTAATTCATAAACCAAGATAAAAACCTTATAAAATTTCCACCAATAATAATTACTCTTGGCTAATCCAAAATCACCTAATCTAATTCAAATCTCCTAACCCTTATCTTTTTCCTTTTCTTTTCTACCTTTTTCTTTTCTTTTCTTTTCTTTTTCCACCTTCTCCTACGCCCTTTTTCCTTGTGGCGTGAAGGAGTTTGGCTCCTCTGTACCATGACACCAACAACTTGCCCTCCCACATGTATCCTTTCACCATCACCCTGCCACCCTCGTGCCTCTATTGCACCTTAACGCCATCACCACACGCACACCACCATCATCTCACCATCATTCCACTTCTTCCTGTTGCTGCTATGTTTTGCCCGTCAGCCACCATCACCATCATCACTTTTATCTCCCGTCAAGTCTCCTTCGCGCACCACCCTTATTGAAACCATCATCATCACCCTCTGATACTTCCCCTAATTCCTTCTTCATCCTCGCACACTACCATCATCCTCTATAATTTTCCCCGTTCTCACGGCAACACTCCTCTGCCATTTTTCTCCTCTATGGTAAGCTACCATCTTAGTATATATACCCCTCCATCCTTCTATTTTATTGTCATCCATCACCTCCCCGACCTTATTCTCTTCTTCCTTCTTCTTCCTCCTTCTTTCTCTTTTTTTGGCATTCACACCACCCAATCCACCACCGTGCACCACCATTTTCTGCCATTTGGCCGATGGACCGACCACCAAGGTTTCCCCAACCTTCTCCCTCGCCGTCGTCGGCCATAGCCACTAACCACTGCCTTTTTTTCCTTCTTCTTCCCCTTATTTGTTGTAGTGTTTTAGAGCCTACTACACGATCGTGCAACACTTAAAATCTCCTGCTGCACGGCCGTGTAACTTATGCACCGCCTGGTCGTGCGTCTTTTTTCTCTCCACCTTTTATGCACCGGTGCTATACAATCGTGCAACTTTTGTACCACTTGGCCATGCAACTTCTTTTCTTGGCCGCACACCCTTATTTTCACCCCAAACCTTGTCCAAACACCACCAAAATTTAACCGTAGCTCTACCACACATTCTTCTACACTTCCATACAATTCAAGCTTCCATTTGACTTCGGTTAATTCCATTTTTTACCCTTCTCTACCTTAACTTCCCTCTTAATTTTTAATCTTTGATCCTAATTGTATTTTATCTTCTTTTCGAAGGTGATCTTCTGGTGATCTCGGAGCAGGTATATGATTTACGTGCATAGAGCTCGGTGTATTTGTTGGTAAGGATACATGTCATAGCTAAAGGTTTATGTGATACTTGTATTTTTGTATATGCTTTTGTTTTGAGTACGCTGTATTGAATAATATATTTATGAAAATGCTATAAAATGATATTCTTGAGAGTAATGAAATTTTAGAAGTACGTATTTAGGTATAATGTTGGATAGAGAATATCTATGGAAAACTGAGGATATGTACTTCGAATAATGATTGGAAATTTAAATGTTTTGGGTTTCATAAGGCTTTGGGATAATATGATTGTCTTAACTACCCTGAGGGTATTATGATCATTTGAGGATAATTACGTGGTAGTACTTATATTGTTCAGTTATATGCCTTACATATTTATATGAGTTCAGTATGAAAATATACAATCAACTCTAAATAAGGTACTAATCATTTAAAGTAAAAGATCACGTGAGTCAGGCCAATGTATTTATATGGGTCAGTTCCACCAATTAATAATAGTGGCTCGGGTGTATCGTCCTCAAGAAGTGCTTCAATCCATTCCACCGGATTAAGAATAATGGGGCCCCATACTCAATGTGAATGAAAATGCAATTATGAGGTAAAGTATATATGGAAAGATACTAATCATTTAAAGTGAATGACTACTCGAGTTAGGACTTAGGTGTTGGGTTCGTTCCACCAAATAATAATAGTTGCTCGGGTGTGTTGTCCTCAAAAGGTACTTCAGACCATTCTACTGGTTTAATAATAGTGGCTTAGGAGTATTTTACTCTAAGAGGTGTTAGCTCCATTCTGCCGGATAATAATAGTGGCCGGGTGTGTTGTCTCTGAGAGGTGTTTCAAACCATTCTACTGGTTTAATAATAGTGGGATCCCTGAACTCAATATAGATAAAAGATTGGAACATGTTATATCTAATGAAAGGCCTAGAATCAATAACTATTTGGTATTCTTTGAATTACACAGGTATGATTTTCTTATGATAATTCTTATAACCCTACTTGATTGTACTGTTCCCTTACTCAGTACATAGTGTACTAATAATTCATTTCATGGGTGATGCTCAATCCAATGAGTAGACAACCCAAATGTTTATGTGCAGGTTGATAAGGATTGGGTGGATGAATTCGTAGCTTTTAATGCTATATATGTGGAGGGGAGATTTCTCTTCTATTAGAGTTGGGGTGTAGAGTCATGTTATTCAGATGATAGTTTTACCCGAATACCTTTTTGGACTCTTAGTTCCATGGGATCACTTTTTGTTATATTTTAATTTTGTAATCGAAGTTGATCTCCAAATGCTTATTTGATATTATTAAAAGTTGTCTAATTTATTACTATCATGTTTTAAATTTTCTAATCGTTTTGCCTCGTAATTGATATAATGATGGTGGAGTTAGCCAGACTATTATGGCAGTAACACTCAACTATTTGATTATAGACTTTCACTTAAAATGAAATTTTTCAATAGTAAATTTTGGGGTGTACACACTTGTTTTTATATTATAGTTGGATTTTGTTTGCACATTTTATTTTCATTTAGGGTTAGACATCATTTGTATCCTATCGTTAGTCTAAACATGGGAGATATTTTCATCATCCCGTTGCTCACTTCCTAGTCCCTATAAGATCTACCTTGCCTTCTACTTTAGCACCATACACTTATAGTTAGAATTCATCAGATAATATGTTATTTTTACCAATTTTCATGATAACATTAATAAACACAAAACTATAATATAATGAATTATGCTTAAAACATTTGATACATAAAAACCCTGATGTGTTATCATGCAATATCTATCATTTTAGTAGGGTATAAGAGTTACTATATAACAAACATCCTTAACATGGTTTGCACTTTAAACCCTAATGTGCCATCATGTGATGTTTACCCTTTTAGTAAAGTATTAAAGTTATTTGATTTCCAGCAAAAATGTAAATTATAGGCATCCTACCAAAAATTATAAGGCCCTGCTAATTAAATTTTTATACCTAAAAATAATACCACAATTACTTATTTAATATTTGATAAATAAAAAAATAACTATAAAAAATATATTTATCTTATATAATTACCAAAATATGCTTATTTATCAAATTTGGTACCAAAAAATATTTTATACCAAAACTCTTCCTCACTATGCATACAGCATGAGTGAGGAACGCAAGGGTTTGTGTTAGGTTAGGTTGGAGAAGGCTGGTTTGAGGAGGAAGGGTGAGGTAGGGGTGGTGGAGATGGTGGTTGGGTGGTGCTAGTGGTTGGAGGTTATGGCCATGGGTGGTGGTTGTTGGTTGTGTGAAGGATGGCTAAGTTGGTAGGGGTTATACAATAGGTGGGGCAGGGGGCTGGAGTTCACTAAAAATGAAGGTGCTATAAGCTAGGAGGTGTGGTTCGTCAGAAATGGTCGGAGATAGGGCTGGCAAAGGATGGTGGAATGGGTCAAAGAGGTTGGGGAAGGCTTTAGTGGATGTGGCCAGTGGTGGCGTTGGAGCTTGGTTAGCTGGGTTATGATGATGACTACGAGGGTGGTGGTGTAGGATGGATGATAAGGCTATGGTAGGGGAGGTGCAAGTGGTCATGGTGCTGTAGGGAAGAGTGGTACAAGATGGCATTGGTTGTTGATGAAGGTACTAAAGTGAAGGGGAAAGCAATAATAGTTTATATCGGTTCTTAGGGGTATGCAATAGAGGGGGTGCCAAAGTTGGTAGGTAGGTTGCAGTAGAAATGTCCATAGGGGAAGAGAAGAAGCAGCAAAGCACGACCAGGGAGAAGGGAGAAAAAGAAGAAAAGGGGGAGAAGGAGAAAATGAAGGCAGATGATTCTGATGGCTGGGGTAGTGCTGGGTCTGTGTAGATGGAAAGGATCCACGACAAGGAGGTGGATGTGGTGTAGAGGAGGAAGCATGGATAGGGGCTAGCAACTAGGTCGAGGTGGTGATGGTAACATATGGGCTTGGAGGTGTTGTTTGGACTAGGATGGAAGGGAGTAGAAGGAATGACTGGGGTGTGGTGGTGGTGATGTGCACACGTGATTCTAGGATGGGGACACCAAAAAAGGCTAAGGAAGAGCAAGGCTGGAGTCGAATAAAGAATAAAGAGAGGGAAGGAGGGTTGGTGCACTCTTATTTGGGTGAGGTAATGTAGAGGGGTTGTGAGGTTAGTTTGGTCAAGGAAGTGAAACCTAATGAATCTAAGAGAGAGGGAGAAAGGGAAGGTCAAACTGGCTAAATAGGAGTAAGGATGAAGGGTTGTGTTTGGTTGTGGTTAGTGTTGGAAGGTGTATTTGTGTGTTTATATATATGTAGATGGGAAAATGGAGCAATAAGGGAGGTTGGTTCACAAAGGGGGTAAGGTGTAATACCCCAAAATTTTACAATTTATAATTTAATAAATAGACTTTCTTTGGAATAACTTAACTTTTAAATTTATTTAAGTTAATTATTTTATGGATTTTTGAGCATATAAAAATGGATATGAATATTCAATAAATTAAAATAAGAATTTTGTTATTTTATCATACGCATTTTATTTAAATACTTTTCCAAACCAATATTTTACTAAAATTATCCTTTTTTAAACCATTATATTAAATTATAATAAATTAAATTATTAAATTAATTTATTTATCAAAAATATTAAACTCCATTATTCTAAAAATTATTTTATTTTATTTCTCCCCATTTTTCCTTTTCCCTTTTTCTTTCTCCCTTTTTCTTCTTTTTCCCTTTTCTTCTTTTTCCTTCAGGCCACCAGGCCTATGGCCTTTCTCCCCCCTCATGCTGGGCCACCGCCCCACCTCCTCCTCTTCTTTCCCTTCTCCAGCGTTGCTTGCCCTATCCCACCCCCTTATTTCTTTTCTTTATTTCCTTCTCCCCTTGACCGGGCAGCTCGCTCCCCCTTCTTTCTTCCTCACTCGGCCAACCTGCCTTTCCTTTCTTTCTATTTTTCTCCTTCTTCCTCCTTCCTCAACCGTCGAACTGCACTCCATAGCTAGCCTACTACAGCAGCCTGCCATCACCTGCCACTGCCCCTACGACCCTACTCCCTCTCCCTTTCTCCCCTATCCTTTTCCTCTTATTTTGGACCAAGCCTGAGCCTACAACCCTCACCGCATGCCTTCCATTTTCCTCCTCCCTCTCCCTGCAACTACCACCCTATGCTTACCACCACAGCTTCTCAGCTGACACCTACCTCCCCTCCTTTCCCTCTTCCTTTTCTTCTCCTTATCACCTTCCCTTCTGCTCATTTTTATGCGCCTCGAGCCCCCTCACCCCTTGCAGAACCTTCTCTCTTTTCTTTCCTTTCCTTACCTTCTCCTCCCCTATTTTTGCTCTGTCGCCCTCAACCATCACTACCACAGCCCATCTGACCACCTGCACCACTTTCCTTCCACTCCTATTACTTCCCTACACCACCAAGTCACCCTTACAAGCCTCCTGCAGCCACCTTGCTTCTCCTTCCTTTTCTTTCCTCCTTATTGGCCTCCACCTTACACCACCACCGTTTTCCACCATTCTTCCTCTTTTGGTGTTACCAAGGCCACCAATCCACTCCCTCTAACCTCCCCTACCACCCCCTTGCCTCCCTTGGCCGAAACCCATCCCTGCCCATCATTTTCCTTCTTCTTTTCTCATCTTTCTTCACCTCCGCCACTTTTGTAGCCATTATAGCAACCCTGCAGCTACCAACTTGATAAGTTCATATTTTGATACATTTTATACCCTTATAATCTTAGTTTTTGGTAGTTTATTTAACTAATATAGGGGAATAATTATTGTTTTATGCTTAAGTGGTAAAATTTGCATAAACATTATTATTTGAGCTAAAATGATATAAATTAAGTAAATTTAGAATAAAATATTATTTATTAATAATTATTGAATTTTATTTTGCAGGTATTATTATTTTTAAATAAAAGAAAAAAAAAGAAGTCGATGTTTGGACCAACGGCCAAAGGCCGAAGGCCCAAACGCCACAAAAACGAAACCAAACGAGCCACAGACGCGGCGCACGAAACAAAAAAAAACCAAGAGAGTCAGCTGGGCAAGGCTGACGTGGGACGAACAAAAGGATGAGGCGGGCCTGCGAATAGGGCTGACGTGGAGGCACGGACAGTAGAAAAGAGAGCAACAGAAGGCAGCACAAAAGTTTATAAAAAGGAGAGACGGACGAGACACAGGGGGCGGTCGCTCGGTCAAGAGCCTCAACAGGCTCGAGGCGGGCGGTAGAAGAGAGCCTTCATAGGCTCGGGCGACGCAAGGACGAACAGAGAGCCGCAGAGCGGAGAGCCACAAAAAGAGGCTCGGGAGAGACAGAGCGACAGAGAACGGTAGAGAGCCGCAGAAAGGAGGGCGCATCTGGAGCCTTTATAGGCTCGGGAGAGGCTCGACATAGCCTTCAGCACAGACTGTGATGCAGCAGCACGGAAACCGAAGCCTCAGCTACGCACGGAACCAGGCATAGCAACCCACGTCAGCGCCGTCAGCCGGAAAAAGGAAAAAGAAAAGAATTTGTTCACGGAAATTGAGGTGCCGAGAGAGAATAAAAATATAGGGAAGAATTTATCCGGTGGAATTTATTTCAGATAAAATTAATTTTTGTCTGAATAAATTCTTGATCTTTTATCCAAAATTAATTTCGGTTATTTCTTTCTCTTATTTTTAATTTATATTTTAGATATATATTTCTGTGTAATTAATTCTTTAATTATGAGTGGCTGATTATTTATTGTTAGGGAATGAATTGAAACCCTAGACTATGGTTTGAATTATAAATTTATTTTCTTTGTTTTGTGAGATTGTTTCTTGACTCTATATTAATTGCTATCATTTATATGTATAATTCTGTCCAGTATAGTTTATTTGGTGCATGCCTTATTCTGATTCCTCATAAGTGACAGTATGTAGGATTATTTGCCTGCTAGGTGGCCATATAAATATACTAGAATTTATATGTATAAATTGCAGCTAGGTTAGATAACAATTCACCTAATCGTTTTGTAATTCTATCCGAAGTGGTAAAACGTTTCGATACGTGTGGGTCAAGGAAAGGAAATACAGCTAGACATGCTTTTTGTACTAGTTTGGGTACTTAGATTGACAGCCTTCCACTTACACTTAATGCATTAAATCTAGTTAAATATAGGAGCCGCATGTTGCTGCTATACTGCTAGTATTTAATAGGGTTAATATTGGCGCTTTGTCGTATTAATTAATTAAGGGAAGTAATATAAGGTGTATAGACCTGCTTTTGGTGTGCAACTTGGTCGATCTCATTCTCACGATTAAATATTGACTTAGAAATAAATATTATATTACGACCTAATCTAGTGGTGGATTTTTATTTTCCTAACATGTTTATCATAACTGTGGTTTTCCATTATTTCCCATTATTTTCATTATTAGTTTATTTTATTTGTTCATTTTATTATTATTATTTTGATAAACCCCCATTTATATTTTTCTTATTTATTTATTTAGTGTTATTTAGGATTTTTTATTTTTAGTTTTATTTTTAAGCTAGTTAGATAGAGGTGGGCCCTCTCAATCCCCGGTTTAGAACGATACCCTTATTTATCAGTCCTACAATTGACAACAAGAGGGTTTAAATTGTGTGCCGGCTACGATCGCACCAATTTTTGGTGCCGTTGCCGGGGATTGGTAACTTCACCTTTATTTTGCTAGTATTTTTAGTGTGTTTTCATTTTTAGTGTTTTTTCTATTTTTTCTTTTAGTTTTGTTTTATATATATATTTTTAGAATTTTTGGTGTGTTTTGTTATTAACCTTTTCCTTTGAAGTGTTAGTGTTTTCAGGTGGCTATGAGAGGATCCTTGGGTTATGGACAACTTGGCATGAATCTTAATTGAAGAGTAAATGAGGTAAGTTTAAGCAATTTTGATGATATACTTCACCAATTCTCCACTCTTGTTTTGCAGGCAGCTGAAGCTATTGGAGTTATTAATACAAGTGGAGTGTGTCATACGCAAGGATATCCATATGCTTACCATGAACAAGCTATGAGAGGAGGAGGATGGACACAATCTGGTGCTCAATCTTTCAATGGTTTTCAAGGACATGATCCCTATACAAGCACATACTATTCGGGAATGAGGCATCAACCCAACTTTGGATGAGAGATGAATGATCAGTATCAAGTGCCATATCAAAACCCTTACACGCATGAATATGAAGCTTCAAAATATTATCAATATCCTCAACAAGAATTTTCTCCAGTTTCAGAACCCTCAAGTTCAGAAAAAATGGATAAGCTTCTTGAGGAACTGATAAATGGTCAAAACCAGTTGGCAGAAAGCCTAAATCAACTGATGCAAAGTCAGATTAGACAAAATGAAAGGGTGTCAATGCTAGAGAAGAAAATGGGTGATATGGTCAACATGATGAATCAATCACAAGCACAAGAAGAGCTCTCTAGTACTTCAATTCCAAATTCAAGTGAGAGTTATGAGGGTGATGATGCCATATCCGAATGTAAGGATGAGCTAGTTGAGGAGGTTTCCATGGAAAATATTGAAAAGCAAGATCAAGTGGAAGAAGAGCTTGTAAAAGTAGAAGAAGAATCTCATCAAAATGAGGATCAAGTGAACAAAGAGAAGTATATGGATGACAAGACTATCACTTTCACCTACCATATGCCATCTTTGAACATTTATTCCCCACTTTTTCTTGGAGATGACCATGAGACACAAGGTAAGCCTTTGAACCACGTTGATTTTATTTATGCTAACCACACTCCTTGTTTTTCCTCTTTTAGCAGGTTGTATGGATCCAAGAGTGAAGAGAGTAATCAAATCACCTTGGATACATTTAATAAGAAGCATGATGCTCAAAAGGAGAGGTTATGTTGGAAGGACGTGTTTAAAGATTTTAATATGGGAAAATATGTTCCTTCGATAGAGAGATTACCGTATATGGACATCAGACAAAAAATTCTCTCTTTACACACCTACTTAAATTCCATGCTAGGTAAGTTACGTTCCTGTTGGATCAAATCTTTCATTAAATCTAACATTTTATCTTTTTCTTTCTTGAAGGATAAAGATGATCATCACGAGGAAGGATTTGGTGAAG
Source organism: Tamarix chinensis (assembly GCA_030549775.1). Lineage (NCBI taxonomy): Eukaryota > Viridiplantae > Streptophyta > Magnoliopsida > Caryophyllales > Tamaricaceae > Tamarix > Tamarix chinensis. The sequence goes on from CM060174.1 coordinate 111,579,341, forward strand.
CATCTCTCAAGTGGAAGTATCCACCTTAAACGAGTAAACCGGGATCATGTCAGGCTAAAGACATAAAAACAAGCGCTATTTGGGAGGCAACCCAATGTCATAAGGGAGTTTTCTATCCTTTATTTATTTATTTATTTATTTTGTTTTCTCCATACATTAAATTACATATTTCTTTAGTTGTTTACACATTGAGGACAATGTGTGATTTAAGTTTGGGGTGTATGTGTTTTATTATTTTCAAAAAAATAATTGTTGTTTTAAAAAAAAGTAATTAGAGTTTTAGAGTGTCTGTCAACAATTTTTTTTTTGAGTTTTAGAGTGTTTAGTGTTTTTAGAGTCGTAGAACCCTTAATTAGTCAATGAGGAATATATCTTTGAAATCTAATGAAAAAGAGGATCATGAAATTGAGATAAAGTAAGTGGAGATTTTTGTGTTGATTTCGATATAGGGAACACATATCTATGTGCCTAAATGTGAATGGAGAAAGAACATGTATGATTTTCTAATCACCGACATGGCATGTTGAGATTCGTCACATTCCTTAGTGAGCTTTTGAACCATACGTACCTTTTTTTTTCTGAGCGAATTTACACAAAATCATCTACTATTTCTTGGCTTCAAAAATTTCTTTGTAAACCTCATATATGTTTAATTGCTTTGATCAAATTATTTGTCATAGATCATGTAATGGACTATAGAGATTACTAGAACTTACTCTTGTGCTAGTCGAAGCTTATGGTCAAAACATGCTCTGATTGAGAAAATGATAAAGGCAGCTTAGGAATTTTCCATCACATGACCAAATAGCTTAACCTAATTTGTGTATCCATGATGCACATCCTATAGAAACCCTTTTGATCTTATACATGGAATATATTTTCTTCATTACCCACATTGAATAATCGTTGGGCCTTAATGTCCTTACCTTCGCTTAAAGCTAGTGGAAGGAAATCAAATAGTTATGGATATGAAGAGTGGTGGTGTATGTGTGTATGTGAAAGAAATATATGTATTTATGCTAAGAAAGGGTATTGGTTATGTTTGGTGGAGAAAAAAAATTGTCAAAAAAAAAAGAAAAAAAATGAAAATTGTGAAGAAAAAAAATGAGAAAAAAATGTTAGGAAATAAGGAAGATAGGGAGTTATGGAGATGATGATGAGAAATTTCTATTCATGTAAAATTTATTGTGAAGGTGGAGAGGTGTATCATTAATATTTGATGTGGATTTATGCTTATATTTCATCTAATTATTAGAATTCCACTATCTCTTGATCTTTTTAACACCACACTTCTAAAATACTCCATACCCTTCTTTACCTTAAACCCAGTTACAACCAATAAGTAAGTCCTATTTGATTCTTGAAATGAGCAGCCTTTGATCTGATGGAGATTAGTCACAAGAGTTAAGCATATGGTTTGGTCCATTTGGCGAGTATTTGATATCTTTCATGAGGTTTTATCAATAAGAACATGAGCCTTCTTTGTTTATATATGTGAGTCGTTTGTTATTTTTATCATATTAGCTCACATACATGAGTGTTTCTATACATCTATAGCCATGAATCTAAGAGAGAGAAAAAATAGAGGGTATCCATAGTGAGGATGTATCTTGATGTGACTAAGGCGTGGTAGATTTTCATCCATAATATTGATCTATTCATACCTGTCATGTTTATGTGTGAACCATATGTTGAAATTGATTCTTTAAATCTCCCAATGTTGAATCTTGATTGATTGCTAATCTTGACATTTGAAAGTAAAAGATTCTGAGACAAAAATAATTAAGGGTGTTAGGTATATGGTTTTATTTTTATTTAGGTGTGGTTTTTATTTGTGTTTGATTTTATGGGTATATCATCTGCGAAACCCTCACGAGACCTTACTCGTCCTCGATGGGTGACCTAGGGGTTTAAAGGGCTTATTGTACATGCTAAGTGTAATCGTGAGGCCTACGAAAGTGGCTAGTTAATTTAATTTTATCTGTTTAGAGTAATAACTTGCTTGAGGACAAGCAAGAAGCTAAGTGTGGGGGTGTGATAAGTTCATATTTTGACACATTTTATACCCTTACAATCTTAGTTTTTGGTAGTTTATTTAACTAATATAGGGGAATAATTATTGTTTTTTGCTTAAGTGGTAAAATTTGCATAAATATTATTATTTGAGCTAAAATGATATAAATTACGTAAATTTAGAATAAAATATTATTTATTAATAATTATTGAATTTTATTTTGCAGGTATTATTATTTTTAAATAAAAAAAAAGTCGACGTTTGGACCAACGGCCAAAGGCCGAAGGCCCAAACGCCACAAAAACGAAACCAAACGAGCCACAGACGCGGCGCACGAAACAAAAAAAAACCAAGAGAGTCAGCTGGGCAGGGCTGACATGGGACGCACAAAAGAACGAGGCGGGCCTGCGAATAGGGCTGATGTGGAGGCACAGACGGCAGAAAAGAGAGCAACGGAAGGCAGCACAAAAGTTTATAAAAAGGAGAGACGGACGAGACACAGGGGGCGGTCACTCGGTCGAGAGCCTCAACAGGCTCGAGGCGGGCGGTAGAAGAGAGCCTTCATAGGCTCGGGCGACGCAAGGACGAACAGAGAGCCGCAGAGCGGAGAGCCACAAAAAGAGGCTCGGGAGAGACAGAGCGACAAAGAACGGCAGAGAGCAGCAAAAAGGAGGGCGCATCTGGAGCCTTTATAGGCTTAAGAGAGGCTCGACATAGCCTTCAACATAGACTGTGACGCAGCAACACAGAAACCGAAGCCTTAGTGATGCACGGAACCAGGCAGAGCAACCCACATCAGCACCGTCAGTTGGAAAAAGGAAAAAGAAAAGAATTTATACACGGAAATTGAGGTGCCAAGAGAGAAGAAAAAAATAGGGAAGAATTTATCTGGTGGAATTTATTTCGGATAAAATTAATTTTTATCTGAATAAATTCTTGATCTTTTATCCAAAATTAATTTCGGTTATTTCTTTCTCTTATTTTTAATTTATATTTTAGATATATATTTCTGTGTAATTAATTCTTTAATTATGAGTGGCTGATTATTTATTGTTAGGGAATGAATTGAAACCCTAGACTATGGTTTGAATTATAATTTTATTTTCTTTGTTTCGTGAGATTGTTTCTTGACTCTATATTAATTGCTATCATTTATATGTATAATTCTGTCCAGTATAGTTTATTTGGTGCATGCCTTGTTCTGATTCCTCATAAGTGACAGTATGTAGGATTATTTGCCTGCTAGGTGGCCATCTAAATATACTAGAATTTATATGTATAAATTGCAGCTAGGTTAGATAACAATTCACCTAATCGTTTTGTGATTCTAACCGAAGTGGTAAAACGTTTCGATACGTGTGGGTCAAGGAAAGGAAATACAGCTAGACATGCTTTTTGTACTAGTTTGGGTACTTAGATTGACAGCCTTCCACTTACACTTAATGCATTAAATCTAGTTAAATATAGGAGCCGCTTGTTGCTGCTATACTGCTAGTATTTAATAGGGTTAATATTGGCGCTTTGTCGTATTAATTAATTAAGAGAAGTAATATAAGGTGTATAGACCTGCTTTTGGTGTGCAACTTGGTCGATCTCATTCTCACGATTAAATATTGACTTAGAAATAAATATTATATTACGACCTAATCTAGTGGTGGATTTTTATTTCCCTAACATGTTTATCATATCTATGGTTTTCCATTATTTCCCATTATTTTCATTATTAGTTTATTTTATTTATTCCTTTTATTATTATTATTTTGATAAACCCCCATTTATATTTTTCTTATTTATTTATTTAGTGTTATTTAGGATTTTTTATTTTTTTTTAGTTTTATTTTTAAGCTAGTTAGATAGAGGTGAGCCCTCTCAATCCCCGGTTTAGAACGATACCCTTATTTATCAGTCCTACAATTGACAACAAGAGGGTTTAAATTGTGTGCCGGCTACGGTCGCACCACAACTCCACCATCTTAAGCCCCCGATCATCCACCCCTGATCACCACCTACACCCCCACTTCATCCCTACACCCAACCTTCACCTTAACTCCCCTCCACCTACTCTCCACCTCACCCCCAAAACCCCAACCCAAACTAACTCCCTCCATTTTTCCAACTCCCTCCTTCAACCCCCTTCCTCCTTCATTTCTACATGTAACTCATGCTGCATGAGCAGTGTGAGCCTTACCTTCATTTTTAACCTAAATTTAATTAATTTCAAGGTATAAAAATAGTTAGTATTGATATATATTAATTAATATTTTGATATAAAAATTATTCCTATGATTTTCTACTTCTATTATGCTAATTTTTGATATTGTTTTTAGGGATTGATTTTTACTAATCAAAGCTTGAATATTTAACCAAGGTACCAATAAGGTTTGATTTTTGTATAAAATAAGGTAACCGTTAAACCTTACTAAAACGTATAGATATATGTATACTAGCACATTAGGATTTTTAATATATTTATATACATGATATATGTTGTTAAGTATAATGTATTTAGTTGCTTGTGTTGATTGATAAGAAGAAAAGCATGCTAATTTATGTGTCAAGCATAGAAATAATGCTTAAGGAAGAAGGTTTGTTGTTAATAATACTGTTAAGTGTATATGTATGATATGATATGCTAATAAGTAATATTAATATGAGTCCTAGGGGCATTTTGGTAATTTTTGCATGCGCAAAAGGTGTGGCCTAAATATGTGAGTGGTAGGTGCTAATATGTGTTAATGAGAATTAATAATAATTAGTGGAGTTTGATGATGGGTGTGGAGCATGAATATTGATATTTTATGTAGTGAGGGTATTTTGGTAAAAGTGGTATAATAAGGGTAAAATGGTAAATCAAAAAGGAAGGATGACATTTTAGTAATTTTACATGGAAAGGGTGTAACTTGGTAATTTTTGGGTATAAGAAAGTATTTTGGTGAATATAATGGAAAGGGTATTATGGTAATTTTATAAAGTAAAGGGGTGAAAGTAATTTAATAAAGTAGAAGGGTAAAATGGTAATTTGGTATAAAGGAAGGGTATTTGGTAATTGTGTAATGTAGAAGGGTAAAATGGTAATTTGATATAAAGGAAGGGTATTTTGGTTATTATGTAAAGTAAAAGGGTATGATGGTAATTTGGTGTAAAGGAAGGATATTTTGATAGTTATGTAAAGTAAAGGGGTATAATGGTAATTTAGAGTGAAGGAAATAGTATTTTGGTAATTTGAAGAAAGAGGGGTAAATGGTAATTATAATAATGAAGAAGGGTAATTTGGCAATATGATCAACCAGAAAGGCAACTTGGTAAATTTAAGAAGTATGAGGGGTAAAGCTGGCGATTTAATAAGTATGGAGGTTAATTTGGTAATCTAACACATACAAGGGGCATTTTAGTAATTATGTAACATGAAGGGTAATATGGTAATTTGGTAATTAAATAGGGATGACTGAGTAATTTTACAAACAAGGGGTATTTTAGTAATTTTGTAAGGATGATGGGATAAATCATTAACTTGTGTTTAATATGTCAATGGATTAAATGAGTTTCATAATAAGACATAAGTAACATTGAATAATAAGATAAAGGTATTTGATAAGTTAGCGAGTATCACAAGAACATGGCATAACCTAGGGTTGGATGGATAATTAAGGGGGTGATATGATGTTATATCATAATTATGCAAGGGGTGCCTAGTTAGTAAGTGTACATGGAAATGTGTATTAGATATGTTTGAAGTATGTGTTAGGGTTTTGTGTATGCCATGATCTTTGATATGTAATGCTTGATTCTATGGCTAGTATATCTTTTGTCTTTGGATTTGTGACCTTTCCCCTTCTCTTGAATTGAATAAATTGACATTTGAATAAGACATGAATAAAGTACTAATTACGTAAAGCGAAAGAGTATTGAGTCAGGCCCGGACCAGTTCACTAGAGAATAATAGTGGCCAAGTGTAAGATGCCCTAGAGACTTGTCCACCGGTAAATAATAGTGGGCAGATACCTTCTGCTCTGTATGTTTTCGGTCCACTAGCTATAATATTGGGGGATCTTGAGCTCAATAAACCAAACATTGGATATTAATAAATTATAGGAAGACACTAATCACTTACAGTGAAACACTATATGAGTAGGGGCCAGACCGGTCTACCGGCGGCCAGGTGTAGGGAGCCTTGAAGACTGATCCATTGAAAAATAATAGTGATTAGATGTGTTTTGCCTTGTATGCTCCGGTCCATCAACTATAATAGTAGGGTTCCAGCACTCACATGGATATAATTTGAGAGATGATGATGGAATAATGATTAATTAATGGCTTAAGCCCAAAAGTATTGATTTCACGTTATGATCTATTGATATGACATGAGTTTAGCTTCAGTACTTGTCCCTAATTGGGTATGTGATGAATTCGTTAAGTATACGGATTTTGTGTTATGCATTTTCTTATTATATGAAATGTTGCCTTGTGTATTAACCTGTATGTTACCATCCTATGTAGTTTTTGTATTATGCGTTGCATGTGGGCTAGCTTTCTAGTTTGGTTTAAAGGGCTTACTCGGTACCATAGTGCTGAAGGGTTCCATTCGTGGGCCCCTTCCTATTTAATGGGAAGTGTACCTTACAGTTTCGTTGTAGGTGGTATTCAAGTGGCCAACAGGAAATAGTATAAAGATTATCCAGGAACTTTTAGGGTTTTACTCTTTCACCTTTTAATTCCTAGTTTAAATGTAATTTTTGTTCTTGTAACCACCGTTGGTGGATTATATTCTTGTAACAAAACTATTTACGCTAATCTAATTTAAATAAAGTTTGAATTTAAGCAACGTGTATTTTATTCTTTTAGCCTTAGCACTTGGTATTGGAATGGTAGGAGAAAACTAGTCCAGTACTAAGTGTGGCGGTAATATCCCTGAAATTTATAGTTTTTGATTTTTACTTCCACTAAATTTTAAATAAAATAAAAATTTTCAGTAGTGAATTTTGGGGGTGTTATAGTAGGTTTTTAAAACAAAGAGAAGAGAGAGGGAATAAGGGTTATGTTTGTGTGTGTTATATATATTCACGCAAATGGGGAAGAGGGTTGTGGCTCGACAAAAAAGGGTAAGGTGGGGGAGAAAGGGAGAGTGTTTGGGGAAAGAAAAAATGACATACTACATGGGCTACATGAGGGAGAGGGGGTTGGCAGGGATAGGGTAGTGTAAGGTACCTGGTAGGGAAAAAATATATCAAAAAAAATAGTTAGGTTTAGGATAGGTTTAATAAAAATAAAAGAAGTAAAATAACTAGAAAAAAATATTCAAGATATTATTTTAGTTATGCGTCAAAGGTTGATAATAAAATAACTAGAATATGGTTAAGGGCGAGCTCTGAATGAAAAGGCTAAACACCTAAAATCAAAGGTTATGAAATTTTGGGGTGTTATACTATGGCATGAAACCTTAATCTCGCATGTACGTAGTAGTTGCTTATCATAGTAGCTGAGAGAGTGGTAAAGCCACAACTACATCCCCTATAGACACTTGGTTAGGTTAAGAACTAGCTTAAAGATGTTGGGTTTCATCACCCGTCTGTGTTTGAGGGATTTGAGGATCCGATGGTGATAGAGAGGTGCATTAGAGAGTTAGATAAGGCCTTTAGGGCTTTAAATTTTCCGTATGGAAAGAAGGTGGATGTTGGTACATTTTACCTATAAAGAAAGACAGATGACTGGTAGAGAGGATACTCACTTCGAGATGTTGAGTCGGTGGACACTTGGAAAAGATTTTTGTCACCCTTGAGAGCACTCTACTACCCTTAGCACGTGCGTTGTGTAAAAAGTGTTGAGTTTCTTATCCTTTAGCAGTTTCGTAAGTTAGTTAAAGACTACTTTAGCTGGTTCTCCGAGCTTCTTGCTTTTGCTGTAGAAATAACAGACGGTGAGAAGATGATTGCTCATTGCTTTGAGTAGGGTTTATATTTGTGCACCGTGGAGCTTTTTAGAAGAGACATCGTGACAAATGTACTCACAGTGTATAAGTGCGCTTGTGACTTAGGACATATTTAAGAGGCAAATAAGGATTTTAGTGGACGTAAGAGGCTAATAGAGAGTATTAAGTGTCACAGAGGAGATAATAGGGTTCAACCGAGTGTTTAGTAGAGTCGACCTAGTGGTGGTCAATCTTCACAGTTTTATAGATCACAGTTCAGGAATATTTGACCTTTGAGGCATTATCATTATAGGATTTGTAAAGGGAACCACCTAGGTAAGTACTTCCAGGGTAGAACAATATAGTGTTGGAAGTGTAGCAAAATGGCCCACAAAAGGTTTTGACTGTTACTCCTCTAGAGTTAGATTTCAACACAACTGGGTACATTCTAGTAGCAAGACCACCTATCAATAGTAGATTTCCCTATTGACTTAGGAACCAACTAGTAGTATCCAGATCTTAGGTGTTAAGGGTAAAGGACTTGCTCCTTATCCCTACCCATAGATTAATGCAGGTTAGACTTCTGGTACTGGAGGTACCTGTATCTATTTTACCGAGGAACCCTAATTTTACTAATCAAATCCTTTTCTCTTGGTTCAGCCTTCCTAAATTATCACCCTTACCCAATTAATATTTTTCATCATCTAATACCCATTTACCTCAACATATAATTCTCCCTCACGTCATATTTCCCCTGCACGATGCCTTTACCCCATGTTCCTCTCATGCATGTTTCTCTTGTGCATGTATGATTGTTCCGTCTCACGCCATCACCCATAGAAGCTTCCTTACCCCTCTACATTTTGTGTCTCAAATCCCATGAAGCCAAGTCCCTCATCTATGATCTTCATATTCCTCCTCCTCCTCCTCTTCCTCCTCTTATATATCTGGTTATCGTCAAACTAGTAACACACACAATCATCAACCATCACTGCATTACCTTGCCACCAACAACTACCAAGTACCACCATTTTTCCTTTATAAACCATGAGCACCACCTTCCCATTATCCACCCTCATTGTCGCCCAACCATCACCATCTTAAATCATTTCTTTTATTTCCTCCTTCATTCTTTGTTTTGATTTTGTTGAGGCACACACCTTCTCACTCCCTAGTAGTGCCTTTATTGCACAACACACACACTCTTTTCTTGTTTTCTCCTTACACAACTCATGCACCCCACACATATCTCCTGTACTTCTCTTTTTTGTTTCCTGGCATGCCTTGAGCACTTGACATACCCCGCTTATGCATGTTCCATGCTCTCAACTATCCATGCCTTGAGCATTTATGACCCTGCCTTCGGTTTTCTCCATGTGCACAACCGTGATTATCACCGTACTATCACCTCACCACTGTTCCTCTCCTCCTTGGTTGTGTGAACCACCACCGTTACACCCCTCCTTGTTACGAAATGAACCTCCGAAACCTCCCCCAGCAATGCCACAAACTACTGGTCTCCCCAATTTTGCAATGGTAATAAGTGTCATTGCTCTCCTCTAGCCTTGCATGACTTTGTGCCATTCTTCCGTTGTCGTGTTGTTACCTTGCAGAGCTTCCTTTTCCCTGGTTATTTTTTTAACCTTTTTTCCCAAGTTCATTTTATTTAATTTTGGTTTTTGTTGTGTGGTATTAGGTGCTAATATATGTTTTGTTGGGTATTAAGTTTCCTAGATAATCCTTGAGGTATCGTGAATACGACAATATTTTATACTTTTTTGTAATTAAGATTTAGGAAAATCCAATCACTCATGAGATGATATAATTTATGTGCGATCATGTTAGGTTATTTAGATCTAGAATTATGCTAGGGTTTTATATTATGTAAATGTCATGAAATGCATGTATAAATTGACAAACAATAACATATGCGTGTATATGGATTTACTAATGTTTTAACCTTGCTAAGATATTATATTTATGTTATGTTAAGTATCCCATGGTTATCATTGCATGAGTATTTAGAGTTAATATAAATAACATGAAATTATACTCACATGAATAGGGTTAAAATGCTATTATTCACATGTTCTAGGGTAGAAATGCTCCCTTACGTGCAACATGATGATAATTTTCATCTTATATGTTGTATCATGCAGTAAAAATGTATGTATGTGTTGCATGGTGGAATATATGACATGTTAGAAATACATGATTAGAGTTTGTACATGTAAGTTGCTAAATGCCTGCATAATGAAAGTTACTGTTAATTGTTAAATATTAGAAGTTACTTATGTACTAAAATATGGTAAATTATTATTTGTTATCATTTTCATTAAAACAATTATAACAATAAAGTTTGGTAAAAATTGGATAATAATGACAACATTTGGGTTTTGAGGGCATTTTAGTTATTTTTAACCTAAGGCACTTAATGTGAATAATTGGACGTAGGATGTCCTTAAACTTGCAATAGTTTGATCTTAGCGTTAACTTTGTATTTGACATAAACCGATGACCTTAAGGTTTAATCTAATAATCGGCAATAAAGGACGAATGGTTAAGTATTGAAATGAGAACTATTTGTGCAATGTGTGCTATTTATGATCACGACAAAAATTATTAATACATAAAGTGGAAGACCTTGAGATTGGGAATAGTTTCTCTCAAAGATTAGCTACCTTAAAGACAAGTTGTAACCCTCATTTGAGTTTGTTCTCTAGTGTCCCGTTGTGCCCCAATAATACTCTAGTCTATTTTATAGGTGACTTATATACCTTATAGGAGGTATCGATACTTAAGGATTACATAAATGAGCTTGGAGGATATTATGTTGCTTGTGTGTGCTAGTATGACCAAGCATACCACAGTGTCCCTAGGTTGTAGAGTAAGGGTATTGTATCTCTTCTGTGCACCAATATGACCGAGTGTACCTTAGATTCCTCAGGTTGATTTTATCCCCTCACGTAATTTAAAATAGAAGTAATTTCTGTGTAACAATTTAAAAGGTTTTTTGTGGTTGTGGTTTGATAGTTGCCTTTGTGTGCTTCTTGGTTTGATGGATTGGTTTGGTAGTTACCTCAGCACACTACCTTTGATATTGGATTTGATTTGGAATTTTTGATTCTATAGTCACTTTAGTGACCTACCCGTGGTATTTGAAATTAAATTGGATTTGTTGATTTCATAGTTGCTTTAGTGTCCTACCTTGGTATTTGGATTTGATTTGATTAGTTAGTTATGGTCATGGATTTTGATATGGATATTGTGTATTTTGAGATGATGTAAATTGGTTGAGTATGTTTTGTTGCTAAACCTGAGAATTCAATGCTATATATATTATCACATAATTATTATATATTATTATGGCTTGTGCTTTATGCTTTGAGTATGTTTTCGGATTATTGTGTGATTATGTGTAGTGTGAGAATGCTTCCTCTTATAAGGTATTATGATTTTCTTAGTACGAGAAAGTCATACTGATACTACATTTGTAGATGACTATATGAAGGGCATGGAGTGGTTTGATGCGTATAATAGTGGTAATGATAAGTGGAGCCCTTGGGAAGAGGTTTCATTATCGGAATGTGCCTTTAGGTCCAAAGGGCTAAGGTAACTAGTATTGTATCTTCGGGTGTTGGTTTTTATTGTAATCAGTTTTCCTTTGAATTCGTATGTCAATTGTTGTATTTTGATTTGTGTGGTTATACGTAGACTATGTATCTATAACTTTTATCTATGTTATTTTCTTTTATTTATGCTGCTTTGTCTTAGATTTAACATATTTTGAGCCTTAACATTTGGCATAAGAAAGGTGAAAGAACCGAACTTTTGCTAACTGTGGTAGTAACACCTATTTTTTTTTATATTAACGCTTACGCAAAATAAAATTTTTAAGTAGTAAAATAGGGTGTTACTATTGTTACGTGAGTTGTTCACACAACTAAGGCTCAGTAACGTGGGTGACTTACGTTGAGGCTACTTCATAACATTACAGAGGGAGAACTGCATAATTTTAATGAAGGAAAAGTGGCGAATATGCGATGCATGCAACACAAAAAGATTGATGGAAGGAAGAGGGAAGTTTGAAGAGTTTATAAGGGTTGTAGAAATGTGAAGTAGGAAGGGACATGGGTGAGACATATGCTAAATGGTTTGAGTTCGGGGGACTTGGTATGAGTTTGGTTTTTGTGACATAAATCAGGGGAGAAAGGGACTACGTCTAGCAAGGTTGGTGTTGCAATATGTAATGCAGGGTAGCAGGCAAGTAAGCTAGTGTTGGGTCGGGAATGGATCCATGTGAGGAAGTGCTTGCATGGCTAGGAGGGAGAAAGAGTGAATAAGCTAATCGGTATAGGAAAGAAAGGGAGAAAGAAAAAGGAAAAGAAAAAAACTTAAGGTTAAGGTTTAGGATCAGGATTATATTTAATTCAGATTAGAAAATTAGTGGTAAAAGTTAATTTATCAAATATTTGGGGTTAGGGTTTTGTTAAAATATGAATGACTTCAACTCAGGATTAGGATTAGATTTAGCATCAAGAAAATAGGGTAAAATAAAATTATTAATTAACTGATATTAGGATGAGGTTAAAATATTAATTCCTAGGGAATAAAATTAGATAAAACTTAGGGCATTACATATATCATGTGCATTTACTATTATATGATGTTTATTTTAATCGCTACGAGATGTGTATTTATTGATATAAAATGTGCATTTGTTTGTAAAAATGTGTATATTTTCCAATAAGGGGTGTGCCCCTTGTTATCTTATAAATATATGATGTGTATTTATACCGAAAATATGTGTATTTTATTCGATAAGATGTATATTTATATTATAGAAATGTGTATTTTTATTTTTACATCTAAGATATATTAATATGAGTATCTATTTATCGAGAAAAATGCGAGAATTTATATATGTGTGAGTGTTTATAATGACCCAAGTTAAATATAATGTCATTTAAACTTGCATAAAAAAAAGTTACTACTAGTGGCAACGAGCATGTTGATAAAGTAGTATGATGCAAATTGCCCTTTGTATCTAGTCTATGTTTTAAACATGTGGTGTTGAAGAAAGTATAGAAGTGATCAATGTTAAAAAAAAAAAAACTAAAGAAGAAGAAGACAACTCATAGAAGGATAAATAGCTACCAAGAGCATTAAACTAAGTTGATGTTTACTCTATGTGGTACCAAAGTTTAGAGGTTATTCGTTTTAGAGTAATGTAACACCCTCAAATTCACTACTGAAAAATTTCGTTTAAAGCGAAAGGTTTAGCGGGAGCGTACAAGTCAAAACCATGAATTTAGGGGTATTACCGCCACACTCAGTACCGGACCGGTTCACTTCCACCGTTTCGATACCGAATGCTGAGGCTAGATCAAGAAATTCGAGAAGTAAAACCAACCAATCGTAAGTGCAGAATCAACATAAAACATCCAGGAAGGTTAAGGCACCAACTGCAGTTAAAATGTCGTTAGGATTACAATTTAAGGGTTCCACTCCAAAATACGAGCGTAATATAAATACGACTCAGAACATGATAGATGAAAACAAAAATAACAAGGTGTCCGGCCGGCTCACTCTTGGCCCCAACCAAAGTAGACTCAATACTCAGCCCCACCCGATGCCTCGTAGGTGTCGTAGGCATCGAAAACCAGATCTCCTACCTGCACAAGGTCAGAAGGGCTCTCTGCTCGTGGGAATGAGTAGCACCCATGAAACGGATGATCAGTACGCTACGTACTGAGTAAGGTAACAGACGAGCTAAGGCCAACACATAGCACACAAGACCCACATTCAACACATAAATAACGTACGATGACATGCATGAATAGGTCTAATCACTTTCTGATGTCTTATTCTGCATTCTCATTAATGAAATAAGTCCATTTCACGCATTCTTCAATAATCCATGTGAGCACGGGGACCCCACTATTATAGCCGGTGGACCGGAAATAAAAACACAGGGCAACACGCCTCTGACCACTATTCTAACCGGTGGACCGGACTGGCCCCGCCTCAACATGGTGTTCCACTGTAAGTACTTAGTATTTTTCCCATGGTTTAACTTATTTACTTTGGGTCTATCGAGCCGAGATCCCCCACTATTATAGCCGGTGGTCCGGAAATAAACGCACAGGGCTGAACGCCTCTGACCACTATTATAGCCGGTGGACCAGAACGAAACGCACAGGGCAAAATGCCTCTGACCACTATTATAGCCGGTGGACCGAAACGAAACGCACAGGAAAAAATGCCTCTGACCACTATTATAGCCGATGGACCGGAACGAAACGCACAGGGCAAAATGCCTCTGACCACTATTATAGCCGGTGGACCGGAACGAAACGCACAAGGCTCGACTCAACAGTCTTTCGCTTTACGTTATTAGTGTCTTATCCGTGTCTTATTGAATCACACATCACCCTTGACATGCATAAGTCATTCTCTTTATACTGTACTCAACACAACTAATAAATTCTCGCATACATAACTACCCTTCAATCAATAGATACACATGATAACACCGAACAACTCTAAGCAGCCATAACCAACCCTAGTTTTCCACACCAACCGTGGTTAGCCACTCTTATCCCTATTTTACCATAACCACCATACTTAGCCATCCCAAACCTTAATTGTCCTCAATAATCATGATTAGTTACTCCAACCCTACTTAATCACAACACCCCAGAGTTAATCACTCCAAACCCTAATCCCGTACGATCGTTAACTCCTATGCAAAACCCTAATACCGCCATACCAACATTAATACCACCATACAACCCATAACACCACCAGGTAAACCCTAACACCACCGTAAGTCATTAATACCACTATACAATCATTAATACCGCCATACGAATATTAATACCACCATACAACCCATAACACCACCAGGTAAACCCTAACACCACCGTAAGTCATTAATACCACTATACAATCATTAATACCGCCATACGAATATTAATACCACCATACAAACCCTAATACCACCATGCAAACCCTAATACCACCATGCAAACCCTAATACCACCATACAAACCCTAATACCACCATACAACATCATCACCTCCATAAAATCACAAATACCACCATACAACATTAATACCTCCATAAAATCACAAATACCACCCTACGAACCCGAATACCACCGTAAGCCATTAATACCACTATGAAATCATTAGTACCACCATGCAAACCCTAATACCACCATACAAACTTCAAGACTCCCATGATGGTTCCCAACTTATATTACCATTTATCTTAACATGCATGTCCTAGTGGGCCATAACATATTACATCATAAACATCATACATATAAATGTCATGCTCATGTCACGGAAGCACATACAACATACCTCAATCTCCAAGCTGCGCTACACATAAGACAAGTTATACACAAATCATATAATACATGACATAGCATGACATACATAACATTCAACACATCCATGTCACACATAGCACAAGGCCATTAGCTTCGTCCTTACCTAAGGCGACGCCGGGCTTGGAGCACGCTCCTCTAACTCCTTAGGGCTTTGGTCGGGGTTACCTAGGGTCGGTGGTGGTCCGGCGGCGGCGCGTGGCGGCGACGGCGACGGTGGTGGAGGAGGAAGAGAAGGGAAAAGATCAAGGTGGAGGTTAGATGGGGGAAAGGAAAGGAAAGTTAAGTGTGGGGGAGGAGACAACAGGGAGAGGGGAGTGGAATGAGGGTGGTGGCGTGAGCAGGGCGGCGGCGCGCGGTGGCGGACGAGGCGGCCGAAGGGGGGAGAAAGTGGTGGAAAGTGGTGGAGACTGGTGGGGAAGGAAGCAGGGAGTAAGGATGGTATGGGAAGGTAGAGGAGGACCTGCTGGTCACTTTGGGAGGTGGAGAGGAGGTTGATCACGGCGGAGGTGGCGGCAGAAGGTGGCGCGAGGTGGCTGCGACGATTTTTGGGCAAGGGATTTCGCACGGCTGTGGCGGCACGTGCGGGGTAGGATCGGGGGCTGAGACGGTTTGGTTGCGTGGAGGGTGGTGCGAGGAAGGTTTTGGTGTGTGGTGGTGGTCGCGGCGGTTGCTATAGCCGGCGAACAGGGCGTCTGATTTGGCGGCGGCGAGGCAGGGTTTCGGCAAGGTCCAGAGGGGAGGACTTGCCTTGGACGTTCGGGGAGGGGTATTTATAGGCAATTAAGGAGGGGAAAACGACGAAGGGGAGAGGGATGGCACGCGGGGCAGGCGCGGCAGGCCGCCGTCCGGTGGTGGCAGCCGGTCGCAGGTTTGTGGCTTGGCAGACCTGTTTGGCGATGTGCGGGAAAAAGGAAAGAAAATCAAGACGCGTGAGGGCCAGGACGATTTTGCTGGGTCGATTTGGGAACGAAAGGGACGGGAATGGCAGAGAAAGGACGGCCGGACGACAGGGTTGTCAGCGGCGGCAGACTGCGAGTTGCAGGCCTGCGCGAGGAAGAAGACGGGGCGTGGGCGGACCGGCGGTCCAGGGAGAGAAAAGAAAAAGGGGAGGAAACCGGCCGGTCGGCAACGATTATAATGTTTATACCCTCGACGCGTCGTTTCATTAATTATGCGATCGAAACGCGTCGTCGTGGCGTTGGCTGGCAACGGTCATAAGGTTCCATAATCGCGACGCGGTGCTTTGGCGGTTTGACGGGCAAAACGCTGTGTTGCACGTAGGCGTCGGCCAGCGAACGACGCTGGGCCGCGGGGAAGGGAGAAGGGAAAGGAAGAGAAGGCTGGGCCGCGGGGGAGAGGCCCAACCGTCGAGGAGGTAAAAGAAAAAGAAGAAAAAGGGGAAAATGAGGGGGAAGAGGAGAGAGAAATATTTCATTTAGGGTTTTGGATTTTTTTATAATTCATTTAGAATATTGGTGGGCTATTTAAAATATTAATATTTATGAAATGTTAAATAAATTCCTTTTTGCTTATTTTAGACTATTTTAGATAAATTCCATTAACCTCCATGCTAATTAGGAAAAATACCCAAATTTTCTCCTAGTTAAATTCTTTATTATTTTCATCTTAATCTACCTCAATTAACTCTCTACATTTTAATAAATGAATTTATATAATTAGTTTTCCTAATAATTCCTTATTTGGCCATAATTTCGGAAATTAGGATTTTGGGATATTACAAGTAAATAGACCGGTGAAATAATGCTATATAGGAATTGGTTACATTGATTTTGTTTGATTAAGAGTAACTTGAAGTAAAAAATGAATGCGACTTTCCATTCATCATATTTTCTATATAATTCCTAAGGAAATGACTTACTAAGCTAGTTCAAAGTAAGTCTTACTTTCCAAATTGTCATTTATATTTTTATCCTCATATTTACAAATAAAAAATAATTATATTTATTATTAAGAGATGTTATTATAATTTAGAAATTATTTTTCTTACAGTGTAATAGCAAATCACACATAAAATATTTATAATTATAAAGAGATAGATATGCATATCTAACAGAAAATATTATTACCATCTAAGAAGTAGTTTCACATAAATTACCTCATTGATAGTATAATTTACTATAAATTTTACTTTTTTCATATTAAATGAGCTATTAAATTAATAATAACGTCCGAAACTTTAGTCCAATAAAAAAAAATAATAGCCTATGATACATGTAAAACTTAGTATATTTTTGAGGAAATAATGTTTGTTACTGTCAATTGTTTAGACTTTTTGAAAACAAATTTACTAAAATTTATTTAAAATTTAAAAGTTACAAAAATTGTGTTTGAATACGAAATACTCATCAAAACATGAAGTTAAAACGAATTTATTGAAACGACGCCACGGCACTTTGAACGACGTCGCTAGTTTTTTCTGCATTTTCCCATACTTTACCATCCGCGAACGACGACTCAAACCCTTTTATACAGAGAAGGGCCGGGCGTTCGTTAAACCCTTGGCCATGGCAATCAAGCAGTTCATCGCCCTCGCGTGGCGTTCTCAACGCCGCCTATCTTCTCTCCATCACGATCGCCAGCGAGGAGCCTTCTTCTCTATCTTGCCCGCTTCACATTCACAACCGGTAAAGCCCGTGACTGACGGCTGCTCTACTTCTCCATTAAAGCAGGTAGCTAAATTAACTTCGTCTCTCTTGTTTGCTTCAATTAATTTTTATCTTTCAGCTAAATCCAAATCCTGACTGCGGAAGCTGAGTTTCATAACCCATTGTGCCTTGGAAATCTTTGGCTCATTGAAAATTCGAGCATAGCCACCTAGTCGCGTGGAATTAATAGCCGATTGATTATCTGTAACTTCAATTTGACTCATTGCAATATCATTTCTTTTTATGGTATGCAATGTAGAATTGGCGTTTTATAAAGACGGTGAATGTGTGAATTACTGTTTTGGCTCCTTTTTTTTCATTCTTAGTTGCCGCATGGTCCTCCTGCTGCCGGACATTTGATTGTCTTATATTTAGATCTCTGTGCAGAATGAAGTGACAGAGGATTCGTGAGTGACTTATGAAAAGAGAAAGGTTCAATAGTTGCATGACATGGATGCTTGAATTATTCTTTTCACTTATGCACTTCTCACGTTTGTGCCCTTTTTTATGTCTCTCTTGAGCTTGAGTACCTGTGCGCTGTGTCTTGGCGGAGGTTTTGTGTGTTTGTCGCCGATCATTGGCAAATGGCAGCACACGTTTGTAATTTCCTAGTTTTCTTTCCTAGTAAAATAATGCAAAAATATACGTAGCAAATTAATAAAACAAAAAGATGATTAACCGATACTTGAAAAAATCGAACGTTGTTTTGTGATCGAAACCGCTGCCCTGAAGTGAAGAACGGCTGGACAAGGGTGCAGATCCCCTCCCAGCCGACTCATCCCTAAAGTCACGCAACTCCTGCAAACCCATGCTCTCGTGATGGAAGGATTGGAGTAGCAGATTTGATGCCCAGATTTTATGTAAAAGAGAAAATTTTTTTTCTGCAAAACCATCCACTCATCTTCTGTGTTTTCAAGAAATAAATATGGCCTCAAGAGTTGGTTAAAACTGAAGAAAAAATAGTGGTGTGGAATGTCTTCCACTCCTTACACGAAGGAAGAAAAAACAAAAAATGTAAAGATCTCAATAGTAGAAGACTTAATAAAAGTAGACAGTTAAGAAAAAAATTTGTAAAAAGAAAGTCAGGCCCGTCTAGATCTATGGCTCACACCCACACCCATGCCCTGCCCGTATGGGCGGGTGGCGGCAGCACGCGCGTGCGCACACGTGGTATATAATCCAGTCCACTAGTCCGCCAAAACAACCCAAACTATCAACTCAAATATGCCTTTGGGTGAGGGGATATAAAAACTAAATAAAACTAATGTTTTCCACCAATATAGGACACAAAACAAAACACATAGCAGCTACAACAAATAAATTGATGTTCTGCTATTGCCCAATAATCCCCCACCAATGGCAAACAGGAAGTAAATCATAAAAAAATTAGGTAAAGAAGGAATAACACTTAAGTATCAATATTATGAGGATTGAATTGATACGTAGTAAAGTAGAACAATAATAGTATCTAGGGAGTGAACGGATTTTGAACTACTTGGACTTAGATTGAGAACCCTACAACACATGTCTTACTTTAAAAATCTGCTATTTCCACGATAAGAACAAAAGCGCTTTTAATGGCTATTCGCGCACCTTGGATACTCATGAGTGCTCTAGAAAGATATTCTGAGTCTTTCATAGAAGGCAACCCACCTTTATACTCACCCAGGTGAATCCATCAAGTGCGTCTCACTAGCACCACCTTGCTTGGCTATGTATTCATTAATAGCATAGTAATACTCAACTTCATATTCATCAAGCGGTGAGTTCATCAAGTCTGTCTCACCAAGAATAGAGCTACGAACTCATTAAGAGTCTAAGCTCAACTTATCCACATAGCACTACCACATGCTACAAGGATGGGAATGTAGTGCATTAAAGTAGTAATATGGCTTCGTTTGTTCAGGAATGGTATCCACTGTACTTTCCTCAACTTAAAGGCTTAATCCCATTCCCCCTTGACGATTCTATGATAACTCTCCTTGTTAGACCCTTTGTAAGAGGGCTTGCTAGATTTGTCTCTGATCTGACAAACTTTAATGATATCACACTGTTCCTAGCATTTCTCTCACAAAACTGTGTCTCACATGAATGTGCCTCATTTTTCCATTATACACACTGTTCTTAGCAATACAAATAGGTGCCTGTGAATCACAATGCAAGGAAACCGACACATTAGGTTTCCTCTACAATAGCACATCGGACAGCCGATTCCTCAACCATTTTGCTTTTTGACCAGCTAATTCGAGAGCAATAAACTCGGACTCCATCGTAAACCGAGCAATACAAGTTTGCTTAGCAGACTTCCACGATACAACTCCTCTTCCCAGTGTGAAAAAATATTCATTGGTGGAACTAACCTCATCGTTATCTGAAATCCAATTAACATTAGTAAATCCTTCTAACATGGCAGGAAATTTACAAAAATACAAACACCAATCTTTAGTACCCTTAAGGTATCTAAGTAAACAACGAAGTACAGTCTAGTGACTTCTATCGGGATTGTGAGTATAGCGACTCAATTGACTCACAGTATATATAATATCATGTCTAATGTAGTTCATGAGAAACATCACACTACCTATGATTTTAGTATATCTTCTTGTGAAACACTAGAACTTTAGTTCTTTTTCAAATGATTGCTAGGATCATAGGGAGTTTTCACAGGCAATTCATTATGATAGCCAAACTTTTCCAATATTTTATCAACTTAATGTGAATGACTCAAGAAAAAACCATTCTTCCGTTTTTCTCATTTTAATACCAAGAATCACATTAGTTTCTCCTAAATCTTTCATTTCAAAATGAGAAGATAAAAATAATTTGGTCTCATTGATCATAGTTAAACTTGTACCAAGAATCAATATGTCATCCATGTACAAGCAGATTATCACACATTCATGTCCAATTATTTCAGTATAAACACAAGAATCAGATGCATTTACGATATAACCATTGCTCACTAAGGTCCGGTGATACCATTGTTTAGGAGCTTGTTTAAGGCTATATAATGACTTTTTCAATCTACACACTTTGTTTTCCTAACCCTCAATCACACAGCCCTCTGGTTGCTCCACATAAATTTATTCTTTAAGTTCACCATTTAAAAATGCAGTTTTAACATCCATTTGATGGACTACAAGTCCATGGATAGTAGCTAAGGCAACCAAAGAACGTATAGTAGCAATCTTAGTCACAGGAGAACAAGTATCGAAAAAATCAACATCTTTCTTCTGTTTGTAGCCTATACAGTCAAGCCTTAAACTTATCAATGGTTCCATCAGTTCTCAATTTCTTTCTAAAAATCCATCTGCATCTAATTGGTTTGCATCCTCTGGGTAAATCTACTAAGTCCTATGTGTGATTTGCCTTAATGGAATCCAATTCAATAGTAATTGCCTCTTTCCAAAAATTAGCATCCAAAGATATTACAACTTCCCTATATGTTTTAGGATCATCCTCAATAAAAAAAGCAGACACAAAGACCAAATTGATCTTATCAAGGTCATCATTTTCAACTAGAAAAGTAGTAATGAAATTAGGCCCAAAGCTAGTTTCTATCATTCGTCTTTTACTTCTCCTTGGTTCATGTAAATCCTCATTCACACCATTAGATGAAGAATGTATAGATGAAGGCACATATAACGCATTAGAAGAACTAGCAATATCACGTGCATTTTTTTTTCATAGGGAACATATTATCAAAAAATTCTACATTTCTAGATTCACATATTGAGTTATCACTTAAATACAATAATCTTTATGCAGCACTGTTTTGATCATAACCAATAAATGCACAATCAAAGGTTTTTGTTCCCACATTAGTTCTTAAAAAATTAGGTTAGCCTACCTTTTAGCTAGACAACCCTAAACTTTTAAGATTTTAAGGTTAGGTTCAAAACCTTTCCATAATTCATAGAGTGTTTTATCCAACTTCTTATGAGGAACTCTGTTCAAAATATAGCAGGCATATAACACCGTTTCCCCTCATATTTGGTCACACATACCCGAACTTAGTAGCATAGCATTCGTCATTTTTTTTAAGGTTCTATTTTTCCTTTTAGCTACACCATTTGGTTGAGGTGTATAAGGGGCACTTATCTCATGCATAGTACCATGAATATCACAAAAATCCTTGAGAAAACTAGTTCCATATTCACCACCCCTATCAGACCTAAGTCTCTTTTTCTTACGGTCCAATTGATTTTCGACTTCTACTTTATATTTTAAGAACATACCTTCGATCTCGTCTTTAGACTTAAGGAAGTAAACCTTAGTATATATTGAGCAATCATCAATCACGGTCACATAATACCGTTTGTCTCTTCTACTCTCTGTATTCTTAAAATTTGCTAAGTCAGTTTGAATTAACTTAAGCAATTTTGTTGATCTCTTTGTGACTGGTTTAAAAGGCTTCCTAGCAAATTTGGCTTCCACTCACACTGGACATTTTTCATAATTATTAGTGTCTATCACATTTATAAGGTTCATATCTTTCAATTTGTTCATGGAAACCATATTTATATGCCCTAGCCTACCATGCTACAAATTAACAGATTCAACGATATAAGCAGAAGTATAATCCATTTTATTAATAGGAGCATAAACAATATTTAAGACACAATCCATTAGCCATGTACCCCTTTCCCACAAAGTTCCCCATTTTTTGTCAACATGACCTTATCAGCCTCAAACGCTAGTTTCAGTTCAGCCCTATTAAGTGAGTTACCCCAAACTAAATTTCTACGTAAAGAGGGAACATAAGCACAAAGTTTTGCTAGAAGTAAGTTTTAGAAGGACCTTTCCTTTTCCTAATACTTCTGTAGTTGCTGAGTTGCCCATGTAGACACATTATCCATTAGCTGCATCCTCGAACTAGTGGAAAAGGTCTTTGTTGGCATATAGGTGCTTTGATGCCCCAATATCCAGAATTTAGTCAATCTTGTTGTCAACTAGGTTGGCTTCAATAACCACTGTAGTGATCGCATCTTTGGTCTCAGCAACATTAACTTGTGGAGCTGCCACATGAGATACAACACCCTACTGATTCTAGTTCTATTGACCCTACCTTTTATAGCATTGGTAGGCCTTATGACCTATTTTCCTGCAGACATAGTAGGTCGGTGTCTTCTTCTAAATCTTGTTGCCCATCTTAAAGTTAGACTGACCTTACTGTTGATCTTTATTTTGTGGCATCTTCCCTTTTCCTTGACAAAACCAGTTTCAACCACATTTGCAGCAACGGATCTAGAGGTATAAGATATGCGGTTGTCCTTAAGACAGTTTGCTTCCTCTGTCTTCATATGACTGATGTAGTGTCAAATCTCTCTTCTTGTGCTTCAAAAGGTTACTGAAATCATTCCAAGAGGGTGGAAATTTCTCAATTAGCAGGTTAGCTTGGTACGTTTCACTTATTTTCATTCCCTCACCCAAGACTTCTACAACTAGAAACTCATAGTCATGGACTTGATCCATCATTGTCTTGTCATCAACCATTTGAAACCTTGTTAAGTTTCCAACATCATACTTCTTTCTTCCACCTTCGTCTGAACCGTACTTATTCTTCAAAGTGTCCCAAATTTCCTTTGAGGACTCAATCCCGAAGAACATGTCAAACAACTTGTTCATATGCAAAAGATGACCACGAACAATATTATTGTCTCTGTCATATTTTTCTTTTACGACATCATCAACTCTCTTGGCCGCTACTAGAGCAGGAGTGGTAGTTGAAGTAGTAAGTACAATATCAGTACTTTCCTGAGTAGGTGGATCATTCAGCAAGACATAATCGACTTCTAAAGCCTTAAACAAGATCAACATTCTTTGGGACCATCTATGGTAATTAGTACCGTTTAATGACTCAACCTTTGACGTATCTGGAATCACTGTTGGAAGACTAGCAATCATATCAAACTATAACAAAGTACTCTAGATGCAATAAATAGTACTCGATCACTGTACTGAAATAGTGTGGTATTGTAAGCAACAGACCAAATAAATTCAAGAACAAAATTCCAATGGCTCCAAATAAAAAAAATTCCAGCAGCAATCAACGAGTCACTATTTTAGAATGTGTAGTGTTGTTGTTGTTTTTTTAATTATTATTTTATTATTATTATTATTTTTATTTTTATTGAATCCAAACTCAACTGCAAATACCGAGCACAATTTTCCAAATGAAAATTTCTACCAAAATTTCCAACCTCAGCACCGGTAATTACCAAATCTCAATGCAAGCAAATAGTGGAACAATAGTTGTATCAAACGAAAATGGCACCGAACAATTGATCAACAACAACAAAACTTCAACAGATCAAAGAGACCTATTTAATCCCGCACACAACAAAGCTACACAAAATCTAATAGCACATATATCATCAAAATTGCCACGTATATGCACTTTTCTTCACTTTAGGTTGTTAGTAAATAATGCAAAAATATACGTAGCAAATTAATAAAATGAAAAGATAATTAACCGATACTTGAAAAAAATCGAACATTGTGCCACGATCAAAACCATTGCCTTGAAGTGAAGAGCGATTGGACAATGGTGCAGATCCCCTCTCAGCCAACTCACCCCCAAGGTTACACAACTCCTTCAATCCCCTGTACTTGTGATGGAAGGATTGGAGTAGCAGATTTGATGCCCGGTTTTTATGTGAAAGAGAAGAAATTTTTCCTGCAAAACCGTCCACTCGTCTTTTGTGTTTTCGAGAAATAAATATGGCCTTAAGAGTTGGTTAAAACTGAAGAAAAAATAGTGTAGGAGTGGAATGGCTGCCACTCCTCACATGAAGAATGAAAAAATCAAAAATGTAAAGATCTCAACGGGAGAAGACTTAGTAAAGGAAGACTGTTAAGAAAAAAATTAGTAAAAAGAAAGTTGGGTCCGTTTGGATCTATGGCCCACACCCACGCCTAGCCCGGACCAGTCGGGCGGGCGGTGGCGTCAAGCAATAAAACCGCGGTTACAATTGCAAATGCGGTTGCGGTTGCGATATCGAGGTGTCATGAATGATATTTTATATGCCGCGGTTGTCGCGGCGTGATTTTTTAATTCTTTTACACAACAGATATTGGCAAATATCTGTAAATATTGGCTGATATCCGAAATTTCGCCGATGTCGTGGCAATAAATATGTGATTTTTTGAAACGGCCGTATTTTTGGAATTTCGCGTCGCGGCTGACCCAAAAATCGCAAAATTGCAGTCGACACACAATTACGGTACCGATATTTTATTGTATGGGCGGCGTGCGTGTGTGTGGTATATAGTCCAGTCCACTAGTCCACCAAAACAACCCAAACATTCACCTCAAACATGCCTTTAGGTGAGGGGATATAGAAACTAAATAAAATCAATGTTTCCCACCAGTGTGGAACACAAAACAAAGCACATAGCAGCTACACCAAATAAATTGATGTTTTGCCATTGCCCAACATTCTTTTCATCTCATTTCGTTGACCAGGTTTAATTGATAGGCAGCTCATGAGCATTCTCTCAACATGGTGAAACTAAGCTCAAAAGGCACTAATGTTGGGAAGAGTTAAATAAAAGTTGGTATTAGTTGGAAGATACTATCTTAAGGTTAATTGATAGAAGAGGGACGCTTCGGATCTTTTTTATTTTGCATGTGCTAGAGTAAATTGTAGATGCTGTAGGTCACTATTAGTTGACAAGTATTGTTGAATGACTAATGTTACGCAGATGATTTAATTTTCCCTAAAAGAGGCATGATAGTAATCCTTAGTGTATCCACTTTAGGTGCAGGCTTGCCAATATGTGGAGATCACTGTGGTTACAACTTGTCCTTTCATGTCAACCAAATCAAGAATAGAGGAGGAGCTCCTTTTCTGATTGTCATAATGAAAAGCTGTTAACAAGCTTCATGAGTCACCGTTGTCCATAAGCAACAAGCTTCTTGCTATACATATTTTCTAGATGATTGACTAATCCTCAACTCCTTTGAAACACTTGTTATCTTAATCTACCATCATGCTTGGCAGTTCTCAATTGTCTGGTCGATGAGCGTACTTAGTTGTTGGCTATTAATTATTTCAATGCATGGCTTAATCTGCATCATAGGTTTAAATGGGTTAGATTAGTGCCTCATCTTGAACAGCTTTATTCTAGGAACTTTGATTTCTCCGTTCTATTGATGATTAATGTGATATTTTCAGTATTTTCAAGGATTGGTGAGATAATTACAATTTTTTTTGTCATTTAAACAATTTAGCATCTGTTTATGCATCATCTAACGGTGATATTCTGTTTAGCATAGACATCCCTTGATACTATATATCTTTATATCATTTACACAACGAAGATGAATCAGATCCAGTGATTTAACAGATTGTTGCACAAAGAGGTGAAATCAGACAACTTGCTTCTGATGCAAGCAGGAAGACTGAGGTAATTGAATCACGTATTTATCTTTTAAAATAGAACTTCTACTTTTCTTTACCTTGGATCATGAACTCATTTTTTTTATATCTCCCCATGATTTGCTACAGGACATATATGGAAGAAATGGTCAGTCACTTTCCTCACTGTAGAGATTGGTTCTGTTCAGTTCTTACTTTGTTGGGACTGTCTCCTTTGGCGAGGGTGATTGGTTCATTAGACAAACCATTTGTTCTTATGTTTGAAGCCAACTTCTAAATCTTCCTGTTTATTGAGGGGCAATGATGATTTAGTGCTTGTGCATTGGCAAGTGCTTTAGGTTTATGCAGTGTTGAGCTGAGAGATTTTTCTCACTTTCTATTATATGTCATATTTGCCATTTTCCAGTTTCATGTTCACAGCATCCAAATGCAGAGAAGAGCTGTTTGTTTTATTCTTGATCATCATCACCTCCATCATCATCATTTATTTTTTTATTTTTTTATATTGCTTATATGTCTCATGCTTCTTTCTTTTATCTCTCTGAGTCTAGACTGCTGTTTTTCTCAATTCCTTCTCTCAAATAAATCCTAATCCTCAATTTATTTGTATTATTCTTTTTTTGTTGTTTTCATCTGATTAAAACATTGAATTTAGTAATTTTTATATTTTTTACTGCTCATTTGGCATGGATGTTTATGGGAGTGGAAAAAAATACCCTCGTTTTTTGCCTTTCTTATTTGTTGTTGAAAATCTTTTAAGGAAATACCCATTTTAGTCCAAATAAAGACTCTTTGAAGAAGTTCCCTTTCTTTACAAATAGATTCTATAAGAGACTTGAAATACAGGGGTATCTTTAGCACCCCTATTACCCCATGCCAAACGAGCACTTAGTTTTACGTCGTTAGTCTTTCAGTATAATGAAACCATCAAACATCAGTTGTAAAAATATATAGCAGACCAAATGTTAAGAAATGCAGATTTACATATGTATATATGTGTATACATATACTTACATACATGCATGTATCCCTGTACAACTTTATTGTGATTCTGATTGTTGTTGGTGCTTGTTGACATAAAAGCAATCTGTTTTGTAGGCATTTCTTTATTGAGTTTGTGGAGGCAGAAAACACATTCGGTGGTTCCACTCAGCTCCAAGTTTTTATATCATCCAGTGAAGAACTACAAAACAGTTCAAGTGAGTCCTTGCTTCAGCAGATCCTTTGCCTCTTCCTCAAAGCCACCTAGGCAAGATACCACGAAGGTCTGGAATGATTCTGACTGTATTTCAGTTTGTCTTATTTTTGTAGCATTATTATTAAGTAGTATTAGTAACAATGATGGTGGTGTCAGACACAATTTAGAGGGGTGTTAAGTGTCCATAGATCTTACTATGGTTGTGAGGAAGAGCAGCTTGCAAGTCTAATGGAGAGAATGGAGGACATAATGGTCTATAATATTATTATCTAAAGTAAGTATAATAACATTTTGGTGCGGTGTCAATCTCAATTCCTTTGATAATTACAATCTTGACCTTTCTTTGACCTTAACTTTTTCAGTGTTTCTTTCTTCACGTATTAAACCTCAAGTCAATTTACACTTAAGCAGGAGACTTAGACATGATAACTTCAGCCTCTTAAACCAGGAATCTTCTCTTCTTCTGGGCGTTACTTAAGCTGCAAGTATGTGCGACTAATTATAATTGCAGTATTCAAGTGTATTCAATGTGTGGCTAGAATGTAAGAAGGTTCTGGAGACTATGGGACAGTATTTAGGCACTTCGTCATTTTTCCTGGTGGGCTGGAAACTGGGATGCTTGTTGTAGTTAACTCTGAATCATGGATGAAGCATTCTTGCAAAGAGAGGAACTTGTTATTATTTGATCCATTAAGTGATACTGCCCATTAGATCTCAATACAGCACACAGACTTTCAGTGAATTTAAGGCTTCAATTTTTAAGGCAAATTCAGTGCTGTGAAGGCCCATTTTGGTTAGTTGTTTGGGGGTGGGTAGGCATGGTTTTTTTTGGGCTAAAGAATCAATATAGCCACTTTGAATTGCACTTTTAGACTTCGTTGTCGCATGCTTACCTGACTATGTTATGCACAAGTCTCCAGTGACGCTTGTGAATGGGTAGACTGCGTCATTGGCTCCCCTTTTTCTTTTTTCAGTATTATTTTTGAAAATATCCTATCATTTCAAATGTTTAAAGTTTGACACCTGCTTTTTCTGGATGTGCTAGGCTGGGGAAACAAAAAAAGACATATCTACTGTGGATGATCCGTTTGATTCTCCTACTTACCATATTCCGGAGAAACCTGTTTCATTTACTGAAGGGGCTTCCTACAGCCTGGTCATTCTTGTGGGGCTTGGCACAGCAGCTGCGGCAGCATATGCTGTGTTCAAGGAACTTATATTTCAACCAAAAGAGTAAAGACATTTACTGCACAGATTTCTCGATTCAAACATTAGCAGTTTTTGCACATGCCTGCTCAGCTTCTTAATATTAACTTGTAGGTACAAAATTTATGGCAAGGCCTTGCAGAGGGTCCAGGATGATAGTCAGGTCCGTCTATATGCTTTGCCACTATAACTGTTTTATTGGCCTAATTTATTTTGAGAATTTCCACTTTTATTTTTCCTTGTCCTTTTGACTCTGTGTCATTGGATGGCTGCAAAAAGAGTAAGAGCAGGCACTCATTATTTTGCTTCTCTTTCTAATTAGACAGTGGATCTATCTTATTCATGTTAAATTAAGGGTATTTGACCTTGCTGGTGCTGCTTTTTTCTCCTAGAGTTGGTAATGACCTGGAGGTCCAGCTGATAAGCTTAAATGAACCTGAAAAAGTGAAAATATGATGTCCAAGAAGACTATAACAAAGTGGTTCATGAATATACTGGCAATATTCTTATTATTCAGGCTATGCTCTCCCTTGCTTATTTTCAGGACTTATCAGATTATACCGATTATATTTCAAATAATAGATCACCTTGATAATCATAAAAATACATTAATTCTACTTTGATTGGGTCAAATCACAATGAGAATGTAGGCATAGTGTTACAGTTTTCTTTAACTAAGGCCAACCAAATGTGGTGTAAGGTTCCACGTGAATATTTAGTATTTATCAAAACTTTAAGGCTCACATGATTTTTTGTTCTATGAGTACATCTTATGCAGTCAGATGCATAGTGGGGTTAAGTTTTTCTTCAATTAACATCTCTTTTTGTTTTTTGAAGTGTGAATTATAGTAGATTCCTGCTAGACTGTTGTCTTTCTCATTGTCTTTTTATGACTCTGCTTTCTTTGATGCTCATGATGATGCTTGTTGTAGTGCTCATGTTCAATCTTCAATGTTTTGTTTTAGGTTCGAGTGAGGATTGGGTCTCCCGTTAAGGGCTATGGCCAGGAAAGTAGAAATCGAGCTGCTAGGCAAAGAATCTCACATAGGATTTGGAATGATGAAGATGGCGTTGAGCATGTTGAGGTGATTCTATGTGTTTAGTGATGGTTATCCTTAAGGCTTTGCACTTTGATTGCGACCGGTCCATCCAATAGGATACATCCTCACATTATCGCTAATATTCATAAAAAAAATGACCATGTCCGTTGATTTTGAGTAGGTAATATGTTATATATGCTTTGCCAATAGGGGATTTTGCTATTACTTATAATAGAAATGACGGAGAATCTGAATTAGGTAGATACAAGGTTTACTTCCCAATATATCAGTTGAGTAGACATATAATTGTAGTCTTTGATACTATTATGTTGATGCCACTTGATGTAGATTGAAATTAGAATACATGATTAATGGTAAAATTATTAGTTGATTTAGTACATGTGTCCACAAGTTAAGGCCGTTGAACCTATCCATCCTCATTATTTGCTTCAAATGTGGAGGGCCTAGAGGCTAATATGCTTTGGTGGTGGTGATAATAGTAATAAAATGGCAACAACAACGACGACAACATCATCATAATTTTTCAATGCTTCTTTACTGAATTATGATCATTCCTTGATGCTCAAATCAGGCTTATCATGATTTAATACTACAACTACATGCATAAAAATCAAGATTAATACTTCTGTAACGTATTGTGATCCTTCCTTAATGCTCAAATTAGGCTTATCATAAAATTTCAATGAAATAGTTCCTTTTGCATGGGGGTAAAGTACTTGCCTTTTGATGAGCAATATTTTCGCTCTAGGCTTCGCTGCAACTTTGCATCTACTCCTTTGATATTGAGGCTTATTCTATCCTTGTACAAGAATTAGAACAAGGGTTGTAAGTTGAGTTCTTAAACCTCAAAATGGTGGTTTTCATTTCTACATAATTTTAAAATTAGGATTTGGTTATCTGTAAAATTTTGATGTTTTGATCAACCTATAGGTGCTCAAGTGTATCATGCCAATGATGCATGAGAAGGCTTCTTGATTAGGAAAATAATGTCCAACAGGATTGTCTTTCTATGAGCAAGCTAGTCTATTCATATTACATGGTTCTTAGCATTCCTAATATTGGAGAATTAGCTAGGGATAACTACTTAGAAGGCAAATAATGTCGCATTTCCGTTCTTTATTGAATGTCATTTGAGGACATACCTTGGAAATTCCTCATTGCTAGTCATGGTTTTTGGAGAGATCCAATATTCAATAAATTGGATTAGTATCTATTAGGAACCTTAGTTGTGGGTTGAGCCTACTATTGGGCCCATTAGGGCCAGGCCTAATTTTAGTCATGGTATGTTAAATTTGAGGCCATAAAAAGGTAATGCTCGCTACTATAAGAAGGAGTGGCACATAAATAGGTGATGACAATTGCTATTAAAGCTATAAAAAATAGCACACTTTTTCACTATTTTCACGAAAAAATAGAGACACTTCTTGGATGCTTCCACAAAAATAGAGAAAGAAGAGAATGACTATCATCAAGCTTTACATTTGACCCGACACATTTTTTCTACAATTCTTATCATTCATCTTTTTTCTTTGTTTTAAATTTGTTTTCATGTCTTTTACCTTCTCTACATTTACCTTTGTTATATGTTGTTATGATATTTCCCTTTATCTTTCCTAGTGTCATCTCTATTTTCCTCTTCTTGTGCGTATTTGTGTGTGTATTATCTTTGTGATGTTACAATATTATGTCTTCAATGTTAGAGTGCACTTTTTTCTTCTATTATATGCTTCTCCCCCCTTTGCACTTGATTTTTTCCCCTTTTTTGCTTATGTGATATTATTGATTTGTGTCTCATTATTTATTCATCGTTAAGAGTGCCCTTTTCATCTTTTAGCTTTTTGCCAAGTGCATGCCTTTGCCTTGCGCTTAGGCTCTAAGATCTCTATTGCTTAGTTGCGCTTTTAGTTGTGCTAAACACTATCTTCTCCCCTGGTTGCTTCACTGACCTCTGACGAGCCACCCCCAAAGGTTTCTAGAGTCTCAAACCATCGATCACTTCCTCTAAGAACCTTAATTCCACAAAACCCTAGTGCTAACCCCTCCATCTTCTTCCTTATCACCACAAAACAACCTTATGTTGCCTTGCCACACCGCCTTGGACCATTAGCTATAGCTGCCCCTCAACACACCAATCTTAAGGTTAATGAAGCCTCATACCATTGCCACCGCCCCTTATGTCCACCTCTTCCCACCACAAACATCACCTTTAGAAACCCCAATGTTGCAGTTCTTATAATGTCACCCTAAAACTCTTGCCTTCACCTCTTGCACCACACAAGTTGTCATAACTACGGTTTATGCTAACTCATTGATACATCCTAAAATGCCATGGTAACCCTCTGTTGCCTCCCCTTTAATCTCACTTAGTGTAATGGAGCAACTCTCTGTGACTTTAGCCTCTGGAATACCGGCTTCAAAATCTAGAGGATTCATGGCTAGGTAATTGGCACACATGTAGCACTTTTGGCAAAGTTAGTGGATCATCTACCACTTGGAAATTTCACACTATCCATTTAGGTGACACCTGTTTTGTGTTTAGAAGGATGCTCAAAATTCTATAAAGGGTTAGGCCAATTTAGTTGTTGATCCAAGTTATGCCAACAAAATTTGTTGGGAACTTGGGCGCTCTTCAAGCATGCTCTTGAGTCATATTAAGGTAAACCTATGGCTCATAAGATGCTAAGATCCACTTGTTTGGCCTCTGGCGGCCCTACCTACAAGGCTACCAAATAAGTAGTCTTAGTTCGATACATCATGACCTCTTACTTAGGGTGTCTATGCCATAGTTGTACCATAAGATATGGGCTTTATATTGAACAATTATTGGGCTTTTAAGGTTGAGCCTTTGGTTTAACTAGTGTTGGCCACAATTGAAGGTCGTGACAGGGATGATGGGCAAGCGACATATAGAATTCCAAAGTTATCTAATCTAGATGTCTCATATATAGCTTATGATATATCACTAGTCAATAATTTTAACTATTTTGTGAAATTAGCTCTTGGTTGGTGTGATTGCTCACCCTTGAAATTGCTAGTTAAGTGACATGGATTACCTTAAGATTAACTATCTTAGAGTTTGTTGATGCTTTTTGTTATTCATTTCCTTTTTATGAGAGTGAGGAAAAGCTCCTTTTTCAGGAGGGGAGTAATGTTAGAAACCTTAGTCGTATGTTGGACCCACCATTAAGCTTGTTATGGTCGGGCCCAATTTTAGTTATAGTAAATTAGATTTGAGATCAAGCTTGTCTCCTAGAAGGGAGTAATGTTAGGAACCTTGGTCGTGGTTTGAGCCCACCATTGGCTTGTTGGAGTCAAACCTAGTTTCAGACTTTCAGTCCTAGTATTTTAGATATGAGTTCATTAATAAATATAGTTTATTAAGTATTAGGACTTAATAGGTCTTATTTGATTTGATAAAAGGCTTGTTAGTAGTCCCTACCTTCTAGAAACCCTGGCTTCCCAACTTGTATTCAACTATGAATAAAGGGCTAAGTCTTCGATAGTAAACAAGTTGGGACAATAAGCTAATTACAAATTCCCTAGTTCTCTTGTTCTCTGTTACCCCTATTAATAGGTAAGATCTAGAACCCAAGTTCTTAGAGTTCTAAGCACTCACTTATTCCATTAATCCCCTCCAATTGACCTATAGCTTAGATTCAAAGTTTGAGATTGTAAAAGTATCTTATTTAATCAAATTCAAAAAATAAATAACTGATCCAGTCAATAAGTTAAGCGAAATAGATTATCTTGTCTAATCAATTACAACTAATATTTGATTTGTATGTTTATGGACCATTTACAAAACTACATGACATGGCTATTTATTTAGTTTATTGAATGAATGTAGTTTGATCCCCTTATTTATTTATACCGGATATCTAGCTTTTTCCATCTTGTGTTATAGGAAAGAATTGTGTGCAATTCAGGTACATGTTAGTTGTTATATCTAAAATACCTCTTCGGATAGATATCTAATTAGCATGTCTTAACTATTGAACAAAAAGGCTTTAATTGATAAGAAACATGCAAGTGCAAGACACACTTGCAATTTGGTTTGTTTTGCAAACTTGGTATTCTGATGGTATTCATTTTAATCTATTCAATATTTTGAAAATGTGGTCAAAGCATAAATTTGTGTTAATCAAAATTTTGCCTATCATATATGAACCAATTAAATATATGTTATTAGTTAATAATTTCAACAATCCATAGTTTGACTTAGTGGTTAGTTTCTATTCCCTTTGTTTTTTACCCCTATAACATTTTAAAATTTGTTTCACAATTGAAGCTATTTTACAAAATGTATAAAGCATTTGATGCTTCACTACCAAGTTTGCCCTTTTATTTTTATCTGTAATTAATTAAAAAAAAATTAGAATACTAAGTAGAGAAGTACGAATGATTTAAGGAAGTTTTGAAATTTGTTATTATTATATATTAGTGTGCTACCCTTTATTGTGAAACAACAGAAGTAATATTAATTCAACTTTTGGGTTTGAATATCGAGGAGGATATTTTAATACTTTTTTTTGGATAAAATAAGTATTCATATGAATATAGATTTGGATGTGGTTTGTATTTAGAATATCCTTATGAAAAATTAAATTTGATAAAATAGGACATTGATATGAATATTAGAAGTAATTGTATTTGGCATTATCTAAAAATTTTGATATATGATTTAATAGGCTTGCAACAAGGTTGGGAGGCTTAAGATTTCTATGTGAGATGCCAACAACATTTTGAGAAGGGACGAAAGTTTCGGTGATGGAAAAGTTGAAGAATAAAGTATGACAACAAAATAGGGAGCTTGGTATATTTTCCAAAGCCTAATGGAGCTTAGCAATGTTGTCAGAAGAAATAATGTTGATTAATGAAAATAATCACGATAAATCCTTAGAAGTGGTCCTCTATTTTATTTATGACATTAAGGGGGTGTGACCACATTGTAGATATGTGTTCAATGAAGTCCCATGATTTTTGTTGGATGGTCTTTAAAATAGCTTTTGGTCTATATTATGGAAACTTAACCAAAATAGTGATCTTGTTGGGAAACAATGCTTTTCTGTTTTTTATTAAGAAAAGGGAACATGAGAAATACAAAGATGTGCATGGAAATTTTCAATTATGATAGTAGGAGCTAAAGACTTTAAGTTATGATGGTGCATTGAGCTCATCCAAATGCATAAAAGAGAATGACAAATAGTCTTTGCTTTTGTTTTGGTGTCTTATTGTTGAGTTTATGACTTGGCTTAGTGGGTTGTTATGTAGGTTGGATTTTTGTGTACCCCTCTTATCATAGATTATTAGGATCTATTCAACTGTTTGCTTTGGTAGTGTAGCTGGGAGGAGTAAGAAGTGAAAATGCTCTAAATGCCAACAAATATGACATGCCTATTTGGCTCGAAGGAGATTAGTTCATAAATAAATTTTGGCTTGGGTTTGCTTTATGGTTTCAATTGGGTAAGTGATGTTGCATGGGTCTTGGATTTTATCTTTAGCTCTAATTGAGTTTAGGAGTTCCCTTGTCTTGGTTTGGTCTTACTTTTGTAGAGTGGCAATTTTTTAAAAGGGTTATCTCTTTTGCCTTTATATTACTCTTGTAGTATTTTTTTTTGTTTGGTTTTTTTTTTAGGGGGGGGGGGATATTGGTATGTTCCGAATTAATTTCTTCATTAATTAGTTGTCTTGATTTTGTGGTCGAGCCATGTACTCGAGTTTAGAATTGAATTCAAACTTGGGATTGATTTTTTGACTTTCTTTTATTGCGCATTGAAAGCTTTTGACCTATAATAATTGTAGAATTAGAAGAGGAGTGAATTAGGAGGAATGATTGAGAGAACTAGGGAATAATTGAAAGTAGAAGAGAGGTAAGGGGGAGAGCGGCCAACAGGGAGGTGGATAGAGCTCAAGCAATTGGTAAGGAATCAAATAAGCAACTAATTTGTTAATTCCTCAATTCCTTCCCATTATCATTAATGCATAAGCCTATATATATATATATATATGTATGTATATATGTATATATCATAAGGGTAAGACCTTTTCAAGAAGGAAACTAATTCTCTTTCCTAATCCTTTAGAATAATAGTTTAACAATATCTAATAAAGTCAACCTATTTTCTTAATTGATTAAGCTTAATAACTAGATACTAATTAATAAAGATAGATATTGACAATATGCTAAAAGATATTATGTTAAAGGAACTAAAAAGTAGTTGCCTCAACTTTTTGGTTGGAGGGTTGACCAAGGAAGGGCGCACACCAATACTCCTCTCCTCATCATCAAACTTGCCCTCAAGCTTGATGTTGATGTCCGTCTCCTTGAACACCGCTCGTCTAGAGTACCAGCACTATATAAAAATATTTTTAGAGACTTGCCATCTAAATCCTTCTACCCTCCTCTAGACTTTGGAGTTTAGAACATTCCCTTTCCCTTAAAATATTTACTTTAACATTCCCTTAAAATATTTACCCTTCTCCCAAGTAGAAGAACACTTTAAAATACTCTCATATCTTCCCCTTCATTATATGATATTTCATGTTATTCTAGGGATTTCTAGAACTTTCTATAACACTCTAAAAAATATGAGGGTGTGGCATACCCATTTGGTGTCACCCTACCAAATTGAATGTCCTAGATGCATCTAGCTCAGTTTATCTCGTCGGGTCAAAGTTGCCATTGTGTTATGATGTAAAAATGATAGCTCATTGGCACTCTAGAACTTTAAAACTAATTTTTTGAAGCGTTAAACTTGTAGATAATAAGTTTTACGGGTTGGGATCGTTGGGTTGGCTTGAGGCAACACCATGGGATTGCAGTGTTAATTCAGTTATTTGGTCGTTGAAATTTGTAATTCAGGACTTCTCCTAATACCTAATAAACTTAAATTTCATTCTCTTCTCAAGTCTCCTTAGAGTATAGGGTAAATAGTTTTCTTACCTTGTATTTTTAACATTATTACAAAAATAGGAACATGACATTAATGAAAACTTTAAGATAATCCAATTGATAAACGTATTTTGAAACCTTATCACTTTATTAGCCTTTTGGTTTCCTCGTTGAATACAATATGCTATTAACCCTAGAACCACTCCCATCAGTCTTGTTATTATTCATAAAGACGTTGCCAAAATTTAGTATGCATTCTAGAATGCTTGAAGAAGCAGTAAAGTCAGGAAAAATCTCCACACGAAGTAATGGAGTTAGTGAAATCACTCTCTATGTGCACTTCTTCTATGCACTCCACATTGCTAATATTTTCTACAATTCGTTAGTAATAGATCCAAGAAAGGGTGGGGGATGAATATTCAAATTCACACACACACACACACACACATAAAAAAGAGGGGAAAAAAGAGTGGAATATTTCAGGTGGTTGTCATGGGCAACAAATGCTTGATTTGAAGGCAAGTTGTGCTTAAGAGAATCTTAGGATAAGTGGTGACAAGGTAAAAGAATGGTTATAAGCTTGGCGCACAATCTAGTATAGCATTGCATTGTTTTATTCTATGTTCTACCTTAGAGTAGGGGTGACATTGTGGAACCAACATGAGCCTAGAAGAAAGATCTTGATATGGTGTTGGTGTCTTTTCAAGATTAAGAGAAAGAAATTTTTAGATATGTGTGCTTCATGTTTCAGACTTGTAACTGAAGTTTGATTGTTATGCTACAATTCCTCCCAAATAACCTTGCTATGTGCTATGTTTTACCAGGTCTACTTTTATATACGTGGGCCTCATGGGGGTGGCAAGGTCTCCGCTGAGATGTTTAAAGATAAAGAGTCAAGAGATTGGAAGTTTACATATGTGCTTGTGGATATTGTGTCTCCTTCTCCGGCAAGATTGATACTGGAATCATATATACCAGTGTGAAAACTAATGTAGGGGGTGTGAATGTAACCAATATTAGGTGCATTTGACTTCCCCAAACCTTATATATGGGTTTGGGAAGGGATAAGAGAGATTATTGTTTCGTTAAACTTAGGATGTCATGTGTTTTCTTGCCATTTCTCATTAGTGTTTAGATTTTCAATTTCGTTGATTCAAGATTTTGTAGTGCTCGATGTTCTTGAAGAACCATGTCAAGGAGAAAATATAGGTATTTTATAAGCATGTAAGCAATGAACATCTCTAATTGGCCCCACAAATACTTAGTCTTCCTGAAGATATTTCTTCTCTTTTAAAGAAAGGGTGTCTAGTAATTATTGTATAAACCTAAGAATTAAGGGCACAACTTAAGAAGATGGAAGCTTCCTTATAGGCTAGATGATTTCTTTGGGGACTTCCATATGATTATTTACACCGTCTTTCATTAGTCCAAAAAAGAAAAGAAAATTTGTAGCGCTCACTGTTTTGATCTTTACGGGGTTATTAATTTTTTTTCCCAAAAAAATAAGGATTTTATTACCATTACTCCCTTAGGATATCATCAATTGCTTGCATGTAGAGCATCTACCATTTGTCCAAATGTATTAAAACATTTACAATCATGGAGATAGGGTACTTTAGTAGCCATGTCTTTAACTATTATTGTTAGTAAAATTGTAGTTGTTTGTTTTTGCAGCGCGCACACACAAATATGTAAACATTTCTTTCTTTCCATATGTTATAAGTCACATTAGTTTTAGGTTTGTGCAAGCTAGTTAAGCTTTTTGTGTCAATCTCTAATTCAATGTCCTTTGTTAAATCTATGAATTATTCTCTCCTATAGCATACGAGAATATAATCATTTAAAGAATAAGTGATTCAGGGTTTCACCCTTTTCTTCACACAATACATATTATGGG
The DNA here is from genome assembly GCA_030549775.1 of Tamarix chinensis. NCBI lineage: Eukaryota > Viridiplantae > Streptophyta > Magnoliopsida > Caryophyllales > Tamaricaceae > Tamarix > Tamarix chinensis. The sequence continues at coordinate 111,617,963 of CM060174.1, forward strand.
TAGGGTTGTAAATGAGTTGAGTCAAGCTGAATATCTTTGGGCTCGGTTTGTTTAACTAAACGAATGAACAGAACCGAGTTCATGAGCTAAAGCTAAAAAATAAATCAAGCTTTACTTTTCTTAGTACGGGCTCGACGAGCCCAAAAGAGAGGCTCGGGCTCGGCTCATTTAATTAAACGAATGAGCCAAACCGAATACTGAACTGACTCAACTCATTTACAACCCTAATTGTGGGTTAATGTTGTATTCCATTCTACACAAGGCTTTTTTTGGAACTTATTTCTGTATTGTTTATTAACCCCACTTAAAGTGATGGGCATGTCAAACTTTCTTCCAGCAAATTTGCTCATTTTACTCCAATCTCACTAGCTTAATCATACATGCATCTTCAAACTTATATTCAAACCTTTAACCATGTTCAACTAATTAATTCATATCTTCATTCAACTTTTAAGCTCTCATCATCATACCTTCATCCAACTTTAAATACACCTACAATTATAATACTCCTAAATTTTAAACTATAAAATTTTATTTTGAAGATAATGCGGAAGCATTTGTAAAAATAAAACTGGAGAATGTTACTGCCACATCAACCATTAGAGAGGTGTGATCATCACTTAACGTATACTTGATGTAAGGTAAAACGGAACAATCATAAAAGAATGTGTGCTTAACTAGTAATACTACAATTCTACAATAACAATGGTGAAAATGGTATTATAGATAATAGAGAGAGTTTACAAATTTAAATACAGGAATTAAAGCCAAGAGTTTAAATAACTGAAAAGAAAAAAAATATTCCAACATAGTGGGTAAAAATACATCTAACTGGTTAGCCTAACTCTTAGCTATACGGGGAAGTAACTCTCGAATCCCCAATCAATGACTAGCTACTGGCCTATGACATCATCCTTAACATACTCTAGGTGATAATTGTAACGCTTCAAATCATCTTGTGCTTATCAAACCAGACGCTAGATCATTACAGTAACTACACAAATATAGTATCAATACTGTGAAGTAATGGTAAAACATACTACCTAAAATATAGTAATGACTCATGTGGCACTGTGAAGTCACTTTATAGCATAGTGATAAACACACTCAATATAAGATAATACTCAAGCTCATGATAGTAATACAACAAGGAGTGTTGGCATGGAGATTATGGAAGAATAATAATACAATAAATGCATCACAACCACACAATATAAATCATATTATAAATCTTCCTTTAGTGATCAAATAAATTTTAATGATTAAGATAATCCATTTGACTACACCCATTCTCTACTATGAACAAAAGTCATGGCGACATACACACATAATGAGATACCACACTTACCACACGGGGTCAATATACGTTGAAGGAGATTTCCTCCGGAGATATCACACCCACTACACATTGAGTACACCTAGCGTAAGGGCTAACACATCATGGGATATTACAGCCATGAGACGTGGTTGAATTACATCAAGGGGCTTGTAATGGGATATCTCACCTACCATACCTTGAATGTCTTTGCCACAAAGGCTAAAAGTTGGGATACCACACCTGCTTAAACAATGGATAATATGAGGTGCCAAAGGGATTGTATTGGGATACCCCACCCACCTACCTTGAATGCCTCCACCGTAAGGGTTAAAAGTTGGGATACCACATTCACCTAAGCTATGGTTAATATGAGGTGCCAAAGGGATTGCATTGGCATACCTCACCCACTTGAATTGGACACCAATGCCATACCGGCTTGCCATAGTATAATCTTATACCTCAAAGATATGCACATAGAGAAGGAAATAAGTATTGAGTGAAAATATAAAACATAGATCAACCCACCTACTATCTTTACCCTCGGCTAGCTATCCCTAGAGTTAGAGAAAAATGCTCGAACAAAATCTTTACCCATTAATTATTAATTACCAAGTGATATCACAAAATCACAAATTAATTCCATTATTATCCAAATTGTGGATTTTCATGTAATAACACTAAACACATTACAAGGTATATAATCCACCAATTGGGTGTTTAGAGATGATACTAAACTTAACCAATTTAAGGCCCAATTATCATCATTTTGATATATATTAATTTTAGAGTAAACATGGTTGTAATCATGATTAAAATGTTGTAATTGTATAAAAACATTAATATAGAAGGCTTAACGAAATGATATTAAGTAATAAGTGAATCTGACGAAAACAGGCTGACAAGTTAATTGGTTTCTAGGACCAATCCAATGGTCTAGTCATACTAGACTTACATAGAAAAATGAACTAGCAAAAAAATCGGTTGGCTGGCCCCATCGATTGATTGTTCCTAGAAAACTAGTCAATGGGTTTAACCAAACCAGTCGATGGGTCTACGCAGATACGAAACCACTCTGGTCACAAGGCAATTAGTTGATGTTTTTGGCAAACCGATTGGCTGCTCATAAGAATGAATCAACTAGTTCATCAAACCAATCGACGGATCTCACAACTAGCTGATCAAAATATCTAAGTTGAGCAACTATTCACACAATCAGTTGATTGGTCAAACGAACCAATTGACTGGTCTGGGTAACTCAAAACTTAGAATTGCGATCCACATACCAAAGTTACACCCAACTTTTCATATTAATACCAACATGCTTCTTTAGCATCAAACACATAAAGAGACATATTGCACATATAGAATCACAAGGATACATGGTAATATTGGCATTAAATAAAACCATGCTCATAATTGCCAAAATCATGCATAATAGTAGGGAACCCTTAAGTTTAAAGAAGAAAACTCTACCACATGCATAATTCCTAGAATACAATAACTCATGCTCAACACAGAAACACCAAGAATAAGGAACTACAATAAGTAGAAAAAGACCTTATTCATATTAAAGATGAGAATATCTTACTTTCAAGCAATTCTTTTAGCACAAAATCTTAACTTGATAGTTATCTTACAGGACTTCGATTCCTGAGAGAATCAAGAATCGAAACCATTAAAACTCCTTTTCAAAACTTAACAAAAATGAAATGAGAAGAATAAGGAGACTAAAAATGACAAAATACAACATTTCCTCAAAATTAGAACCCCAAAACCAAAACCCAAGGTCTTCAACCTTTCGTAAAACTTTCACCGTTCCTTGTTTGAGAGAAATAAGGTAAAGATAAAGCTAAGATTAGTAGAAGAAAGAAGAGAAAATAATTTTGACTAAAGGATAGGGAATAAGAGGCAAGCCTCTATTTTTCCCAACAGAGAAGAAAAGAGAGTGAAGTAGAGAATGCCTAACACTTGGAAAATTTTCACCAAAGAAAAAGGGATATAATTATCAAATGCAGATGTTAGGGAGTGAATTGAATTAGAAATGGGGTGTATAGGAAGGAATGTTTGTCGACATACCTAAGTGGGAGAGAGGAAAGTCTGAATTAGGTTGAGTGTAGGCAACCTAAAGTGTGCGGAGATAACAAGTTCAGGTAAAGGAGGTAAGGTGTGACTAGGAAGAGAACTATAGGTTTGATAGGTCAGGTGAGTGGTGTAGAAAATTAAACATGTAGCCATGGATGTCAGAAGAGAGAGGAAAGTGAGGGATAACAAAGAGGGTTAGAATGCTTCAAAAAGTGTTTTTAGAGAAATTTAGCTAAATATACTTATTAGCACAAATTGATTATAACTAGAATTTTTCATAAACATTGGAAAAATATTCAAATCAAAATAATAAAAGGATCTAAAATTATAAGACAACTAATTAATTAAAACAGTCGACTAGTTTATTAGAAAATAAAATTGTTGGTTTCTGAGTATACCAGTTGACTGGTTAGGCAAATCGGTCAATTTTTGCGCTTGAAATTCACAACCTTATTAAAATTTCGAGCCCTTTTTAAAACCAAAACTCATTTATTTTATATTAATATAATTTTAAATATAATTTGAAGGATTATAGGATGGGGTATCACACTACCCCCCTTAAATGAGACATCATCCCCAAAAGGCACAAAAGAAAAATATTTTTATATGCTTAAAACACAATAAAACCCTAATCCATCAACCAAAAGGAAAATAAAAACTACCACCTAGTAGACAAGAGAAGGGTACTACCCCCTTAAAAGACACAGTGTTACTCCTGTAACACACTTAAATGAAAAGCTCCGGATACTTCATCTTGATCTCCTCCACGGACTCCTAGGTGGCTTCCTTAGCTCCATGGCATGACCACAAGATCTTTACTAGTAGGAAGACCTTTGAATGCATCTTATGAGTCTTGGTATCAAGGATCCTCAACTGCTTCTCCTCATAAGATAGCGCCTCATTGAGCTCCATCGTCTCCAGCTACGATGGATCTGGCACATACCTCCTCAACTAATAGATGAAAAAAAAACATTATGCACGCATGAAAGCTTAATAGGTAAGGTGAGTTAGTAAGCAACCTCTCCAACCCAATCCAAAATCTCGTATGATCCAATATACCTCGAGTTAAGTTTTCCCTTCGGACCAAAACATATCACACCCTTAGTAAGCGAAACCCTCAAAAGCACTCTGTCACCTACCTCAAACCCATTTGTCCTCCACTTTAGATCTGCATAACTCTTCTGCTTATCCTAGGTAGTCTTCATCATATCTCAAATAAGCCTAATCTATTTGGCAGTATCCTCTACTATCTCTGGTCCCAAAAAGACTATCTCACTTGAGTCGATCCAACACAAGGGACTACAACACTTTTGCCTATAGAGTGCCTCAAAAGTTGTCATCCCTATGCTCGCATGATGATTGTTGTTGTAAGAGAATTTTATCAAGTCCAAACGATCCTCCCAGCTACATTGAAGTTCGAATACACACGCTCGAAGTATATCCTCCAAAGTCTCAATAGTGTGCTTAGTCTAACCGTTAGTAGTTGAATGGAAAGTGGTGTTCATCTTCAGTTGTCTTGAAAGCTGCTTGTAACTTATGCCATATGTGTCATAAGAAACTGGAATCTTGGTCTAACATGATGTCCTTGGGCACCCCATAGTACTATACCACGTGCTTCCTATAAGCATTAGCCATCTGCTCCATACTCTAGGTCGACTTCATTCGTATAAATACTACCGATTTGGTCAACCAATCTACTACAACCCAAATCAAATTTGAACCATTGTGGGTCCTTGATATCCCAACCATAAAGTCCAATGACACGTTGTCCCACTTCTACTCAGGAACCTCCAATGATTGAACTAACCTTGCTAGATGCTTGTGTTTGACTTTGACCCTTTAACAAGTCAAGTACTTGGCTACAAAGTCTGCAACCTTCTACTTTATATGGGGCCACCAATAGATATACTTCAAGTCCTTGTACAAATTATTCCCTCTAAGATGGACAAAATAAGGCACTCGATGACCCTCATATAGAATCTTCCTCTTAATCTCCCCATAACTCTATGGAACACACCATCTACTTTGGAAACGGATGCTACCATCCTCAAAAATCTAAAATCTCACTATTTTACCCTCTTCTATAGATCGCTTAATCCACTTGAGCTTGACATTTCCTGGTTAGCTAGCTCAGATCCTATAAAAAATGGTTGGTACGATTGGGAGAGCACTCACCCTTGTCTTAAGATCCTAGAAACCAATGATATCAAGGCCCAACTTCTGAAGCTCTTGCTAATTCCACTATGAAACAACTAGTGAGCCTAAGTGTGAATTCTTTCTACCGAGAGCATCCACTACGATGTTGACCTTACCCTCGTAATAGGTCAACTCTAAATCGTAATCCTTAACCAATTCCAGACACCTTCATTGTCTCATATTTAGCTTACACTGAATGAAGATACATTTGAGGCTCTTATAGTCCATGTATAACTTACACCGCACTCCATATAGGTAATGTCTCTAGATCTTTAAGGCAAAAACCACTGTAGCTAGCTAAAGGTAGTGAGTGGGATAGTTCCGCTTATGCTCCTTTGATTGGCGAGAAGCATACGCTACTACCCTCTCATATTGCATCAACACACACCCCAAACTATGCTTGGATGTACCACTATACACCTTGAATCCCTTCGTACCTGACAAAAAAGTAAGCATTGGAGTTGAATTCAACCTCCTCTTGAACTCCTCAAAAGCCTTGACACACTTCTTATCCCAATGAAAACATGATTTCTTCTTCAACATGGTAGTTAAAGGATGAGAAATTGTGGAAAAATCCTAAATGAAATATCTGTAGTAGCTTGCCGGTCTCATAAAACTACGTATCTCTCTGAAATTCATCAGTGCTGACCACTATGTTATGACTCGAATCTTCAAAGGGTCCATCAATACACCCTCCTTCGAGATGGCATGACCAAGGAAAGCTATCCCGTTCATCCAAAACTCATACTTTAAGATCTTGGTGTACAATTGATGGGTCCTCAACGACCCCAAGGTTTGCATCAAATGCTACTTGTGTTTTTCATGAGTCCTATAATAAATTTATATATTGTCAATGAAAACCACGATGAACTGATCGATGTGTTGTTGGAAGATGCAATTCATGAGAGCCATGAACATTGCTAGCGCATTCGTGAGTCTAAAGGACATCACGATGAACTTATAATGGCCATACCTCTTCCTAAAGGTTATCTTCAGTATATCCTTCTTGGCAATCCTTAACTGATGATACTCTGATCTAATATCAATCTTCAAAAACACTTTAGCTCCATGTATCTCATCAAAAAGTTTTTTTTTTATCTAAGGTAAACTGTAACAATTCTTCATTTTGAGTTAGTTCAATCATCGGTAATTGATACAAAGTCTCAACCCACCATCTTTCTTCTTTACAAAATGACTAATGCTCCCCAATGCGATACACTCAGTCGAATGTACCTTTTATCCAATAACTCCTACAATTGTGTGCGCAACTTTGCCATATTAGTTGGTGCTAAGTGATAGGGCACCTTCCACATAGGCTCTGTCCCTGGTAGAAGGTCTATCGTGAAGTTTATCTCACGCGCTGATGACATACTTTGGATCTCACCAGGAAACATGTTTGGAAACTCCTGTATCATTGGGATACCATCAATCAATGTCTCCTCAACACCTAGATCTCAAACACTGCATAAGTAGACTGGGTACCCCTACATACCAACATATCAAGCACAATCACGGACACCACTATCACCGAGGGACTAGATTAACCCTAGGACCCTTTGGTCCCTTAAGAACCACATGCTCTAGTACGCAGTAGATTATAGTTTGATATGTTGAGAGCATATCCATCCTAAATATTATGTTGAAGTCATAAAGTTCAAACTCTATGAAGTCTATTAGAAGCTCATTCCCATTAATGACTAAGGCCACATCTCTATACATCCTAGTACAAGAAAGTCTACCCCTATACAAGAGCACAATAGAAGTCTCTATCCTATCAGAAGGAATCATAGATTTCCTAGCTAAGAAAGTGGTAGAAAAAAGAGAGTATTTAGCACCCGAGTCGAATAACACATAAACAAGAAGGGAAAAACTGTGAACATACTTGTGATGACGTCAACCTTTCTGTCAGCCTCCGACTAACTCATCATATTTAGGTGATTGCGTTGGGGTAGTTATGCAGCACTACTTGAATCATGCCTTGACTAAAAGGTACAAGGCCTTTGAACCCTCTAATATAAATCGCTCCTATTAACTCCATTATATGTCGGCTAAGACCTCTGAGCTATTAGCGTTTGAGCCATTGTACCCTGTGAATGTGCCTACCCTTGTAGGACACTAACCCTAATAGTATGCCACTCAAAACGATGGTGCCTTATCCTACCACATCCATGACATTGAACCATATGTCCAACACAATCCATCCCTGGGTAGTTCTTACCACATCGAAGACATATAAAGTTCCTTATAGCTGGCTAACCCAATTGCTCTCCATAGTGAGGTACCGACCCCGACTAATGACTGCCTTTGGCCTAAAACCTCTCATCTCCCCCTTAATTCTAACCACCCTCAAACCTTTGCTTGACCCCTGACTGGGCACAACAGGCCTACTCAATTGTTGATGTCTCTAAGGTATATTTGTATATAGCCTATAATTCCTACGCACGAGTCCCCACCAGCATCTCCTAAATCCTCTAACTTAGCCCCAACTGAAATCAATGAACCTTCATCCTCTCATCAACATCAACCTATGAAGCAAAATGGACCAAATCCAAATAGTAGCTGTAGTACTCCTTCATTGTAGACATACCCTAATGTAATGCCATAAACTCATCGTATTTCTTCATCCTTAAGAGAGTAGGGGAGAACTATGTCATTAACATCTCAACGAAAGTCTCCCACTGATCTCCAATAGTTCCTCTCAGTTACTGACTCCTCCACCATTTGTCAGCATGACCCCATAAGTGGAACACTCCAATGTCTATCCGCTTACCCTTTAGGCATCCAATACCTGCAAAAATAAGATAAAAAATAATATCTTATTACACGTGATATTTTATTTTAAATACTAATGTCTTATTAAACATCATAGCAGCATAATCCATAATAAATAAGACCAACAATAATTAATTCCATTTTTATTTTGCTCAAGGTGAGAGTCTATCAACCCGAAGACACTAAGATACTCTAGTTATACCAATGTACAAAGGTAACATAGTATTCTACTGACTGTCAATCCAAGGAAACTAAGGTATCTTGATCACACTAGTATACAAAGAAAGCACAATATCATATCGACAAGGACACCTAATCTATAAGTATGTATATCCTATAAAAAGTTTGCAAAGATATATATAGTAAGATATATGGCTTGCTTGTGGCACTAACACACACCAACAAAATTTCATAACCAACTAGGGGACTTAACTACGTCTTTAGGGTAATGACCCTTAAAGAGCCATCACTCCCAATTTTAAGGTCTTTTATTTTAAATATTACTCTCTTTGTGTCAAGAAAAAAAAGTTATTTTAACAATTTGCATATTTTTTAAGGAACTAATAAATATAATATTAAAATTCCAATTATACCCTTCATTGAAAAATGGTAAATCGTTTAATGCATAGATAATTAAAAAAAATGTGAGGGTAAAAGTGAAAAATAGTTTTTGACTTTTCTAAAGTGAATTTCTATTTGATACAATAATTTGATGATAGAATGATTAACTTTTTGATATGGAGGGAGTAGTATTCTATTAAGGTGGCCACAAAATCACATAATGCACAAATGGTTCAAAATTCCATAGTTTTTTTTTTCTCATTTTCAATTATTCAAGATGACCATAAGTCAACACTAAGGTCAAAATTAAAAAATCTACAAAGGTCATCCTAGGTTTAATTTTTCACATTAGGTACATTAGGTTAAAAATGACCAAAATGATCATGGGATCATAATTACCACATTATCATCCATTTTAAATACTAATTCCATTTTATTTAATAATTTGTCATTAAAAGACCAAAATACAATAAGATTAAATAGTTTAACATGCAAATAAATCACTAGAGACTATAGATAATACATATTAGGCATATGTACTGGAATAAACAACATGGTACACTTAAAAAGGCCAAACTGCCCGTAAGGCATACAATAATAATAATCATGCTAAAATTAAGCCTAAGCATCATCAACCTATCATTTTATACATATATAATTTATTTATGACATTAGCCCCATTTTATCATGCTTTCGTACACATAATACTTTACATAAATCAACATGTTCCATTTTACCGAATTTTATATTAACATTATTAGTCAAATAAGTACAAGGTAACAAACATGCTTAACACAATTTATACATCAAATTCTAATATGCTATCATGCGATATCTAACATTTTATGAAAGTATATGGATTGATGATTTCCAACAAAAGTACAGAATGTAAGTGAACTACTAAGATTTATTAATCTCTACTAATTAACCTCTTTTACCTAAAAAGAAAACTAATATTAATAATATTTATATCTAACTCATAAATAACAATTAATATTAAAATATTTATCAAGGTAAAATTAACAAAATACCCACAAACAGTAAGGAAAGGAAAACCTTGCATTCACGCTCCATGGGCAAGCAGTGTGAGTCATGCACGCTAGGGGCTTAATGCAGCTAGAAGAAGAAGGGGTGAGGGTGACTAGGTGGTGGTTTTGGATGATGGTGAAAGCTGAATTAAGGATGTGAAGATGGATGTTCAAACTATAACACCCCCAAAATTTACTACTGAAAAATTTCATTTTATTAAAAGATTAGCGGAAGCAAAATAACAAACTGTAAATTTTGGGGATATTACCACCACACTTAGTACCAGACCGGTTCATTCATACCGTTCCAGTACCAAGTGCTAAGGCTAAAGAATGAAATATCAATTGCTAAAAATTCAAATTATATTTAAAATCAGAGTAGAGCAAGTAAGCATTTACAAGAATAAAATCCACTAGTGGTGGTTACAAGAACAAGGATTTCATTTAAACCAGACATTAGAAGATGAAGGATGAAACCCTAAAAGCCGGATAATCCTTACACTCTTTCCTGTTGCCTACTTGAGTAGCACCTGAAATTAGACGTGTAAGGGACACTACTCATTGAATAGGCAGGGGCCCCACGATTGGAACCCTTCAGTACCACCGTACTGAGTAACCCTTTAAAATCACACTTAAAGGCAGACCCGCAATGCAATACATGAAACAAAGCTACATACATATATAACAAGATGTGTCTATATAACATTCACATAATTAACATTCACATCAGATATCAATAGGTCGTTATGAACCATCGATACTTTCAGGCCTTAAGCCATGTCATAGTGCAAAATCAATACATTCGGGCACTAAGCCATTAGTCCATCATTATTCAATCAACTCTCATATTTTATATCCATGTGAGTGCGAAAACCCCACTAATATAGCCGGTGGATCGGTCACTTATAGGGCAGAACGTACCTAACCACTATTATATGCCGGTGGATCGGTCTCCAGGACACCCCGGTACCTGTCCACTATTATGCCCGTGGATCGGTCTGGGCTCGGCTCAATAATCTTCCACTTTAAGTGATTAGTGTCTTATTCGTATCTTATTCAAAAGTATTTCACCCTTGACATGCATGTTACTGACCTCTACTTCTATCCTCCCGAGAGGGCCCGTCCCATATCTTGAGACCTTTGCGCCTCTTATCACACCCCGACATCCATTCCCTCTTACATCTACTTGTAACAAAAACCCAACTGCTAAAGGTGTGGGTCGAGGTCCATCAACTTACGACATTCAAATTCTCTCACTACCGCTCTCTAGGGTTTCCCTCGAAACCCAAATCGGACCTATATGGCCCAACCTTTCTTTATCGTCCAATACCTCATCTCATTTAGTTTTAACCCAAATTCCATCACTCTATTCACTAATCATACATGTGACCGTAAAACCCTAGTTGGCTGCTCAAACCCTAACACCTTTCTTACGTAAGGATTATCCCATGCGAACCCTAGAAACCTCCCATGCAAGAGTTGCGTCACTCATTCATTTTGATCATAATTTCCTTCTATTTTCCCCCCATGGATCATGAGATATTAAGGTCAATATCGTGTCCCCTTAGTCAACTCACTTCCCATTTATTCCTTTTTATCATTTCACCCCATATCATATTATTAAACACCTTAGCATGCATGTCCTAGAGGGTCACATCAGATAACATCGTATGCACAACATATATAATCATTATCCACATGCCGTAAGGAAGTCACACAAGCATACATCACTCGAAGTTGTACTACAAATGATTAATCATTAAGCATAAGGTACACATTACGGCATAACACATGGCACACGAGGCATATAATACACACATTGTTGTTCTTAGCCACATCCTTACTCGGTTTGGGTTACCAAGTCATCTCCTATGCCTTTTAGATCGCCATTCACCCTTCATAATTGTTACCCTTAACATATTTCCCATTTTAGTTTGTTAGATTACCAAATTGTCCTTCTCCTTTGTTATAATTACTAAATTCCCCTTAAGTTGGATAAATTACCAAATTACCCTTCTTCATTATCATGATTACCAACTTGCCCCTTTAGTTGGTTAAAATAATTACCAATTTACCCTTTAGTTGGTTAAATTACCAAATTACCCTTATCCATTATCATAATTTACCAAATTACCCTTCTGTTGGTTAAATTACCAAATTATCCTTCTCCATTATCATACTTACCATTTTACCCTTCTCAATTATTATAATTACCATTTTACCCTTCTCCATTATTGTAATTATTGATTTACGCTTCTCCATAATTATAATTACTAAGTTACCCTTCTTCCTAATTATAATTATTAATTTACCCTTCTCAATTATGATAATTACCATTTTACTCTTTTCCATTATTATAATTATTAATTTATCCTTCTCCATAATTATAATTACCAATTTATCCTTCCCCATAATTATAATTATTAATTTACCCTTCTCCATAATTATAATAATTAATTTACCCTTCTCCATAATTATAGTTACTATATTACCCTTCTCCCTTATTAAAATTACTATAATGCCCTTTTATTGGTTAATTTACCAAATTACCCTTCTCTATTATCATAATTTTCCAATTGCCCTTTTATAATCATAATTTAATTACCAATTTATCCTTCGTCGTTATCATTATTACCAAGTTACCCCTTACTCCCAAGTTTGCCATAAATATCCTTTTAATTTACAAAATTACCCTTCTACCCCTTACTTCCAAATTACCATAATATCCTTTTATTTACAAAATTACCACAATACCCTTTTACTTATAAAATTACCATAATACCCCTTTTGCATTACAATTTACTATTTTACCCTTTTACCTCCAAACTTACCATTTTTATCTTTTCTTACAAAATTACCATTTTGCCCTTATTTTCCAAAATTACCATATTACCCTTTACTCCCAAAATTACCATGATACCCCCTTTACTTATAAAATTAACATTTTTCCATTTGCTTATAAAATTACCATATTACCCTTTTTACTCCCAAAATTACCATAATACCCCTTTACTTATAAAATTACCATTTTGCCATTTAATCATAAAATTACCATATTTCCCTTTTACCTCCAAAATTAACACTTTACCCCCTTTATTACACCACTTTTATTAAATTAACATTACCACATGGAATAATAATATTAATACTCCATTAACAATATCCAACTCCACCAACCATTATATTTTAATATAATACTTATCAGCACCCACACATATTAGGCCATAATCTAGCACAAAGAATATTACTAAAATGCCTTTAGGGCTCACAATAATATTATTCATGCATACATGTTCACAATAACATAAAATAACAAGGATAAGTACTTAACACTTTCATTAATAGCCAAACTCTTTCCCTAAGCAATGTTTCCACACATAGCACATAAACTAGCATACTTTCCTTTTATTAATCAACATAAGCAAATATATATATATATATATATATATATATATATTATATTAAACCACAAATATTAGGCATAATAACATATTAAAAATCCTAATTTGCTAACATACATTTATCCATGCGTTTAAGTGGGGTTTAACGATTACCTTAATTCCTGCAAAATTGAATCTTACCGGTATTTCAGTTAAATATTCAAGCTTTGATTAGTAAAACTAATACCTAAAAATAATATTAATATTTATTTTATTAGAAATAAGAAAATCAAAGCATAAGACTTTATAAATTTTATTTAATAAAATAATTAATTTAAAGATTATCATACCTTAAAATTATTAATAAAAATGGGCCAATAAATGCAGCAACCCATGCTGCTCATGATGCAAAATTAAAAAGAGGAAGGCTCAAAGGAGGGTGAAAGGAGGAAAAAATGGTTATTTTCGAGTTAGTGGTTTGGGGCTAGGAAAGAAGATAGATGGGGGAGGTTTGGAGGCAAGGGAAGGGTGCAGGAGTGAAGAGGGGGTGTAGGTGGTTGTCGGGGATGGGTTCACAGCGGCCAAGGGCGGCGGTGGCGGCGACAGCAAGGCCACGAAGGTGGCTGCCAAAGTGGGTCGAGGTGGAGGGGCTGAGAAGGAAGAAAAAGAGGAGGAAAAATGAAGGGGTTCGGGGGCTTGTTTCGGCCAAACAAGGTATGGGGGTGGTAGAGGAGGTTGCAGGGTGTGGATTAGTGGTTTGGGTGGCGGCAGAGGTGGTCGAACAACGGCGAAAGGAGGGGTTGCAGGTGGGCTACCAATAAGGGAGAAAAATGGGGAGGAAAAGAAGAGGGGAGGAAGGTGGATTTACGGGGTGGCTTGGATGGTGTTGTGGTGGTGTTGGGCGGGAGTAGAGGGGTGCAGAAGGCGGTTTAGGTGGTTGATGAGGCGATTGCACTAGCGGAGGGTGGCGGTGGTGCACAAAATGGGGATGAAAATGGAAGAAGAAGGAAAGGAGAGAAAGGGATCGGGGAAGGGGAAAGGCTCGAAGAAATAGGGCAAGGAGAGGCTGGAGAAGTGAAGAAAAAGAATAGGGAGGATAGGAGGGTAGCTGGCTGGCCGGTGGCAGCATGTAGGGTGGTAGGGAGGAGAGACGAAGAGGGGAAAAATAGGGTAGGAGGGATGGTTTGCAGGGTTGGCCATGTGCAAAAATAGGAAGAAAATGACGGGAGAGAGGGAGATGCAGGTGGTGGTAGGAGGTGGCAGCGAGGAGCGGTGGCCGGTGTGCTTGAGGGTGGCAGGCTGGCGACGGTGACAAGCCGAGGCCCGGGTTGGGGCGTAGAAGAAGGAAGAAGAAAGAAAGAAGGGGGGAGGTGCAGGCCAGCTTAGGGGAAAAAAAGAAGGGAGTTGGGCCGACCCGATCCAAGGGAGAAAAGGAAACAAAGAAAAGAGGGGGGTGGAGCAGGGCTGCTGCGCTGGGGAAATGAGAGGAAGGAAGGGAGTGGGCTGGAGGCCCAACACGCAAGGAGGGAAGGGCCGACCTGGTGCGGCTGCCTGAAGGAAAAAAAAAAGGAAAAGAAAAAGGAGATAAATGAGAAGGAAAAGAAAAGGGAAAAAAAGAAAAATGGGAAATTAGGAAAAATAATTTAATTTAATGTAGAAAATAATAAAATGTAATATTTTTGACAAATTATTTAATTTAATAATTTGATTCAATATAATTTAATATATTGGTTCAAAAAGGACAATTTTAGTAAAATATTAGTTTGAAAAATTATTTAAATAAAGATAATATGATAAAATAACAAAATATTTATTTTTAATTTATTAAATACTCCTATCCACATTTATATACTCAAAAATTCATAAAATAATTAAATTAAATAATTTTAAAAGCTAATTTATTTCAAATAAAAGTTATTTATTAAATTATATGTTTTCTAAAATTTTTAGGGATTACACAGACGAGGGGGAAGATACAATATAAATGGAGGTTGACCAAGGGGTTGGGTCAAGATGTTACTATAGGGGTGCTAGTGCTACACGAGGAGGTTGGTGCTACTTTGATGGTTGATGGTGGAGGAAAGAAACTAGGGGGTGGAAGGTGGATGATGGTGGTGAAGGGTGAGGGTGGTGGAGCTAGTGGTTGGTGGTGTAAGGGGGGCACACAAAAATGGATGAAGGATGGTGCGCACAAAGTAGAGCATGGTTGTGCATGGAGTGATGATGCAAGAAGGATGCATAAATTTACGAGAAGTGGTGTAGTACACGGTTGTGGCAAGGAGTATGCGCATGGCTGTATAAGGGGTGTGTGCATTTATGTTGACGAGTGTGTTCCTGGTTGTGTAAGAGGTGTACATAGTTGTATCAAGGAGTGTGAGCATGGTTGTGCATGGCTATGGACTCAACAAACCTAGAAATTGGGGCTATTTGGGAAGGGAAAGATGAAGAGGAGAAGAAGGGAATGAGAAGAAGAAGAAGGGAGTGAATGGGGGGTCGATGTGGTTTTAACAAAAATGGATGGGAGTAATGGGGTGGGTGTGTGTATACATATAGCTAGTGGATGGGGTTTTAATAGAGAGGGTATGTAATATCCCAAATTTTTATAACCTTAAATTAGAACATTTAACCTTTTGTTTGAAAATTTTAATATTTAATTATTGATTTAATTATTTTTTTCAAACTTTGACTTACAAACCTAAATAAATTATTTAATAAATTAATATAATTATTTTCTCTTTTTATTTAAATAAATCATGAACCCATAATTTTATTAAAATTATTTTCTTAATTTAATACCCTAATTTTTGGATAAATTAATATAAGATTATCCCAATAACCTAAATTTAATCTAATTTTTAATCCCAACCTTGAATTTATTTTCCTTTTATTTTTCTTATTTTCCTTTTTCCTTTTTCCTTTTCTTTTCTCCTATCGGGCCCGACCATCCCCTCTTCCTTCTTTTTGTCTTCTTCTTCTCTCGCGCAGGCTGGCCTTCTCCCTTTCTCCCTTTCTTTTCCTCACGACCCAACCCGACCTCCTTTCTTTTCCTCCTTCCCTATCTATGCCCTTTTGCACCAAACACGCCCTAAGCCCTCTTCTTACCCATTTTCTTCTCCACCCCTACATGCTTGCATCACCATTTTTCCTTTCCCAACCAAACACGCCTACACTCCCTCCCTCATTATGTCCCTTTCTTCCCTTTTTGCCCCTACAACACCCTATTTCCCCTCTGTCTGCATTAACCAGCTTTGCAACCCTAGGCCGTTGACCCCGCACCACCTTGTCTTACTTGCCCTTTTCCCTGCCACCTCTCACCTACTGTCTGCACGCATAAGGCCCCCTCCTCTCCTCCTCCTCCTTCCCTTCTTCTCTTCTCCCTCATGCTCTACTTCTCTACCCGACCTTCCTTTCCTTCTTTCTTCTTTTCCCTCGCCCTTGTTTTTCCTTACCACCACCACTTACAACAACACCCATCGCCTCCGCCACCAATCCAGCCTCCACTGTCGAACACCACCCTTTTCCTTCCCTCCCTCCTTCTTCCTTCGCCTCTTCCGCCCTATCTTCCCTTTCTTCCTCCCTTGTGTCACTTCCTGTCGATCCTTGCCCCTTGCCACCATCCACCATCCCTATAGTTATGTCTAGGACAATGACAGTTTTTGCCATAGCCAACCCCTTCACTCGAAGCTACTAGCTCTTCCACCTTTTAGCCTCCCTACATGGCCCCAAGCTGACACAACTAGCCACCTGCCTATAGCCTTACATCCTTCTCCTCCCTTCGACACACTCTGCCTCCACCATCTCCATTCGGTTGCCCTAGCCCCTCCATTTCTTCCACCACCGCAGCTCCTCACAACCTTCTTATCTCTAGCCACAGTCGCCACCGTCTCTTGTACCATCACCTCGCAACCACCCTAACACCACATTCCCTCCTTTCCTTTTTCTCCTCTCCCTTCTTTGCACTACCTCTCCTTGTAGCTTGCACCACCATCACCACCGCCTTAGATCCACCTGCACCACACCATTTAACCACTAGCTATCTCCACCCCCATATCCTGCACCTAACGACCAAACCAACCACCACCTTCAACCCTTACACTGAGCCATTTTCTCTCCCTCCCTTACATGCATGGCTCACACTACACATGTAGTGTGAGTTGTGCTTTGCGTTTTAAATTAATTTTGGTAATATTTAATATATAAGGATAGTTTGGTAAATTTTTATTTAATAAAAATTATTATTTCATTGATCAAATATTAATATGGTATTTGTGATATTATTTTTAGGCACACAAATTTTATTAACGGAGCCTAATCATTTTTGCTAGTTACCGATAAAGTTTACTTTTGTTGGAAATTAGGTAACCTTTATACTCCAATAAAACTTTTGGATATCGTGTGATGACACATTAGGGTTTTGACATGTAAATTGTGCTAGACATGACTTGTTACAAATAATTATGAGATAATTAATGTTATCTTGGAAAATAAAAAAAGAAGACATATTATTCAGTGTAAAGTGCCATGTGTACAATAGTGTGATTAAAAAGGGGTCTAATGTTGGAAAGTGATGATGCATGTTATGTGCATGCAAAAATGTTAGGTTAAGTTTGTTTAGACACTTGTAGCAAAATTATTGCTAATACATGCCTTAGAAGCAATATGGTCATTTAAATATATCATGATATTGAACCTTAACCAGGATACTTAATGTGTTATAAATAATGCTAAGAACGAGAATAGGGGTTAGAAACACATGTTTCGGCATGAATATCAATATTTTATGGTCTATGGGTATTTTGGTGATTTTAAATGTACAATGGTGATTATTTTAATAAACATGCATGATAAGTGTTATGTGATGTTGATAATGAGAATAGGGGTTTATGGTCTTAGAAACACATGTTTCAACATAAATATCAATATTATATGGTCCAAGGGCATTTTGGTAATTTTAAATGTATTATGGTGATTGTTCTAATAAACATGTATGATAAGTGTTATTCGATGTTAAATATGAAAGTAGGGGTTTGTTGTCATAGTAACCCATGTTTCAACATGATTATCAATATTATATGGTCTAGGGGTATTTTGGTAATTTTTAATGGACTATGATGATTGCTCTAATAAACATCCATGATAAGTATTATTTGATGCTAAGTATGAGAATAGGGATTTGCTATCTTAGTAACCCATGTTTTAGCATAATTTTTAATAATTTTATATTATAAGAGTATTTTGGTAATTTTGAGAGTACTATGATGATTATTCAAATAAACATGTATGATGAGTAATGTTTGATGACAAGTATGAGAATAGGGGTTTTGTTGTTTTAGAATCATATGTTCTAGCATGATTGTGAATATTAAATGGTCTAGGGAAATGTTGGTAATTTAGAGTGTAATATGATGACTATTTTAATAAATATGCATGATATGTGATGCTCGTTATCAAGCATGAGTATAGAGGTTTTGTTATATTAGATATACTTATTTTAGCATAGTTATTATTATTGTATGGTATAGGGATATTTTGGTAATTTGAGGTATGCCATGATGATTATTCTCATAAACATGTAGGATGTACATTATTTGCTGATTAAGCATGAGAATATGTGTTTTAATATTCTAGAAGAACATGTTAGGATTTTACATGCAAAATGGTGTATGAGGGTGAAATGGTTATTTGGCATGTTGGGTAACTTAATTACATGATTAATAATTTAATTATGGTGTGTTATCCTTTTTATGACGAGTTGATTAAGTAAAATGGAATTCATAATGAAAATGGGTGGTAAAGTGGTAGCTTAAGCCTCAGGATTATTTTGATTATTTTGGTCTAAAGTACCTAAGTGTGAGTAATCAAGGCTAGAATGACCTTAGTAGACTTTGATGTTGACATTGATAATGATCTTGATTTTGTTTACGTCATAATGATGGAAATAGATAAAAATGGTCAAGTATGAATAATTAAATATATGCGATTAATGTGTGTTTTTCATGGTCATCCTTATAAAATACTAATACTTAAAGTGAAAGACCTCTAGATCGGGAATTGTGGCTCTTTAGGGGTCGCTATCCTAAAGACGTAGTTTAGTTCACAATTGTTTATGGATTTTGTTGGTGTGCCAAAGTGCCCTAGCCAGGCCTTATATCTTACTTTATTTACCTCAATGAACTTAAATAGGGAGTATGCATACCTAAAGATTAGGAGTCCTTGTCGGTAGGGTATTGTGTACCTTTATGTACCAGTATGATTAGGATACCTTTGTGTCTCTAGTTTGATAGTCAGTAGGATACTATGTTGCACTTATACTCTAGTATGATCAGGGTATCTTTATGTCTCCAGGTTCGTTTGATCTCCCCTCACGTAAATAAAAATGATAATGTTTGATAATTGAATGGAAATGATTATTGGGATGCCTAGCCATGGTTTGATAGCAGTCTTTATGCCTATTTATGATTATGTGTGTCTATTGGTTGCGTTGATGGGCCTACATGTGTATTGAGAAGTTGCAGGTTGATTATGAGAATTGTGCATGTAGTTATAACTTAAGGATAATGTGGCTTTCTAATTATACTACAAAGGGCATCTTTTGGATGCTCCATTAATAAGTTTTGGTTATTACTAGATGAATGAGTATTGGTAGCATATGGTATTGATGTTATATTGTTATATGAATGATTATCACGCATTTCAAATAACATATGTGTATTTAAATATTCATGTATTATTGTGATGCATTTTATGTGTTCCATGTGAGACATGCATATTAGTCTTGTATAATGAGTTATTCAGTACCAATATACTGAAGGATTCTTTTCTTGGGCCCCTATTTATTCAATGGGTAGTGATTTTTTTAGGTTAGCTCTTAAGCTCTATGCAAGGCTATCCTTTAGGTTAAGTGTAACACCTTCATTTTTAGTACCTAAAAAAATTGTTTTACGAAAGTGTTAATCACAACAAATAAAGTCTGTCATCCTCTACCATTCTTATACTAAGTGCTAAGGCTAAAATATTACTTAACTTAAATAATATGATTACAAAAGTCATAATATAGAGAATAATAGATAAGTATGGTGCTAGTTAAAAGCAACATCAACAGTCTACCAAAGCTCAAAAGAGAAATTACCAGAGGACATGAAAGTCCAATTACAATCGGATACCAAACAGTAAAAGAGACACTGGATATTCATATGCTCTCAAAACCAACTAACAACTTTCAACTGAACTCAGAAGCTGACCTGCAAAGTCCACTACCCATTGAATAGGTAGGAACCCATAAAATAATTCCTTCAGTACTATGGTACTGAGTAACTCTTTATACCAAACTAATATGATAAAATAGTATGGAACACATGCAAGACATAGAACTAATGTTGTATAAGATATATAAATACACATACGAGGATTGAGATACAATAATCATTTAGATAATAAAATTCCATCAAGGTTATGTACTACTCATATTCATTTATCTGAAACAACTGAACTTATCAAATAAACAACCCAAAGATACTCTCTGAAATATGATCAGGAAAAAAAAACTAACACAATACCCATAAGGCATCACGACAATACATGGTATAATCTTAAGACATGCATGAGATGATCAAGATACAATAATCATATAAGATAAATCATGATCATCGAAACCACATACTACTCATACTAGTTCATCGAGGACCTAGTAAAACTTACCAAACTAATATACCAGAGATGCTCTCTAAAGTATGATTAGATCAACCACAACATAATAACCATAAGGCATCATGATAATACATGGTATAAATATTAAGACATAGATGAGATGATCCAAACACAATAATCATACTAGATAAGCAGTAGTCACCAAACTACATATTGTTCATGCATGTTCATTTATAACGTAATAACACTTATCAACTAAGTATCTCAAGATGCTCTCTGAAGCAATAACTAAAACCCAATTCTACACCACAATTATAACCTTTACAGCATAGTTCATGTCTTAGCATCAATCCCAACTATAACATCATAGGTATACTTACAGGTATAACATTTTAAAATCCATAACATACAATATAATAAAATCCATAACATCACAGGTATACGTATAGGTCCATAAAATCACAAGTATAGTTACAGGTACAATATAATAAGATCCATAATATCACGGGTATGCTCACAGATATAATACCAATACAGGTAGGCACGAAGGCTGCTATCGAAACCACAGGTAGGCATAAAGGCTACTATCAAACCAAGTAGGCACAAATGCTGCTACTGAAATCATAGGTAGGTATGAAGGCTACTACCAAACTATAGGTAGGCATAAAGACTGCTATCGAAACTACAAGTAGGCACAAAGGCTACTACTAAAACCACAGGTATGCACAAAGGCTACTACCAAAACCAATCCAATATCCAATAATAATCATTCCAATCAAATCATATCATTTTCGTTTATATTTACTTGAGGAGGATATAATAACAACCTGGAGACATAAAAGTACATCAATCATACTTGCGCACAAGGCATCACTGTACCCTCCCAACCATCCAACCTAGAGGCATAACAACACTCTGGTCATACTGATGCACAAGGCACACAGTACCCTCCTCACCTCGAACACCTAATCTTTAAGTATCGATACCTTCTATAGGGCCCATAGGTCACCTATAGAGTAGACTAGGGTCTTATTAGGGCATAACCGACATACCGGAAAACCAAACAAAATGAGGACTCCTACTTTGTCTCTAGGGTAGCTACCCCTAGAGAGAAATCATTCCCAAACTCGAGGTCTTTCACTCTACATATTAGTATTTTATAAGGTGATCACAGATATCACATATTACACAATTATTTTTATTTTCATACTTATCCATTTTTCTTTTATTTCTAATTATCTAAGTCAACCCTAAGGTCAATGGTCCAAAACAAGGTCAAAGTTAACACTTAGGTTAACCTATTAAAAGTCTAAGGCCATCTTATGTCCAATTATTCACATTTGGGCACATTAGGTTGAAATGACCAAAATATCCTAAGACCAATAATTATTATATTATCATCCATTTAAATACTAACTCTATTTTATTTATTAATTTATCGTAAAAAGACTAAAATAAAATAATTTAATTATTTATTATGCAATTTAAATTGTCAGCTATATCAAAAGACTATTTTTCCCTTATACTTGTTTATGCATATGAAACCCTCTCATACACTTTTAAAACATACAAAACATATGGTCGCATAATCAACAACAGATAATACATATTAGGCATCATTTTTTAGGATAAATATCATAATACACTAAAAATGACTAAATGGCCCCTAGGGCACACATCCGTAATAATTATTCCACTATTATATCTAAGCATGCCCAACCTATTATTTTATACATAATTATCATACAAAATATATTCTTGTCATTAGAATCATATTAATTATACTTTTGTACCTAGAATATTTTACATCAGATAACATGTTCGTTTTACTGGTTTTCATGATAATAATAATTGACACATAATTATATCATAACAAATCATGCTTAACATATTTTCATACACCAAAAATCCTAATGTGCTATCATGCAATTTTTATCATTTTAGTAGAGTATAATAGTTACTTAAATTCCAGCAAAAATATAAAATTAGCGATATCTACTATAACTATTATGCCCCACTAATAAAACTTTCGTACCTAAAAATAATACTACAATTACCGAGTTAATATATATTAGATAAAATAATGATTATAATATCAAAATATTTATTTTTTTAAATTACCAAAGTACTCTTACATTTAATATAGGTACCAAAATTTTGTTAAAACCAAAACTACATCACACTGCATGCGCAGCATGATCAGTGCACACAAAGAAAGAGGTTGTGTTGTAGGAAGTTTGGGTTGGCTTGCAAGGTTGCGGGTGATGACTGGGGTGGAGGAGACTGGTGGTGATGGTGTTGATCGACGGTCGACGGGGTGACATGGTGGCAAGCTAGTGGCTAGCTGTTGGAAGGGAGGAGGAGAAGATGGTGCTAGAGAGGTGGTGCTAGATGGTTCTGGCCACAGGGTGGCTCGATTGAAGGGTGGCAGTGGTGGTTGGCAAGCTATGGTGGCTGCGAAGTGGTGGTGGAGTAGCTGGGCTAGGTTTGGTGGTGACTCGAAGAGAGGAGAAAAGATGGGGTTGTGGTGGCATGGTTTGGTTGTGGTGTTGCTAGATGGTGATGGTGGGATGGCTCAGTGGTGTCTTGAAGGAAGGTGCAAGATGGTTGGTTGCTGGGGTGGTGTTGTGTGGTGGTTCTGTAGAGGTTGTGGTGGATGGTGATGGTTGGAGGTGGTGATGGCTGGTTGCTTGAGGGATGAAAGTAGGGGGCTGGAAGCTATAGTGGGTGGAGGTGCTATGGTAGGCTGGAAGTGATGCACGGTGGGCTGGGAAGGTTGGTCAGGGCTGAGAAATCTGAACAAAATAGAGAAAGGGAGTTGGGTAGTGGAGGGCTGTAAGAGTTGGTTTGGTGAGGGAGGTTAGTCGAGGACGGGAAAAACCAAACAAAAATAGAGAGAGGAAAGGGGATGGGTGTACGTGCAGAGGGTTGTGAGGGTGAGGGATGTGCATAAGTATTATGCAGAGAAAGGTGAGGAATTTGGGGAAAATGATTGGGGGAAGGGTAGAGTGCACAATTGTGGTAACGTAAGAGAGAGAGAGTTGGTAGAGGGTAAAATAGGGGTAGGGTAGAATAGGTTTATTTTAGATTTAGTTTGGGTAGATTAGGATATCAGATAGAAAAAAAATTTAGGAAAAAAATAATTTAGATTAGGATAGGTTTAATAGAACAAAAAATAGTAAAAATAATCTGGGATGAATTTTAGAAAATTATTTTAAGTTATGGGTCAATGGTTATTAGTAAAATAATTATGATAATATTTATGGGTATAAACTAGGATTAAATTTAATAACACAATTTCTATCAAATTTTTAACCTGATTAAATTTATATCTAAATCATCATAATAATACGAATAATAATAACACATTTAATACCAAACCTCCTAAAATAATCACTATAACTAATCTCACATAATTATTAATTTATAATTAAAGTTTCCAAAAATAGGGTATTACATTAAGAGTGTAGGGTTATCCGGGGTTCTGTCTGGTGACTTGAACCAGAAGTTTATGTAATTCTCTTAGTATTTTTTTTATATTTCCTTTCAATGACATTTTTGTAACCACTATTAGTGAGTTTTATTTAAAAGGTTAATTAATCTCTTTAACTATTTCGCTACTTTGATTTATAACTGTATTCTTAAATTCAATTGAAGTAACGTTTTAGCCTTAGTACTTAGTAACAAAATGGTAGATGAAATCGATTTGGTACCAAGTGTGGTGGTAGTACCCTAAAATTCACTATCTTAGCTTCTGCTTGTAACTTTTAAAAATAATTTTTTTCAATAATAAATTTTAGAAATGTTACAGGGTATGACGTGAAAATGTAGGGATATGGGAGGTGTGGCCTAGCATGGGAGCAGGGGTAGTAAGGAGATAAGTGTAGGGCAGAGTGTAAGGAGGCAAGTTTATGTAAAAGGGAAGAGGCCATGCGTGAAAGAGGTGCATGGTCTGAAGAAGAAAGGGGGAAGACGTGCCGATCGAGACAGGGGATAAGTAAAAGAAAAAGAAAAAGGAAAAGGAAAATAGGAGATAGAAAGTGGGAAAAGAAAAGAAATTTAAGGTTAAGATTAGAATTAGATTTAATTTTAGAATTAAGAAATTATGGTAAAATTAATTTATCAATTATTGGGGGTTAGGATATATGGTTAGGAAAAATAAACCAATTTTTTTAAAACTAGTTTAGGGTGCATATAATAATGAGGAGAAAGATAAAAAATAATTAGGATAAATTTGTTTAAGAATTTATCTAGGTTACAGATCAGGAATTACCAAAAATAATTAAGCTAAGATTTAAGAGGTAGATTTTGAATAAAAGGCTAAACGTCCAAAAACAAAGTTGTGAAATTTTGAAATGTTACACTCTACTTGCTCAACTAGATCTATAATGATGCCTGATGGTTTGAAATGATGATGTTAGAGTTTGGGTTGTTCTTTGTCTTAAAGCCCCAAGATATTGTTGTCTTAGATCTAGAATCTCGCTCTCTCATTATTTTATCTCTCTTTCTTTTAGTGTGATAATCAGGGATGACTTAAAAGGAGAAGAAGAGGATAGATAGGGGGAGAATAAATGGAAGAAGAAGATGATGAAGGTTAAGATGATGAAGACATAAACTACCCATTTTTTTGCTTTTTTCCTTTTGAGCCAAATTTGTTTATTTAAATGCTTAGTTTTAATTCAAGTTTGATTGGATAATTGTTTCGTTCCTTTTGATTTTAATTTGGTATGATTAAATGTTAGGGTTGGTTGATATTTTTTTTTAACTTGGTTTATTGATGCTTTAGATTAATTATTTTAAATTTTAATTTGGTTTATATAAAAATATGTATTTATGAATAATATATAAGTTGTATTATAAAGATTGTATTGTATAGTATGTGTGTGTGTGTTTCTATATATATATATATATATATATATATATATATATATATATATATATATATATTTATTTATTTATCCAATTCAAGTCAACTTTGGCGGCCTAAACCCAAAACATTTGCAAGTAGAACATACTTTAGTAGATTAATCAATTAAATAAAATGTTAAAAAATTTAATTTTGAATTAAAATAACTAGTGTTCCATCCGGGTAATGGAAAAAATTTACTTTTTTATAAATTTTATAAATTAAATTAATTATAAATTTACATAAAACAGATAGTAATAATGATAAATATAATGCTAATGATAATTTAAGAAATTCATTTATGCATCCTAATTATTATTATTAAATGTATAATACTAAATATTATACATTTAAATCAAGATGTTAAATTATATATCATGATTCTATCAATTTGTATATTTCTAATGAACTAATATAAGCAGTCTTAAAATTATATTTACACCCTTCATTTAAAAAATAATAAATCATTTAATGCATAGATAATAGGAAAAAAGTGATGATAAAAATAAAAAGTAGCTTTTGAATTTGATAAAATAATTTTTTTTATAAATGACTTTCTTTTTGATATGGATGGAGCAATATTTAATTGGTCATTATTATTTGATTAATAAAAAATATTTATTAACTAGAGTAACATCACATAAAATGAGTTATATTTAAATAATAATTGTATATAAATTAAATATAGAATTAATAATTATGCTCACATCTGATTACTCAAAATAATTTTCAATTAATTTAAAAGGTCGGTGAATATTTACTATAATAAGAAGTACATAAATATAATAGAAACAAAAACGTTGAATTGAAGTTTGGACTTTGGCTACTTAGTTTGGGTTAAAAGGAGTATGTGTAATTAATTAAAAAAATAATAAGAAGAAAAATAATAATAATTATTATTATTTATAATTAGTATACAAAAAATATAACTTATTAGTTGGAGATTATTTTACTATATTGATATGTATAGAATTTGTTTTTTACACTTCGATAGAAAATCTGGCTTGTGCTATAATTACGCTGTTATATTACATAGGTTCCCGTCCTTAATTTATATTGTTCTCCTTTTTAATCTCTTTTTTAATAACCAATAAAAGGGAACGCTGAATACCCTAGACAACAGTATCAATAGGTCGCCTACTGATCAGTCATCACTGATGCCGTTGTCTCAAAGGTCCGAGGAAATGGCGTAATTCTCATTCTGTACCATACGGTTGGAAAAAAACCCTAATAAATGGTAAATGCGCACCTAAGACGGTAACAAGCTTGTCGATGGCGTCGCCTCCTGGCCGATGATCCTCTTTTTACCCTTTCTTCATTCCCATATGGGTCGAGCCTCCAAAGTCGCCGCCGCCATTGCGCATCTCCACAACCACGCTTCGTCAGGTGGTGATCCTACCCCTCCGGCGAATGATTACCAACGAAAAGAGGTAATTATATCAAGCCCTTCGGAGCTTTGGTTCACGAAAATTGTGTATACTCTATTCGCGCGAGCACGATTTGTCGATATATATAGAGATTATCTAAGCAGGGGCATTAACCAGTTGATTGGATTTGAAGTTATTCGACGGTTAGAGAGGCCGGATTTGGCATTGAGGTTTCTTGATTTTAGTAGGGAGAAGTTAAGTTTTAGACATGGTGCGAGGACTTACAATTACTTACTTAGGTCACTTTGCCGGATGGAGCTTCATGAGAAAGCTGATTCGGTATATGAGTACATGACAAAAGATGGGCATTATCCGGATTGTTTTCTTTTGGGTTTTTTGGTGGGATCGTATGCGGAGGCGGATAAGTTCGATGCTGCCAAGAAATTCCTTAGGCAAGCTCAGAACGATGGGAGGGGTGCTGTTTCCTTCGTATATAATAAGTTTTTGAGTCTCTTGATAAGGAAGAATAGATTAGATGATGCAATTAGTTTCTATAGAGAAGAAATGAGAGATCCATCTCGCTTGGATACTTGTAGTTTCAATATTTTGATTCGAGGCTTATGTCGGGCAGGACAAGTTGATGAAGCCTTTGAGATTTTTGAGGAAATGGGTAATTTTCTCTGCCTGCCTGACCTTATTACTTATAACACACTCGTAGATGGCTTTTGTCGAGTTAATGCTGTTGAAAAAGGTCATGACTTGTTAAAGAAAGTTCAGTCTAGCAATGCGGCAAGTCCTGATGTTATAACTTACACTACCATAATATTAGGTTACTGCAAGCTGGGCAGAATGGATGTGGCTTCTACAATTTTTAGAGAGATGACACTTGCTGGAATTAGACCTACTTCTGTCACTTTTAATATTCTTATTGATGGATTTGGCAAGGTTGGTGACATGACTTCCGCTTTAACTATGCATGAGAAGATGCTTTGTCTTGGTTGTTCCCCTGATGTTGTTACCTTCACTTCCCTAATCGATGGTTATTGTAGAACAGGACAAGTGGATGAGGGTTTGAGGCTTTGGAAGGAAATGGGTGATAGGAACCTGTTTCCAACTGAGTACACCTTCGCTATTCTTATCAATGCTTTATGCAAGAAGAATAAATTGAGCGAGGCCCACCATTTGTTGCAGCAATTGAAGTGGACAAGTATTGTTCCTCTACCATTTATTTATAATCCTGTGATTGATGGGTTTTGCAAGGCCGGTAAGGTAGACGAGGCTAATATAATTGTAGCTGAAATGGAAAAGAAAAGGAGCAAACCTGATAAAATAACATTCAATATTCTTATCATTGGGCATTGTGTGAAAGGACGAATTGAAGAAGCCTTGCAGATTTTTAATAAAATGTTGGCAGTTGGGTGTGAACCGGATGACATTACTATCAAATCTATGATATCTTTCTTGCTAAAGGCTGGGATGCCCAATGAAGCCTCGCAGATAAAGAATCAAATGGCATTGATAAATGTGAACTTCAGTCTGCCATCTTCTGGTAATAGTGTGTGTTCTAGAACTAGTATGGGTATTCGATTGGCTGTTTGATTCAAAAATGAATGCTGCTGCTGCTGACATTGCTGGAGATTTATGATAACTTGCTTGTCAAAGGCTGGGATGCCGAATGAAGTCTTGCAGATGAAGAAGGGAAGGGCATTGAAGAATATGAACTTCTGTTTGCCATCTTTTGGTAATAGTGTTTGTTCTGAAGCTAATATGATATTTGGCTATTTGATGGCATGAGTACTCCAGGTATTTATGTGCTGTTTGCTGTCTTTACCTTACTTCTTTCTCATCAACTGCGAGCTTACACATATCAGGCAGCGAATTTTAGAGTTGTACATCCATGCGAGCTTGCACATATCAGCCAATATCGCTTTTTTTGAACTATGATAATGGTGGATTGTGGGATTTGTTGTGATTCTTATTCCAAAAATGGTTACAGTTACTTCTCTACCATGTTACCCAGAAACTGTTGGAAGGTGATGCTTATCTCCAGCTAACTGGACCAGATAAGTTTCTGTTTTCAATGAATGCAGATATTCCGTCCGGACATGAATGTTGTAGAACCCCAAACATGTCCAGCGGTAATTTTCCTGCCCTGTGGACAAATTTTTTCATTATCTAACTTTCTTGCTTTAATTAATTTATAACTTTCTCAGTGTTTTGGGGTCATTACTGTACCCTAGGTTCACATTTCTCTCCATCTTACCCTTGATATTGTCTGTGATTCGTGGCTTCAAATTCCTGTGTACAACCATGCTTCACCTCCTAGGCTATGGTTTCCCTATTTTGACAACTGATATTGAATGTGCCTTGACATTTAAATTTCGTCTGCTCTTCAAAATAAACCAATTAGTAGCAAGTGGGCAAAGATGATTGTTTTACTTGGGTACTGGCGCTGGTAGTATTTTTTCAGTGGGTGTCTGTGGAGGTGTGTGGAATCTGGCATGTCATTGGCACATTATCTGGCATTATTTGATTTACTCCCTCTGTATGCAACAGTCACTTTGGGCATACTTTTTCATATAGAAAAGGATTGTCATTTTAGAATAGCAAAAGAATGATTTTCATATTTACCCCTTTACCTTTTATTTTCTACTTGTAAAAAATGAAAAAGTAAAGAGCATAATTAGAAGCTTAAGATTAGTTTCATCCCCTCCCCAAATAATATGAAATCTTCTAAAATAACTTCCTATTACATACGGAGGGAGTATTTATTTGTTGTTGAGTTACTATTATTATAATTATTTTCTTCAAAATTGCATATCTTGGGTACTTACTGTGTTTCATATGGATTCCAGGTGGAGCAAAAAAGACATCCAGTGGCTCTAGTCCCCTCAAAGGTCTTATATTCCTGTCACATACCATCTGGTATTTTTAAGGGATCCTCAATACAGCAAATCCTCTGCCCTGAAATCAGCTTTGAAGTCATGAAGACAGCATCAATAAAGATCTCCAGCTTGAACTATCTCTCTGGCGGAACAGAAAGACATCAGCCTAGCAGTTCTGATTAATCCTTGCCACAGCATATCGGCCATATCCTCTGCAGCTGCATCAGCCATGAGGCTGTCATGCCAACATCAATAAAGGTCTCCAGTTTGAACTATCTTTGTTTCTGTATTTTTAGAACTTCTACTATGTTTGCTTGTTTAATCATCATGAGCTAAAGACTGGCAATTTATATCATTACGAGGAATAATAGTTAATAATGTCGCTTTCCATGCTTGTGCTGATTAAAAGGAGCATTCTGGGAGGTCACTAGGGCTCATATTTGGGAGGCAGTTAAAATAGAAACCATCATGGGGGTGTTAAACTGCTTTGCAATTGCAATTTCAACCTTTGCCAGGATCTGCTTGATGGGCATATCATGATGATGACAAGCTGTCCATTTTCACGAGTTTTTCTGGAAAATATATATCGAGTCTGAAACTTATTCCATGCACTATTTGTTTCTTGATTTGAGAATCAAGCTGTTTGTCTCGACAGATAGGCAAAAATAGCATTTTTTTTCTTAGCATTGGGTCTCACAATAGGCTGATCAACTACCTTATACTTGCACCCTTTGCCTTCCTGACAATAAGAACTTATATATTCTCTTCCAGGAAGAATGGACTATCAGACATTATTATACGATCCTTTGGTATCTGACCTTAGGCACTGCTATTTCTCTTGCTGATGGAGCTCACGATGATTTATTTATTTAAAAAATATTAGGCTCAAGAGGTTCGTATCTATATTTTGTGGGCCAGGGTTTTTATGAAATTTGTCAAAATGTGATCCATTATCAATTTATGTTTGTCATTTGGTGAGAATCAGCTTTTGATAAGCTAATGGTAGCAAGACTGTGCAGTGTGTCAGAAATGTAGTTGCAGTGATTCTCATGTACTGGAGAACTGACAATTCCTTAAAGCAGTGAAGTTTCTTGATAATGAATTATTCCAAGAAAAAAAGAAGTTTGCCACTAGAATATGTGGCAAGACTTTTGGAAACCAGGCATGCTGTTAAGTTTTAGAGAAAATGTCCTTGCAAAGCCTTAGAAGTTGACCCTTACAAGAGTTTCAGAGCTGTCTTTTTATATGAGAGTAAGAAAGAGTAGTAAAGAGAAATATAAGGCTGTAGATCTTTTCATGGGGGCAAATGGAAATTTAAAGAGGCTTGGTAATAAAGATGACTGGTCTCATTTATTAGTGAAATGGTAAGCACTGGTGCAGTGGTGCTTCTTTGGGTGAAGGAGGTTCGGTATACTTAGTGGCTGTCTAATTTGGTGGGGCTGTTTGGGTTTTGACTTGCAGTGGTTGTGAATAATTATAAGGCTGTTCAAAGAACTTTTCACCAAGAGAAATGGAGAAGGGAAGAGGAGGAAGTGAAGAAGATTCAATGGCAGTTGCCTTGGTGTAATGTGCTCATCGATGAGTCCTGGTGCTTGCTCTTTGATCTAAATCCGGTCAAGAGAGGCTTGGTGGTTTGTTTCAGTTTTGGTTTATACTGGTCATTGTGCCAGTTTTAGGGTTTTTTTTTCTTTTCCATTTAGTCGGGTATGGTATTAGTCGTTACATTATCTTTTAAAAAGCATTGGGCCTGGTTGCTTCTTGTTAATAGTGATATAGTGTTTTTAGGAGCTGCACGTCGCTGTTATTCTCATATTAGGGCAGTGTTGAAGCTTTCTTTTTAACATCTCAAGCATGTTTGCATATGTTTGATTAATAGGCAGCATGCCAAGATTTGAAATTCCAAAGTGTTGATAGTAGGGAAGGTACCATCATGCTCCTGAGCCAGGGAAAAACATAATATAATGAGCTGAGTGCTGCCTCATATATCTCATTGTTCTTTTAAATATTTCACCATCAATTTAGTGCTCATCTTATCGTGCTCAAGAAATCTGGATAGGGAGAAAAGGTATTTCACTAATTATATCAGGTGAAATAATGAAAGCAAGGCACGTGAGAAAGTTCCTTAGCTGGACCTGCATGGGCTTGACCATTAGAATCCTTAGTCTGGACTGTTACTGCTTGGAGATATCCTTGCCTATGTTTTCCTTTGGTTTTGCCTCAATTTGTGGGATTGTTGAAGGAGGGATGGGTGGAGATGAATAAATTTGCAAACTGAAGTTTGTGAGGAAATGAAAACGGGAAATTTAGAACCTGATGCCATGACACTGCAGAAATACCGATGTTCTGTCAAAAGCTTATGTTGCATTAGTACATTGAATATATTTTTAGTTTCAGTAGAAGGTCTGGTTGTGTAACAATATATGATTTATGGAGGCTACAAAATTTTTGGTGCCTCTTGCCTTCTCTCACCCACCCTTCGTTCCTCAAATTAATGGGTCTCTGAATGTGACAGTGAAGCATTCTTTCTTGTTCCCTACTAAAAAGTTTATATACGCCCAATGTTAAGCAGGTTTGCTTTGATGTTCTGTGCCGCATGGAGTTGTAGGGTCTTTGTGGAAGACACTCGAGGATAAATCCAGGACGGAAGTTCATGCTTGGCGGTGGTTAATGGATTTTCCGTCACCTTCTCAAACCACTGCTATAATTGTTCCTTCGTATCGTATGATTACCCGTGCAGGGGACAGGGGTACAGAATGACTAAAAAGAGGTGCATGTTCCACTCTTCTTTGCCAGTTGCATCTGTACATGTCAAGTCTTCTGGGCAGGCATCGCAGAGTAGTTTCTCAGCTTTATTTGAGATTTTGTAGATCTATAAGTTGGTGCTAGCAAATTCTGTTGAGGAGAAGGCGCATTTGCTCCATAATCAGCCTGCAGGCCCATCTCTCTTTGCCTATTGGACAATTGGAAGGCTAGCTGGACCAAACTGGGACCTCTTTGTAGTTGATTCTTAAACATTGTTGTTCGGGAATAGATAGAATTTTCCCATGTACCTCGATCGCTGATGTAACATACGGACATACCATCTGTCAGGGATCATGTGGAACCTATATCATGTTAACAAATGTAGTGCCGCATTCGTATTTTCTTTCAATTTCGCCCAATTTGTTTGTCTTGAATATGCGTTTAATGCTGAACCATATGGCAAGGAAAATATGAATCTGATGTTCCCACAATGCTTGATACAGTAGACATGCAGAATGTCTTTGCATCTCAAGAACGAATAATGACGATTATGGAAAACATAAAAAATGGTGATAAAAAGGAAACAAAGCTCGACTAAGCATCACAAACTTAATTGTCTGGGAGGGTGATCCCGTGTGTAGAACCTAGGCTACCGGCCAGATACAAACAAACTACATACACGCGATGCACTAGTTACACACAAGAAAACATTAAGTAAAAGATTCCACCACGGAAGAGGTAGTGACCAAACCTGAAAGGAGACCAACAAGGACGGCACTATTGTACGTACTTGGTTCTGTTTGCATCGAGTTGTTTCGGTTATCAATGAATGTCTCGTTCAAGAAGGGCCCTCCAACAAGAGCTCCAGTGGCAATATTTGGATTTGGATCTTTTGATGTGAGCCACTTGAACCCATCCTTGCAGCCAGTGTCAGCATCAGCTGGAATTGAAGCTCCCCTGTGGTGGACAAACTGTGGGTATTTATCCCCGTGACCTACAATGTAGCTCAATTTCATAGGATTGTCCCCCAACACGTAATCAGCCTGCGTTCATTTTCCATCATCCAATCATCAAACCATCAGACATCCCAAACCAACAAGATCTGCATATTTCAGGATGGAATCTTACCTGTGAAATTGCAAATTTACGAAGATCCGAGGGTTTAAAGGAAGAGCCGCTACAAGATATAGTTGCAGTTCGAGAGCTAAGCATATAATCACTGTAAAGAGTTGCCAAAAATGCGGAAGCAACGGGATGTTGCAGAGCATTCCATTCACTTACCCATATCAGACCACCTGCAACCAAATATTCAAGTTGACAAGTGCTTTGAATTTATAGAACTATAGAGATGGCATCTCAACAAAAGAGGGATACAAAAAGGCCATAAAGGAGGAAGCATCAGACCTCTCCTCCACCCTGCTCTACCCCCTGCTGCCCGCCCACCCCAAAAGAATTGAACAGATAAAAATAAAAATTAAAAGTGATGCTTAGTTTAGAAATTCTTCATTCAAATTTCTTATTACAAACGATGAATTTATAGCTAAAGTAATTAAAAGTGAATCATTTTAAAAATCCCAACATTTTTAAAATCCCTTAATTTCTCAAGTTCTCCATCCAAATGAAGCCTCAGTATATCAAAGATTTATAACTAGCTTAGTGAAAGAAAGTTAGGCTTTCAACATCAGGGTAGCACGTAGTTTGGTCAATAATAAGTAATAAATAAGAGGAGTTTCTTAAGATTCAAATGATGGGATAGATGTATTATCTCGTTAAAAGATTATCTGAACAGTTTAACGTTTTTGAAAAGGGAAACATTACTTGGGAGCTTCCGTGCAACTAGTTTACGAATTGATACACTAGTACTAAGGAAAGTTATTCAGGACAAAAGTGGATGAAGAGAATACCATCTGTTCTGCTGGATGTTGCAGTAGGAGACTTTGGTATAAGGCCACACATTACAGCTTCTGCTGTTTTCCTGTAAGTCTCAAGGCCAGAATTTGCAGAGCTTGAAACACCCTTTGCACCAAAAAGGCTAATTCTTGACAATAAAACCTGCATGACAAACAGATTTCCATGCATTAGAGAGGGGATGAAATTCTGACTCATGTTTCCACATGATAGAAACAGTGAGAATCAAGTCATATCCTAAAGTTTTCAGAGCTGTTCAGCCACTAAAAACTCCTACTTGAATTATCATTTTGCTTTTGCAAGGCTTTACGTAAAAATATATTTACATACATATATTAAGTTATATCTAACCAGAATTAGAAAAAATCATTGCCAGGACTCGGTACTAAGATGCATTAGTTGTTAAACTCCAGATTCAGATCTTATGATTATACAAGCTAAAAGTCATTAAACGAACTAAAACTCCACAATCCTAGAAAAAATCTTGAAGTAGTAGAATCATGGTAGGATTTTACAATCCTATGTAGAATTAGTGGAATCTTAAGATCCAAAGTAGAATTGTAAGATCCTATATACTAATAATATTTTTTTTTTATCTATTTACCCTAAAATCTATTTCTTCACCTAGTCTCGTTATATTTTTTTCCCTACCTCTAAAAATAAACCGCATTATTTTGTACCTACTATATATTGAGCATCAAGTCATCAACCAATGCAAAAGAAGCATGAGCGAGATATTAGCGATGCCAATTGTTGGAAAGAATAATACTTACAAAAAGTCTAAACTTTATATGCAGTGGAAAAAAAATATATTAAATTTGCATGTTTTTTATTTACTAATTTCTATTTAGTTCATAATTATCCTTTTATTTTCTTTTATGGTGTTGTTAACTTTGTTGCATGCACAGTCCTTATAACAACATTTTTTGCATGCAAGTGATCGACGATTGATATTACTTGCTACTTGCTACAACTTAATTAATAATCAAATAAGAGCTTAAGCAAGAGTTTTTTAGTGTTTTTCATCTTCGTTTATGGGATTTTATTGCATACAAGTATATTTAGGTCATATTTTGTTTGTGATATTTGTAGGATCATACGATCCTACAATTTTACATTTTGATTCTACAATTCAATTCTAATGACGACCTCTATCGATTCTAGATAGAATTTCAATTCTAACAATCTTGTTAGGATGGATATCATACAACTCAAGTATGAGCTTGTATTACCTGGGTTCCTGCCTGCTTGTTATCCCAACTAAACCAAGTTGGATTTCCCCAATTTGCAAACTCCTTTCCATTTTCTACAGTTGCATAGTCGAGGTAAGTATGATCTCCAGTTGCATGGTAAAGCCAGCTGGAAGCCCATAGGAGCTCATCTTCATAACCTGTTGAATTGTAATACTTTGCAACCTCTGGAATGTTGACACTGTAAGAACCTCTATATTTGTCAGCAAACTTGAATAATTGTTTAGAATGCTTCAGAAGAGTGCTAGAATAGCTGTCATCAGTTGACTTGAAAACGAGCGATGCTGCCGCAAGAGCTGCAGCAGTTTCAGCTGCAACCTCTGTTCCTGGAGTAGAAGTATTGACCTGTGTTAAAGGTCTCTTCCCAGTCATGGTTTCAGGCCTATCCCAGCACCTATGGTCCAAATCAGGATCACCAACCTGCATGCATTAAGGCCATCAATAAACTCTATAGAGTAGTTTAACGAGCCTCAAAAAATTAATAAACAGAATTCTCTTAGGTACCCGAAGAAACTTTCACTACGTCCACTGTACATCATTAGCTACTAGGAGTAAAATTGTTATTAAAGGATAGTTTTAGGTACAAATGAACAGATATCTGCTCTCAGAAACAATGGCGAGGAAATTATGAACAATGTCCAATAACAAATGCAAAAATACAAAATACAAAATCCAAAGTATGCTTTCCACGTCATCACCAGCTTGAAACTTCGTCTGACCCCTCTAGGATCATTTTGAGACTGATCTTCTCTATGATGATATACCATGAGAACTGCTGACTGAAAGTACTAAGTGATAAAAATAAGATGATCAAGTTTGTTTCAATATTTACCTGAATATAGAGGACATTGTCTTTTGGGTGAGCATTAACAAGATAATCAGTGATCCATTTCAATGAATCCTGAGCCGGTTCTAACTGATTAGCCTTAGCCATCTGATCTCCATACTCGAGGATAGCCCAGGACAAAACTGTGGCAGTGAAAGCCATTGGAAAGCCAAATTTCATGTGATCCCCTGCATCATACAAACCTTTGGAGAGATCCAAGTCTGCTTCTTCTCCATCCTTAATTGCAGAATCACCCCTCCACGAGATTTTGTTATCCACCAACTTACCAGCTGCAGCATCAAGTGTGAAACCTCCTTAGTATTATCACTATGCAGGTTACCCTAACACCCATTCTCCCCACAACAAAAACAACCAAAAGAAAAGGAAACGACACGGATGCTATTA
This sequence comes from Tamarix chinensis, assembly GCA_030549775.1. Taxonomy (NCBI): domain Eukaryota; kingdom Viridiplantae; phylum Streptophyta; class Magnoliopsida; order Caryophyllales; family Tamaricaceae; genus Tamarix; species Tamarix chinensis. The sequence goes on from CM060174.1 coordinate 111,655,236, forward strand.
CCCGTTTTCACAAAAATCTCAATATTTCTGTATTAATAATAATTCACTGTATTAATAATTTACATGTAAATCGCACTATAAAAAAACAATAAGTCACTTGTAAATCAATATCAAGTTTTGGCATTCGTAGATCAAATGCACCACAATGACCGAACCTCCCCAAAAAGAATTCCGCCCCACTAGTTTTGCAAAACTAAGTAAACATAATGCAATTTTATGCGATCCGTGTCCACAATTCCGCTAAAACAAATAGGTGCTCGTCCATATCTTGAGCACATTACGCCAATCCACGAAGGTATCCAATAGCACAGTGGATATATTTTATACAAAATGTGATAAAATAAGTGATAACAAAACACGGCATCAAAACGTAGATACTGACAGCAATTAACTCACATTTTTGGATGTCAAAGAACTGCATCGCCGACTTCAAAGCATCACCATATTTGGCAACAACAGGACCTGGTGGACCGGGAACCGGTTCGGCACCACCTTCACCATGGTGAATCTTGGCTCGAACCCCAAGGTAAATGGCGACACCAATAACTCCCGCCACAATCAGCACCAGAATCCAACCCCAGCACCCTCCTGACCTCTTCTCATCCGCCCCCATTCCTCACAAAATCGAAATGCCCTGATCCAGACGCTTAGTTTGTTTAAACTGGGCGCCAATATGAGGAACTTGTCGAAACTGTCCGCAGATCTAGGTCATCTAGTACAGGGTTTTAGCTAGCTCAGAAACAGCGAAATGACATCAATTTAATGCCAATTTTGGATCGGAAAGATAATGCCAGCTAAATACCGGAGGGCCAATTAAATTCTTGCAACGAAATAATAAAAATGGTGAGTTAAAACTGGAATATAAGGAGAGAGAGGGAGGGTTAGATCTGCTTGAAGAGCAAAAATTTTGGGCAGTTAAGGTGTCACGGAAAAATGGAAGATGGCAATGACGACGACGACAGCGACAGTGTCGCGCGGGGCGTACGTAGAGCTGGCAATCGGGCGGGTCGGATCACTATCGGATCGGGTTACATGATAATCGGGTCATATCGATTTCGGATAATTTCGGATCATTTTGTCGGGTCGGGCTGGGTCGGGTTTGATTCGGATCAACTCAGTATCGGATAATCTCGGGTCATTCTAAGGTCTAGGATCGGGTCTGGTTGAGATCGGATGGACTCGGATTCGGATAAATTTCGGTTGTTCTAATTTCGGTTCGGGTTCGGATCGGGCTTAGGTGAATTTGAATTATTATATTTTCGGGTCGAATTTAGATTGGATTTAGGTTATTTCATATTTAAGTCATGCTTGTGTCATTTTTTTTTATTCCAAGATATTATTAAAAGCTAATTATTTTGAGATCATTTATTTTAATTTATCTTATTAAATTAAAAGTGAATTATTATATTAATTGTTTTGGGGCCTTAGAATTTTTTAACATTATTTCATATTTGGAGATGTATTTGACATTTTAAATTTAAAAGTTTTCAAATCGTATCACTTTTCTTTTTATGTTAAGGTGTAGCTTATAATTCAACTCCATTATTAGCTTGGTCATATTGAGTTCGAGTATTATTTTAAGTTTATATTATATTTATATCTTATACGCTCCTTACATAATATTAACTTATAATAATCATTGATAATTGATAACAAATGAAGGCTTCTAAGGTTGTGTTTCTCATATTATTTTTATAAGAAATTGATCACATCATATCAACATAATTTTAATAATAATAATAATAATAATACAAAAATAATGATAACAATAATAATAGTAATTAATGAATATCAATTATGGCAAAAATAATAGTAACAACACATTAATTTTTTTATTATATATTTTGATTATATTATATCAAGCAAAATAAGATAAAAATTAGATAAAGTAAGTAATAATGACTATTATTGACAAAAGACCAACTAATATTGACTTATTACTATTTAACACTGTAGATGTAATAAAAAATATTAATCTTTAATTTTCATAATGAATGACTAATATTCTCACTCTAGATTTTTCTTACTTTCCTATGATATTATAGGTGTTATATTGCAAGGTATGACCATATAGATACTAACATATAGTGTTCAAGGCTGCACTATTATTATCTTATGGTACTAGATGGAATCATAGAAGTGAACTAATATTTAGATGGCATAGTAGAGTTTTTCTTTTTTTCTCTACTTTTATTTCTACACTTTTATATTGGTATCAATGGATATTTTTTTTGTATATACATAAGTGATATAAATTTTATGATTTCTAGATTTTGATGTAAGTGCTAGTATGGATTAGTTGCACATCTATATTATTTCATGCTTTATGAAGTTTTGAAAATTTTGAGTTATGGGTTAATATTAATTTTTGGATAGTACCAAGTTGAATCTTTATAGATTTATAATTTTTCAGATAATATCGAATTTTGGATAAATAATGGATCGGGTCGGGTCATTTCGGATTTATAGTTTTTCGGGTTATATCGGATTTCGGGTGAGTAGCAGGTCGGGTTGGGTTCATTTCGGGCTTATAATTTCTCGGGTTATATCGGATATCGGATATGTATCGGATCGGGTCAGATAGATTTCGGGCTTTTAATTATTCGGATAAAATTGGATCGGATTTCGGACGGATCGAGTCGGTATTCGTCGGATTTTTCAGATCGGGTCAACTTTTGTCAGCTCTAGGCGTACGTACGATAGCTGTTAGCTTGTTTCTTCTTTTTCACTGGTCACTGAATGACGAAATCACCCTTTTCAGTTTTGTCGGATTCCCTGGGCTTTGTTATGCTTTCCCGTCGTCAATTTGCGTAAAGGTGAGAGAAGGGTTTAGTTGAGAAGTAAGGTATACTCCACGTGGTATCGGCGGTGTATGTCGTCACCGACATTTGATAAATGATTACAGCCGTCGATTAGAAGTCCGAGTGAAGCTCATCATTACGACTATACCAGCTGAAAATAGCCGGTATAACGAAGTATATACATATATATACACATATATAATACCATTACTATTAATTTGCGTTTGACTTAGATCCCCCTGCCAAATCTGTCCTTAAATTGTAGCAATATATATTTTAGGAGTATAGAAAATATGTATTTATTATTATAGATGTTTATAAAAAGTTGATTTTCAAGTCATTAACTTCAATCACCGACAAAAGTTGAACCCTTATACTACAGTTATTCAAATTATTATAACCATTTTATTTTAAAAGATTCACATATTTTTTTATACTTGAAATATATACTGAAAATTGTATGATTCAAATCCGGAACCTTGTTAAAAAAAGTCGAATCCCAAAATCTATATAATACATAGAGAAACAACTCTACAAGCCAAAATTTACATTCCTGAAGTCCTATTAGAAGGCTTTGAAATTATTATACTCTCCTAGAAAATTAAGCTTGTTAATATGTTTTTAGTTTTATAGCATTACCATTATTATTTTAGATATATAACTTGTTATATTTTTTATAAATATATTAATTATAAGGTGTGATCCGTATGAAATTAAATATAAAGTTTAGTCACATAATTTATTAAACATGGTGTGAATTAATCTAATTATCTTTTTGTATGGCAAAAATTGATAGTAGGGTACATCTATTGAAATACTCCAAAATTTATTATTTCAGAAATAAGTCATTAAATAGGGGTTTTGGGAGAATTTATTTATTTCGTCGCTCTTTTAGATAATAGAGATTATGTAAGGGCATTTCAATAGAAAATTAAAATAAATTATAAAGGATAACCTAATATACACACACACACACACACACACACACACACACACACACATATATATATAAATAAATACATATATATTTTGGGCCTTATATTAGCCAAAAAAAAAAGAAGAGAGGATAAACATTTTATTTTATTATTTGAATATTCCTACTCTATGTACCCAAGGTGATTATTCTAAATAGTTAGGTAAAATAAAATGCTAAAATAAAATGGCATAAATAACCTTTCTTTTATTTTTATTTTTATTTTTATTTTATTTTTTTTCCTTTCCTTCTTCTTCTTTTACCATTTTCTCTTTTTTTCCTATTTTTTTCCTCGCCGTTGGGCCAGTCGCGGCCCAACCCCGCGCCTCCTCCCTCATCTCCCCCGCGGCCCAGCGCCGTCCCCTTCGCCCTAGGAACAAAACGCAGCGTTTCGCCTCTCACCCCGCCGAAACGCTGCACCCCGAGTAAAGAAAATATAACTGTTGCCTGACGACGCGAACGCCGCGTTTTTCCCTAATTTCACCCAAAACGCAGCGTTTCATTATTTGGGGAAATAACCGCCGCCGCCGCCGGCCGGTTCCCCTTCCCTTTTTCCTTTCCCCTGGACCGCCGGTCCAGCCCTTCTTCTTCTTCTTCTTCCTCGCGACGTCGTCGTCCGTCGCCGCCTGCAACCAAACATTTTCGCCGGGAAACGTAGCGTTGACGGCACGCCATTTCCATCAGTCGTTTCGTCATTTCATCCCCGTTGACCTCCCTGTGGATGTGACCGATCGATTCAGCCATTTCCCGCACGCAACCCTCTTCTTTCTTCTCCGAAGAGTCTCGGTCTGCAACGGCAGACCTACGCCGGACGACCTCCCCCAAACCTAACCCCCTAACCTCCCACGTGATCCTTGTCGTTTCTCCCTCAGATTGGCCTATAAATTGACCCCTCCACCGCATAGATCGAGTTCGAAAATCTGGAAACCCAGAGGAACTCCGACACACGCCGCCCGACCTTCAGCCTCCCTATTCCCCGCCTTCGACCACCGTTTCCACCTGTCCGCACCACCAACCTCTTCCCTGCACCCCCCTCTGCTCAACCAACCACCTTAGACGCCTTGCCTCACGCCGCACGTGCCGCCCTGGCCGTGCGAAAACCACTCTCCAAAATCGACCCCTCCAGCCCGCGCCACCTTCGCGCCGCCGCCGCCGGCTGTGCTGACGCTTGCAGCACCATCACCACCCCCTAAAACCACCCAGAGACCCTACCCTACCACCCTACGCCCCCTGTTTACCCTACTTCTCTCTCTCGCAGCCTCCACAAACACCTCTCCCAATTCTTACTCCCACCGCCGCCGCGGCCGCCGCCGGCACCACCACACCACCAGGTTGACTCCACCTCCTTGGACCCCAAAACCCTGACTAATGAAAGTTAATAAATTTAATATTGATAATTATTACCATTAGCCTTATTATTATTATTATTATTATCCTCATTATTAATATTATTGTTATTATTATTATTATTATTACCATTATTATTATTGTTATTATTATTATCATCATCATTATTATTATTATTATCATTATTATCATTACTATTATTAATATTATTATTCCTAATATTATTATCATTGTTATTATTGCTACTATTAGTGTTATTATAACTATTAAAATTATTATTGTCGGTAATACTATTATTGTTACTATTGTTATCACTTTTATGATTATTATTATTATTGTTATTAATATTATTCCTATATTTATTACCCTAACTATGACTATCGTTGTTATTATCTTTGTTATTATTACTAGTACGATTAACATTATTATTTTAACATCCTTGCGGTTACTACTAGTAGCGTTACTATTATCCCTATTATTATTTTAGCTCCTGGTAACCATTAGTAAAATTGGTACTCTCTTAGCACTAACGGTGAATTAAGATAAGAGTAAAGTAGGGGAATAGTGCTTTGTTAGAGGAAAATTAACCTCTAGTGTTCTCCTCTTATAGGCGAATCGAGTCAACATCCGGAGGAGGCGTAGGAGCGTGCTCCAAGGCCGGTGTCGTGTTAGGTAAGGGATGAAACTATGGCCGTGTGCTTATGTGTTGTAATGTGGGATTGAATGATGAGCATGACATGACTTATATGTGTACGCATGTGTTGTGAAGCACTTGTTTATATAACATAGCACGGACAATGTGGTAATATGTATGTGTGTGCATCGTACATGACATGTGTTACGTTGTTATTTGATATTGATGATATGACATGATATGGCCCTCTAGGACATGCATGCTAGGGTTAGTAGCGTGGGATGATAATGGAAGAATACGGAAAATGGACCTTGTGGGAAATTTGCATGGGGGGGATTAGAGCTTGCATGGGTATAATCCTTACGTTGGAAAAGGGGGATGAGGGTGGTAAGTGAGGATTTGGAGAGTCCAAGGGATGGTTGGAAACTTGGGGGTAAAATATTACACGGGCCGATGTAAGGGCGCCCAAGAGCCTGATTAGGGTTTGAGAGGGAATGGGTAAGTTGAAGGGTACCAGGGTGAAAGTAATCGAGGGAGGATGGAGTAAGGGTGTTGAGAGTGCGAATCCACCTACATAAATGACGAGTATGGGTTTCTCTAAATGAGGGGAGAAGTTCGGGGGTGAAAGAGGGGGTTGCTTGTTGAGGAAGTAAAGTGCTAGGGTTTTGGCCGGCCAGCTAGGGTTTTGACGGACAACTGGGTTTGTCGATCATATGCGAACCAGGGAGAGAAAGCATTGCATTGGGAAATCTTCTAAGAAGAATGAGGGCGAGATGGAGGATGAAGCGATGTTAGATGAGTAAGAAAGGGGTCGGGCCACATAGGCCGATTAGGGCATCCGGGGAGGGACCCTAGAGAGACAAGGGCGTACGGAGTTGATATCCTACGTGTTGAGATGGTCTATAGCCTTGGAGAATGGTGACTTATGGCAAGCTACTCTGCCTGAGTCTACGGGGGATGAATGTCGAGTGAACGGAAAGGTATGGGTCCCAACATATGGGACGGTCCTTCTGGAGGGAAGAGGTAGCGCATTACCAGCATGCATGTCAAGGGCGTGACGTGATTTAATAAGATACGAATAAGACATTAATTACGTAAAGCGAAAGACTGATGAACCCGACCCAGTCCGTTCCACCGGTTAGAATAGTGGCCAGAGGCGTTTTGCCCTGGGGGTTGATTTCCGGTCCACCGGCTATAATAGTGGCTAGAGGCGTTTTGCCCTGGGTGTGTATCTCCGGTCCACCGGCTATAATAGTGGGGGAGTTCGGGCTCGACAGACCCAAACAAATAAGTTAATCCACGGGAAAAATACTAAGTACTTACAGCGAAACACCATGTGAGTGCGGGGCCAGTCCGTTCCACCGGTTAGAATAGTGGCCAGAGGCGTTTTGCTCTGGGGGTCGATTTCCTGTCCACCGGCTATAATAGTGGCTAGAGGCGTTCTGCCCTGGGTGTTGATTTCCGGTCCATCGGCTATAATAGTGGGGTCCCCGTACTTACAGGGATAACGGAAGAGCGTGTGAAAAGGACTCATTATCATAATAAGTAATAAAGAACAAGTACAAGTATGAAATTAGCCTTCCGCTTGCTCGTCTTTGTATGTTGATGATTTGTTGAACATGTATCCTATGTGTATGTGTCGGCCTTAGCTCGTCTGTTACCTTACTCAGTACGTAGCGTACTGATCACCCGTTTCATGGGTGCTGCTCATTCCCACGAGCAGAGGACCCATCTAACCTTGTGCAGGTAGGAGACCACGTGTTCGATGCCTACGATACCTACGAGGCATCAGGTGGGACCGAGTGATGAGTCTTTCCTGGTTGGGGCCGAGAGCGAGTTAGCCGGACTCCTTTATTTCCCTCTCTATCTTCTATTTTAGCTTGTTGCACTTATGTTGTGTTGTATTTCAGAGGTGGGACTTTTAAATTGTAATCTTAATGATACTCTATCGGTGGTTGAAACCTCGTCTTCATGAACATTTGCGTTACTGGTGCAATTATGGTTGATGTTTCACGTTTATGACTTTTGATTTAGCCTTAGCACTTAGTATCAGAACGGTAGGAGTGAAACGGTCTGGCACTAAGTGTGGCGGTGATACCCCCAAGTTTATGGTTTTAATTCTTTCGCTTCCGCTAAACCTTTTGAGTTAACGAAATTTTTCAGTAGTAAATTTGGGGGTGTTACATCTATACATATCATATGCTTGTCAAATGGGTAAAGAGACATTGAGGTAATAAATAGACTTGTTTTTAAAATTTGTACCCAATCAGATATGAAAACTTATTGTATCTTTGGTGGAAGAACCCCATAAAAAAGTATGCTTCTTGTTATTTTCCTTCATGATGCAAGAGTATTGCTTTCTGTAATTCCCAAATTCTTCCATTGGCACCATATACATATTGATGAAAAAGGGATCAATTGGGTGTGAATTCCTTTATCCAATTCAAGAAATTGATTGAAGATATTATAAAGAGGTCCCTATTTTCATCTTCTCTTTCATAAAATAAGTCATCAAATGCAAGAAGAAAGGGAATACAACTATAGAGTTTGATTGCGCTCTTTCATATGTTAGCAATGATGATTCATTCCTTTGGTGTGGCAAATTCAATCAATGATTAGAGGTTAGGCATAACATACACTCTACATTTATGTATAACATTTAATTCCATACTTGGTTGAGTATTCATGTGATTAGGTTATGTGCATGTGATAATTGATTTGATAGTGCATGACTTTGTGATGTATGTTTTGTTTAAATCATGATTCATAATAATATAATGTTTTACATTTGGCATCAAAGCTCAATAAGCCTTTATCTTCACTTGATTAAAGTTGTACGGATTGTTTCATGCATTTTAGAGAGTTGAAACCCTACAAAATCATGAAGATCTTCCATGTTGTATATTAACACAATCCTTATTTATTTACACAGGAAGATCATGTTTTATTTTCTACTCTCGTGGTTGAGTTTTACCCAATAAAAAAACATGGTCCATGTTTATTTACACTAAGGGATTTTTTATTTTTATTTTTATAGTTCTCGAATCAAGTAATCAATTTGTGAGAAAAATGTAGATGGTTTTAATTAACATGGGTGTCTTGTATTTATACATCACGAGTCATGTTTCCCTACATGGATAAGTTGTGCTCTTGTTTTTTCCATATGATTCTTGTATCTTCTCCTATGGTTATATTCCCATGTATAATAAGGCTAGATTTAGAGGTTTTTGATTACCTAGTTGTGTGTATCATGTGTGGTAAGCATGCTTTTAATTGATTATGACTCGGCCACACCAATCTTAATCATGAGAAATTTTACATTCATCTATTTTCTAAGTTTACGTTTGGATTACGTGATACTAATTGCAATATATTACATATGTATGATGGATGTAGTCCCACAAGAACATCACACTAAAAAAAAATTTGGTCGGCCAGTGAACATTTTCATCACCTAAAACAAATATTTTTTTGCCCATGTCCTGTGTAACAAAATAATTTTGTCACTATTTTGTCATCCTTGATTAAGGTAAAAAAAAAATTAACACCCAAAGCTACCTAATGTGAATCTTCTTAGAGAATTGAAGACTCAAAGGAATGGAAGAGAAGATTGGTTTGGTGGATGAATATTGAAAAGGAAGTGTATGAATCTTCAACAAGAAAGGTAACTTTGAATCTCTCACAAAGAACACATTCAAAGGGTCCTATCTAAGAACACACTAAGTAATTTTAGCTAATATCAATACTCATAAAGAAAGATAACTAAGTGATTCACTTGTATTATGATTTCAATCATTCTCAACATATGTACATAGGCGTCAACCATATGCTTATGTAAGCAGCTACGAGGGGCTGCCATAACTAATTCTAATTGGCACACTAAGCTAATCATCACCTTATACTTGTTATAAGTTATTTCGAGTACATAACTAGTAACTAGTATAGAAATGACTAACTAGTACACTAAGTTAAACTAGTAGTAATAATCTAACACTAATCTATATAATACATGAATAGACCTAGAATTATTACATAACAAACGTAGCTAATTATTATATGGTAATAATTAACAAGTGTCCCAATTTATAAAAAATGATAACCGGACCTCCCAAACTTGTAAGTTTAACTTTCATACATGCTAGCTTCCTTTGACTTGTAATAACTTATAACACAATAGTGCCTTTTTGTCAACAACTTGTATTAACATTTTGAAAAAAGACTAGAAAACTCAAAAAATATGAAGATTTTAAATATCCACATTAGATAAGTTTCCTAACAAAGTTTGAGGGATAAAAGTGGCTAGAAAGTCTCATAAAATATAAAACCATATGAAAGGACAAAGAGTTCTAAACGAAATATTTTGAAAATGCTATTAGGGTTCAAAAAATCTTAACATATGTGATGAAATATCAAGTTAAGGAAATATAACCTATACCCAATACCAATCCTAAATATGTGAGGTATTAAAATAGTAGTAAAACAAATCCTTAATCAAATTTGATCACTTAGGGTCACAAACAACTAGCCATATAAGGCTAAGATTATACATCTATCCATAACCTCCACAACAAAATATCTAACAATACAAGGATCAAGTTAGACAACCACTCATAACCTCCATATCACATAGCCACATAATAGGAGTCACATCTCTTCGGATATTTGAACTACTTAGATGAATCTCAAGAATCTAAAATCTAATTAAGGTATAAAGCCCCAAAACAAATCAAGCCTTAAAATAATTAAAAATTAACAAGGGTATAACCTAAACCAAAACCATTCAATTCCTTAAGACCAAATCAAAACAAACCATTAAAACCAAGGACATAACTAAAAACATCAAAACCAGGGCACATAAGCCAACCAAGTTGAAATAATACTCGACCTAGTAAAACCACTTTAATCTAAAATCCCAAAAATACTTGAAAGCCCAAAGAATCATATTTGAGATTATAAAATACCAAAATAATGGTGAAAAACAACTCAAAAATCCAAAACAAGTCAAATAAGAACTTTTACTCTAAAAAAAATATTCACCCATAATGTTATTTATTGATGAAAGAAAATTTCGTTTTATATAAAGAAGCTTAATTTCAAAAAATGTAAAAAATAATATTTCCAAAGAATACTATTCACCAAAAAAACTTCAAATCAATATTCATACTTGATTACTATTCCAAGGGTCAAAATTGATGGTTGAAGGTTAATGGTTAATAGTTAGTCCTTGACCCTAAAACTTGCTAAAAGCCTTTTAGGGGTAAAAAAATCATATCCCTGCTTATTTATCCCAAAAACATAATCAATCACAAATTAAACCCTAATTAGGCTAAATAACCCATGATTAACAAAATAATGCTCGAATAAATGAACACCACCAGAAGAGCAGTTAGTTGATTCAACCAAAAGTCTAAGGCTTCAAGAAATTCAACCATATTTAAACCATATCAAACATGATCAAATCAAGATATGTTATGTATCATAACTATCGTAAATGTTCCAAATATTAACGTGGTAAAATTATATTTAAAAAATAATAACATCATCCCTTAAAATCATGGTAAAAACTTAATATACTAGATAAGGAGTCTAAAGCATCCATATCTTCCACGAAAATTAAGATATTTACATAATGATCAAATAAGGATAAATTAAACATGAAACTTTGCCTAATAATGTCAAGGGATAACAAGGTATCATTATATTCAAATAAAAACAAAAGTAGCTCCCAATAATCCTCCAAAACCAAATATACCAAACCAAAAGGCCTAAAACCCTCAAAACTTCCAACAACTAAACCAAGGCCTAAACATGGTTAAATTAAATTAAGCTCAACTTGAAATTTAAATTAGAAACATAAATAAATATCATAGAAAACTTAGAATATAGTAAAAACCAATATGTGATCAAAACAAGGGCTAAGCCAAACCACCACAAAACCCACAAAACTCATAATTTCATGCTTAACTTGAAACTAAAGCATATACCACATATCAATTCTTTTCACTTAGGGTTTGGAAGGTTTAACTTCAATCCCAATATTTAACACTAAGAAAATACCAAATTATAACCTAGAAATACTATAGAAAATATTAGAAAAATCAAGCTCATGAAATCATCACAAAAGAGAAAAGGATTGAAGACAAAGGAGGAAATAACTTATTGTAACACCCCAAAAATCACAGTAAAAAAATTTTATTTGTTGAAGGAGATTTACACACCAAAAAGGGGGTGTGTTACCGCCATGATTAGTATAAGTCTAGCCCTGAGCCAGACTCACACTAATCATAAGGCTAAAAGAGAATAATGAACCATAATAGGAAATGATTAAAAACATAAAGGAGTCTAGTATTGAATATAGAAAATACCAAAGTACGCAAGAGTCAAAGTTAGTACATCAGTGAAATGAAATACAATTAATATCCCACTATAGGAGAATAAAAACATGAAATATAAATGGAAAGTAGTTCGGAGCACACTCTCTATGGCCTCGACCCTGGGACATCAAAACATCACTCTACCCCAACTTGCCATTATAAGCAACGAGATCCTCCTATGCCTCATCACCTACCTGCATAAACTTAAGAGGGGCTACTACTTATGCGAATGATAAGCACCCATGATAAGAGTGATCAATGCGCTATGTATTAAGTAAAGTAAAAATATAACTAGACATGACATAATAACACAAAATACAGATATCATGCATGTTGTAGATTAATTTAGATTAGTTACATTTTCGGAGTTTAGCCATTAATACTATATTTATACATTTCTCAAATTATATCCACATGAGTATGGGAACCCACTATTATGACCAGTGGACTGAAAATAACTACTCCATGACAGAACATGCCTGGATACTATTATAACTAATGGACGGATGACATATACATCTCTAAGGCAAGAAGCTCCTAGCCACTATTATGATAGGTGGATCGGTAAATATCCTATGCTTAGTCCCGACCCACGTGGTGTTCCACTGTAAGTGATTAGTGTCTTTTCCATAAATTATTACCATCTAAGGGTTTAACTTATTGAGCTCGGGACCTCCACTATTATAACCGATGGACCGAGAATAACTACTCCAGAGCAAAATGCACCTGGCCACTATTATAACCGGTGGACAGGTAATATATACAAATCTAGGGCAAAATACTCTTGTCCAATATTATAACCTATGGACAGGTAAGCATCCTAAGTCTAGGTCCAGCTCAATGCGCTTCCAATTTAAGTGTTTAGTATTTTATTCATGTTTTATCCAACAAGTAACACTCGTCCATACATGCACACCCTAATGGACACTTTTGACTTATTACCACTCTACCAACTCAAACTCCCTAAAAGACCTTATCCCTTAACCTGGGACATCTACATCCTCTAAGACACCAGGACCCCTAGACACCTTCCACCATCCTCATAACAAACTTAGAAACCCTACGTACTTGGGTCAAGGCCCTCTCTCTCATTTCTTCACCAATACTCACCCTCGCCCACTAGGGTTTCCCCTAAAAACCCTAATCTGGTCTATGTGGTCGTTGCCTCTCCTCTCCTTATATAATACCTCCAAAATCAAAGTTGAAAATTTTGGTTTAAATTAAACAAATACAAGCACGGGGGGTGCTACCGCCATGATCAGTATAAGCCCGGTCTCCGACCATTCTCGTACCAACCACAAGGATAAGGGAAGAGTTTCACAAGACATTAGACATACTTAAAACAAAGATTTATAGGAAACTAAAATGTTCATAACACGAAAATCGGAGTGCGCATTAAAAATTTATTACAACCCAATAGAGTACATAATCAAAGTTCCCAAAAGGGATAAGAGGTACAATACGATTAAATAAAACCGAAATAAAACATAGGAATTGAAGTGCGAATTATAAAGTTATTACAACCCAATAGAATACATAATTAAAGTTCCCAAAAGGGATAAGAGGTACAATATGATAAAACAAAACAAAAGTAAGCAGGGGTACAAGAGAGTCCAGCCTACATCCACTCTCGGCCCCAAGTAAGTCCAACAGTCAACATACATCCCCACCTGATGCATCCAGTACATCATAAGCATCAAACATGGTACCTCCTACTTGCAAAAATTCATAAGGGGCCTCTACTCTTGGGAATGAGCAGCACCCATGAAATGGGTGGTCAGTATGCTACGTACTGAGTAAGGTAAGCATATGGGTAAGGCCATGCAAGAAAATAGACAAGTAAAGCGTACAGAGCATAATTCAGGTTCATATCATCAGGCTAGACTTAGACTAATATTTTGCCTTACATACTTTTTCTATTAACTCCATGCAAGTACAGAAACCCCACTATTATAGCCAGTGGACCGAAAACACTCCACAGGAGCAGAACGTGCTTGACCATTATTATAGGCAAAGGACCGGAATCATTCCACAGTAGAAAATGCACCTAACCACTATTATAGTTGGTTGACCGAAAAATTAACCTCATTGGCCCCAACTGACGTGGTGTTCCACTGTACGTAATTAGTATCTTTTCATGACTTATTTTCATGCAAAGTTTGGTTTATCAAGCCCAGAATCTCCTACTATTATAGCCCGTGGACTAAAAATACTCCACAAGTCATAATGCACCTAACCACTATTATAGTCGATGGATCGAAAAATCACTCCATAGTACAAAAATGCACCTGACTACTATTATAGCCGGTAGAGAGGAAAAATATATCCTCACTATGTCCTGGCTCGATAATCTTTTACTTTAAGTGTTTAGTATTTTATTGTATCTTATTCCACATGTAACCCTGAATAGACATATATGACCCACTAGACTTCCCATGATCACCCCTTTTATTCTTAGCTTCTCGAAACCCTATCCCATATCTTGGGACTTCTACACCCTCTAGTACATCTAGACATTCCTTCCCACTCTTTCCTTATTACCATGAACACCCAACTCTGAGGCCCACTTTTCATATATCGGAGTCAACTCACTATCTGTAATCCCCCGAATTTTTAAAAGCCTATATTTTAATAAATAAATTTTATTTGGAATAAATTAGCCTTTAAATCTATTTAATTTAATTATTTTATGGATTTGTGAGCATATAAAATTTCTTACAAATATTTAATAAATTAAAATAAATATTTTGTCATTTTATTATACTCTTATTATTTAAATAAATTTTTAAACCCTTATTTTACAAAATTTATCCTTTTTAACCCTTATATTTTAATTATCTTGATTAAAATATTAAATCAATTTATTACCCAAAATTATTCTATGTTATTATTTTATCAATTAAATTATTTATTCCATCCCTCCTTTTTCTTCTTTTTCTCTTTTCTTCCTTTTTTCTTTTCTTTGGGCCGCCAGCCGGCCTGGTTCCCTTTCCCTCCCTTCTGCGATTGGGCCTGGCCCAACCCCAGCCTTCTCCTATGTCGAGCCGGCCGCCCCTACTCCTTTCTTTTATTCCTTCCTCGACCAGCCCGTTTTTTTTTCCTTCGGCCGATCCACCCATCTCGCCTAGCGCCCGGCACCCCCGACCCTTTCTTCTTCTTCTTCTTTCTTTCTTCTTCCTCCATCACCGCCGATAATCTCGGCCACCCTCCACCATTTTTTCCGCCTAACCTGCAGCTCCCTCTCCCCCGTTGACTCCCCTGTCTCTCTCTCTCTCTCCCTCGCGTCATTTTCTGGTCCCACCACCCTGTCTCCCTCTCCCTCTCCCTACCGTCACCTTTCTCCCACTCTCCCTGCAACCTCCATTCCCCTACCACCCTAACGCCATCCCCGAGCCCCTATCCCCTCCTCTCTCTCCTTATCCTTTTTCTTCATCCTTTCCTGATCCATTCGGGCATTTTTCGAGCCCAAAATTCCTTCCCCCGATCCTCTCTTCTTTCCTTTCTTCTCCTCCCCTCTCTCCCCCTGTTTTTGTTTCACCGCCAATATCCGCCACTTACGCCGCCTCAACCACCACCTTCACCACCTCCTGCCACCCTCTACCTCCCCCTCGAATATCATAGTCTCCATCGAGCCACCCCGCAGCCCATTCTTCCTCCTCTCTTCTTTTTTTCTCCCCTTCCATCCCTTCTCGGCAACCACCCTGCGCAACCCCGATCCGCCGCCTATGCCACCACCTGAGCCACCACAATAATCCCTGCAAATCCCTCTACCACCCCCAATACTCCTTTGGCCGAAAACACCACCTGCAAGCCCTTGTTTTTCCCCTCCATTTTCCTTCCTCACCAACCTTCCATTTCGACCCCTCCTTGGCCGCCACCTTCGCAGCCCCACTACCGCCGTCTCCGCCGCCCTTAGCCACCTTCAACCCATCCCCGACCACCACCTACACCCCCTCTACACTTCTGCACCATCCCCTTGCCCCAAACCCTTCCCCACCATGCCCTTTTCTTGGCCCCAAACCACCAACCCGAAAATACCCATTTTTCCTATTTCCACCACCTTTGAGCCCCCTCCTTTTCATTTCTTTACATGCAGCTCATGCTGCATTAGCAGCATGAGTTTCTACATCTCTTAATATATTTGTTTAATAATTTTAAGGTATAATCATATTTTAATTTAATTATTTAATTAATTAAGTGTGATAAAGTTTTGTACTTTGATTTTATTATTTCTAATGTAATAAGTATTGAATTATTTTTAGGTATTGGTTTTGATAAATCAAGCTTGAACCTTTAACCGAAATATCCGTAGGGTTTGTTTTTACGGAAAACCGAGGTAATCGTTAAATCCCGCTTAAATGCATGGATTAACGCATGTTAGCACATTAGGCATTTTTAATGTGTATTATGCTTGATATATGTTGTTTAGTATATCATATGTGGTTCTTGTGTTGATTGATGAAAAGGAAGCATGGTAGATTGTTGCTATGTATGGAAATATTATTTGAGGTGATGAATTGGTTGTTAAGGAAAATGTTAATTATTATCCATGTTGTTTTATGCTATTGTAATATTTAATACATGTTTAATATTTTGTGAGCCTTAGGGGATTTTATTAATGTACATTGTACAAGAATATGGCCTAACCTATATATGGGTGTTAATGAGTATTGTATTAACTTTAAAAGTTGATGATGCACTAATATTAATATTTTACGTAGTAATAATAATAACTTAATATAAGTGGTGTGCTAAGGGGTATAATGGTAAATTTTAGTAAAAAGGGGTATTATGGTAATTTTGGAGGAAAGGGTAAAATAGTAAATTTGTTAATAAAAGGATAAAATGGTAATTTCAGAAGTAAAGGGGTTAAATGGTAATTTTTGTAATTAAAGGGGCAAAATGGTAACTTTATGAATAAAGGGTAAAATGGTAATTTTTGGTGATTAAATGGTAAATTGGTAATTTTGTGAGAAGGGGGAAATTTGGGTAATTTTGTAATTTTGTAACAAAAGGGAAAATTTCATAATTTTGTAAAAAAAAAGGGGGGGATTTGGTAAATTTGTAATAAAAGGGCAAGTTGGTAATTTTGTAATAAAAGGGTAAAGTTGTAATTTTATAATTAAAGGGTAAAATAGTAACTTTGTGATTAACGGGTAGAATGATAAATTGGAAATTAAAAGAGGTAAGATAGTAATCTCATAATTAAGGACAAATGGAAATTTTATAAGGAAAATGGGCGATGTGGTAAATTTTGGGAATTAAGGGGGTAAAATGGTAAATTTGAAGGTAGATGGGTAAAACGGTAATTTATAAATCAAAGAGGTAAAAGTGGAAATTGGAAAGGAGTAAATTAGTAATTATAATAATTGAGAAGGGTAAAATAATAATTTAAATAACTAAAGGGTAATTTGATAATTTAATAATGGAGAAGGGTAAAATGGTAAATATGATAAATGTGAGGGGTAAATTGGTAATTTAACCAAATAGAGGGTATTTTGGTAATTTTAATAATGGAGTAGGGTTGTTTGGTAACTTAAATAACTAAAGAGTAATTTGGTAAATTTAATAACGGAGAAGGGTAAAATTGTAATTATGATCATATAAAAGGGTAATTTGGTAATTTAACCAACCAGGGTTAATTTGGTAATTTTGATAATGGAGAAGAGTAGTTGGTCATTGATAATAGAGGACGGTAATTGGGGTAATTAATTATATAAAGGGTTGATTTGGTAATTAGGACAAGGAGGAAGGGTAATTTGGTAATTTGACCAATTCAAGGATAATTTATCAATTATAATAAAGGAAAAAGGGTGAAACAGTAACATAACCAACTAAATGAAAATTATATTAAGTATAATAATTACAAAGGGGGATTAGTGACCTAATAAGTATGAGAAATAATTTAGTAACCTAAATCGAGTAAGGGTAACTTGGTGATTTTGTAATAAGGAGGGTAATGTGGTAATTTTTCAAATAAGGAAGGGATGACCTAATCATTTTATAAGTAAGGGGAAAATGAGTAGTTTGTATCTAATATATCATTGTGATTGTGGAATTCGTAATATGACTCTATTAATGCTGATTAACAAGGTAGGAGTATTTGATGATTAGTAAGCATCATGAGAAAGAATTCTAATTCAAAACTAGATGAGTTAGGATGGCCTTAATGACTCCTCTGTGTTCCCTTGGACAACCATTTGAATAAGAAATTTTTGATGATATCTGAACAATTAAAATTGGATAATTAGCTGATTGTTGTGCTTTTGTGATCACCATTAATTAAGACACTAATACTTAAAGTGAAAGACCTCGAGATCGGGAATGGTGGCTCTTTAGGGGTCGCTACCCTAAAGACGTGGTTTAGCCCACGATTATTTGGTATTTGCTGGTGTGCCTTTGTGCCCCAGCCAGTCCCTATATCTACTCTATCTAGCTCTATGGACCTAGTTAGGAGGTATGCATACTTAAGGATTAGGTGTCCTTGTTGGTAGGGTACTGAGTTAGCTTTATGCACCAGTACGACCAGGGTACCTTTACGACCCTGGGTTACTAGTTGAAGGGTACTGAGTAGCTTTTATGCACGAGTGCGACTAATGTACCTTTGTGTCCCGGGTTCTTGATCTCCCTATCGAGGCAAATAAATGGAATTGTTGTGCTGAATAAAAAGGGAAAATACTAATTATTAAAGTGAAAGATTAATGAGCCGGGACCAGTTGAATTATTTGATGAGTACCGATCCACCGGAAATAATAGTGGCCCAGGATGTTTTGCCCTGAATGATGTTCATGAGTATCGATCTACCAGATATAATGGTGGCCCAGGATGTCTTTACCCTGGATGATATATATATACATATATTCTGATCCACCGGCCAGAATAGTGGTGGTCCCGTGCTCAATAAAATTTGTTTTGGATGTGAATAAATTATGGAAAATACTAATAATTGAGATGATTGATAATGATGGATTAAGGGCTTAAGGCCCAGACGTATCGATCATTTGCTATGGACTACTAATCATTATTGATTCGTTAAGTATGTGGTTGTATGACTGTGGATCTTAAGTATTTACCTTTCATTGTGTACGTATGTAGTATCATGTGTGACATTGCATGCATATTTTTAAGTGCGTTTTTAAAGGGTTACTCAGTACCGTAGTACTAAAGGGTTCCCTTCGTGGGGCTCCTGCCTATTCAATGGGTAGTACCCCTTGCAGGTTATATTCAGGTGCTATTCAAGTGAGCTCTTGGGAAAGAGCGTAAGGTACTGTCCGAAAATTTTAGGGTTTTAATTTGTTTATTTTAAATTCAATGTATTTGTTATTTCGTAACCACCGTTGTTGAATTTTTCTCTTGTAAAGTGCTTACTGTGCTTCTCTGATTTTTAATGCTCAATTTTCTGGTAAAATGGTATTTTACTCTTTTAGCCTTAGCACTTGGTACTGGAATGATATGAGTGAACCGGTCTGGTACTAAGTGTGGCGGTAATATTCCCAAAGTTCACTGTTTATTAATTGCTTCCGCAAAGTTTCTTTTAATTAAACGAAATTTTTCAGTTGTGAATTTTGGGGGTATTACACTATCCCTTTCTAAGGTTTTCCTCCGGAAAACCCTAATTTTCCCTATATGACCCAACCTTCTTCTATCCCATGCAACTCATGCTCCTTTGCCCCCAATTAATCACCTCACTCGATTCATCCCTAAGCACCCCACTTTACTTCCCATTTTGCACATGTGGCCATAAAACCCTAGTTAGCCATCCTAAAGCTCTAGCACCTCTCTTTCCTCAAAAGATGTTATCCTTTCATCTCTATTACTTACCTTCCCCTCTTCCACATGACATGTATCCAATACAACCTATGACCCCAAGACTTCTTTCCCATATTTTCCACTCACCATGAGAACCCAAAACTCTTCTTTATTACCAAAACCATCACTTCCCTCAAACCACACCCAACACCATAACCTTATTATCCAACTCCCACACGTGACCACAAAACCCTAGTTTTCTCCCCAAAACCCTAGTACTTATCCTTTATTTTATGTCACTCCCTCAACACCCAAATACATTTTCCTCATTTGGATCACCTTTCCTCCATGTGACGCCCCTCTCATTATTTATTCTCCATTTGAACTATTCCCTTTAGTTTTTCCCTCCTTACACACTTATATTACTTAGGGTTTCCTCCCAAAACCCTAGTCAAGTCTCCCATGCATCCTTACACCAACCCACGTACTATTTTTCACATATGGACTTCAATCATTCTAACAATTCTTCCCTTACCTTACTTAACCTTCAAGTCAACTTTTTTCACGTAAAAATCATTCCCATGCAAAGGCTAACCACCCATGCAAACCCTAGACTTCCCATACATGTTGCACTACAAGAACATAATATATAAAGCATACACATCAAATCAACACACATGGCACGTTTTTTTCATACACATTAGGCCTTAACCATAAACTTACCTAAAATGATATCAGGCTTGGAGCACGCTCCTACGCCTCCTTAGAGTTTTAACTTGGTTCACCAATAAGAGGAAAATACTAGGGTTAACTTCCCTGTTACCGACATTATCATTATTTCCTACTTACCTTTATCATAGCTGATGACTTCTAACTACAAGTACACGATGTTGAAGTAGCATGAAAGGTCGATCCCACAGGGACTAGGAAGTGAGCAATGAGATAGTAAAAAAATCTCCTATGTCTAAACTAACGATAGGGGCAAATAATGTCTAACTCTAAATGAAAAGAAAATGTGCAAACTAAATCTAACTATAATATATGAACAAATGAAATTCAGTTAAAGAAAAGGTTAAGGTTTCAGTCAATCCCCTCAACCCCAATGTGATTAAATGTTAACCCCAAATCCCAAATCAAAACACTTTGTTATCAATACCAACCAAAGTATGCAGTGTAATGCTCTCTCGAGCTACTAAACGCTATTGTCTATTAAGACTCGTCTATCTTTAATATGAATGTAAAAATAGGCAACGCATTATTATGTATCATATTCCCCTTTTTTTAGTTCTAGAAGCCAACCATGTCTCTTGACTTTCCAGTTTGATCTCTATTCATGTTAATAGAGCCTACTCCGACTCATCTCTTGAATCTCGTTGGGTTTCTCTAAATAATAATAGAAAATTGATCAATTTTATCTATTATTCCAATTAAATCATTAGCATACCACATATGACAAGGAATTAGATTGGGTAGGGTTCAGATTCTCAACACATTCGGATCAGGGAATTTTCCTTCACCTCGGCATAGATCAATTAGCCAATCATGGATTTTATTAATCTCAACATCTTACACATAGAGAATTGCATCAATTGAAAAAAAAATGCAGAGGGAAAATATAATAACCTCTTTATTCAAGATGAGAAATTTACTATTTTATCCGTCCGACTGGGAACAAGAAATTGAGATCAAGAGATGGAAAATTGTGGATGAATTAGAAGTGGGATCGGATTGGGTACTAAACAAGTAACCTTAGATCTATCTTTAATGCTCTCAAAGTTGCCGTCTTTTTATTCCATTTTCTTCCCTCCCAAACTGAACAAAAAATGAGTTTATATATACGTAGCTGCCTATCAACACGGCCACGACAATGTCGTTTCGATTCTTCAACTTTGTGCATGTTTCTTATTTTAGCCATAACTTCTTTGTTTGACTTTAGATGGAGCTAATTTTCACGTTCAACACTTTTCCAAATTTAGATCGCATCATGTTTGGATTTTCAAGTCTTTATTCCTTTTTATACTTTGAGCACTCGCGTTTGCTTCTCTTTTGTTCCAACTATTGCGTTTTAGCTCCTTTTGATCCCATATTTTTGAAATACCTATAAAATATGATCAAGAGAAGTAAACAAGAATGAATGAACTAAATTATAAAAAGAATCATCATATGATCACATTAAATCTTCATATTAAAGTCCATATGCTTGACATAATTCATGCCTATCAACTCCCCCATGATTAACTTATTACTTGTCCTTAAATAGCCAACACATATAAAAGCACATAGTAGAAGTGATAGGTAAAAATGAGATTCCTTTCTTAGTAAAGTTTGTTTAAACACTCACATCACACAAAATCAAATCAACTCATCAAGACCCCAAAATTCATCAAAATGTAAAAATACAATTTTTAAAAATATTATTCACGTTGCATACTTAGGAAAGAAGTGGAAATGTATTGTTGAGTTCTCAAATCAAAATCATGCAAAGAGGATCATGTAAGGATAACATGTTGCGTGGGTTGCAGGTAGCCATAAGCTAAACTCATACAGGACTCAAGTTTCAAACTAGCAACATCACTTTAGGTATTAGGACACTCCTCTCTTGTGTTTAGTTATATAAATTAATTTTGAAGTTTCGCTCAAGTCCTTGCACTCATGAAAATGATCGTCTATATGCTTGCAATGCTTCTCAATTCTCCATCACTATAAAGACTTAGAACACAAAATAATCAAGACGTCATATTAAGGTTGTAACGGGGTCAAAGGTAAGAAGGTTAAGATATATATATTTTTTCTTTTTGGGCTAGAAGTCTAGAACTAATGAGGTGTGATCAATAATAGTTATACAAGTCTCTTTCACCTTTTTCAATATAATTTTTTTTCTCTTTCACTTTTCTTTTTCAATAGTCTCAACATCTTCAACACAAAAAAAAACCCAAGTTTCTTATTCTATTTTTTTCTTTTTTTTTCTTGCATAATCATTTACCTTTTCATACCTCCCCTCATGCTTAAGATACACTATACTCATACCTTTGTTCTCAATATACTCATCACCCCACTAGCTCTAGAATAAGGTATGGATACACAAATAAAGGTTACAAGTGTGGTTAGATCAACAAAATAAGCCAAAAGCTCGAAAGGGTTAGCAAATGATAAAATGTCAAGATTAGGCTATTTGGCTATTGTAGATTTTATAAGAAAAGAAAGTGTGCCTCTATCATCTTAATGCGTATCATAAGTCATATGTAATTTTAAAGAAAATCATTGTGAGTTTTAGTTTCACAAGCCGGCGGGACATCACACACAAGATAAAAATTGAGACTGCTTTTTGATGAATTGGTCTTTTAGGTTCAAAATCTCACAAGGTTAAAATAAAAATGCTAGTTCTAATCCTTTAAATCATAAAACAAGTCACCACATTAGTTATACTACAATGAACCACATAAAAGTCTCAATGCATATATGACCCTCAATTTTACTAACATAAGTATACTTGTCCCTTAATAATGCAACCAAAACATTTAAGCTCAAAAAATCAAAATCATTTTCAAGAAAATGTTAAAGGGGTCTCAACAAGTCAACTCAACTTAATGCAACCTCATGTTAAATAGCCTTCTATTATCATCATTAAAAGATCATTTCCCACTTTTATTCCTCTTTTTTTTTAAAAAAAAAAACTAATTTCAAAATTTTCATTTTTTTTAATTCAAATTTTTTTTAAAAACATAAGAAATGCATAATTATAAATATAATGCAAGAAACACAAGCAAAGGAAAATGTAGCCCTAAAATATCTCCCACATGCTTATAATTCACATTGTCCCCAATTTGCTGACAAGGTAAAAGGGAAGAGAGGAACTCTCAGACCATGTTTACTCAGTGGATGGTGGTGCAGTAGTGACCGAACATCCCACGTTAGTTCTGGATCACTTTGGAGCCATGAGTAATCTACAATTGTGGTTGGAAAATAAAAGGCCTCAATTTTTGCAAATGGAGAATAAACCTTGGATAAGAGTTGTATGCAATTAATTCTTCAATTCCACAATGTCCCAACACTTCAACGCTTATATTTTTTTCGTTTCTTCACTTTTCTCCTTTCTTTTGTTGTTATTCTTTGGAACCCACATCATCCTCTTTGAGACTTCATCACCTAGATTAATATAAACACAAAATATTTGTGAGTTAGTACGAGCTACAAAAATCAAAAGCAAAAAAGAAGAAGAAAAAACTAATTAAATGAAAGTATAAACTTGGGTTGCCTCCCCAGAAGTGCTTGTTTAAAGTTGTTAGCTTGACTCCATTACGTCTAATTTTTGTTTGTCAAGAGAATAACGGTCTTTAGTAGTTCAACACCACCACCATTACATGGTTTTAATCGTTGACCATTAACCATGAACATTCCTTTTTCAAGATGCAAAATTTCCACTACATCAGAGGGATATAAGTTTACGACTGAGACCGAGAATGGGTTGGACTATTGGCATTTCAACTTTTCAGGGAAAAGCCTCAACCTAGAATTAAAGAGAAACACTTGTTGTCCCTTGAAAAAATCACTCTTTGAAATATGCTTATCGTATAACTTCTTGGTATGTTCTTTGTAAAGCTTTGCATTCTCATACGCGTCAAAACAAAACTCATTCATTTCGTTCAACTAAAGTTTGCTATGCTTACCTGCATCACTCAAATTAAAATTTAGAAATTTTAATGCCTAATATACTTTATGTTCAAGTTCGATCGGGAGATGGCATGCCTTCCCATACACCAAACAATAGGGGGACATGCCAATTGGAGTTTTGTACGCTGTTCTATAAGCCCAAAGTGCTTCATCTAATTTGATAGACCAATCTTTTTGAGTTACACTTATGGTTTTCTCTAAAATACGTTTAATCTCCCTATTGGTTACTTCGACTTGACCACTTGTCTGCAGATGGTAGGGAGTTTCTACTTTATGCGTGACTCCATACTTAACTAGGAGGGATTGAAAATTTTTATTGCAAAAATAATTTCCTCCATCGCTAATGATAACTCTAGGTGTGCCAAATTGCGTGAAAATATTTCTTTTCAAGAATTTAACAACCACCTTGGTGTCATTCGTGGGAAGTGCCATAGCTTCTACCCACTTGGACACATAGTCCACAGCCACAAGGATATACTCATTACCAAAAGAACAAGGGAACAATCCCATGAGGTCTATACCGCAAACATCAAATAATTCACAAACCATGATATTAGTTAAGGACAATTCATGTTTTTGGGATACACTCCCAGTCCTTTGACACCTATGACAAGCAGAAACAAAGGTGTGGACATCCTTAAAAATATTAGGCCAATAAAAGCCACATTGTAAAATCTTAGCTGATGTCCTAGTTAGTCCAAAGTGACCTCTAACCTCCCTACTATGAAAATGTTCCAGGATAGAATAAATCTCCTCATCATTCACACACCTATGAATTAATTGATCAACACAAATTCTAAACAAGGACAGATCATCCCAAAAATAATACTTTACCTTAAAAAGAAACTTCCTTCTATGGTGATATGAAAGATGAGTGAGTAAGATATTACTTGCCAAGAAATTGGCTATATTAGCAGACCATGGGGGTGAGTGTGATTTGAACATTGTAAAGGCCCTCATTTGAAAATTCTTCATTTATAGAATTAGTTGGCTCTTTTATGATAGATTGGAGAAGTCATGAGAGATGATCTACAACACCGTTCTCACTCCCCTTTTTATCTTTGATCACCAAGTCAAACTCTTGGAGCAACAATATCCATCTTATTATCCAAGTCTTAGCATCCTTCTTAGCAAACAAGTACTTTAATGTAGAGTGGTCAGTGTAAACAATGACTTTATTCATTAATAAGTAACAACGAAACTTATCAAACCCAAGTACTATGATCAACAATTCTTTTTTGGTAGTAGCATCATTTTATTATGCAAAATTCCAAATTCTACTAGCATAGTAAAAGGTTAAAAAAAATTTATCTTTCCTTTGACCCAGCACAACACCAATAGAAAAATCACTTGCATCACACATTAATTCAAAAGGAAAATTCCAATCAGGAAATGCCATAATATGTACACTAATAAACTTTTCTTTCAACGTATTGAATGCATGCAAGCACTCATTAGAAAAAAAAAATTAAAGTATCATCTTTAACAAGTAACTCACATAGGAGCTTAGCTATTTTTGAGAAGTCTTTAATGAACCTTCGATAAAAGCCAGCATGCTCCAAAAAACTCCTGACACCTTTAATAGTAGAGGGAGGGGGAAGTTTTTTAATTAATTTAATTTATTCCTTATGAACTTCAATCTCCTTGTTAGAGATTTTGTGACCCAGAGCAATCCCCTCTTGGACCATAAAATGACATTTTTCCTAGTTAAGGACTAAATTTGTGTCTTCACATCTTTTCAACATATTATCCAAATTATTTAGGCATGCATCAAAAGAACATCCAAATATGGAAAAATCATCCATGAAAATTTCCATGAAATCCTCTACCATATCGTGAAAAATTGCCATCATACATCTCATAAAAGTAGCCGGAGCATTGCATAATCCAAAAGGCATTCTCTTGTATGCAAACATAGCATAAGGAGATGTGAATGTTGTTTTTTCTTAATCCTCAGGTGTAATAGGGATTTATATGTAATTTGAATACCCATCTAGGAAATAGTATAATTCATGTTCTGCCAGTCTCTCTATCATCCGATCACTGAAGGAAAGAGGGTAATGGTCTTTTCTAGTGGCATTATTTACTCGTCTATAATCCAAACAAACACGCCAACCTATTATGGTACGTGTAGGGATCAGTTCATTCTTGTCATTAGCCACAACAATAATACCCCCTTTTTAAGTATCACCTGCACTAGACTAACCCACACACTGTTAGATATGGGATAAATTACACCTACATCGAGTAATTTTATCACCTCTTTTTTCACCCACGCACTGTCAGATATGGGATAAATTTTATCATGTTTGGATTTTCAAGTCTTTATTCCTTTTCATACTTTGAACACTCACGTTTGCTTTTATTTTATTCTAGATATCGCATTTTAGCTCCTTTTGATCCCATATTCTTGAAATACCCATAAAATATGATCAAAAGCAGTAAACAAGAATAAGTGGACTAAATTATAAAAAAATCATTATATAATTACATTAAATCTTCATGCTAAAGTCTATATGATTGACATAATTTATGCTTATCAATAACCTAGTATTAGGGTTAATAATAATAATAATAGTAACTTTATAAGTAATAATAAGGGTATTATTCTCAAAATGGTCAATCATGCTATTATTAGTCAAAATAGGTATTGTTTGTTATATTGGTCTATGTAAGGTATTATTAACAATATTAACAATACTAAAGATAATAAATTTAATAATAATGATGATGATGATGATGATGATAATAATTATAGTGATAAAGGTAATGATGATGATGATGATGATGATGATGATGATGATGATACTAGCAATGATAATGATAACAACAACAACAACAATAATAACAACAATAATAATAGTAATAATGATAATATTAATAACAAGAATGATAATGATAATAAAACTAATAAAATAAAATAATAATTAAATTAATTATGTTTAAGGGCTAGGGAGGTTAGGGCACAATCTAGGGTGGTGGTAGCTATGCAGCGGCGGTGGAAGAGGAAGTGGGAGTTGGAGGGGTAGCTTTTTAGGATAGAAGAGGGAGAGTGAGATGGTGGTTGTGGTGGTGGCACAACAAAGGTGGCGGCACAGATGGTGGCGGAGGAGGAAGGGTGAAGGAGAGGTAGGTAGGGAGAAAAAAGGTAGGAGGAGGTAAGGGAGACTTTGTTGAGTGTTTTGGATGGCAGGAGAGGTGGTTGTTGTAGCGGAGATGGTGGTGCATGGCGGTGAGAGGGGCGGCGATAGAGGAGGATTGGCATATTGGATAGCTTGCTTTGCACTGCTGGGTTGGCTTGTGTAAGGGGAATTAGAGGCGGCGAGTGGTTATTTATATAATTAGGTTATTTACAGATGATAATTGATTGGATGGGGCATGAATTTGTGATGTTTATTGTGTTTAAATCATGATTCATGCCATTATATTATCTTACAGAGCTATCATACAACTTATAAGGTTATCTTCATAAGGATGTTCACACTTGCAACTTACAAGGCTACTATGAGCATGAGAAGAAGTTGAGCTTGACTAAACCTAATAGAGGTGGGTCCAAAGCCATTAGTTTTTTCCTTTTAGAAACCCATCATTATAAACCCATATTTGGGTGATCATGAATATTTTGGGGTAGTGGTTCTCTTGAAAAAAATTTGATCCTGATGATCTATATTTCTCACATGATTTGAATGAATACGTAACTCTATAAGATGTTCCATATCCTACTCATCCATCCACATATTTCTTGGATAAATTCCACATTTATCAGTCTTTATGGTTGGAATTGATATTTGATATGATATTGGCACAAGTACAATGTCCTATGCGTTAACATAATCTCTCAAGCAACATAAATTACTATCCTCATGAAGTGGGCAATAAGGATGAGAATGATTTCGAATTACACTTAGTTGATATAATGAATCTAAAGTTCATATGTTATATATGATTATGGGATCTAAGATTCAATATTCTTGGGATGTGAGTTAAAACACACTTACACCAAACAATATGATACCAATCAAAGAAGATAAATGTAACCCTTAGTACAAATTTATGCATTTGATAGAATATGATAAATTTATTATATATACATTTTCATCTATATAACTTGTAGATTATTACATAATATAATAGAAATACTCCCACACTATCATATGAAATATATTTGAATTTGAGATATTAAAATTTCTAACTCATTAGTATTAACCATAGGACTAATGATGATATGTGGACATAAAAAACATTGTAATGACATGACATGATAGTTGATAATATCTAATAAAAGTAACAAAACATAGAATAATATTCTAAAAGTCAGATAATAATTCTATATCAAGTTTAGAAGTAAATAATTATAGTTTTGATGACATGATATTTGAAAATTAAAAATAAAATGAGTTATCATTTTAATATAGAAAATTATATGTAAATTTTTATAATGTCTTTTAAACTCAATATTCCATATATTTCATGATATTTTGTATATTTAATATTTTCTGGTTCTCTTTGGCAGTTGTTTTCTATCATTATATATTTATAAAAACTACCAAATAAAAAAGAAGATAATTTCATAAAAAAATGTACAGGATAAATCAAACAAACCATTTTTACATTATGATAATTGCCAAAGTTGATATATATATATATATATATATATATATAAATGACGCAAATAACATTTCACAAGAAAAAAAAAATAAATACTTATCGGACATAAATGGGTTGATTGATGACTGAGATAAGACCTAATATAGATTAACCTCCTTCCAACAAGAGGGTGTGCGAGTATGGTGTGCGAGTATGCCGTGAAAGCAGAAATTTCTCGTTTAATCGACTCCCGTCTGTTCTGCTGACTGCTGAGACGGCACACGCCGTTGTTTTCTTCGCCGTTTCCTCTACGGTGAGGCGGCGACCTTCAGGCTATATTTTCAGTTATTCACCAAGGTGTCCGTGCCCTCCCGCAATTTTGTTCGCTCTTACGTCTGGTCTGTTTGTGATAAACCTGATTTATCTATTATCGGTCCTTTTTTTTTTTCTCTTGTTCCAGTAGTTTTTCTAAACTTGCCGAAATCAGGTCGCTTATTTGCATTTTGACAGACTAATTGTTGTTTGGCAAAATAATTTCGCCCCCTGAATCTCCTTGTGTTATGCTCTTTGATTTCACATTAATGGGCGGATGAACTATTGATGAATTATCCATTTATGCAAAATTACTCGTCTATTGTACGAATGAATCATGGATTTGTGGACAAATTGATTTTTTGCTTGCCGATCATGTAATAAATTTAAAACTTTTGAATACATGGAATTTTGCATTTGTTAAAACAACGTGAACCTTTTTGATTCCTTTATTTTGTTCGATGTGATCATTTATTTTACTAAACTATTCATGATCTAGGGACAGGAAATTTGTTGCATGTCCACTGATAGCTGTCCTATTTGTTGTATTATGCTGTTGTGAACCTTTGGATAGAATTTTGGATTTAAGGATGTGTATTCCTTGGCCATATTGTTATGGTTGCTCTTGTTTTGTTTCTTGCATAGATTATTGAGTTGGTGAAACTTGCTCATGATTTGTGGCGGTTTTCCTTGCCATCAAATTGATATTTGGATAGAAGCTCTGATGCTGTCTACTTGTCTAGTTATCCAATCAGGTTCCTAAAAGCAAGAGGGTTGGAATATCAGGGCCTTGTTGCTAAGATCAAAAAGTTGTCCCTCAGGAATTTAGGTTTAGTCTGGATGAAGGATTTCTGGCAGGAATTTTATTTCAAAAGAAGTGTAATCTTTTCTATCCCAAATATTTTGTTTGGGTAGCCTAAAATAGAATTTAGACACCTTTTAGAAGTTTTAAAATCCGGAATGAGTTTAGTTTGTATTTATATAGTTTCATGGGTAAAAATAAGAAAAATATTATAGATATTCTATTCAAGTTCTATGTATAAAAATGTCCAAACAAGGAAATTTGAAAATTGTTTATTCAAATTTTCTATCCAAATAGAGAGTCAATGCAATTTTAAAAGTTAATTGCTTTTGAAATTCCATTATTTGTAAAGCTGTTCATCTAAACAAAGCCTTAATTAAAATTACAATTCTCAAAATACACAATTCATTCCATAATAAAATCATAATACAACTGCTTTTTTTGCTAATAAAGCACGAAAACCATAAACTTTAGTAATTAAACTCTAGCACCATTTGATCAATTTTCCTTCCAGTTAGAAACTCATTTCAAATTTCAATTAAAAAATTGAAAGATAATCGATCAATTTTTATCTATTAATTATGATAAACAGCATTATAAAAATTAGGAAAAATTCACTTAAGAATTTACCCACTGCAGTGCATGCATCATGCTTGCTGAATGATTTATGCCTCTTCAGTTTTCAGATCTGACATTTGGTAGATAAAGTTTGCCCATAGACTGGAGTACAGTTTACGCAATACATTATTTTTTTGCTCCTATATTCATATTAGACTTTGCATGTTTATAAAAAAACAATCTCCCAGAACTTCAACCAATCCATACTGTATTACTAAATTACCAAATTAAAGAATATAATCAAGCAAGACAACGGCATCAACAAACAATTGACAAATACCAAATTAAAGCATAATACATAAAGAAATTGAAATTGGTTAGCGGGTATGCATTTGAGGGAGGCTTAAGTTAAATATGTTTTAAGTATGGGTGTGTCTATATTTAGTGTTTCATAGGTCTGCCGACTGGTTGTTAATTATTCTTATTTACCGCTTCGTTCCTGAAGCAAAACCTCAGTGACAAAATCAACCGCAAAGGAATACAGAACTCAGGAAAGAACAACACAGAAAATAGAAAAAATTAAAAATTAATTAAGCTGTACATGGGAGTTTGTAATTAATTAAATTAAGATATCAGTTGATTCATGATTTATTACCTTACCTACCTGGCTAGGGTGTCAAGAGTATCAAACAGTCACACCCGTCAATGTCAAGGCAATCAGGACTGATGACTGAGGCCTGAGAGTCAGGTGTTGAGGACAAAGGACAAGACAATACAGAGAGGACTGGGTGAGGCAAAAGATTGCAGATGCAAATTGTTTGGGGTCACACAGCAAAAATCTAATGATAACAGAAGAATCGATGGAAGGTGGAGAAATGGAAAATTGAGAAGGTGAAGCTAGAAGTTTGAGTGAGAATGGAAAAGCTGAGTTGTTCTTGACTCATCATTACTGTTATATGAAAATCCTGGAGAATAGCACTGGACATATGCTATAGCCTATATGGGAGAGAAATAAGAATGATCCATATAATTTGGGGGCTTGGTGCATAGGTTCACCTTGCACGAGGCTTTTGATGGGCGTGTGAAGTATATAATGTGTAATGGTTCCCTTTGTTTTTTTTGGGGTGTGTGTAGGGTTTTTGGTGGGGGTGGGGGAGTTGCGTGTGAAATAGGTTTGAGGTATCAGCATCAAAGCCAGATTTTCTTTACCTGATATTTCTAAGATATTGTGTGTAAACTGTGTATTAAAAATTGAAAAGCGAGTTTAGCTACCTAATCTATTTCGTAGTTGATATTATGAAACTCTCAAGTTCTCGGTTGAAGGAGATCTGCAAGTGCAATCCACTTACTGTAATGGCTCCATTACTATACAGCTAGTGATCTTATTATAATTTGTGCATGTGGCAGCAGCATATGCTGCACTACTGCGAGAAGCTTAAAGCATTTTAAAGAGAGGTCCTATTTTACTTGAGCTCCCTTATCTGCCTTCCTTTGTAGGTTCTTTGTTTCATGATCTGCAGGTTGTTAAAGCTTCTCTGACCCTTGCATGGTTCTATGCTCTTATATATATATATATATATATATATATGACCTTACTATACTACTATGGAACCTTGCAGATGGAGACTGGGTCTGGTGAACAGCATCAAACAAAGCAAGAACGTATGCGGACAAGGTGGACAGCATCCCTTGATCAGATATTTGCAAACTTGGTGGTGGAGCAGATTCAACAGGGAAACAGAACAAATCATGTTTTTGATAAAAAGACCTGGAACCACATACGTGAAGAATTTAACAAGCATACGATGCTCAACTTCAATAACAATCAGTTGAGGAAACACTTGGATGTTCTTCGGACTCGTTACAACAATCTGAAGTCAGCTATGGACCAAAATGGCTTTGTTATGGAAGACTCGTGCTACATTGGATTTGATCTGTGGGATGGAATGGGGGTATGTTGCTTTTATTTGGTTTTTTCCCCTCTCTCCTCCTAAGTTCTTGGTGACTGGAAAACATTCTGTTCAAGTGTAGGTCCAGCAACCTAAGCCTGAACCAGTTAAAGTCAAGGAATGCCCCATCTATGAGCAGTTGTGTATAATATTCGAGGACAATGGAGATATTGGGAAATATGCCCAATCCAGTCATTATGAAGATGTTGAAAGCAAAGCCAGCAGCACAGCCATGGTATCCCCAACGCCTCGTCCAGAACTCGGAACCCCTGTCCTTGAAAAGTCTGGAATCCCAATATCTGAAGCACCAACATCTTCGAGAACCATGGAAGAACTTGCTGGCTCCACTCAGAAGAACAAGAAGAATACGATGGAGGACAAGAAGAAGTGCCCCTCAGAGACGAAAGCTAGTACACACAATGAAAAGGATCGGGGATTAGTAGACACCATGGCACAAGCCTTGGAAGATATGCTTGCTGCTTCAAGATCAAGGGTGGTTCCTGGATCGTCTAATGGAACTATATTTACCATAGCTAATTGCATCAGGGGGCTTGACGAGATTGAAGGCATTGATGAATCTACGTATTTTTATGCTGTGGACCTCTTTGAGAGCCCCACGTTTAGAGAAACTTTCATGACTCTAAATAGTAGCGAGAAGCGCTTGGAGTGGGTAAGGAGCAAGTGTGGCAATGCCTGAGCTTTTTAGTGGTGGTGACATACGAGGGGGGGACATATCCTTGTAGGTATCTCGGTCAGTCCGGCTCTGGTAATAGATGCAGGGGCGAATATCTTTGTAGGTATTTGTAGATATTTCCACCCGCAATGGAAGTATGATTAGTAGATCCTTTGGCAAATAATAGATACCATATAATGCTGACTGCTCTAGGCCACTTGTGAATGTTGGCACTCTTCCTTTCTAGGATGGTTTTCCGAAATTTTCATTGGTTCCTGCAGTGGAGTAACTTTGTTCTGGGTGTCGGTAGTTTGCAAAGCGAGTTTCTGTCTCACCTTTTTTCTTTCCATTTTTCACCGTCTCTCTCCGTAAACATGGAAGAGTCGTGTTAGTCTGAAGAGTCGCGTAGCATCAAGGAATTGCTTGGTTGATTTGTGCCAGATAGTGACAGCCCATCAACCAGCCGGCACAGAACAAGAGTGCAGCGGTAAGATAGGCACAATTCAGGCGGTAAACATTAGGGAAGTGCAAGATTCATGAATAAAATACAAACTTGACATTATGATACTACATTAAACCGTGGAGTGAGGAAATTCATGTGTATAGGAATTGGCTAGGACAAGCGATAGGCAGAGAAAGAGAGCGAGAGGGAGAAGGAGGGAGTGAGGGATAAATTCACAGCAATGGAGAGGAAACCGGTGTCTATCGCCGTCATTCTTGTCTTCAGCTTTGGTGTTCATCTTGTGAGTGGCCAACAAGTCCATGTAGTCGGTGGCAATATTGGCTGGACTATTCCACCGTACAGAACCTTCTACTCAGATTGGGCTAGAAATCAGACGTTTAGGGTCGATGATATTCTTTGTAAGAAGATGTAGATTCTTATCTGATTAGTGTTTTATATTTACAGCTAGCATTTATTTTGATATGTTTTCACGTTTTCTTGTAGATTTCAATTTTACTAGTAACATCAACGCTGTAATGGAGTTGCGCTTCAGAGACGAATACGAATCATGCCACACAGCCGTTCCACTCTTTATGACTATAAAAGGGCCAGCTAGCATTCCTATCAGAGTTCCTGGAGAAAGCTACTTCATAAACATCGACGCGATCTCTAATCGTCGTTGTACATTGGGTCAGAGGTTGATCATCAATGCTCTTCCTAGGTCATTTGCTCCACATATTACTCAATGCAGTGCCGCTGATTAGAAACTCCTTGTCATATTAGTATTCTTTCTTAAACCGTAATGGCAGGCTGCATACTACCTACATATGCAAATTCCGACATGCAAACCATAGTATTGTAAGGCAAAACGGTCAGTAAAAAATTCACTTCAACGTAGCTCTTGGACGCAATAGAAAAAGGGAATAAACAACCAGGTGTTCTTTTATCTAATACTGGCTGTCCGTCTCTGTCAATTGGGCAGCGTGCACCTGCTTCGAACCTCTACTTGATTCTCATTGCGCGTCTGAAGGTTAGACAACTTAAGCATGGACTTGGCAAACTCCCTTCGGAAGTTGGTTACGTCACCAGCAAATTCTCTTACAAATTCTACAGTCTTGGGATTTGCCATCAACTGCTGATCAGCAAAAAGAAGCCCCCTTCCCCTGATCAAGTTCTGGTAATAATGAGAGTCAATTGTAGTCCCTGATGGTATAAAGGCCGCCAAGGTTTCATCAAATCCTACAAATGACCCAAGTAGTGATGCTGCATGTATCGGGGTAGATGCAGGAGACATAGAGCCATTGCTGCAGGTCCTCTGCAACTGATCCACAAAGTCGGGAGCGATTGAAGGATCCGCCCGCCCCGTCTGGTTGTAGTTGAAAAGGCGACCACGCACAAATTCGCACCCTATCTTGCCAATGTTGTGTGATCCT
This sequence comes from Tamarix chinensis, assembly GCA_030549775.1. NCBI lineage: Eukaryota > Viridiplantae > Streptophyta > Magnoliopsida > Caryophyllales > Tamaricaceae > Tamarix > Tamarix chinensis. The sequence goes on from CM060174.1 coordinate 111,690,541, forward strand.
TAAAAACATAAAGAGAAAAAATAAAATAAAAAAAATCCTCAGTTCTTACCGAATGTACTCTAACATGCAAACAGGAAATGACGGGAAAAGGGAAGAAGATACCCAAAAGGCTGACAATTTCTTTTTCGCTGAAACCTCGGCTGAAGAATAAGCTTAGTGTCTCGGATATATTAGCATCAGGACTAGGAATTTCTGTGAAGGCTTCATCAAAGAAAGACTGTGAACTGTCTTTCCTTCCAGTTAGAACCGGATAAAATGGTCCACCTGCCTGCACTTTCAGAGAAAAAAGAAACAACGTACGAACAACTATACATAAATATAAATCTGATTTGCAGCTAACCACAAATAACTTGAAAGCGAAAACAGGGACCTAAATGAGACAACTAAAGCAGCAGTATTCGCGCACAATTTATTAACGAATGCTGATCGAAATAAATGGACCAATTAACATGTTACCAGAAAATTAAAATGAGAAACATCTGAGCCACAGAAAAATGACCATTACTAAAGAATAATGATAAGCGAAGTAGCTGCGTGAAAACAAGAATTGAGATGAATGAGTGGCGCGCACCAAGACAATGCCATCCCTTGCAGCAACAACGATTATATCAGCACATGAAACAAGACCCGGGCACTCTTCTTCCAGCTTGGCTTTGATCATATCGATCTGCTCAAACCCTTTCAGTGACTGGTTTGGTATGGCCATCTTCTCAGTCATATGACTACTGTTTCCATTGCTGTCATCAAGGAGGACAGATGCATCGCAACCCTGGGTTAACAGAACCACCAACAATAAAGATTGATTACAACAGTGCATACTCTTTCACTTCAAAATAAAGATCCTGCAGATCACCCAATTCGCCTTCCCAATTCTGCCTTCGGTTAAAAGGCGAATTGCAGATCCGTCTGATAGGGATTCCAAGGGCACAAAATTGAACCACAACGGGGTCATTAAGAGAAACTCAAATCATATATGCAAAATAAAGTTCAAATCATATAAAACACTTAGTTCTTCAATTCATATGGAGAATCAACTTGCTTATTCACCGAATGGCTGGGAATGGCACCCAACGAAAATGAAATGAATCATCACCGACCGTAAAAATATAGATGAAATTAATAACAGGCAATCAGTGACTCTTCATCACTATTATGCACAAAACCATATACCACGCATAAAACTGCTGCACATAAATCATATAGCTGATGACACAAGATCATTGACTCGAACAAAATTAAGACCTAAAAATGCTTCGAACCTTGTGAATAGTAAATGCTTCGAACCTTGTGAATAGTAAATGCTTCAACCTCTAGTGTAGTAAATGCTAGGAAAACAACCAGACTATGGTGCAAACCTGTCTCACCACTTCATTGTGACGAAGTCCCGCTCATAAAAATTCAAACACATCACATTTATTGCATTATTAATTAGAATGATTAGTAATATTATAGTCTCACCATTTGACTAATTTTTTTTAAAATATTTTAATTAATAGTACAATAAATAGTATAGGTGTAGATATTTTATTAGATGGATGCACCATCTTATCATAATAATTTGACAAGTATTGGAATTTCTTAACAAAAAGACAAATACTGAGACATAAAGTTAAAGCCGGAGGTGACAGTCAAGGGCATCGACTAGAAGCGACAATCAAGGGGTGTTGGTTAATGACATCAACTAAAGGGTGTTAGACAAAGGGTGTCAACTGGGGTCGCAACTAGGGTGACAACCAAGGGAGTTAGGTAAGGGCAATGACCAATCAAGGGTGCCAGCCAAAAACCAACTAATGGGATCAATTGGTAAACTGGACCTTAGAAGAATTCAGCCAAGCAGGGCAGAGGGAAAGCATCTAGGTTGAGACAACTTATTAGTCGAGACAATGGGAGAAGACGTGGGCACTAGTATAGCGAAGATGGGATGTACAAGAGTGATTAGAAAATACTTTAATATAAGGAATTTGATATTCATCTGCACAATAATCTATAAGTTAGTAGGGGTCACCTTATAGTGTCGATCATTAGGTGGTAACTTATGCACTTTTCTGACTTTAATTGATAATAGGTAGAAAGTTGTATTAAATCTATCACCTAATGATGATTGCATATTTGGCCAAAGATGAGAGAGAGTATAAAAAAGTCCTCTACGAACCTATTGTAAAATAGATATAAGATCTCAAATTTCTTCCATCTTCATACTCAATAAGCATCTCCAATTCTTTCTCCCACAAATCTTCATTTGCTGTTTGCAATTTACTCTCATGTTTTCTCATAATTGTATATCCAATCAAGTAGAGTATTTTTCACCAATCATACAATAGTCGAGGTGGTTATTTTCTAATAGTGAGATAGGCACACCTAAAAATTTCTCAAATATAAAACACAATCAAATATAGATAGCATTAAAAGTTCAGTGCATAATTATTACTTAAGATATAAATCCATATATATAGATTAGTAAATGCTTCAATCCCCACTATTGGAAACCAGTCAAAAATGAAATCATCTAATCTGTTCGTCCGCCAGGATGATGGATGCCTTTGGCATTGGAGCACCAAATCCCTGAAAATTTGCTCTTGACTCCAAGGTTAAGACAACGAATCCAAGCAAACAAACAAGCACTTATATATCATGGGAAACAACCACGGAAGCATCATAACCCCCTAAAGAATACCCTTATCCTTATGGACAGAGTAGAAACGAGCACCAGATAAAAAGAGTAGTTACTCAAATGGGGAACCAAAGCTAAGATGAATTGAAAATGATGTGTGATATCATATGGGTACAGAGATATAGAAGCTGTGACCTAGAAACCCATAGGGCTCCCTTCCTAGGGAAAGAGTCAAAAGACAAATGCTGAAATCTAGGTTAGCACTATCTTTTTCATTTTATTCATTTATCAAAAATTACGATATACTACTTGTGAAGAGATGGAAACTAAATGATTGGTGAGAAACAACTACTCAGTATTAAATAAAAAATAAAATAAAATAAAATCTCAACGTCCAATGCTTATGCTTATGTGAACAAGAAAACTCATGGCAGATGGTATTGAAGAATAAGGGAAATATCCACAAATTGAGTAAGCAAATAACCTGCAGCCCTTGACTTGAATGTTAAATGAACCAAAAGAATTCTACAATCAAAACGGTCACCTGTGGCCCCAAAGTCAAAATCGACCAGTTAGGAGAGCATGCCAAACTCATACATGTTCCCTAGTAACCATCAATTCCATAGTTTAATGAACACCAGAGAACTATCTGAATTAAAGATGATTATAACCTTTTTAAATGAGAAAATAAACCAAAATATAGAACAAAGTGACTATTTCAGCCTACAAACAAGAAAATGAGTAATGGCAAAAGCCCAATTGGCAATGCCATCGAAACTCATTGATGGAGGAAATATAAGAGTTAGTAATGTTTCCATCGACCATCATCGATACAAGAAATCAAACAGATGCAGACAACCACATCCAACACAGAGTGCACATGACTCTAATATGGGGTGTATCCTTGGAGCTGTATTCAGTTGAGAGGTTGTTAGGCCCTGTCAGCATTTGGTTATTTGTGTAGATTATTCCAATTTGTCGTTTTCTTCAATTCCTTATTGTTTGTTGTAGTTGCCTTGTTGCTTCTATTATTTTCGACTAGTATATGTAAGAGGGAAGGGTGATCCAACAGGGAATGGATGGCATTATCGAAACTTCTACCAATATTCCTCATCTCTCTTCTCTCTCTCTTCTCTGTTATATTTCACTGTTGTTACTCGATCAATCATTCTTCTCAATTGAGATTGATCCTGTCAAGTAATTAGCAGCTTTTGGTTTGCAAGCAGACCCTATGCTGCATCAGTGGTATTAGAGCTCAGTTAGCAAGCAACCATGGCAGACTACACTCGACAGCAAGTCCAAATTAGGGAATTGGTGGAGATAATGAACAAACGCATAGAAGAATCTAATACCAGGATTGATGATTCTATGGCAAGTTTGCACAACATAATTATAGCCTTGGCCAAGTAGTAAGCGACATGAATGGTGGAATTCGGGGAACAATCTAGAGATAGAAACATATTCAACCGTGGAGTTAATCACAACAATAACTCCTCATTTATGACTAGATTAACAAAGGTTAATTTTCCTAAAACTCATGGGAAAACTTTTTAAGGAGTGGCTCTATTGGTGTGATCATTTTTTTTTTCCGCAAAATTCTACGGAGGAAGCTAAGGTGAAGTTGGCGACTATTCACATAGAAGGCAAGGCCCTTCAATGGTGCCATGCCTTGATGAGAAGCAGAATTAACAGGAGTAGGTTACATGGGAGGAGTAAGCTATGGTAGTAATAGAAAGATTTGGGCTTGTGTATAATGATCCAATGTTTGAGTTAATGTCCTTAAGGCAGACTAACGACATTGATGACTATGTAGATCTATTTGAGGGCATAGTCACTAGAGTTGATGTGACTCATGAGTACAAGGTCAATTGCTTCCTCACAGGTTTAGATATGGAAATCCAAATGCAAGTCAGGATGTTTAACCCCAAAATCATTCAAACCGCTACCCAACTGACTAAGCTAGCAGAATCAGTCTAGCAACATAAATGTGGGGTATCCCTTTAATCCAATCCCTTCCAACATCCTTCCAAACCATCCTTACTCCACAAAATCTACCACCACTCCTAGAACCACCCAAAAGATCATTACCTATGCTCGCTAGAAATAATAATCCTACCCTGCTTGATCAACCTAACAAGAAATAAACCCAAGCTGAATTGGATGAAAGAAGAGCTAATGGGCTGTGTTTGTTTTGTGATGAACCATTAGCTCCAGGCCATCAGTTCAAACACAAGAGGGCTTAGTTGTACATTTTTGAAGTAGAAGATGAACCACAAGAAGGAGAAGAAACTAATGCAATTGAAGAAGTTGATGATACCATGGAGCCCCACATATCTATTAGTGCCACCAATGGATCTTATCACTTCCAAACTATGAAAATAATAGGGCATCATGGGAAAACAATCTTACAAATTCTCATAGATAGTGAGAGCACCCACAATTTGGTGGATACACAAGTGGTGAAGTTGGTAGGGTATAAGTTAGAGCCCACTAAGCCAATGACTGCAATTGTGGATGGTGGAAATAAGCCGCATGTGTCTACTATTTGCAAGGAATTTTCATGGCACATACATACCATCATGTTCACAACTTAATTGTATGGCGCTTCCCCTAGTGTTCTGTGATATGGTGCTAGGAATCCAATGGTTAACAACACTTGGTCCTATTCTTTGGGATTTTCAGCAACTATGCGTGGAGTTTAAGTTCAATGGCAAGAAACATATTCTAAGGGGGTCAACCACTCCTAAATGGAAGACAGTTGAAGGCAAGGGGCTGCCAAAAGCATTGTAGCAAGGAGGGTAGCTAGCCTTGATTCAAGTATGCAGACAACATGATTTGGGCCAGAGGTACCTTCTTTCTTATTCTCTATAGAATGCTTGAATGAAACCCATGACACTCTCAATGATTTGCTTGAAGAATATTCTTCTCTATTTGAGAAGCCTGCGATTCTACCACCCAGCAGAGGCATGCTTGATCATAGAATTCCCTTAGTTCCTGATGTGATACTTGTCACAAGGAGGCCTTACAGGTATCCAACCCTACAGAAGGATATTATAGAGAAGCTGATAAAGAAAATGGTGGATAAATGGGTCATAGAACATAGTGTGAGCCCATATGCCCAAGCAATAAAATTGCGGTCGGGGTGTCGAGATATCAGAGTGTCACGAATGACATTTCATATGTCATAGTTGTCACGGTGTTTATTATTATTATTATTATTATTATTTACAATATATATTATAAAATATCAGTAAATATTGACATATATTGGTACCTATCGGTAAAATATCAGCAAATATAGGCTAATAACCGATATATCACCGATAAATACATGAAATTCTATATCCTTCATGTATCGCTAATTTCACGTTTTGATTGACTAAAAATCCAATAAATATTTGCTAATATTACATATCAGGATCGATATTTAATTGTATGCTTATGCCTCTCTAGTTGTCTTGGTGGGTAAGAAGGATGGGACTTGGCGCTTATGTATTAATTACACTGAGTTAAAAAGCAAAACTGTTAAAGACAAGTTTTCTATACCATTGCTGGATGATTTACTAGACGAATTAGGGGTGCCACCTTTTTTTTTCCAAATTGGACCTATGAACGGGTTACCACCAATTGTGGATGTGCAAGGAGGATGTTTACAAAACTACCTTTAAAACTCATGGAGGACATTACAAATTCTTAGTAATGCCCTTTAGCCTTACAAATGCCTCTACTTTCTTTCAAACACTTATGAACCACATTTTTAAGCCTTATCTAAGGAATTTTGTATTGGTCTTCTTTGATGGCATTTTGGTGTACAACCCTAATTTGGAGACACAACTACAACATTTAAGATTAGTCTTCCAATTATTACAGTACCTCAAGAGAAGTAAGTGTTCCTTTACAGCCTCACAAGTAGAGTATTTTAGGCACATTATTTCAGTTGAAGGGGTGGCAACTAACCTTGCTAAGGTGTTAGCTATGCACAAGCAATAAAATTGTAGTCACGGTCTCGATTGCGGTTACAGTCGCTATGTTGCAGTATTGGAGTGTCGCAAACTATATTTTATATGTCACGATTGTCGCGACGTAATTTTTTTTATATTTTTTTCACAATAAAAATTAGCGAATATCAATAAATATCAACAAATATTGGTAAATATTGGCAAAATATCGACAAATATCAGCTCATAACCGATACATCGCCGATGAATATGTGAACTTCTAAATCTATCACGTGTCACCAATTTTACATGTTGGCTTACCCAAAATTCGATAAATATCGGTCAATATTGCATATCGGGACCGATATTTAGTTGTATGACTATGTAGCATTAGCCAGAACCATATATCCTAAAATAGTTGAGAGGTTTCCTATTATAGAAGGTTTGTGAAAGATTTTGGCACCACTGTAAATCCATTAACTAATTTACTAAAGAAGAATAAGTTTTCATGGGGGTCAAGAGCATAAATGGATTTTGAGAAGTTGAGACAAGCTTTATGTACAATGCCCGTGCTTGCCCTCCCTAATTTCACTAAAATATTTGTTGTGAAGGCTGAAGCGTCACTTGGGGACATTGATGCATTAATTATGCATAATCACCACATCAGCAAACCTCTCAGCCCTCTACATCAATCCAAGTCTATTTATGAGAGGGAACTATTGGCAGTGATGTATGAAATAAAACATTGAGGGTCATACTTGATGAATAGGCATTTCATTATTAAAATAGAATAGAAGAGAGCAGAAAATAACTACACCTACCCAATAAGATATCTTTGCTAAGTTGCTAGGGTTTGATTTTGAGATTCAATACAAGAAGGGACAAGAAAACAAAGCTACTGATGCACTTTCCACGGTAGACAACTCGGAGTTGTTGCTTTGGTGTCGAATGGAAGATCTTCGGATTAATGGAAGCAATTACAAAACACATAGGCCATTGATAGTGGGCTGCAAATCATTATTTAGGCTCTACAGCAAAATCTATTGTCCCACACTCATTACACTTGGGCACATGATCAACTTCAATGAAAGAGGAGGTTGGTAGTTAGTGATTCCCCACCTCTCAAAGCTCTTATTCTTTAATGGTTGCATGATTCTCCTGTGGGAGGTCATTCAGGGAGATATGTTACTATTAACATGTCAAGGCTATGTTATATTAGAAGGTTATGACTAAAGTTAGTATGTCTGAAGCTGTAATGTTTCCCAGACTTTCAAGTATGATACATCGGCATCTCTAGGACCCTTACAACCCCTACCAATACCAGAGAAGGTATGGTCATTGGTTTCTATGGACTTTATTGAGGGATTGCCTCCTTCATTCCATAAGGAAGTCATCTTTGTGGTTGTTGATCAATTGGGCAAATCAACATATTTTCTACCACTTAAGCACCCTTATACAGCTTTAACAGTAGCCTAAGCATACCTCAACCATGTCTTTAAACTCTATGGCCTTCTAGGTTCTATAATTTCTAATAGGGACCTAATATTTCTCACTAACATATGGACCCGAATTCAATCATCAGCCTCTCATCCACAAATGGATAGACAAATTGAGGTTTTCAACTACTGCTTGGAAACGTATTTCCGCTGTATGTGTCATGCCTTTCCAGCCACTTGGAGCAAATGGTTACCTCTAGTTGAGTGGTGGTACAACACCACCTATCATTCTTATATTCATTCAAATCCTTATGAAATCCTATACAGTCAACCTCCATCACTAATGCCCTATCTTCCGGGTGAATCATCCAATGATACTATCGACCGAACTTTGCAACAAAGAGAGTTAGTGTTGAAGACCTAAAGTTTCATCTATAGTGTGCCCAAAACATAATGGCTCATATAGCTAACAATCACCACAGTGACAAGAAATTTCAAATTAGTGTTCCACTGTTCTTAAAACTACAACCTTACCGGCAGGGTACAGTGGTCTGCCGGCCTAATTACGAGCTAAGTCCTAGGTACTATGGCCCTTATTGAGTGGTGGACAAGATTGGAGCCATGGCATATAGACTTTAGCTATCTCTGGGCTCTCAAGTTCATGATGTTTCTCAGCTCAAGGCATGTCACAATCCCATGGGCCTCTCTACTATCTCCGTTATTACAGGAGACCCTACAATGGATCAATACCCGGAGGCTATCTTGGATCGGAAGATGGTGCAAAGCGGAAAAATTTTCCATTCACAGAGGCAATGTGGGAATATCTCTATGACTTCCTCAAGCGCTACCCTTCATTCAACCTTTGAGGACAAAGGTCTTTGCAGGGGAAGTTCTGATATGGGGTGTATCCATGGAACTAAATTCAGCTAAAAGGTTGTCAGGCTCTGTCAGCATTTGGTTATTTTAGTCGGTTATTCCAATCAGTCATTTTCTTCATTTCCTTACTGTTAGTTGCAGCTGCCTTGTTGCTTCTGTTTTTTTCCCCCAACTAGTATATGTAAGAGGGAGGGGGGGTGATCCAGCAGGGAATGAATGGCATTATCGAAACTTTTCCCAATATTCCTCATCTCTCTTCTCTCCCTTCTCTGTTCTATTTCATAGCTGCTACTCGATCAATCATTCTTCTCAACTGAGATTGATCCTGTCCAGTAATTAGCAACTTTCGGTTTGCAAGCATACCCTACGCTGCGTCAGACTCCAAAAGGAACTTTAGAGCAAAAAGGACAGGCAACGTTGAAAAAGAAACAATGGTATCTTGTCCATGGAACAAATCGACTAGCTAGCTTAATACGAAACACATTTTAAAGTAAACCCAAGATTCGCTGACTAAACTCTTATATGCATGATAATGCGCGGCCCGAAACCAAGAAAATATTTTGTAGTGACTGTCACGCGCTCAAATCAACAAACAGACAACGATCAAGAACTCAAGAACCATGTCAATAACGATAATAACCAGTTAGATCATAGGTAAGGCGAACAGAGGTTCACGAACCATGAAAAGAAAAGATATGGGGGGTAGTGAGACAGAAACCTGGATGAAACAATCGTGGAAGACAAGTCGAAGCAACTGAGCCGGCACTTTGGTGTCGTCGGACACAATCATCCTCATTGTGTTTCGGATAATAGACTCCACCTTTGGACAAACTGAGCGATAGTAGTCATACTCGAGACTTAATTCGCTGTAGTATGGGCTATCGTTGTCTCTGGAGGAAGAAAGCGGAGAACAGTCGCCAGAGCAAGGCTCTGAAACATGATTGACAACGGGAGGCACCGGAACATCATCTTCGTAGGAGCACGTAGGCAGGCAGAGAAGGATCAATGTCACCAGAAAATCGGTGATAGCCGGGGAATTCATGGCGGTAGTTAGAACCAACAGAGAGAGAGAGAGAGAGAGAGAGAAGGATGATGATCAATTTCAGGAGATTTGAGAAATGGACACTACAGATACAGAGTGAAGTCAGCGGGCGAGAGAGCGAGTTTATTCCTTTTTCGGTTGGGTGGGTGGGATTTGGGGATGGTTTAAAGAAAGAGCGGGAATGACGGTCGAGGACCTTTGGGAATATTGTTATTAAAAAAAATATTAAAAAATGCTACTATTTCTTTTGGATCCTTTTTGTTGGGCACGGTACTCCAACATAATTAACTAGTTTTGGCTTGTAAATGCTATAAATTTGACGACACATAATCATCTTCGATAGCAAGTCAAATCGAATAGCGACGGAAGAGCCATAGGACTATAGATCCTCGATTTGTTTGGACCTCTTTTAGAAGACTCATATACCTTTTAAATAACATAATATACCTGATTTAAATTTCATGTAATCAAAGTTAGGACTTCAATCCCATAAAATTATTATATAATAAAATATATAAATATAACAAATAATAATTTAAGTAATACTAAATGGTTCCTCAATTTTTAATAAATATTATATTATAAAATAATAAATTTTGATTATTTTTTTAAATATTTATAGATAAAAGTTATAAAAAGTAAAAATTTATAGGAAACTATGAGGTCAAGTGATCCCATATGTTCTTAGCTAGTTCCGTCCATGCACACACACAAGCATATTAATTGACATAAATCCATATGCACATACATGATAAGAATTTAAAGATGAGACTTATAAGTCTTCATATTCCAATTTTAGCATACTCACATCTCTTCGTCCGTCGGTGCACTTGATGGTAAATTAAGTCCATATATTATTTATACTTTGTTTATATTAAAGTTTTAAAGGAAAAAAAATTATTTTCGAGCAACCATATGTCATATGTTGTTTCCATATTATTTCCCTCCTCGCCTTTTGAGCTTTGTAAGAAGCAAACATATCAATATTAAAGTTTGGGTTGATAAAAACACCAAATAATCAAAACATGTTGAAGATTTCAAGTCCTTGTGTATAAGTTAAGGAGAACTTAGAATGGTGGACATCAAACAGATGGATGTACACGGCTTGATAGTATCGGCAAATAAATTTATATCAAAGAGGAGCCACGATAGAATAAAAAAAAGGCAAAATAGTGTTGAATGCATGCATTGTTGTGTCTGTGGATACATCATACGTGTGACCTATGTTTGTCAGCATGGGTTATGTTCGGGAGCAGATTTCACATAGATATCTTTTTCTTCAAACCATCTTTCTCAGTATTTTTTCCTTTATTTTGATTATAACTAATGTAGAAACTTTGTAAGGAACCAAAAAAATTGATAATAAAATAATAATATATGTTAATAGTAATAATAAAATCAATTTTACTATGGTATTAAATATTAGTAATTATAAGCATCATTTGTTGATCTTAAGTTACTAACTTTTGATTTACATGGTCTATTTATTGCAAAGGGAGGTGAGAGATCTCGAACTTTTCACATGTTTGTCCGACAAATCTTTTTCAACATTAGTCCATCGTAGCTTTGTTATCTTTTTCCTCATTTTTATTAATTTATCTCTATTTAACTTTTGTTTTTCTCTATCCGGTATTTCATTTCACATACTAAAGTCATACCTCTAGATGTGCTACTTTTCCCAAGCCTAGAAACACTAGTTACGTGTTTTAGAGGTATTTGAATAACTCATGTCCTTTGTATGTATGTATGTATAGCCTTTCTTGTTTAGTTTCAGTTTTTGTTCCCTTCATGTGTGTGTGTGTGTATCCTATACAGTCGGTTAGAGTCTCTGGTTAGAGTCTTGATTGCTTGATGATTGATGTGCTACATTGTTGTTCATATTTTTTACTGCATTCCTTCAACATGACCACCTATTATATATATATATATAGATAGATAGATCGATCTACCTATTGCTACTTGTATAGTGACTTTTGTAGGTAGTCATATGCATGGGTTTGAATACTTTTATCTTGCCTTACTATTGGTGGCCGATTCCAAATTTGGAAGTTCCAATCTGGTTAATTAAATTATTCTTCCGTCGACTTATTTTGTTTGTTTGTGAAATTGGCTGTCTTTATCTTGCTCTTGTCCTCTAATGTCATCATATTCATATAATATTATTATTTCCGATTTCCAACATGATTTGTGTATTACTAATCATGTTAATTTTACATATATTTCCTTATGTAAGATATGTGTATATATAAGTGGTGGATATATTTGGTTGTATTAAATTTAACCTAACCTATAATTATAGGTAAAATTTGTGGGTCCATTAGTATTTAATATCAATGGTTATATATGAAAAGATAAACTAGAATATTTTGATATAAGGGTTAGTTAAACATAAATGTTTATGTATGTGAATTTTTATGTTAGTTTCTCATTATAATATTAATAGTATATTATTGATGTTAAATACATAGGATTATCATAATAACATCGGTGTTGACTTTGGATTGGCATATTAAGGTAAGTAACTAGCCTATATTTTTCATTATTTGTATATATATTTTATATCTACTTTTCGTGATAATTTTCTTATTATTTTAATTGGTTCATAAAATATTAGTTTATTAGTAACTTACTCCTTAGTCATTCCGTTTATAAACCTATTATTTCGCAATCAGCTTTTACTCTCTATTTTTATCAAATAATATTTGATAAAATGAATTATGGATAAAATATAATTTATTTTATATATTTTATTTTACTAAATTGGAATCAAATATTTTATTGATTGTATTTGATTATTTTAATCATCTTTAACATATAATTTTTTATATTGTATTTTTTGTTAGTAGGACTCTTTGATTACTTTGGAATTGTGCCCTAAAGGGCAGGGTAAGCCTTTATTGACACATTCAGTATTGTGGGATGGCCAATTGATATAATAGTAATGCACTACATAGAATATCTTGTTTGCCTTCACCAAACGACAGATGAATCGTTAATTAGTTGTCGTTATTGTTCCTTAGCCGCAGGACCCCTAGCGGCCATAATTACTCCTTTTATTGATTTTTTTGATTTTTGTGATTGGTTATTGAATTGATCCTACTAACCCTTCATGGTTTTGTGATCAATTAATTCATTTGTGGTTTGTATTGTCTACTCTTGAACACTTTCAATGATATTTTTAGGAACATTTGTATCCCGTGTTTTTATGGTTATTCCTTTTATTATTTTCTAGTATTATATGAATTTAATTTGATTCATATTTTTGCTGGTGGGCCCAAGTACTTGCTAAGTTTTGGTTTACTCACCCTTTTAACATTTCAGGTAAGTCATATGAGGCATAATTCGAAGTTTTGGGATCAAGCAATATTGGTATCTGGCATTTCTAATGAATTAATAAAGAGTTTATGATAATAATGTAACACTTACCAAGTCAGCTTTATTTTGAATAGAACCTTATTTATAGTCCCGTTTGACTCTCTTTTACATAAAATAATACAATTAGATTTGTTATTATCTTAGTTGTTTTGTTTAGCCTTGCTAGCTATATAAGTTCCTCATTTAGTTGGCGATAAGTAATACTTTTCTCTTAGGCTATGGGTTGGGGGTGTTATAAAAGTGGTATCAAAGCTTAGGTTTTAGGTCACTAGGGATGTATTGGCCTTAGTTGAAGTGTTCTCTAACTGGAGTTGGATCCAAACAATACTGTTGGGATGTGTAATTCTAATGTTGTAGAAAATCAACTAAATAACCCGATAAAAATAGTCACACATGCAATTTTCTCGCAACTAGCAACTCAACTGGGGTAACAAGTAGGCAGAATACCCCTTAGACCTACACCAAGAAACGGAGCACTTCAAGCACTATACTCCATCATTGAGTTTGAGAATTTGAGGCCTCCAAGTTATGCCCGTGATGGTGATTCAAAATAGGCTGATGACTGACTCTTAAGAATGAAGGAATTATTTGAATATCTAGGGTGTTATGATGAAGAAAAGGTATTATTTTCTACATACAGGATAGAAAACAAGCAAGGGACCAGTGGAGGATTACAAAGGTTGGTTGAGTTGGGACCATGTGAGATGAGTTCAAAGGGTTATTCAATACAGAGCTCTTTCCTAGCTTGTACAAGGACCATAAGCATTATGAATTCCACTAATTACATCAGGACGAGAATATGTTCGTAGAGGAATATGTTAAGCTATTTATACACCTCTCACGCTTTGCATCGTACACAATCCTTGATGATGCTACTAAGGCTATGAGGTTCTAGGATGTGTTGAAATTTTCCATTAAGAGATAGGTGGCTCCTATACGACTCCGAACATACCATAATGTGGTGGATACAACTATATTTATAGAGAGGGAACATATGCTATCTAGTATATGGAACATAAGAGGAATGATAGACTGACGAAAGCTTAGTATAGGAACCAACCCAATCAGAGCTAGTAGAAAAAACCTAAGATAGGTCCATCGAGTGGGAATTATACAATGAATATAAAGTTCACTCATTGCATCCGTTTCCATCTTAGGATAGAATGTTATCTAAATATGGTATCTTGCTTCAAATGTGGTAGCTTTTGGCACAAAATTGCTAATTGCCCCCAAAATATGAAGGAGAGTGGTAATAGCTCAGCTCCACAGAAAAAACCTCAAGAGAATGTAAAAAAGGGACATGCAAACCATGAATGCATTTTTACACTCACTAAAGAGGATGTCTAGAAATCTAATGATGTCATCACAAATACCCTCCAAATTGCCAATGTTTTTGCTTACACACTTATTGAACCTAATGATACCCACTCCTTCATTTCTGGTACTTTTTCTTAGAAGCTAGATATTGGACTACATGTAGCCATGCCAGTTGGTAATATTTTGTGACTAAATTGGTGATTAAGGGTTGTGTTATAGAAATTGATGGTAGGGACTTATTATCTGATCTCATCCTCTTAGATATGTATGAATTTGATGTCATACATGGTATTGATTGGTTTTCCCTCCATCATGTCATTATTGATTCCCACTTAAAGAGTTGTACTCTTTAGAATTCTAAGATAATCCAAATATCAATTTTTCCATTCCAAAATTCATCCTACCCTTCCTCTTATCTTAAATTTTGAAGCTGGAAAACTATTAAGAAAGGTTATACAGGGTACTTATGTTTAATCGAAGATGTTAGTCATAAGGTTGCAAAGTTGGAGGACATCGAGGTAGTAAATGATTTTGTAGATTTCTTTCTCAGCAATATACCTATAATACCACCTAATAGAAAATTTGATTTTGAGATATAGTTGATCCCTAACACCCCACTGATATCTAAATCCCCTTATCAGATGGCTCCAGTAAGGTTAAAGGATCTTAAGTTGTAACTACAAGAATTGTTAGAGAAAAGGCAGATCAAGCCCAGCTTGTCACCATGGGGTGCCTCGCTATTATTTGTTAAGAAGAAGGAAAATAATATACGTCTATGTGTGGACGAATGGGAGCTGAACAAAGAGACTACAAAGAACCATTATCCACTTCCACATATCGATGATCTATTTGAACGGTTGTAAGGTGTTGAGGTATTCTCCAAGATATATCTACGATTTGGTTATCATCAATTGAAGATTAAGCTTGAGGATGTGCCCAATACTACCTTCATAACTCATTATGGCCACTATGAGTTTTTGGTGCTACCATTTGGCTTGACTAATGAGCTGGTGATTTTTATGGATATGATGAATCAATTTTTTTTAACTTTCTTAGATCAGTTTGTGGTTATGTTCATTGATGATATTTTGGTGTACTCTAAGAGTTGAGAGGAGTATCAAAAACATTTAAGGATGGTCTTATAAACACTTTAAGATCACCAGATGTATGTTAAGTTCAAGAAGTGTGAATTTTGGTAGGAAAGGGTGTCATTTTGGAGTCATGTGGTTTCAAAGGATGGTATTTTAATGGATCCAAAGAAGATCACAACCATAATAAATTAGGCTCAACCTACTAATGTAACAGAGGTTAGAAGCTTCTTAGGCCTAGCAGGTTACTATAGGAAGTTTGTGGAAGGATTTTCTAAGATTACAACTCCACTTACTCGACTTATGAGAAAGGGTTCTAAATTTGATTGGAGTGATGATTGTGAGATAAGTTTTCTTGAGCTAAATTGGAGGTCGGTATCGACACCTATACTCACCATACTAGCTAGATTAGATGGTCATGCTATTTATTGTGATGCCTCTTAGAAAGGTTTGAGTTGTGTGTTGATGTAGTTTGATAAGGTGATTGATTATGCTTCTTGCAAATTGAAGCCTTATGAAGAGAATTACCCTACCCTTGACCTAGAGTTAGTTGTTATTGTTTTTTCCTTGAAAATTTGGAGACATTAGTTGTATGGGTTGTCATATGAGGTGTATATAGACCACAAAAGCCTCAAATATATTTTCACTCAAAAGGAGATGAAATTAAGACAACAAAGGTGGCTAACATGATTTAAAGACTATGACTTAAGTATTTAGTACCATCCTAGGAAAGTGAATGTAGTAATATATGCTCTAAATCGTAAATCATTAAGAAATTTAAACTATTTACTCACCATCAAAGGAAGATTCAGGAGGATGCACAGAGTTTAGGCATTAAAGTGAGACTTTAAGGTGATGGTGCCTTGTTGGTGAACATCAATACACAACCAACCTTGATAGACAGAATCAAGGCAAGTCAGGTGAATGATCCATTATTGGTCAAGATCAGAGAAGATGTGCATGATGGTAAACATTTAGAGTTTCACAACCATGAAGATGGTTCTCTAAGGCAGGGTAGTTGACTTGGTGTACCGGATAACCCTCAATTGAATAAGGGGATCATAGAGGAGGCTTATAAATCACCTTGCACAGTCCATCTTAGAGGAACAAAGATGTATTAGGATATTAGATCACACTTTTGGTGGAGAAATATGAGAAGGTAAATCGTGAAGTTTAACTTGTTACCATGTAAAGGCAAAGCATTAAAGACATGGAGGTAAGCTCCAACCATTAGAGGTTCCAAATTAGAAATGGGAGCATATTAGTATAGACTTTATTATTGGGATTCTATAGAGTTGGAGAGGTAATGATGTCATTGGGTGATAGTGGATTGGTTTACCAAGTGTCCCCACTTCCTTCTTATAAAGAAGACGACTAAATTAGAATAATTGGCAAAATTGTATGTTAGTGAGATAGTCTGTCTTTATGGTGTACCTATGAGTATTGTGTCTGATCAAAATCCTAGATTTGTATTAAGGTTTTAGTGTACATTACAAGGGGCATTGGGATCAAAGTTGGAATTTAGTATTGCTTATCACCCTCGGTCGGATGGCCAGTTAAAATGAACCATTAAGACTCTAGAAGACACACTAAGAGCTTGTGTAATGGATGTTAAGGGTAATTGGGAGGATTATTTGCCATTAATCAAATTTTCTTATAACAACAACTATCACTCCTCTATCAAGATGGCTCCGTTTGAGGCTTTATATGGGAGGAAGTGTAGGTATCTTATATATTGGGATGATATAGGGAGAAGAAATGGTTGGGCCCAAAGATTCTTCAAGTCATGGTTGATAAGGTTCAGCTAATTATAGAAAGAATGTAAGTGGCCCAAAGCTGTAAAAAAAATTACTCCCATATTTTGGATGTTGTCACCCCATTTCGCCTCTAGAATGGGCTCCATATATTTGGATGTTGTCATTCTCAAGAGGATGGGGTATCAGATGAGTGCTGACGAACAGACCATTGAGCTTGCTCCTAAGGCTCATGCGTCCCTCATACATAGTTGTTTCATTCTCTATTTCATTTGGACCACAACCTCCACCAACTAACGAAGATGACCTACACCCCCCTATAATGATCCTTTAGCTCCAGCTGGCATTCCTTTTACATCTAGAGGGGAATTTATGTAATACACCCAAAATTCACTACTAAAAAATTTTATTTTAAGTGTAAGAACATCAAAACATAAGAGGGATGTTACTGCCATAATTGGTGTAATTTTGATCCCAACCCAAAATTCACTACTAAAAATTTTTATTTAAAGGTACAACCAATCCTAACCCAAGTGGTATTCCACTATAAGTAATTAATGTCTTACTAAGGGTTATTATCATCTAATAATTTAATTTATTTAAGTTTGGGACCCCACTATTCTCACGGGTAGAATGGTATAGGGTATAACTTCTAGGGCAAGACGTTCTTGATCACTATTCTCATGGGGGGATTGGCAAGTACAAGTAGGCCTAACTTAAGTGATCTTCCACTTTAATTTATTAGTATATTATTTTTGTTTTATTTATTTCATATTCATCACCTCTAGTATCCCTTTTGAGTCCCCAATCTATCCTAAAAACCCTAACATATCGTTGGAATCCCCTACTCAAGGGTCATGGCATGTTACCCTCGTTTATGATATATGATAGTAACTAGCCTTTAGCGTTTCTCCTCAAAACCCTAATTTTTCCTAGTTGGCCTAACCCCTCATCTACTACTTTTCTAGACCTAAATTTCTATAGCCATGCATTTATGGTTAACCATCATCTTGATTATCGAATCCTAACTCCTCATTTTGCATATGTGATAATACTCTTCCTATTCAAACCCCCTCCAAAATCCTAATTCCTTATTGTGGTTATAACTACTTCCCTCTATCCCACATGGCTATTAAATTTGGTACACATTTCCCAAAATGACATGCTTAACATCATATTCCAAGATTATAATCCAAATCCCCCATTTCATACATGTGATGATAACCTACCCTAGGGTTTCATGCCTTAGCCTCCCAAAATCCTAGTTTCACTTTTTGATCATATATCTTCCTCTAGTACTAAAAGGACTTTTCAAATTCACATGGATACCTAAAAATACCATCTTTACCTTATATTCTTTTCTTTTTTTTTTGCAACAAACCCCCACTCTACTCACATATGATCATAACTTCCCTTAGGTTTTACTCTATCCATGTATGGTTATTCACCCCCATACTGTATTTACCCTAAACCTCTTTATTTTTTTTCATAGTCATTTTATAAAGTATCTCCAACCTATTTTAGGTCATTTTCACCCTAAGGTACCCAACATGTTATTATTCACAATATTGACTAAAATGCACCTATGCCTTAAAACCCTACCTATGTCACAAGTTATCCAACACAAGGACTCTCTAAACTTACATATATGCAATATCATATAATATGGATATACATCATTCACTAGAAATAATTACAATCATAACCACACAAATTCTTACCTTTAGCTATTGTCAATAAAAAATGCACATGCAACACTAAAGCCATTGATTATTCTATGTATGTCATCACATAGAAATGACATATATACTAACACAATAAAACCCTAGCTATGACCATATCATTACTGGAGTAGCTTTGGCCTCTAAACATATATGACCTATGCCTCATCTTCCGTTATCATTGGAACGATACCTAGAACATGGGAATATAAATAATTTAGACTTTCTTTTCTTTTCTTATCTTTTTTACAAAAATAAAAGGGAACCTAGCCTAAAGAAAACTTAAGGAGTAGAAAGGAAGTGGAGGTGACCAAAATGGAGGAGAAAAATGGTGCATATGGCGATGGCAACATAGCACAGGTGGTTGATTTTTGGTGGTGAGGGGTGAGGGTTGGTAGCATAGGGTTGAGGGTAGTAGTGGAACTAGGATAGGATGGAGTGGATGGTGGTTAGTGGTGGTGGAACTGGCAGCTGCTGTGGTGTAGAGTGACACACATGTTGGGGTAAAATAGGGAGAAGGTAAAATAGGGAGAGAATGGAGAGAAAGGGGATGTTGGGGTGGATACACATGTTGGGGCACCTATGCAGGGTGGATGCAAGGAGGGAGGAGTGTGGTTGTTGATGGTGGCTAGAAGAATGCATCCTACAATGGTTGCAAGCTCAGGAGAAGAGGATAAAAGAAAGAAGGAGGGAAAGGGTGACTCTAGAGGCATAGGTAGGGTGTAGGTAGGGAAGAGAGGTGGAACGGGAGAATGGTTGAGCATCGACAGTTGTGGCGCATCACTAGAGTGGGTAGGAATATGGAGGCAAGCATAAAATAGGGGAAGGCAGAAGGTGGAGAGTAGAGGAAAGGGGGAGCTTGAGGGGGATACTTATAGGTGAGGAAGAGCTGAGGGACTGGGAAAAACGATAGGGGGCTCGAAATGCATAGCTATAGGGAGGGGAGGAGTTGGTTGCAGGCGGCATAGCAGGGTGAGGGTGCAGGGAGTAGGTGTGTAGGGGAGCATGGGCACGTGCTATCGTGCATGGCCTCACATGGCCAAGAAGGGGAAAGTGGGGAGGACTGGGGGTGTGTGGTGGTGTAGGTGTAAGGGGGATAGCGACGTGAAGGGGATAGGGGCAAAGAAGAAAGGGAGAAAAAGGGAAATAAGAAAAGAAAGGAATAAAATAGAAAAATGAAAGAAAAATAAAAGGGGGAAATAGGCATGGCCATTAGGGAGAATGAAGGAAAAAAAGAGGAAGGGGCCTAGGCTGCCTAAGGGAGAAAGGAAAGAAGAAGAAAAAATTGGGCCGAGGGAAATGGCGTAGCCCAGGTCAGAAGAAGAAGAGAAAAAAATAAATAAGAATAAAAAGAAGGAAAAAGAAGAAGAAAGAAAAGGGAAAAAAGGGAAAAGGGAAATTTATGGGATTTGGGCTAGATTTTAGAGTAAAATTTTGGCTTAGTACCAATAAATAAATAAAAATTAGTATAAATTACCTTTAATAATTTTGGGATCATTAAATAAAATAAAAATCTTGAAATTGGGTTAAATTAATTTGTTGATAATTAAATTTTTAGATCTCAAAATTTTGGGGTATTACACTCCACATCCACAACAACACCTTCCACTTCCCTAACACCTCCCACACCTATTGCTTTATATTGTGTGACACTTTTTAGTGTCAATGATGTACTTATCATTGTGGTTGTGATGCTAACCACCATGGAGAGACGTCATGGAGTATCGATCCCTTCATTCACGGATACAAATAGACTTTGTGCGACAACATCATAATGATGTGGAAATACACCTAAGTGTTGAGTTTGTCTCTGAGGGCCATGGACTTGTTCCCACATCTTCTAATCATAGTGATGTTTTTCCTTCTCCCTTTGATCTATTAATCGACAAGTCCCTTACCGAGGCTACTTGAATTGGTTATACAATGGTCGAGACTACTGACTCTTAGGATACTGAGAATGAGGACTTGGATGCACTAGTCATACTATCAGTCACTACTCTAGCTTCACCACCCCACCCACCTATCTCTAATACAAATTGATCTTGTGATGATGTGTATCTATCTTTGTTTTAGCATTCAAGTAGCACATTCCCCAGGCTTGTAATTTTATATATGCACTATATCTCTTGTTTTGTTGCACACTTATGATTAATGAGATAGCGAGTTCTTGTTATCCATGTTGTGTGTCACTTCTATTTGCATATTCTGATTATTATTCACTATTCTCTTCTCATAATAAATTTGATACAAGATTTTTTCTTATAAATCGTTTTAGGGGGTCATTTCTCATCTTTTCCAAATACATAAATTTTAATTCACAGTTATATGCACTTGCTAAGCGGTAGATTCCTCTCAAGATCTCAAGATTATTATCTCCTTTACTTATAGGTTTTGCGTTGTTCTCACATTTTTTTTAATGAAAAAGGGGGGGAGAGAATATGAAAGTTTGGATTAAAAGATGCATACTTAATAAATGAAAAGGGATATCGTAAAATTCTCACCTACTTCATATTCATTATCCTTCAACATTTTCAATTATGTACTTTTCATCATAAAAAAGGATGAGATTGTTGACCTCATAAATCAAAAAATGTCATTCTCCGTGTTTTGATAATAACAAACGGGTCTTAAGAACTAATGTGTTTGCTTAAACGTGCATGTAATATGATTGACAAACAAATAGATCTAAGCACACTTAAATCATTTCTCAAATGTGAAAATTAAAAGAATAATTAAGTTTCAAAGCAAAAGAGAATAATTTATAAAGATAACTAAGGCTTAAGGTTTAAGAATCATATTGCTAAAGTATTAGAAGAGTTAAGTTGAGCATAATCACATTTTTAGAAAAACTCTTTAAAAAGACATTTAAACACCCAAATTGAATTCACTTCATGCAATTTCATGATTGTTCTTAATTTCTAAATCCTTTAAAGTGTTTTAAACTTGGTTTTGGGTTCTAGTTGGAACTAGTCAATAGGTCTCAAGACCGATAGGCTGGTTTAGTTTATTCAATAGCATGAAACGAGTTAAAGTTAGATCGATTGACTAGTTTTAACAAAATGATCAACTATTTTAACTAAACAGTCCATGGGTTTTACTCCTACAAAAAACTATTTTTCTCCATTTAAACTCATCGATTGGTTTTGCTAAACCAATTGACTATTTTAAGCAATAAGTTTATGGGTTTCACTTTTGTAGAAACCTATCTCATCTATGTTTAAACTCATTGACTAGTTTTGCCAAATCAATTAATTGGTTGCATAAACATATCGATTGATTTACTAAACCATGAAACTGTTTATGTATGTTAATAGGACCAACTGAGTATTACTCATAACTAATCTCTCAGTTGTAATAAAACCGATCGACTAGTTTGTGTAATAGTAACTTTTCATTTCAAGTATGAACATAATTAGTCAACTAGTTTGAACTACCAATCAACAGGCCATATAACCAATTGACTAGTACCGCTTTAGGGTTTACGTGTGATTTATATAAAGGAGGTCCTTTATCATTTATTCAAACAACTTTTTAACTACATTTAACTGTGTAATTAATCATCTACTTATATAATCATTCAATTGCTCATTAAAGCTCTCTCAACTTTTTGATTATGAGTTTTCATTGAAAAGTGTTAATTGCTCACTTCTCTTTGCTAGAGTTGCTCTATAATTGTAACATATTTTATTACATATAGCTAGATTACATCTCATATAAAGTTCTACACTTTCATATCTTAATTTTTGGTGAGAATCAATTGTAATCACAACCATCTTACAAACTTTATTACAAAGGGATTTGTGAGAGTTTGACTATCATTCTTGAGAGATTCTTGTTGAGTCTCTAGAGAATATAAATAAGTTTTAAATCATCTCTTAGAAGGTCATTGAGATTATAAGTTTCATAAAGTGAGAGAATAGTGATCATCAATAAAAACACATCATCATTCAAAATCCAAAAAGGAGAACTTTTTTTATAGTGGATTTGGAGAGTAATTTGTTATCACTACATTATGTGTCATTTTTAATTTTCCATTTCCATTCTAAAAGTATTATTCACCACCTCTAGGATTATTACAACACTCATGTTGACAGAAAATTAAGTGTACACTCCCATAGCGATGGTTTTTAAAAGAGACATTCTTCTTATGTTTTCGGGGATAGCCTATTTTTGCAAAAGATCGCTAGTAATAACCTTGATTGGTGCTCTCCTTTATTTCATCATTTTTATTCCCCAATTTTACATTTTTATGTAATTATAAGCTTTATATTTTCAACCAAAACTTGTTTAAAACATAAATTTTAGAGGTATAATCATTTACTCACTAGGAATCTCTTGAATATGATTTCCTTTGAATCTACTATGTTATTCTTCATGTTCACTTTGTGCTAAGGTAAAGGGAAAGGGAAATTCCCCTATTAAAATTTTCTTAATGCCTTTGCCTTTTTGATTTCATTAACAATCTTATTTGTTATGTTGTTGTTTTCATTGATGATATTTAGGATTTAGTCAATTTTTTGAATGAGAAATTCCGTCAAGATTCGAGAGATAAATTAAAATTAGATCCAATAATGTAACTATGAATTGAATTACAAGGTTGAGAGATGTTTATTTAATTTCTATAACATAAAAAGGTAGATTTTTTATGACTTGTAGTGTCTATTTTCTATTAATACTCAATCTAGAGATACTTGGATTGTAGCTTGAAATAAGGCATTAGTGACTTATGAAAGCATATTGTGTTATAACATTGTTGCAATATTTGACTATAAATCATGAATCAACACTAGGTGGAGTGATCAAAAATATTATATATTAGGTTAATTGACCAAATCTTTACCTATTTCTATTATTTTATGAAAGTTTTGTTTGATTACTTGATTTCTTTTCATTATTTGCTATTTTTGTTGATTTTAGTAAATAGCTCATTATCGTGATCACTCGATAATCTAAACATGGATAAGGCTTATCATTAGTATGGTGCTCTATAATACATTGATCTCCTAACCCTAATTACCTTGTGAACAGGCTCATTGTATTTTTATTAAAAAATATATTATTGAGTTCCATTTAATCCATATTAATTTTGAACCTTCTACCGATCATTTCTTTTGTGAAAAATAAATTTCATTTAATTCTTACAATTTTGTCATTTTTTCTCATTTCTGGAAGTTCAAAATTCATAAATCTTCAATGATAATAGTGAAATAATTTGGTCATATTGAATAGTTATTAGATATTTAAGTGCAATAATGCTTTAATAGGAATAGTTTTTAGTGTTAATAGTGATATAATATGAATAGTATATTTTTTGAATAGTGATTCGATGACTTTTCAATGGATAGTAGTTTTTGGTAATAAAATATTTTTAATTTTTGGATTTAATCTTATTAGTATAAAATGACATTTCTTGCCTTTTGAATAGTATGTTCCCAAAAAAGTTTCCGTATGACCTGTTTTGGCATTTTGAGTTGCTTTCAACTATCGGTTTGGTATTTTATAGAATCAAATGTGAATCATTAGATGTTGAAGTATTTTTAGGGTTTTATATTAAAATAGTTTTACTTGGTTAAGAGTTTTTTGATCTTGCTTTAGCTTTATGCCTTTTGTTAATGGTTTTACTTTGTCTTTAGGTCATGGTTTTAATGGTTTTGGTTTTTAATTAGGCTTGGTTTGGTTTGTTTAAAGTGTTATTTTTGAAAATGTGATATGTTTCGATGAATTAAATTTGCCTATGCGTTGAGTAGTATGTGCCTAGGATGGCCTTAGATAACTTTTAGTTGACTTCATGTTGGCCTTGAATAATTGAATCTAAGAGAATAAGTTGAAAAGAAGAATTAAGTTAAAGAAGAGATTAATTGGTTGTGATGTTATGAATTGTTGTCTAACCTTAGCCTTTTATGGTTAGTTGTGTTTGTAGCTTCTTCCTTGCCAATAGAGGTTAGAAATAAGTATTGTTGTGGGATCTTGTGATCCTTGGTTGGAATAAAATACTAATTAATAAATTAAAAAATTCTTGGAGTGGGGAAGGCATCTCAAACCTTGGTTATCCCTGAGTTCTAAAGGCCTTCAGGTTGAAGGATCATTTCCTTCTTTATAGATAAAATCACCAACCCTATGAGGTACACTTACTTAAATAATTAGAAACTCAGCTTTAGTGACTAGCTAGTTTATTGTGATGGCTTCCTTGATAAGTGTCTTAAAAGTATGAGTTATGTGACCTTAGCTCTCATGGCATAAGTGTGACTATAATCCCCCTCAAGTTTCATTATATCTGGTATCTAAGATGCACGTGAATAGGTGTTTGTGTGTTTTCCTTGACTAGTCTATCTTAGAAGTGTAAGAGTTAATTTTGGTTTAATGAGTTATGTATGACCAGGTGGTTGTGTAGCTTCTTTGGCTAAGATACCTCAAAAGCGAGTTGGAGTTCCATTTCAATATGTGTTACCATTTTGGTAGAAGGCATTATGTGTGTTATCATTATGTGTTATTATTTTGGTAATAAGCATTATGTGTGCTACCCTTGTTATTATACGTTTGTACATATATTACCTGAATTTTTTGCATGAGTTGTACACCTTTGTGTGCCATAACATTGTTAAGCATGCTAGAGTTTAAGGATATTAAGTTGCATTTGAAAGTGCTAGTTTTATGATAACATATTTTGGGAATTATTGCCTAATATAGTGATTGTGTACCATGGTGTTCTATTAGGTCTTACCATGTTGTTATTGCATTTGAGTGTGTTTGGTGATCATAATATTTTCTTAGAGTTAGATATATTTACTCAATACTTTTTACTAAATATATTATTTTTCATTGATTGTGCACAATTAATATGGATATTATTGGAGTTTCTCGCTTTTAGTTCTAGTTAACGCGAGTCAAAATTATAACCATGGATTAAGCTTTTGTAAAGTTTTACCTTTTGTGATATTTTATGTTACTTATTGTTTAATATGTTTATACCTAGTCTTGCATCTACCATGGGCTAGGTGAGCACATATATCTCTTCTTATGATAGATGTGGTAGTAGCATCCCTCAGTTTTGGTTTTCACTTCCTCATTATACTTTCAAAAATGAAATTTTAAAGTTGAAAAAATAGGGGTGTTACACTTTATATGTAGCGTAAAACAATATTAAAATGGGGGATATCATTTGTTTATTAATTTCTAGTTAGTGATTCATAATTATTCATTATATTTTCTCTTTTAGATTTCTTAGCTACTTTTGTTTGCATAATCCATATAACAACATTTTCTATATGCATATAACTTGATAATGTATGTTGTTGTTAATTGGTATAAATTAATTACTGATAAAAAAAAAGCTTCAGATGAGTTTTTTTGAGTGCCTTCAACCTTCGTTAACATATTCTGTAGTCAATAAGTATATTGAGTTCATACTTTTGTGGTATTTATAGGATCTTATGATCCAATTATAAATTTCAATTTTGACGACCCTCATCAATTCTAGATAGAATTTTGATTCTAAAGACATTACTACTCATGTTTATCTAAGATCCATTTTCCCCACATAACCACTCTCCTATGAAAAAAAAGAGAAGGAAAATACACTCATGTCAACAAAACACCACTCTTAGTTAGATATGGAAATGGGATGGGAACCCCATCCCTATCCTCGAACTTAAAATCAGTATTATCCCCAAACATGCCTAGATCCCCTAATTTTTCTAATTAGGGTTTCCACATCCCAATCATAATGAGGAGTTAGTCCCAATACCCTCAGGCATTCAATCCTAATACCTTCCCCAATCCTCGTAAAAAATCCCATCCCTGAAACCTAAAACTTCCTCCTTGTAACTAAAATGTCAACCTCATCCCCAATCCCCATGCCCCACCCTAAACCAACAACAAGTTTAGGAAATGAACTGTAGCATCTAAGATACAATATAAAGTTCATAGAACTGTGCAACATGATAATTCTAGAAGCTAAGAAACAAATCAACACAATCATTGGTTGTTGGTGCAAGAAGAGCTTCAAATCTAGCTATATTATCATTTACCAAAAGGTTGCATATCAATATTCTTGTAGATGAAACAATATACAACCACCCTAAAAAATAACTTCCTATATCAATATCCTTATAGTTACCTAAAAAAAAAAATAATAATAATAATATCTAGTACTAAAAAAAAACTTGCTAACTTAGAAGAAATCCATTGATTTAGGTTAATGGAAAAAAGGAACAAAAATGGTGACTAAATTACCTAAACTAAAATTGGTGAAAGATCAAGGAGGAGTCCAAAGTACGGGATCGACTGAAGTTGGAGTGGAGTTAATAGACTGGATTCACTAGACTAAATTTGAAGGGGATAATGAAATCAAACAAGGAGGGAAGGAAGACTAAAACTAGAGGAAGAGTAGTAATGGCTAGGACGTGAGTCATGCGCCACCCCTACAATAGAGGAACTAAGAGATGGAGAAGGGAATAAGTGACTAGGATTAGAGGATGGAAGGACACATAGTGGAGATCATTAGAAGAAATAATTAAAAAAATCCCTAAAATGAAAGAAAAAAAGGAAAAAACTATATCACCAAGGTGGGTACAAGGATGGGGATCCTATACCCATCCCCTCCCTAAATCCCTAATATTTTTTCCTTAACTTGAACCCAATCCTTGAAATTTCCCTTGAATCCAAACCCAAAATGGAAATTTTCAATGGCGCTCCGCATCCCCAATGAGAATTGTCATCCTATTTTCATTCCACCTTAACCCTCTATCCCTACCAAACGACCCAAAATAGAAAATATTCATGATTTCCCTTAACCTCATAATAAGAAAATGGTCATAACAATCCATTTTTAACAAACCAAAATCTACTGTTAATTTATTTTTTTTGCAGAAGCATTGCCAATTAAACATTAGGTGTTATGTTGCATCTAACATAGAAGAAGTGCTTCCTATACCCCATATGTGTTAGGTGCAAGACCAGAAAGTAACTCGCTCCTAGAGATTGAGTGTGAGAGGTACTTGATCCCACAATGATACAATATTGCAAAACAAAGAGAATATACATGATAGAAAAAAAGGAATGAAAGTCCAAAAAGAGAGATATATATAGATAACAATACACTTGAACCAATCCATAACTACTCACCACAAATAAGCACAAAAAAAATCATTGAATCAACATACACTTGCAAACAAGATAGTAAGTACTCGTGGGAATAAGAAATATCTATGAAAAGAATAGTAAGTAAGCTACATATGAGTAAGGTAATAATATAAATCTATATAAAAAAGGAATGCAAGGTACAAGTTAACATATTAAAAAAATGGATATTATATATCAAATTTATTATAAAACCCTCAAGGAACACAATGACCAGAATATCCTTAGTTTACCTAAACATCTCCAATCTTATTATTTTCATAACTTAAGTCATTGTCACTCAAAGCTTAACATAATATATATATAATTTATTGTAAAACCCCAATAAATATAATGATATATTTATTTTCTCCGAAACTCACCAAAATGACTACAGTACCCCTATGGTAAAAACTCCCACATACTTCACAAAATTATACAAATATCTAAATTTTATTAATTTTACCCACAACATCATTTACATCATTGCCATCCTAAAAGTATAATTTACCAAAAAACAATCCATAGCACCACGAACACCATATGGTCAAGACTTCCTAAAAACACAAAACCCACCAAATTTTGATATTTCAACATAATACACCAATCGCCATACTTAAATATATTTTAATATACTCATCTTAAGGCTTAAAAATATATTATAATATACCATACTTAGGATTTTATGGAAAATCCTAGCAAGGCATAAAATATGATAACTTATCATAAAATTAAAAAACTTATAAAATCATGTGTTTTACCATTTAATACATGGCTATGAATTTAAAATAAAGCCAAGCATGATTTCTATCATGAAACAAGATAACATGAAAATTAATATAATTAACATATAGTCACAAAAATCCCTAAACTAGAAACATATATCATTACTAAAGGCTACATCAGTCTCTAAACAAAAATACTCCTAAATAATTCCTTGTATAATTCGATCACCTACAAGAAAAAAATAGAGGAATTAGATAAGGATCAAATAACAAGGATTAGAATAGAAGAGAAAATAAAAGAGGATGAAAATAAAGCCTCTAGGTTTGAAAATTGGGCTTGAATAAGCTTAAGAAACTTTCATCAATCTATAAACGTAACCCTTTTTAACTTAAAAACAAGCACCAAAGAGTTAAAATTTAGATTTTAGAAGTAAGAAGATGCAAGAAAAATGGCAAGAAATAGAAAAGAGGGGTTAGCTACAAGGGTATTAGCCAATAATAACATAATTTAAGAATAGGAAGAGAGGATAGAGAAAAGTTCAATGTATAAAATTGGCTAAGTTTAAATAAATGATCAACGAAGGGCAGTGACTCCTTATGGTTTTTGGCTAAGGCAAAAGAGAGGCGGAAATCTTATGGAAAGGTTCTATGTAAGCAAGATGAGTGATGAGAGTGATTGATATAGGTGAGAAAGTGTAAAAGAGTTTGTGAAAGGTGAGTGAGATGATTATGGTTAGATTTTTATTTAAATGAACAAGGGTCACATGGGATCTTATAATAGGGTGTAAAAGGGTAATATTTTGTAGGCATTCATGACCAAGAAAGTCAAAAATCATTAACAATGATTAAAAATGATTTAGGTGTGGTAGAAAGATCAATAGATGGTTTAAAATAGGAAACATAATCAAATTAACTCCTAAAATCATAAAAAATAGGGAAGGAAGAGGAGTCAATTTAGAAACCCTAATATATGAAAATATTGAGTATGGAAATTGATTCAAGGTCAAAATAAATTAAGAAAATCCAAAATGGTGAAAACTACTTTGCTTGATTAAAAGAGGTTGGTTGTCTACCGCCTAAGGCGTTGAACATTAGGTTTTGGACATTATTGGCTTGTTGACTTAAGGTAACACCCAGTCACTCACTATTCAGTTGAAATGGAAAAGTAGGGTTGTGAAGAAGATAAATTAAGGTTTTGAAAGGTATAGGTAAGGTGTAAAAAATAAGGTTTTAGGTTTATAAAAGTGACTATCTTTTAATATTACAAAAATTCAGGGTATTACACCAATACTCACTCGCATCCTCTAAAAAGGATTTAGTGGTTGTCTTAAACAACTACAACATATATTATTCTCTCATGGAATTATTGTAGGGTCAGGAATGACACGATAATTCTAACATTTCTTTCATTTCTATAATTTGTAAAACCCTCCCTCCCTTTCCTTTCTCAAACCGAATGCTCACTCTCCTCTTCCTTATCCCTCATCCCCAAACTAAGATTTAATAACCATGTTGTTGTTTCAGCTAATGGGAACTCAGATAGCCTCTAACTCTATTAACAAAATCATATAAATGTCCATGTAACTACCCATGGCCAAAACTTCCTTAGTGTAGCCATCACTAAACAAGCATATTTATTTTCTAGAATTAGATATAGTCTAAATTGTTAATTAATGATAAATTAGTTTGATTTCCATTCTAATTACTTGAATTTTTGAATCTAATAGTCAGTTCTTCAATTATGGTTGAGCTACTTGATCACCGACGTGACTAGAGATAGGTATTTAATTGAGGATCTAAAAAGTGAATATTAATAAATTCAAATCTAACAATTAAATGGGAGAATCAAACAATGAAATTAGGCTAGAATCTCTTGGAGATTTTATAGATTTAGCATAGAGAGTAATGGAATTAATTTGATTGAATACCATAAAATTAGGTTATTAAATTATATTAAATACGACTTTTAAACCTTAAAAGAGGTTATTAGTTAATTTAGGCTATTTCACCCTCTCGGATTTAAGTAGTTGTTCGGCAATTAAATTATTTATTTTTTAATTACCGATTTGTGGCCTCAATTCAATCATATGCTTTTAATTAGATTTTTATTTTCATTAGCATTATTGTTTATTTTATTTTTTTAGTTATTTTTCATTCCCCAAGTTTGATTTTTCATAATTAGTATAAATTCATTAATTAACAACAAATCTCTATAGAGACAACTTTGATGTGTTACAGGGACAGTGCCCATTCGGTTTTTGGTGTCGTTGTTAGAGTCTTTGTCTTGTTAATATGGAATATTTTCATTATTTTTTCATTTATTTCAATAATATAGGGATGGTGAAATAACTTTCTATAACCCTAGTCACATATACATATTTGAATTTACATACCCTATTGTTGGATATTAAATTTTTATTTCATATCTAATTGATTTTGGTGCTATCTATGAGAGTTCCTACTCACTTAAACTTTGGCTCTAGATGTTTAGGGTTTGTAGGAATGACTTCTTATACTAATCCACTTAATGATTACCTAGAATTCTTTGGTAACTCATACTATTCTTTGGTTACCGAAGAATATATTAACATTGAAAAAAAGTTCTTACATGTGACCCACCAAGTATTTGACACCACACCCTTAGAAGTATTACTATCTCAATGGTAATTGCTACACATGATGGGCCTATTCCTAAAAAACCAAATGACATTGTAGGGAAATCAAGTACTCCTTTGAGACCTTGGGTAGGAAGAGTATGATCCATGTGTGATGAGATATGTTTCTATCACATAGGGAGTTCTAGGGAATCAACTGAATGACTGAATGAAAAAAAATGTTCATACCTCTACCTTAATGCTAATGAGTCAAATCACTTTCACTAATACACAAGAACAATTATAGATACACTATCTCTAATTTAAGACATGGAATGAGATTTATCTTTGACCTTAGGTAGAGTGAAGCATTGTTGCATGCAGACTTGGGAATGAATTACTCATTTATTAACTTTATTGTTTTCTCTCTTTTGTGTTAGAATCTACCCTCTAATTGGGTCTGCTTACCTAATTTCTATTTGATTGAGGATAAACAAAAGTCCAAACATGTAGGAGTTGATAAATAAGAAAATTTGCACATAATCTATCATCTATATCTTTGATTTTCATGTAATTATATTATTATTTAGGTTATAATTAGTGTTTTGGTCTTAGTTATTACTTTGTTTTGAGAATTTTATATAGGTGCAAGATTTAAATGAAGAATTGATAATAAAAAAAAAACAATGAAAAAGAAGAGTCCAAAGCAAGCTTGGAATGATGGATAAAATGCCATATGGTTAGATCATGAATTAGGACACAACCATAGAGAATTTAAAGCAAAAATATAAGCAAATTATGAAAATTGCATCCAAAATAGTCAGGGTGTGATCCATGCCATGGCCTATGCTCGACGCGTGCTTGAATTCATAACTTTACCCAAACTACATCCAGCTTGTATCTTGTAACATGGTTGTGCTACATGTATTTTCTCCTTTTCAAGAGCATTTGCCTCTGTAACTTTCCCATTATATATCAATTTTCTACCCACTTTTAGATTGATTGAGGGAGGCAATTTCACTCTCTTTTTCAACCCTTATGATTGTTAAATATATTCTATACAATTCTAATCTAATTTCTAGTTTAAATCATCAATCTATCTTATAATTATTTGATTTTTATGTTCTAGTTCTTGAAGATTCTTGAATTATATTATAATGGAAGATAGTGTATTTTACAATTATAAGGGCTAAAAAAGAGACAGAAAGAGGCTCCCTGAAGCTTTCTAAAAGTGGGAAGAAAAATACTACATAATGGGAAAGTTGTAGAGGTAATCACTCTTAAAAAGGAAAAAAAATACACATTATATATTCAGGTCATAGGATACAAGCTGGGTGTGGTTCAAGTAAAGTCAGGAATTTGGCCATACGTCGAGCACATGAGTGACATGGACTCCACTTACCTATTATGGAGGCGATATTCATGATTTAATTCTCTCTTTGCTCTAAATACTCCATGGTTGTGTCCTAAAGCATGGCCTAGCCATATTACATGCTATCCATCATTCCAATATTGTTTTGGACTCCTCTTTTGCGTAGTTTTTGATCCATCCTTCATCTAAATCTTGTAGCTACATAAAATTCTCAAGACAAAGCAGTATCTAAGACCAAAACACTAATTATAACCTAAATAATAATAAAATTACATGTAAATTGATGATATAGATGATATATCATGTGCACATTTTCTCATTTATCACACATAATGGCACCTCATTTGCATATAAGACTAGCCCCATATGACATAATAGATAGAAAATATAGGATAAATTTGAGAATTTATCCAATCATATTACTAAGTCATGGCTAATAGTTAGATATTGCAAGGATGTTTCCAATGGCAATGAGAAATTTGGTGTTCATGGTTGAACCCAAGATAAGAGTTAAGATTTTAGGAGATGATAAATTACTATGGCCTTATTGATCTTAGCTTCATTGGGTTGGTTTACACATGGACTAAAAAAGGCAAGCTAGCTCCAATATTAGAGAAAGACTTGATAAAACCTTCGACATGCCTGAATGGTGTGATCTATGGTTGAATTCCACAATCTCTCATTTACCTATGGTTTACCAAGACCATTGTACTATTCTCATCCACCTTGAAAACCCAACCCTGTGTAGAATCCTCCCTTTGGTTTGAAGCACAAAGGCTTCAACACCCTTCTTTTCAATGCACATTAAAAAAAAATAGATCTCTAACAACTCACATAGGAGCTCCCTTTGCTTGAAACTTATCAAATGCCTTTATGATCTTAGAACATGAATTATATGCACCTTTTGTACCCTTAATAAGGAAATTTCTAACATTCTCACCAAACTTCATCGATACAAAAGCCTCCCTCCTTCAAACTTGACCATCTATGTGATTCAAAACCTTTAGATAAGACACCTGGAAATCCTCCTCATGGAAGAATTATATTAGAAACAAAGAGCCAAGCTTAATTAGATAAAAGATAAGGATAAATTCACCAAGTTATTCCATTAATTCACTTTAGATCATCAGAGACATAACATCACAAGATACTTAAAACTCCATGGTGATATATGGACATCTAACCTCAACATTATATCCTCTACACTCATTTCCCACTTCAATATTCTTTTTCACCAAGGGGAATACCCAACCCACCATGCTGACCTTCATTATAACCGATACACTTGTAGTTAAAGAAGAGTGTCGTTGGAAACTCTTAAAAGTATTAGGCCTAAATGCCTTAGACTTGATAGATTGGCTGCTATTTTCTACCAAAATTGTTGGGAAACCATTAGCTCTAAGGTGTGTAGTCTCATTTAAAACATATTCACTACCTTTTCCTTTCCACTACGCTTCTATAAAACTCACATTGCACTCATACCAAATCCCCAGCCCATCCACACCATCTGACTTCCATCCTATTTACCTTTTGCAACATCATCTACAAGATTATTCTAAAAATCCTCATAAAATGCTTGAGAATGTTCCTTATCTTGCTTGTTGATCGCGTTCAAAATGTTTATGTGTCAAATAGATAAATCTTAGAATGTTTTCATATCCCAAGACATCATCATTTCATTAAAACATTTTGAAGGAAATAAGGTAATTTACTCTTGAGATTGATAGTTCTAATGCTTATGACCATCATGATGGGATTTCCTATAACACATTCTTTATGGCTTCTGAATCGAGGAGATTCCCTCAAGTTGATTGTGGAGTGTGCTACAACACCCACATTTTCAATTATTGTCAATGACCAAGTGCGAGGGTTCTTTATATCCGAACGAGGCCGTAAGTAAGGATGTTAACTCTTTCCCCACCATTTTATCTTGTGCACTCAAGTTCTCACTTCTATCTTTAAATTATGACATAAATAAAAAATAACCTTTTCCATGGATTGATGATCAATAAACATGTTTCACCTATCTCACACTTAATGTTCGCTAATGATCTTTTTTTATATTTGGTTCTATAGATATGCATTCGGTATCCACTATACATAAGAATCTTATAATTTATGCAGCTTGGTTAAGTCAATAAATTAATTTTGACAAGTATTAAATATATTTTAGTGCTAATGTTGCCATTAGAGATCAAGATTTGCACACATTATATCCGTGGGCATGATGAAACATGAGGAAAAGTATATGGGACACTATCTGCTAAAGTATAAACACCAAAATAGCACCTACCATCACCTCCTTCCAAAGAATGAGCAGCACCTTAACAGTAGGCAAAAAATAATTTTGTCCTATTCTAGGCACCTAACCTTAATTAAATATACCCTTTCATCCATGCCTATATATAACATGTCCGCGTACCTACTTCCTAAATCCATCCTCAACAAAATGACTAGGTAACAAAGGTCATTTGGTGGAATCACAATGATAATCGCAGGCATATATTCTTTGTATCATGGGATAGAATATTCTTGCCCAAGAACAGAGATGGTTTGGGAGTTTGACAATTGGATCTCATGAACAAAGCCTTGGTGGAAAAATTATGGTGGTAGTTCCTAACAAATCCGTGAAATATATGGGTATGACTCTTGCCGAGTATTGTGAAGATGGTTCTGCTATGTGGCATTCGTTGATGGTGGTGAGAGAAGACTTGAGGTCGTGCTTATGCTAGGAAATCAATACAGGTGAGTCAATTAAAATTTTTTCATCCCGAGATTTTGATCCTAACCACCACAAACCCCCACCCTAATGTTGATAGAGTTGCCTACCTGCGTCTACTGATCTCAATCTATTAGAACAAGAAATTGGTCAAATATCTCTTCTCTCCATTTGAAGTTGCACATGTACGCAAAATCAGTGTCTGCTAATTAAACAACCCACCACCCGATATACGTCTATGGTGCCCTCACCCAACTAGAACCATTACTGTTGAGTCGGCATACAAAGCATTTATTCTGGCGTGTACTAGTGGAAGTGGTAGCTACCCAAAAAAATATACAACTAAGAATCTCGGCGGTGGATAATCTCGGCATTTTATGCAATGTGTAGGAGGAAACAATCGATCACTTTTTTATTCAATCTGAGGTGGCCAAAAAAATTTGGTTTGCCACTCCACGTGGACTGCAGGTGGAGGAAAAACAATCGGTTGAGAATTTGTTCCAACCATGGCTGAGGGGCAAACAACATAAGGACATGGCTAGGCGGGGGTGTGCAATTCTTTGGAGCATATGAAAGATAGAAACAATATCATATTTTGCGATATCCAAAAGTGTTCATGCGATTGTCTCAATGGCTCACCACTAATTCCACTAAAATAGAATGGGATATGAAATCTTCCAAGAGTTGGCCACATAGATGGAGGATCCGGGAACACATACACATATATGTTATCTAGTTGCGCCGTTTGTGAAATGCAACACGGATTATGCATGTGAGGACTGCGTAGTTGGTCTAAAATGCTCAATGGAGTATGAGTCCATGCCAACCAATTAGCCATCCCCTTTACTGATTGAACCAAGAACATTGTTACTTGGTTGGAAACTAGCTACTGCTCCGAACCAAACACATGTGATCATGGAGTTGGGTGGCAAGTTGCTAGCCGATTTACTTTAGCGTGCCCAACTTGATCCTCTATGGAGGATTGATTACCCATGTGGTTAGAGAGCGTGGGGAAATTCCTTGCGCTAATCCCCAATATGTAGTGCAACATATTTTTAGATGCACCACCAAAGCAACTCATAAAGCTTTGTAGGTTGGTTACATCTTCAGTGTCTAGTGGTCTATGGAACCACTCCTATCCTGTTATTTTTGTTGAGGATATTGTATTGGGTCGATTGAACTAATGTACATGTTATCTTGGCCATAAAAAAAACATCGATGCTACTCGAGTAGTGATACTTGTATACTTCAGCCAGAGATTCTTAAGCGCTATCCCACATTGGTGGATCCACATCAGCATAATCATGGAAAGAACAAACATATGAGGGAGCCCAGGAGAGATACAAAGGTGGCACCAAGAGAAGCATAATAATTTCATAAACAAGATAGGCTAATATTTTAATGCTGAAAGCAATGATATATTAAGAGGAAGATGAAGAAGTAATATTGGGAGAAAGAGAAAATTCAAAGGCCAAGAAAAATAACAATTAGAATGTGGAGGATGGGAATAAAGAAAGAAACATAGTTTATGATGTAAAAGTTCTCCGTTGAGGTCCCTCATAAATAACATACCACCCATATCACCGCATTCTGTCTCGAAAAGCGAATTCATCGTCCTCAGGACCCCACACACCAGCCCAACATTGTGGGGAGAAGTAAATCACAATAACTCAATAGTCGCCACATGTCGGCCCAACATTGGCCCTATTACTGCATTTTGAATGCATTTAAAACTAATTGCTTCCTATTTTTCCTTTAACATTTCAGACTTTGGATATAAGCGTCAAGAAGAAGAAAAACATAACTACATTTGACAAAGAATAGATGATAGCAAAAAGACGCTCATCTAGCGGGTTAAAAACTTCTTGAATGAAACAATGGAGAAATGCAATGAGAACTGGCCTCTTTCGCATGGTTGTAACCTTGTTAGTATTTATTGATAATAACTTATTTCCATTAATCAAGAAATAATTTTTGCCTGAAAGACCATAAATCCACATCATGATCAACCCACCAGCAGGTCAGCAAGAAATACCCAGCGGGCAAGAAGATGAAAGCCCCTTGGTGATACTCCTTTCATTCAAGGTTCGTATTGCTAGGAACTTAATAATTACTTTTTTAGGATATCCGAGTAAAAAATAAATAGGATATCTAAGATGGAGGTAACTTTCATGTCAATTGACTGGCAGGCCAAACACAGCTCCAGGAAATCCACTGGGGAGAGATCGCTTGATTCTGTCATCCTCCATCGTAAACTAAATCAACTCTGGAGCCAGCGGTAATTTTGCTTTGGATCCTGGCACTCTATGCTTCTATTGCAAGTAAGAAAGTAGCATGGCTGCCATTAGATAATACTCATGGCACACAACGTGATTGGACAACAAAGATCAGTGATAATTCTCACCGCAAAACGGAATAATGAATCATGAGACAGTTAACTCTACAACCATGATGCTAAATTAAAGTATCGCAGTGGTGTAAAAAAAATTTCCTCCATCACCTAGATCAACAAAGAATATCAGAATATTTTAATGAACCGAATCAGTCGTTGTCAGTAACATTATACATGAGATAATACACATCCCACATAAATATTACAAAATGGAGCTAGCTCCTCATCGCTCCTCCCATATCCGTATTCCACATTCCATCAGAGGAAGCATTTGGTCAGCCCTAATCATCGTCCTTGAATTCTCTGCTCAGCCCCAAAACAGACACAAACGCATATCGATCAGAAAAGCAATGTGAATATTTTCCACACACACCCCCTCTCCCGTTCACATGCTAAAACAACGGGACATCTGAGAACAAGTAAATAGAGGAGGGAGGAGAATATATAAATGGTAATGGCAACAAGGGGTAGGACCAAGAGAATAGGTGAAGAATGCGCTAATTAGCTAGTTCAATGAAGGCATGTCGAATTTCAAAGACTTTTAGTCCCGTGTTGTAAACTGAGGTGCTAACATAACAGAACCATCGGACAGGAAGAGAACACACCGGCGGTCAAGGTATCGAGGTTGAATCCCGGATCCCTGACATGTTGTGCAAGTCAAAGCACCTGCACCGTCACAGTTGATGCACTTTGAAACTTCTTTCTCGTCTCCGCCAAGTTCTACAGTCACGGTGCCAGCCCCCAAACAGAACCTACATTTCTCTGTAAAGCAAAACAAGGCTTAGCTGAGGATAATTAAGCAAGATAGGTGAAAAGAAACAGTTTCTCCGAATGCAAAAGTAGATAGATTTGGTCCTATTGATAATTTTTGTGCTGTACTCCAAAAAATAAAAATAAAAATATATACATAGAAACAAAATAAGTAAGAATGCTAATGGTGAAGTTGTAAATTGTAATATGTTGATCACATCTTCAAACGGAAGGCCCAAAAACCTTTCTTCTTGAAAGAAATCGAGGCTTCTGTCCAGGATTAGAAACATTCCATAACTCTAAAACGTGGCAAGTCTCCCACAAACTTTCTTAAGTTTTATGATAAGTAAATACCATCAGAAGAAAGTGATATTTTTCACTTAAAGCTTTATTGGCGATCATATAATTAGTTCTGAGAAAATTGCATCTCACATGCAAGGAGGTTTAGGAGCTAACCCAAGATGAGAATGACAGAGTTACGAAATTGCATGATCAAATGGAACCTTCTCAGACCGAAATTTTGAATTTATTTTACGGACTATGCTCTAATTGAAGGAAGTAATTCACAATGCCAGGTTGCATTGCTCAAATGTATTTAAGAAAACTACTCAATTCAAAAGAATAAAAAAAAGAAAAAACAAATATAAACATATACATACTAAAAAAAAAAATTACAGATAGAAAGTGAGAGGAGAGTGAAACTCACGAGCACCACTGCCATTACAAGGGAAGCACGGCTGAGTATTCTCTCGACTTGCCTAAGACCAGAGATATTAAACAACAAAATCAAAACGCCTCAATTTTCAGGTTTCGTATCGCATTGCAGCAATTACACTGTGGCGTATTATACGTTTGTACTCTAATAATAAACTAAAATAATAGACAAAAATAGTAACACAACAGTAAAAATGAAATTAAAACTCACAGCACTGTCGATTTGGGATTCATAAAAGATTGGAATTCCAATTCCAACAGCAACACTAACAAGTCCGACTGAGATTGCCACAACCTACAAACGCAGACAACTTCAATCCATAATCGTCATCCGTAGATAACTTAATGATATTTAAACCAAATGAGCAATTCATAATCTAGCAACACATGGATATAAGTTACCGTATTTTGGTCCAAATCCAAAGCTCTGATGACAGGATAATTAGGAATCCGTTGATTTCTAGCCAACTGTTGTGAAGATAACGAAGAAGAAGTAGTGAAACAAGAGAGCTTATGAGGTAAGCTAAGGAATGTAGTTTGAAAGCGGAGAGTTGATGACGTTGTTGTTGTCGTTGCCACCGTTAACATTTTGCTCGAATTTCTTGGTTGAGCTGGGTGGAAGGCTGGGAAGAGGAGGAGGAGGAGGAGGAGGAGGAGAATTTTGCACCATTGGTTTGAGGCTGCTGATGTGGGCGAGGACGCGAGGTCCTTCTGTTGTGGATATCATGTGGGATCCACTGTTCACTTTAGCCAGAAGTCGGTATGAGATGAGACAGACAAATGCCGGACTGGCTAAATTGCTTTTGCGTGCTGGTTGCTGGCTCGGCCCGTCATCTATGTACTAGTATTTTTAGTTTTTATTTTATTTGGGCTACCAAGCACGACATGCGCCCATTTCCATCTCCTTTTACCGAAGGTTGGACCTTGGACTTCAACCATCTCTCAGTCTGCAAATCTCCATAATTTTAAGATGGGCCTTTGAAGCATAACCAAGCACAATGATAAAAGCATCACCCGTAACATTGAAGGAATATATATATATATATCAGAACTCAGTTCCAATTATGGAAAATCCATATTATCGAACTAGTATCGTTGGACTATTCCTTTATTAAAAAAAGTTTTTACTTATAATAAGTACTCTCATTTAAATTTATATATACACATACATGCTTGTATATAATAATAAAAAATAGTTTGGTATAGGGATAATAAAGGTGGAAAAATTTCTCCTCTATTTTGCATCATTTATATTAAGTATTTAATAATAATAAATATATTTTAATAAAATATCCATTTTAGATTAAATTAAGATCTAAAATGGATATTCATTAGAATAAAATTATTTAATTTTAAATAGATTATATAAAGTATATAAAATATGGGGGTAATATTTCCACCCCTATTACCCCCTAATCTTTAGAACTAAATTCTAAAGGCATATTGGATATCTAAGTTTGATCTCTTTATCTCGAGAACTAAGTTGGACGGGATCGTTCAACCAAAAACAGAGCGTCCGATTCAAAGAAAAAAATATATTTTTTTCAAACGAATCAATCTGACATTTGATTAAATCAGTTGATTGAACTCGGTTCCTACGATTCTAAGGCCACAGTCACGGGCGGCCGATGCATGAGAAAACCTACTCACTTAAGAGCCACTATGGTATGGCACGGTTGATCCCGATGGATGGCTTAATATATATGTGGCCGTGCTAATCTAAGTTGATGGAGTCAAAGCCTAATTACTTCAACTTGTAGATATTATATTAATTTTTTTAGAAGACAAAGGTTGAAGATAAAGATTAAGACAATGAGCTTAAAGTCTATTATTAATTAATTAATTAATGATCTAAGTCAATAACCGTCTAGTTATAGGTAAGTAAGCAGGTGATCAAGATTGAATTATGAAGAAGATACATACGAAGACATTATTACACTTATAGGGCATTTGATTTGGGCAAATGGGTGTAAATATGCCGATCTACCTTCTTTCATTCTAAAATGTCTACCTAAGTTAACAAGAGTTTAAAAATAATCATTCATTCACTTTATTTTTTTTTCATTTTTATTAATATCTAATTTGAAGATACTAGGATAAAATAGAAAAACAAACTTTTATCTAATCTGATAAAATATCATCATCCTAATATGTTGTAGAAATGACTTTAAACATAAGTATTTTTTTTTAATATTTATTTTAAGTTAAGGTCGTTTTTTATTATAGTAATACTAGACCTATGTCTAGAGTCTCCAAATAATATGAACTCTAAATTTATATATATATATATATATACACATGATGACATTGATATAAAAATAATAATTTAAGTTAGTATAGATGGTTAGATAATAAGAATAATGAATTCGATTTTTTATCCAAATAAAAATTTTATGCACATATAAAATATAAAGACATAATTTTTTTTTAATCTAGGGCTCCTTAAACGTGAGGGTAGACCATGTTAGAAGTAGGTATGGTATAGATCTTACTTTTAAGTTGGTAATTTCAATGATATTGGCGTGGACTTCCGATTGAGAGTTGAGAGTTGAGATATTTTTGTTTACCCCCTCCCACTCTAGAAGAAGAGAGATTACGGGCAACAGTTGAGGTTCTGTGTAAAAAGATGATTATGGACAAGGACAAACCAACGAACAACGCACATGGGAGGAACGCCGAAAGTTCATGCCAAGTTACAAAAGAAAGCAATATGACTCTATGATGAAGTTGATGATGCTATATAACACAGTGGAGTGGACAACGTTTGTCTTGTCCCCTTGATAAACTTAGAATCCAAGGCAATATCTCTGCAGTACGGCGGTGGCTAAGCTAATGCTCCATCCAGCTACCATAGAGCTAGCTAGCTGTTCGGGCATATACATATGTGCGCATATATATGTATATATTTGACCTCTCCAATCTAATCCAAATCAAATATCTAGGATAACCAAAAGCAAATATGGCAAAAAATATAACACCTCTAAAATGAGTATTTATAAATTTTATTTAACAAAAATAATTATAAAAATAATTGGACATTATAGTTGGATCCAATGTAAAGAAAGATATGACTAATATATAACACATATTTAATATAAGGTTAAAACTACTTGAACATAAATATTAAGTATGGTTACCACTTAATCCAAAGTCGAGGCAAACCTAATAGAAAAATAATAAAATCTAAGAGTGAATGGATTTAAATATAATAAGTAAGGCTTTATATAACACTTAATGTCCAAATAAAGAAACAAAAAAAATAAAACAAATACAATAAAAAAGAGATACTAGATAACCCTAAACAACACTCTAATCCAACCCAATCCACTACCATTGTCAATAGAATGTACAAGGTTAAAACTGTCAATTGAATAGTTAGGGGATTATAAAATGGAACACATCAATACAACATTACTAAGTAAACCACCATGCAACACTAAGCGTGCAAATATCACATAGATTACGAAGAAGGTAACATAAAGATTCATAGCATAACACCTCAAATAGTACATACCATAACTAATTACCATATTCATTCCATAATTCGTCTCATATCATAGAGTAGATGCTCATCTTATCACACTTAACCATATTACAACTATTTCATTAATTTAGTTATACCAAGGGTGTTCCATGAAATGGAAGAAGACACCAAATCATAATTAGCCTATTTTCCAATATCTACTTATATACCACTCACATGCATAAGAAGGAAGTAATGATACTGTTAACCACCAATATACTAAATTCAAATAGCACATGGAGGCAACTATCAAACCAATATACCAAAATCAAGTAGTGCACAGAAGCAACTACCATATTAACAAACCAAAACCAAGTAATGCAAATAGATGATTACCAAACCAACAAACCAAAATCAAGTAGTGTATGAAGACAATTACCAAAGCAGCAAACCAAAACCAAGTAGTGCACAAAGACAACTACTAAACCAACAAGATAAAAATATCTAATTAAATCTTTATATAAGAGTTTCTTTCTTTCTTTTTATTACTTGAGAGTATATAAGAATAACCCGGAGACATATAAAATACACAGGTCATACTGGTGTACTAAGACAACACAGTATCCTCCCAACTTGTAACTCAAAGATGTACACGTACTCTAGTTATATCGGTGTACCAAGGCAATAGATATTCTCCCATCCTAGAAAACCTAATCCTTAAGTATCAATACCCTTTATGAGGTACATAA
The DNA here is from genome assembly GCA_030549775.1 of Tamarix chinensis. NCBI lineage: Eukaryota > Viridiplantae > Streptophyta > Magnoliopsida > Caryophyllales > Tamaricaceae > Tamarix > Tamarix chinensis. Next base: position 111,734,294 of record CM060174.1, read on the forward strand.
GTCACCTATAGAATAGACTAGGGTCTTAGTTGAAATATTGAAGCATTGGACGAAACGACCAAGCCAAACTGATGGCTTTTACCACGTACCTAGGGTAGTTAACCCTAAAGAGAAATCATTCCAACATCTCAAGGTCTTTCACTTTAAATATTAATATACTAATAAGGTAATCATACAAAATAGCATAATACAAAACAATTGCAATATCATAACCATTTTTCATTTATTTTCAATTATTCAAATCAATTCTAAGGTGAACGATCCAAGCTAGAGTCAAGTTTAATACTATGGTAAATAAACGAATCTATTAAGGTCATCCTAGTCTTATTATTTACACTTTTAGACATAATAAGTCATAAATTACCAAAATGCCTTTATATGTTATTTACTCATTGTTATTTTTCTATTTTAATACCGATTGTCATTAGAATTAACCAAAATTCATAGTATGAATAAATAATATTAAAATAGGTAATTTAATATAAAATTACAATTCTAGAAAATTTTAGAAGTGGCAAAATTACCATTGTATCCCTAAAACACAATTAAGCCTGTTTAGCACATAAAATCTTAATCATACATATCTAGCATACTCTTTTTCACATGATTCTCATGCTCAACATAATATAGCACATAGTAAGCAATCACGCTGAAAAATTATAGATTTCAAATGAAAAGATAAAAATTCCCCTAGAGCATACAAAAATTAAATCATTTATAATTATATCTATAAATGCTCAAATCTTAGCACATCATACATCAAACTTTAAGGAAAAGAAGTGAGGAATATAATGGTAAGCTAAAAAATGTAAGAGGATGTCTCATTAAGAAAACTAATACCCTTGGCCGAGCCATCCTCACAAAACATATATAATTATTTTACCACAAGTAATCCTATTCTAGCAGGCTATCACACGTATATTAATATACATAATTTAACATATTGTTGCATAAAAATACTTGGTCACATACTTAGAGATAATAATAATAATAATAATAATAATAATAATAATAATAATAATAATAATAATAATAATAATAATAATAATAATAATAATAATAATAATAATAATAAATGGTGCATGCATACTTTTCATGAAATTACAAAGAAGAATAAATTCCATTGAATCATGATATAGGAAATCCCAAACATATTATCGCATGATTTTTACATATTCAGCATAAACATATTACCTCCTTCCCAAGAAAAATAGAAAAAATAAAAAACTAAGAATCACCACAAGGCCTAGCTCCCAACTATTCTTCCTTCTCCTTTAAAACACAAAACCCAATAAAAAATAGAAGAAAAAGAATTTAGAAATAATAAGACAATAGAATAATTAAAATAAAAAAAATGAGAGTTATACCCAATAAATATTATCACACCACAAAAAGAAAAGGGAAAAGATAACTCTTTAATTTTTCTACCAAATATGACACTCTTATATTTAAGAAAATATAACAAGGCTAGATAAGGAATTGAGAGAATGAAAAACAACAAGGATAATGGATATAAGAGAGGTTTTGGTTTTGGTTAGGCTTAATAAGATCAATAACACTTAGCAATATAACAAAAATGAAGAGAGACGTGTGAGCAACCAAGATGAGAAAATGAGAGAAAGGTTAAATAAAAACAAAGCAAGACAAATGAGGTATAAATAAGGGAGGGAGTAACCAAAAATTTTCATCCAAGAAAGGGGAGATATATCTTGTTACACACTTGAAAGATAAAGTACAAGGCGGTTGAGTGTGTAAGGTTATGAAGTATATTTAGGTTGAATGACATTATGAAAACCAAGAAATCAACTAAGGAATGAGGGAGGTGATGATGTGCGTGCTTGTCTAAAGTCAAGGGAGGTCAAGTTCAAGCATTGGAAAGGCAAGTAAAGAAGGTTGGGTGCAAGAAAAGCTAAAGGGACATAAGTAGAAAAGGTTTGAAATGTAAGGAAGTGATTTTGGCTCAAATTTTGGTTAAATAAATGGATAAATTCTCAAACTGATGCAAAATCTAATAATGGAAGTATAATGAAGAAATTGTATTACTAAGCAGTAATTTCAGGCTTTATAGATTATTTTTAGTGGTGGAAAGATCATTAAAGAGGCTAAAATTAAAAGAGAAAAAAATAATCTCATTAAATTAGAAAAAAATTATGGAAACATTAAATAATATTATAAACTTACATGTAAAATTTCATGAATTTACAATAAGGTTTGATGTAGAAAATAGCAACCTAACAATAAACTAATAAGTTTACAAGGTAATTACAAAAGAATTTTTAATGCATGTTTCATATGATTTTTAGCTAGCATACCTTGATTATATATTTTGCATATAAAATTCAAAAAGGATAGCAAACACAAATAAAATTAAACAAAAATTTATACATTTATATTTCAACCCAAATAAAATTTTATAAGAATATTTTTAAAGATGTAACTTAAAAGTTAACATACATAAATAGTTTTTTACAAGCAAAAGTACACTTAGTTAAAAAATCACAATTACTATACAATCACCCAAAACAGTCTTGAAGCCATAAAATATCTTACAATCATTTAAGTAATTAATTAAACATAAAATAACACACTTTCATATGATTAGTGTAACCCTCCAGAATTTACTACTAAAAATTTCATTTTCAGTGGAAGCTTATCATCAAATAGCTAGGTACTGCCACCGTAATTAACATAAGTCTAGCTTACCATACCATCCTTACATCAATCACAAGGCAAAACAATAAGAACTTAAAACATGATAAATATAAATTGAGGTAAATTTCATAAACATTAGATAAAAGTTTGGAGGCTTACTCCGAGTGCAATAATACAAAATACAAAAAAGGATACCATAGATTTAAGAGTCCAAAATGTATTAGTTCAGAACAATCATCTGGATAGCATGACTCTACACCCATAACCCTAATACCAAAATTACTTTTCTACATTTAAATCATCAAAGGTTGCAAACTCGTCCACTGGGTTAGCCTCAACTTGCATAAAGACATCTTGATCATCTATTTGTGGAAATGAGTAGCATCTATGAAATGGATGATCAGTATACTACGTACTGAGTAAGGTAACGGTATAATCAAATCAAGATTACACATAATACATGAGTTCACAATAGAGAGTAAGCATATGTAAGATAATATAAAATAGTGCCAAGTAGATACTGATTTCAAGTCTCGCTATATAAATATATCATATTCCAATTTTTTTTCGCATTGAGTTTAGAGATCCTACTATTCTTAAACTGATGGAATGGTCTAAAACACCTCTTAGGGACAAAACACCTAAGCCATTATTATTATTATTTTGTGAAACAGACTCAACATCTCTCAGAGAAAAATTCACATGATCTACTATTCTTTAACTGGTGGAACGGTCTAAAATACCTATTAGAGACAACACACCTGAGACACTATTATTATCTAGTGGAACAAACTCAACACCTCGATCCTAACTCACGTAGTCTTTCACTTTAAATGATTAGTATCTTTTTCATTAACATTTTATCATCTCCTAATTGTATTTTCATTCACTTGGAGTGTGGGGCCTCACTATTCTTAATCTAATGGAATAGGCTGATACAACTCTTAAGGACAAAACACCTGAGCCACTGTTATTATTCGGTGGAATAGACTCATATAAACACCTCAGCCCGACTCACATGTTCTTTTACTTTAAATGGTTAGTATCTTATTAGAGTTTATTTTATATTCAAGATTATCATGTGGGACTCATATAGGTATGCAAGACATAAAATTGCATAATATAATTATGACTACATAATTATCCTCAAATGACCATATTGCACTTAGGTAGTTAAAAATGCTCATATTCTCCTAAGGCTTAATATATCCTAATATTAACACATAAATATCCAATATTCATTCGAAATATATATCCTTAATTATTTACATAGATATCGTATCCAACATTATTTCCCAAATACATACTTCCAAAGTTCATTACTATCAAGATATCATATCTTATAATTTTTATAAATACATTTTTCATATAACATGTCTAATATAAAAGCACGTAAACATACAAATAAGGCCCTACATACGACATGTATCCCTAACAACAAAGACAACAAGCTCTATGTACGTAAATATTAAACCTCCTCCTTCGAGATCGTCGGAAATCACCTACGAAAATAAGATAATACACGATTAGGCTCAAAGATTATAATCGAGGGAAAAGTTAAGGTAAAGGAGGGTAAAAATAAAAATAACTAGAGTCATTGGAAGCTTAAGTTACGTGGAAGTGTGGTAGAAGGTACGGTGGTTTCAATACCCCAAATTAAGCAGAGTTTTATAAGGATTGGTCTAGCTACTTATATCAACATGGTATACCATCCTTTTGGCGATTTTGTCCTAAGAACTTTGTAGTTAAGCGTGCTGACTATGGAGTAATATTAGGATAGGTGACCCTCTTGGAAAGTTTTAAAATTTTTCTAAAACTTTATAAGGAAGTGTGTAAGTGATGAAAAAGCACGCTAAAAGGAATCGTGTTGATCTGTGAGGCCAGTCAATCAATTTGAAAGCACTAAAGGTAGCCTCCATGTGGTCGTATCAACTTGGGGTTTTACAGTGGTGCTATGGTGTAATTTTAGTGGTGTTTAGTTGAGGTTTAGGGGTGAAAAGGGGGGTGCATGATCGAAAAGATGGGGCTACAAGGGTGTGTGATAGGCGGTGCACACTCAGGGTAAAAGTAGATAACCTACATGGGCAAGCTGTGCAAAGAGGCATGGCCATGCTCATGCACGCATACACAAGTAACAATGAATAGGGACGCACGGGCATGCAAAGGCAGTGCACAAGCCATGCAAGTATGCATGAGAAAACTATCCTAGCATGCATAGGCATACAACAAGGAAAAATAGAGGTGCACGGTTGTGCGTGAGCCATGCAGTTGACAAAAATGCAACAGACACCAGGATAAAAGGGAGAAAATAGTAGGGATGGATGGTAACAGTTGGTGACAATGAGCAGGAGTGATAATGTAACACCCCCAAATTCACTAGTAAAAAATTTCGTTTAAATTGAAAGGTTTAGCGGAAGCATACAAATCAAAACCGTGCACTTGGGGGTATTACCGCCACACTTGGCACTGGACCGGTTCACTCCTACCGTTCCGATTCTAAGTGCTAAGGCTAAACCAGGAAATCGTAAATAAGAATCATCAAAACATGAGTGCATCGTCATCATAAAGCATCCATGAAAACAAGATACCAACCATTGTCAGAATGTCGTTACGATTACAATTTAAAAGTTCCACTTCCAAAATACGAACATAATATAAATACGAAAACTAAGATAGATGAAAGCGAGGATCGTAAAAGAGTCCGGTCAACTCGCTCTCGGCCCCAACCAGGATAGACTCAATACTCGGCCCCACCCGACGCCTCGTAGGTGTCGTAGGCATCGAAAACAAGATCTCCTACCTGCACAAGGTCAGAAGGGATCTCTGCTCGTGGGAATGAGCATCACCTATGAAACGGGTGATCAGTACGCTACGTAATGAGTAAGGTAACAGACGAGCTAAGGCCAACACATAGCACACAAGGTCCACATTCAACACATAAATAGCATACGATGTCATGCAAGAATAGGTCTGATCACTTTCCTGATGCCTTATCCTTTGTTCTCATTAATGATAATAAGTCCATTTCGCACATTCTTCAATAATCCATGTGAGCACAGGAGCCCCACTATTATAGCCGGTGGACCGAAAATAAAAACACAGGGCAGAACGCCTCTGACCACTATTCTTACCGATGGGCCGGACTGGCCCCGCTTCACATGGTGTTTCACTGTAAGTACTTAGTATTTTTCCCGTGGTTTAACTTATTTAATTTGGGTCTATCGAGCCGAGGCCCCCACTATTATAGCCGGTGGACCGGAAATAACACACAGGGCAGAACGCCTCTTACCACTATTATAGCCAGTGGACCGGAACAAAACGCACAGGGCAGAACACCTCTGACCACTATTATAGCCGGTGGACCGGAATGAAATGCACAGGGCAGAACGCCTCTGACCACTATTATAGCCGGTGGACTGGAACGAAACGTACAGGGCAGAACGCCTCTGACCACTATTCTAATCGGTGGACCGGACTGGGCTAGCCTCAACAGTCTTTCACTTTACGTTATTAATGTCTTATCCGTGTCTTATTGAATCACACAACACCCCTGACATGCATGCGATTAATACCCTACTACTTTCCCCTCCAGAGGGTCGTTCCATATTTTGAGACTCGTACCTCTTCTCACACCCGACTTCCATCCCCCGTAGACTTAAGCATAATGGCATATAGTAAGACACAATCTCCAAGAATATAGGCCACCCCAACACATATGATATCGACTCCGTATGTCCTCATCCCTCTAGGGCCCCTCCTCGGAGACCCTAATCGGACCTATGTGGCCCCACTCTTTCTTACTTACCCAAACGTTACTTTATTCTCTATCTCGCACCTCATTCTTTTATTAGGAAATTCCCCAAATGTATTACTTTATCTCCCAAGTTCACGTGTGACCGACAAAACCCTAGTTGGCCACTCAAAACCCTATTTGACCACACCAACCCTAATTGGCCGCACCAAACTCTAGCACTTTACTTATTCAACAAGTAACCTCCCTCTTACACCCCAAAATCTCTTCTCTGATTTAGAAACCCCCGCTCATCCTTTATATAAGTCAGTTCTCACTCTCAACCCCATACTCCATCCCGCCTTGATCATTGTTACCCTTGTACCCTTCATATTGCTCATTTCCTCCCAAAAACCCTAATTAGGTCCCTTAGACACCCTTACATCGACCCACGTGAAATTTTGCACCCAAGTCTCCAATGGACCCGTAACTTTGACATTATCTTATCTACTTCTTAAATCAACATTCATCACGTAAGATTCATTCCCATGCATAATTTAAACACTCCATGCAGACTCCCCAACACCCTCTTACACACAAAACCCTAATAAGGTCTCTTATGCACCAACTTAAGTACTATTTTTCATACTAAGTCTCCAATCATTCCAAGACTCTCCCAAGCTCTTACTTACAACCCAAATCAACTTTTCACACGTAAGGATCATGTCCATGCAAGGTCTAGTCCCCCCATGCAAACTTCCCAAACGTCCACTTTTCCGTAGTTCTTTTATTATCATTTCATGCTACCAAAACCCTAGCATGCATATCCTAGAGGGCCATATCATGTCACATCATCAACATCAAATATCAACATAGAACATGTCATACTCGTATAATATAAGGCACACACATCATACCTCATTATCCACGATGCGCTACACAAAACAGATTATTCTTAACACATGCATAATACACATTAACACGGCATACTCATCATTCATCAACACATTACATCACATATAGCACTAGGACATAGCTTCGTCCTTACCTAGGTAGGCACCGGGCTTGGAGCACGCTCCTCTAGCTCCTTAGGGCTCGGATCGGGGTCACCTATGAAAAGGGGAAAAGCTAAGTATTAGTTTCCCTCAAAGTACCGTCATCCCTTATTCTAGTTTAGGATTAGGGTTTATATGACTAAAGTGGGTATTATACAAGAACTAGGGTTTTATCTTAAAGTTGGTGTATTAGCCATTACTAGTCAAAATGTATTTATTTTTTATACTAATTGTTACCCTTATATTGTTAAACCCATTAGTTCTAATCTTGTAGTAATAGGGTTTATGCTAACTATAAGAAAATAGTGATAGTAGTAGTAATAGTAGGAGCTAATAATAGTAATAATACTAATAAGGATGGTAATATTAGTTAATAATAACAATAATAACCCTAGCAGTAATAATAATAATAACAACAACCCAGTATGGTTAGGTATTAATAATAATAACCTTAGTAAGATTATAGAGATAATAATAATAGTAATAGAGTTGTTAATATTAATACTTATAAAAATAAAACTAAAGTTGAGTATAATAGAAGTTAGGGTTCCAAGGGATGTTAGTATGGTAAAAATGGTAACTTTAATATCATAAGTCACAATATTAGGAATGATGATAATAATAAGAGTAATAATAATAATAATAATAATAATAATAATAATAATAATAATAATAATAATAAAAGAATAATAATAATAATAAGCATAATGGTATTAATATTAGTTAACTTAATAGTAATTGTATGGAAATAAGGTTTAAGGCTTGGGATGAGTGGAAGACCACCTAGGGTCGGTGGTGGTCCAGCGGCGGCGTGTGGCGGCGACGGCGGCGGTGATGGGGGAGGAGAAGAGAGGAAAAGATGGAGGTGGTGGTTAGATGGGAGGAGAAAAGGGGGAGTTTAATGTGGGGGAGGAGACAGCAGGGAGAGGGGAGTGGAATGAGGGTGGTGGCGTGAGAAAGGTGGCGGCGCGCGGTGGTAGACGCGGCGGCCGAGAGTGGAGGAGGGTGGTGGAAGATGGTGGAGGTTGGTGGAGAAGGAGGCAGGGAGTAAGGATGGTATGCACAGGTAGGGGAGGACCTGTTGGTCACTTTGGGATGTGGAACGGGGCTTAATTACGACGGAGGTGGCAGCAGAGGGTGGCGCAAGGTGGCGGTGGCGTTTTTCGGGGTGGCACCTTCACACAATTGTGGTGGCTCGTACGGGGCAGGCGCGGCAGGTGGCCGGTCGGCGATGGCAGCGTCTCGTGCCCTACGATTTGCAGGGTACGTTTGGGTGTTTTCTGGAAAAAGGAAGGGGTGGCAGGACGCGTGAGGGAGTGCTGGGTCGAATTGGGGAAGAAAGGGACGAAAATGGCAGGGGGAGGACGCCGGACGACAGGCGCAGACCTGCGCGGGAGGGGAGGAAGAAGACGACTCCTGGACCGGCGGTCCAAAAAGAAAAGAAAATAGGGGGAAACCGGCCGGTTTGGCAACGGATATAAAATCCGTAAGTCAAACGCGGCGTATTGGGGGTTGTGGGAGGAAAACGCAGCGCCGCGTCGTAGGCTGGCAACGGTCATAAGGTCGTTTAGCGTGACGCGGCGTTTCGACGACTCTGAGGGCAAAACGCAGCGTATTGGGTGCACGGCGCCCAGCAGACGACACTGGGCTACGGAAAGGGAGAAAGGAAGGAAGAAAAGTTGGGCCGCGGGAAGAAAGGCCCAACAGATGGGGAAAAGAGAAAAAAAGGAAAAAAAGAAAGGAAAAGGAAGGAAAAGAAATGAAAAAGGTTTATTTAGGGTTTTGGATTTTGCATAAATTATTTAGAAAATTCTTGGGCTGTTTAGAATATTAATATTTATAAAATATTAAATAAATTCCCTTATTGCTTAGTTTAGACTATTTTAGATAAGTTTCCTTAACCTCCAAACTAATTAGGAAAAACCCAAATTTTCTTTCAATTAAACTCTTTATTATTTTCCTCTTAATTTACCTTAATTAATTCTCTACATTTGAAGTAAATAAATTTATATGCTTAATTTCCCTACTAATTCCTTATTTGGCCAAAATTTCAGAATTTAGGATTTTGGGGTATTTCAGATAAGGTGGTCTTAGTAGTTAATCCACCAAGCTTTGGGTCGTGCTTAGTGGTTGTGGTGGTGTGCGGTGGTGATGGTGGTGCTCAATGCATGAAACATAGTAGTGGTATTCGAGGAAGAAGAAGGAGAAAAGGAAAAGAGGGAGAGGTGGCTCGGACATTTTTTATGCTTGATAAAAAAATGGAAAAAATAAGGAAAAACAAATGAGGGAGGAAGAGAAAATAATGCAGTATATATATGTATATATGAGTGTGTGGTGGCATGTAAAATGGGGAGAGAAAGGATATGCAAATGATGATGATGTTGAATGTGATGATTGACAATAGCAATAGGGGGAGGATGGCAGGGTAGCAGAGGCATGAGGTTGATGGTTGTGTGTTGCAGGTGGTAAGGAAAAATACTCGCAAAGTAGAAGAGTTAAGTATTTTGGCATAGGAAGGAGGTAGGAAAAAAGAGAAAGAAAACAAAAAAGGGAAAAAGTTGAGGTTAGAATTTAGATTAAATTTTGATTAGCTAAAATAGGTAGGATTAATAATATAAATCTACCGGAATTATGGTTGGGTTACAAAATATAAATCTATCTGGGTAAAAGATTTGGAATAGGTTAAGATTTTAGAACTAAGGAATTTGGGTAAGGTTAAATAAAAATTCTCAAGATTAGAGTTAGATTATGGTATTAATTATATGGGATTATGTTTACAAAAATTTGGGGGGTATTACAGTTAGACATAATTGAGTCTAGTTAGGAACGGGATATTATACAAAATAGAACCAAAATTGTGATTGAATCGGAATATAAAAGTGTAGCAAATCTGGCTTATCTAGATAAATCAAAATAGATTAATTGATATGTCATAGTATGCTACTACCCTAAGTCAGAAAGACCCCTCTAAGGTGTAAAATGGCTTCGGGTATCCATCTCTTAGAATTAACGTCTATTTAACCACATTAATGCACTCTAATCAGTAGAGTGGGAACTTCTCTATTAAAAATTTAGAAAGTTAAGAAATATTTGAAAACCCTGAATGAAACCAAAATATATTGTATGAGCATAGAAGAGAGGAAGAAGGATTATCTTTGCCATATATAATGTTAGGGTTTATATAGAATTGGATTGAATAATCAATCCATTAGAAATGATAAGTAGTTAATAATTATTAAAATATAAATTAATGTCAGCCTTCAAACTATTAAAAAGCAACCATTGGTAATTAAGGGCACCAACAAACAATTAAAGATAAACTGACAATTTTTAAAGGTATGATTATAATGGTAACCATAACTTTCAACAATTAAACACCATTAATCAAAACAATTAAAAATCAATAGCACCCTCCCAAGTGGGTCACAAAAAAGGAGATAGATATATGAAGGTATCCAATCACAAACCAGGTTAAGCAGCGTCAACTATTGTTATGGGACTCCAAGTTTAAAGCAACCCATTAAAACCGGAAATCCCCCACTAGATCTAAACTTATAATTTTTCTTTAAAATGTTATTATCAGATGAACTAAGCCCTAAACCTAAAAACAAAGATAACTCTTGGGAAAAAAGTATATCATATCATACCCTAGTTTTATGACCATTCTAGAGAGTATGGGTATGATACTTTTCATAGGAGATGGCTATCCCTTACAGTCACATAGATGATTCCATTAAGTGCATATTACTCATGCCACTCAAACTTGGACTATAGAATTCATTAACAACTTCACATTCAACCTCAACAATCATAGTATAATTTCTAGTTAAAGAAATATAATTGAAAGATTCATTAACACAAATACAAGAGGTAGTAAGTTTCTGACTTCATTTGACCCTTTGAATATTTTGTACTTGAGTGTGACCCCATAGAATCTGATTAGATTGGTTATCCATCATAAACCTCTATATATGAGGACACAACCCCATTCCACTTGCAGTTTCATATACTAGTTTTTTATTAAGCATTTTTATCAATGGATCCGCTAACTTTCTCGTTAACCAAACATATTTAAAATAAATAACACCACACTTGAGCACACTACAAACATTGTTATGTCCCAAACAAATAGTTCTACTCTTTTCATTATAGGCCTTGTTTTCTATATAGATAATCTCTTATGCGTCATAATAAAGAGATAACAAAGCCACGAGATTTGACTATAAAGGAAGGCCAAAAATCATGGTCCTCAGCCATTAACCTTCTTGTATAGATGGCTCTTGTGCAAAAAACTTTAACTCCATTGTTGACCTAATTATACCTATCTGGATGGAAGATTTCCAAGACACTATCGTCCCTACCAAGGTAAGCACATATCTTTTGGAGTTTATATCATCACTCTCCAAGATCAAATTAGCATTATAGTAGCCCTCCAAAATTAAAGGATTCCAATAATAAGATAATCCATGATGTTTGGTACCCTTAAGATACCTCAATTGTGTAAGAGCATTCCAATGTTCTTAGCTTGGTATATGTTTATTCATGCTAAATTTACTCACAAATAAAGTATCATATCTGGAGTAATTCATTAGATACATAACACTTCTAAGAATATTAGCATATATTGATTGACCAATGCTTTTAGAGCAATTATTCTTTAGGGCCTTGTTGGATTGTATGGTGTTCACCGAATCTTCATCAAAGTCATTGATTTTTTTTTATGATTTTCCACCATATTGCTATTGACTTGGTCTAAAGCTATAATTAGTATTTTCCACTTTCATGTCAAGTATTGCATCAACTTTACTAAGGTCTTTGCTTTCAAAATCAAACTTAAGCATGTCCTTAGTTAAATCAATAAGGAATATACTAGTCTAAAAATGAGCATGTCATCCACATACAATGAAATGATAGCACATATATTCAAATCAAACTTCACATAGATGAATGAATCATACTTGCATGTAATAGTGTCATTAGACAATTTAGTAATACCAAAAATTTCATGCCCTTATTTATTTGTCTGCTTGAGGCCCATATAAAGACTTTACGAGTCTAAACAATTTGTGTTCTTTACTAGGCACCACTAAATCATCAAGTTGTTCCATATAACTTTATTTTTAAGGTACATGTTATGATTAGAATAAGCACCATTATTAATTATAATCATACGATCAATGCAAACTAAAGTACAATAACAAACACATAATCCTTATATGTCTGTCAGTATTATTTTGAACATGCTTAATGAGTCCAACATAAATAGATCTAAAGCTAATATCAATTATTATGAAGTTTGTATATATAACTTCTATTGAACACTCCCACATTTTAAAAATAGTCAAGATAGTAGGAAAATCATTTACACATCATAGGGCATATCGTCTAACCTATTATGTGGTAACTTCATGAAAATAAGACAAGCTATTAAGACCACGTCGGTCAAATGTACATTAAGATTGGTAAAGCATCATCATCATATATAGCATATACATCTAACATGTAACATAATTTCCAAAACTAAAGTTTCATAAAAATCACACTATCTTAAACTTTGCAAAATCATTACCTATGATGAGAAATATTTGTTTGATACCACCAATCATAAGACTATCATTATTTATTTAGTTTTTTCCTCTTCATTGAATCTAATATTGACAGCACATTAATTTCACTCTTAAAGCAATACCATTTTAACCATAATTTAACCTTTTCCCTTTTCAACTTGGAGGTATATTTGGTATCAAGTTAAATTATAAAATATCCCCCCAAATAAGCAAAATCAAAAGATTCCAAATCTTCATCCCATACCAAATTTAGAACATAGTCATGCCATAAGCATGACCTTATAACTAATGAGTCATAACATAAAACAAACCAACATTCAACAAAGCATTTGCCGCTAAAAAAAGCTATTAACAACAGTGGAAAAGAAAGATACTTACATGAATATTTATATTCATCCTTTTAATCACATAAATATGAATATTAACTAATATACATGAATATAAATATGAATATCCCAACTCGTGTTTGATTGGATTTTTATATCCCAATTTTTTATGCTAAACCTTAATACTCACACCACTATTATGCATGATATTCTTGTCATATTACTCTTTTATATAGAAAGTACTACCATTAATCATAGACGGGTTGTAACATAATACTTTTAAAGAAGGGGTGTGATCACTAATACAAATTAGTATCAAGATCAAACACTGTAATGTCAACCACTTCAAAAATAAGTTATTGTGTTTCTCTAATAATTTTTTCTCACTTCTAGATAGATTTAAAGCCTTGATTATATCCATGTGTTGTTGAACAAATGGTTGGACATCAATTGAATTATGATGCACATATTATTGAGTTTTTCTCAATGTGTTAGTGCCATTTTGTTATACTTTAGTTTGAATCCCCAATAAGTTGGGTGTGTCATCTATTGCACAACAAATAAGTTTCCATAGTTTATAGTTTATATAGAATAAGTTTATCCCTTTACACTCATATGATAACTTATTCTACAGAATAACTATTCAATCAACTAATTCCCTAATTGATTAATCAAGTAGTCAATCAAATTCATCCAATTAACTCCCACATTGACTAATTGTTTAATCAATCAACTTCCTATAAATCAACAAATAAATTAGCATCCTTTAATTAAATTCCAAATGTACTAATTATTTAATCAATCAACTTCTTATAAATTTACACTGTTGACTAACTATTAATCAATCAATTATATATGTTAACATAGCCCCTCAAAAGGCATCAGTTTGTCAATCAAGAACTTATGTCGATGTTGAGAATACACTTCAGCTAAGATGTATATGGTCTAATGATTGTAGAAACATAAGGAAAGTAAATCATTTGTTGTTTAAAGTTTTCATGTATAGAATGACAATAGATTTCAATATGCATTATACGTCCATGGATGATCATATTGGAAGCAATTTAGAAAGAACTAGTATTATTAGCATGGAGATGCATGAATTGAAGTTGAGGAAACCCAAATTCACCTATTAAACTATGAAGCCATGTGATCTCATAACAAGTAGAAGGCATAGTTTGATACTTAGACTTAGTGGAGGACTTAGAGACCTTATCTTACTTCTTAATCTTCCAAGAAATGGAAGTATTACCTCAAAAACAAAAAACCAGTGGGCATTGGCACAACAAACGAAATTAGAAACACCATAAATCTTTACCTACAAAGATAAGCTAATAAAAAAGATTAAGCTACAGGAGGAAGTGCCCTCCAAATAGAGGGTAATACAATGAACAAAGCCTAGATGGAGATTCCTATGAGCTTGCACAATTTGACTAACTTGTTGGATAACAAAAGAGATGTTTGGATGAGTAGTAGTGAGGTATCTCAAACTCCCAACTAGTTGTCGATTATAATATCCTCAAATTAAGTGGTATATTATAAGAATTGATATGGATATTTATATCCTCATGTTATATCATCCTTTTAGTGATTTCATTCTAATAACTTCATAGTTAAGTGGTCTTGACGTGGATTAATTTTAAGGATAGATGACCTTCCTAGGAAGTTTTTAGAATTTTCTTGAATATTTCTTAGGAAGCGTGTTAAAAGGACTCATATTGATTTGAAGTGCTAGTAATATAAAAGTGCTCTAGGGTAGCCTCATAACCTTTATGGGGGTGAGGTGTTATTAGATGGCTAACAAGTGACCTTTATGTAATCTTATTGACTTGAGGTGTTACATCAATATAAGGATGGACTTCTAAAGTAGCGAGAATTAGATTACATGATTGAAGTCTAACTAAGAAAATAATTTCTTGTGTATATTTATATTGATGTAACAAAGAACCAAACGAAGCAATTTGAACCTCTAGACCCAATAAATACTACAGAGTTCCAAGGTATTTCATGTCAAAGGAATTCTTAAGATGATGTTTTAACTATTGAATTAAATCTTCATCTGGCCCCAAAATCATAATATCATCAACATAGACTAGAAGCAATACTATACTAGATGAAGTCTTGCATAGAAAAAGAGAGGAATATAACAGACTTTGAGTAAATTGAAATTCAAGAAAGGTAGCTTGAAACTTATCAGATCATGCTCGAGGTACTTGTTTAAGGTTGTATAAGGATTGCCACAATTTTCAAGCATGCTAGGAGGGGGAGACATATATATTTCTTCCTTAAGGTTCCCATGGAGAAATGATTCTTCACATCCATCTATCATAGAATTCATCTTTACAAAGCAGTAATAATTGTAATATTTTGAAGGGCTTGTAGCTCCTTAGACATATTTTGTTGCCTTTAAGCTTGAGATGTAGTTTTTCTATAAGTTTAAGGTATAGAAACATGATCAAGAGTAACAGTTAATGAGATATTAGAGAATACATTCCTATCAAGAGCATTAATAGGGCGAGTAGAACCCATAGTGTAGGAACCACATGGTCAAGCAGTGGACCAGTATTGTGAAGGGGCATTGGAACGTGTGGGAGACGCCATTAGTAAACAAGACCTAGCTTAAATATTTCAAAAAAAAAGGAGATAGGTCATCAAAAGTCATAAAAGGAACTAAAGAATGGTCATATATAGTGTTTGTTTGGAAGAAATACTATTTTTAAAATAAAGTAACATTTCTAGATATCCGAAATTTGTTTGAATAATCATTATAAGGTAGGGATACATCCCATAAGTCCACATATGATTAATTGTGTACTAAGATATACGGTGATCATTGGGTGGTAAATGAAAAAAAAACATATATGCCTAAAAGTATAAAGAAATTAATAATTCAAGGGTTCAGAAAATAAATGAAGATAAGGAGTATCATAGTCTAATGTGATAGCAGTGGATAAGTCTTCAACCCAAATTTTAGGTGGAACGGATGACTCAATTAATAAAGATTGAATTGTGAAGAATATTATGGTTCTTATATCCCATGAATCCATTTTTTTGGGAGTATATGGACAAGAATGCTGAAAGATAATGCCCTTATTTTAGAGATATTTATGAAAGGAATAAGACATGTATCCCCCCAAGTTAGATTACAAGATTTTTATGGAGGCATCAATTATGTTTCAATAAGAGTAAAAAAAATTGAAGTATAGAAAATAAATATAAGTAAATTGGCTATAATATTAATGAACATAATAAAGTATTTGATAGGATTGGCCCCCAAACATCAATATGAACAAGCCCAAAGCACTTAGAAGCACGACTTCCATGGGTAAAAAATTGTAAAATCTTTCTTTAGCAAGGCGAAAAGGAGTACATTCAAAGGATATAGAAAAAATTAATACTAGTATTTTTATTACCTAATAAATCATGTTTGATAAAATGTATCAAAATAATAGAGTTGGGATAGCCCAACCTTTTGTGCTACGATTTGTGCCTAATTTTAGCTCCATCGCAAGAAAGAAAAGTGGTACTTGGAATAAAAAATTGAAAGGAAAACAAATGTCCCACTTTAGGCACCTTCACAATCATTGTCTCTAACGCCTAATCTTGCACAAGACATCCACTACAAGAAAATTTAACATTATAGTTTTGATCCACTACTTGATCAATAGAAATCAAATTAGTAGATAATTTTAGAGGGACAAAAACATTTCAAAAATAGGAACCCAAGTTACCAATGGTAGTAATTGGAAGATTATTACCATCATCAACCTGTATATTTTATGTTCCTTTATATTTTTGAACATTATAGGGAATGTTGAAACTACCAATCATGTGATTGGTAACTCCAAAATCAGCAATCCAAGTAGAAAATGAGCCAGTACGAGTACCATGTAAGACTAAAGATAAGAAAGCAAACATAATCATTTGCTAACCCATTATAGGTGTGAGTTTGGATGACTCAAAAGATCTAGTAGATAACGATGGCTTCACATTAGATTGAAAATATTGGGATTGTTGATTTTGACGTCTAATGTGACACTCTTTAATAATATGACCCTCTTTTTTGCAATAGTTGCAAAAATTCTTCAAACTATTATGAGATATGTGACCATACCCTTCATAGTTGTAACATTGAACTTTGTTCTTATCTTTCCTTTATGTTGCATAAGCAACAATTATGCCTCAGAAATGACAACATTTGATCTCATACTTATTTAAGTGGACAACCTTTCTTCTTCCCATAAAAAATCACTTTTAAAATTATCCAAATAAATAATTGAATTAATGTTCAACAAAACTCCTCGCTCAATTTCAAAAGTTTATCTTGATTTAATCATAAATTGATCATGCATAGTCTCTTTGTGAACTTCCTAAATTGCTTTTAGTGCCACCTTAGGAGCATTGGCAAAAATGATATTAGAATACTTGGTCCACAAGTTAATACAACCAAAATAAAAGCATTCAATTGTTAAGTTAACTTAGCTAAAATAGTTAAGTTACAATTCTAATTGGAATTTCCAAGCACTATGAGTTTGATGGTAAATACATTCAAGATATTCCTACATGGCCTTAGTTGTAGTAAAAAAATTAAGATTTGCCATGATATATGGCTCTATTATGCCCAATAGCCAAGTAATCACCCATTAGACAATTTATATCCTTTCAGTGGGCATAATAGCAATGCTATCAATATGATCAAATAAGCCTTTGCCCTTCAATAAAATCTTTAACTAAAATTCCCATATAGCAAAGTTATTTCCAATAAACTGAATAATACCATTCTCAATAGACCTATTTATAAAATAAATAAATAAAAAACTAAGGCTGAAAAAATTTCTCTAAAGAGCACCACATCAAAATCCAAAAAAAAACAAAACAAAATGATAGTACTAACCAAAACTAAAGACAAAACAACCACAAGATGCAAAATGATAACCTTCCAAATTAGATATGCAGTATACAACAACGGATATGAAGGAAACGACATCAACAATCTAGATACAGCCTCAGAAAACTAGTATAGTGAATACAAGGACACAAGAAATCATGATAAACTAATTTGATGGACTGAGGAGAAAAAAACTTAACAGTAGTATTAGAGATACAGTGAATTAAAGAAGGTTCCTAGGATATAGACGGTCCATCATGAGCACGATGACCAAGCCATCAAGCATCCGCCGATCTTTAAAGGGAATACCTAGCTATGCTCACCCTCCTAGCCTTTGGGAAATTGATTATCTTGAAAGTCTTATCAAAGTCACATATCCAACCCTCTAGGATGATTGGATCCTCCTCTTTGGTATACGTTGGTGGGTGATGACTAAATAACCTTCTAAGTAAATCCTCTCTAATACCTTCTTATGGGTGATACAAAGGTGGAGGCAGTGGTAGACATTGTATGAAGTCCATTAAAGCCTCGATTGTCTTCTCTAAACAACTAACATGCTCACTTAGAGCCATGGCAAGCTAGATACAAGATAGTAAACATTTTAGGATAAGCAAGTCCATATTAATGACATGTAAAGAACAAAAGGACATTCAAAGGCCACCTAGACTACCCATTCTCAACTCGTCACAAGTTAATATGGATTTTTAAATAATTGAGTTTTATGAAATAAGAATGAGAGATATAAAATTAGGAAACAGTTCATTAAAACCCAAATTTAAAAAAAAAACACTGTAATAAAAACTAGGGCTTTGATACCAACTTTAAACACTCCAAAATTTAATACTAGTTTTTTTTATGTAAACTAAACATAAGATTAGTGGGTGTTACTGCCATACCTAATATGAGTTTGGTTTACCATACCATTCTCATGCTAATTATAAGGCAAAACTTTACAACGATTTAAATAAGATAAAGAGAGAATGAGAGAATTCCATTAAAAAAAGTAAAGGTTTGGAGATAAACATTGAATACAATGCTAATCAAAATATAATAAAAGGGAAACCAATGTAACTAAGAGTTTATAAAGTATTTGGGTAAAAACTCAAACTATGACCACAACCAAATAAATAGTCACTCTTCTACATGTAGAGCATAAATTCAACAAAGTTGTCGAGATGGTAATAAAAAAAACGTGTGCATCAAAAATACGGTAGTCTGCTTATTAGAATGGGCAATATTTATGAAAATGATAATTAATATTTGTATATTGAGTAAAGTAACAAATATATATCACTAAGTTAAGGCATGCAACACATAAGGTCACCAAGAAGAAATTCCATATGCATACTACTCATGATTATGAATTACTTAAGATGTGACCATTTTAAATATCCATAATTAGGTGATCAACAAACCCATTTCATTAGCATATTAAGATCAAGGAACTGAATGTAACAATACTCTCCCTTTTCTCCTGTAGATGGAAGAAAGATAGTCAACATTACTAAAACTTACACATCCAAGGTAAAACATGCCTAGGCTACTACTAAACATGAAATGAATACCCCTTATAAATTGATGGATCAATCATATAGTAGAATATGATCCTCTAATTCTATTAGGACCAAAAAATTAAGTTTAATAATTCCAAAGTACGTGGCTCTGACTCATGTGTTATTCTACTTTAAATATTAATATCTTATTAGTACCTTAACCAAAACTTGGCACATAACAAATGCATAACTTGAGTTACTTAGGTCATTGTAATTCCACTTTTATTATCATTGGTTTATCATAAGATTAATTACTTATCACAATTCTCGGTTATCATGAATTCATTCCAACAATTGATAGCATTAAACATTTAGAGTGTATCACTAACAACGCAATGAACACGCTATATGGAGTAAAGGCAATAAATAAGAATAGTTAGCAAATACATAAATAAATATTTCACAAGGTAAAAGATCATAATACACTTATAAACATTAATTTCTCAAATACACCATAACTTCATCTATAAGGCTTTCTAACTCACCAAATTTAACACACTAACCTAAAATAATATTTAAAAAATTATATCTAAAAATAATAACTTAACTCCAAATTTTCGCAACATTTTGGTTATTATTCCCAATTTTAACATTTTATCATAAAATCATACCTTATGCTTATTCATAATATATCAAGATAATTCACAAATCTTCATTTTAGTATTTTGGTTGATATAATTCTTATACAACATCCAATTTTCTTTATTTAACCAAACAGGACCAAGATGTCCTTGGTTCACCTAAATATCTCCAATTTTATTATTTTCATAACTTAAGTCATCCCATCCAAAACCTAACATACTATATATCAAGTTCATTATAAAAACCTCAAGGAACACAACATACTTATTTTTTTTTCAAAAACTTACAAGAAGGCCATTTTACCCCTAAGGTTGAGACCCCGTCTAAAATTCACCCTATTATACAAGTCTCAAAATATTACTAATTTAAAACACAAAAACATTTATATTATTATCATCCTAAAAATATAATTTTTAAAGATTAAAACAATCTACAACACCACAAGACCACATGATTGAGACCTCCTGAAGGCCTAAACCCCCCAAATTTTGAGATTTCAACCTATTACACCAATTAATATACTTAGGCATAATTTTAATCTTCTCAACCCAAAACTTAAAAAAATATAACATAATATACTACCATGCTTAGGATTTTATGGTCAATCCTAGTAAGGCACAAAATATTGCAACTTCTCATAAAATCATGAAACTTATAAAATCATGCATTTTACCAAGTAATACATGTGTATGGATAAAGTAAAACCTACACATGCTTTCTAACATAAAATACAAAAATCATACAAACCAACACAAATGAGCCCTAATATAGAGATATATATTTCTCACCAAAGGTACTTCAATCTCTATGCACAAAATACTCCTAGACTCCTTTTTTCACCCATGGATCACCTAAAATGATGCAGGAGTATCCCATAATAATATTTTACTAATTCATTTTTCTAAGTTAGGAAATCACAAAACATTCTTAACTTGGATAAATAATTAGCTAAATAAGAGAAAATAAGTGGAGATACCAGCCCATACACCAACCATGCAAGCAACATGTATGATCGTGCATGGTGGCATGTCCGGCCCAAGCACAACCAATTATGGTAGCATGTCCATCCCAAGCCCAAGCATCTATGGTGGCATGTCAAGCCCAAGTCTAACAAGCTATTTTTTTTTGTTAAATTCCAAGTGTTATGCTACCTAAGAAGCCAAGCACAATCAGCCTTATTACTAAGCAATTTTTGAAGAAAAAAAGAGAGTAGAAAAAAGCAAAAAAAAAAGGTGGATGGTGGAGTAGCCAAATAAATTCAGCCAACTTAAATTTAGGTAATAATCATCTCAAGCTAATAAATAGCCCAAGTTAACCCCATCTACTGGACAAAAATTCTAACCCCACAAATCATCTTTTTTTGATTGACTAAAGCATGAGGGCTGATTGATTAAGTATAGGGAGTGAGTGGGTGATTGTACTTTGATAAATCAACTTGTATGGTCATCCATATGGAGGTATGGGTGTAAAAAATAAAGCCACAACACCCTCCATGTGTTGAACCTGATCTTATTAGAATCCAACTCCTTATTAACTTGTATTAGGAAACTAGATTGGTTATAATATAACTAAGTAGGTAAAAAGAAAGGGTAGAATAGACTTTTTATACTCATGGCTGCCCTATTGAATTGAAATCTGAATTTTGAGCTCCCATATTCCCCCTCTACAAAGTTGACTAAAATTTTATTTTTTTTAATGTAAAATCTCACAATTCTTATATCAAGTGTTGAAACTTCGAGTGGTAATAGTGAGTGTTTGATCTTTGTTCCTACCTTAGTTCAAATACTATCCTACTTCAAATTTCAATGGTCAATTATCCCATAAGCCACCATCTTTTAATAGGCATGTGTCAACTTGTTTAGCATATGTATCAAATTGGTGTCAAAGCTTACGGTAGAGAATTTGAGATAATTTTCCTATCCTCTTTTATTTATTTACCCCATCTAAGCCCAAACACTTCACAAGAAAATTTATATCAACCCACCATAATTTTTGAAGCATACTTAAACTTAACCTCCCTTAACCAAACACATCCTCTTCCTCTATTATTTTCTTCTTCAAACTCAACCAACTATGGGTGATGAGAAAATCCCAATATTCTTGAACCTTGAAAAGGCACAAAACTTGAGAAGAGACTATGCCATTGAAAGCCTTCTATAACACACAAACATTTTGTAACCTTAATTTTGAGCTTTTAGCTGTTTATCCAAAACATAACCCTTAAATATTAGCTTAATTATTTTTGTTAACCCTTAACTCACCAACCTAAATAAATTCTTTGATAAATTATCCTAATTATTTTATCTTTTTTATTATTTAAATCTACCCTAAACCAATACTTTTACCCAATTTATTTTTATTCTAATTAGATACCTTAAAACTGAATAAAATAATTTTATCTGAATCCCAAATTTAACCTAATTCTAATTATAGCTATAAGTTTATTTTCTTTTTTCCATTTTTATTTTTCACTCTCTTTTTCTTTTTCTCCCAACACTTAACCCGCTTTCTTTCTTTTTTTCCTTCTCCTCCCAACATACCCAGCTTAGCCCATTTTTTCCTTCTTATTTTTTCTTTTTCTCCCCGGCTGGCCTAACCCAACCCATTACCCATTTTCTTTTTTTTTTCTTTTCTTATCCCTCTCTCTCTCCCAAACATGCCCCTTCTACACCACCTCTGCACCCCCAGTATGTCAAACATGCCGTTATGTGCCCATGACATCATCGACCCCCTTTCCCCATCACGCCAAACCAAACCCTACATGCTCCCTCACATGCATTTCCTTTCCCCTTTTCCTCTGCACGGCCTACCATTTACACTCCACTGTAACTTGCATTATCCCTATCTACATCACCTAAACCCACCTTCCTCACCTCTTCTTTACGCCAAACCATTCTACCTTAACCTCGTGCATATACATACACACCTAGCCAGCTAACTCCCCTTCTCTTTGTTTGACACCAAACTCCCTCATCCTTCTCCTTCATTCCTTCTCATTTCCTTCATCTTCTCCCTCTAGCTAATTATACTTCACGACCAGCCACCTTAACCAACACACCCCCACCACCTACCTCAACCCTCCTCTATGTCTCCCATCTCCTTCCCATCACATAAACACTATACCACCATCGACTCACGTCATCGCCACCATCATCTAGCCTTTGTTGTACAGATGCCTTATACCACCTTCCCCTACCATTGTTTTTCTTTTCCCTCATCACCGCCATTCATCGTCGACTATCCCTCACCATCACTTGTCTAACTAGCCAACCAATCCTCTACAACACTACTTGTGCCCTTCCTACCTTGCTAGCCAAATACCGTAGCCCTTCCAACTCTATCACACCACCAACACACCATAGACCACCCATTAACCTCTCCCTACCTAATACCACCACTCTCCCTATCTCCTTTTCTTTGTATTGAGACAACAATCACACTACCATCCCTGGCCTCCAACTACCCTTGCCAACACCTACACCCCATCGCCTCCACCAGCAAACCTACTCCCCTCCCCTAAAGCCCTTCATGTAATGTCCAAGCTCACATTGTATGAACATCATGAGGAGTTTATAAATTTTTTTACCCATTTTCACATTAAGGGTATTTTGGTAAATTCTCCTATATTAAATATTTTAATAGAAACTATTATTTTATTGGTTAAATATTAATGTGGTTAATAAGGTATTATTTTTAAGTACAAATGTTTGATTAGCAGAGTCTAATAATTTTGAGTATGTTACCGATAAATTGTGTTTTTTGCCAAAAATTAAATAATTATTATACTCCACTAAAATGTATAGATATTGTATAATAGAATATTAGGGTTTTGATGTATAATTTGTATTAAGCATGTTTTTCACGTTGAAAATTATTTGCTTAATAATTATAGCATGGAATTTGGTAAAATAAAGTATATTAACTTGAGGAACTTATTGTGTCTACGGAATATTTGTTAAAATGGTTTAAATATTGTGAATAAATTATATATGTCATATATGTTCATTTTAATAGGCTAAGCATGCTTGGGTATATTTTTACCATATATATTATTATTGTGTGCCTTATGGGTAATTGGATCATTTAAGTGTATCATAATATTTATTCCAATAAAAATGCCTAATATGTCTCAATTATGAAGATGTGTGATTTTATTTTTTAGAAACACATATTTTGGCATGGTTATTACTATTACTATTATTATTATTATTATTATTATTATTATTATTATTATTATTATATGCCCGAAAGGTATTTTGATCATTTTAAGTGTATCATGATAACTATTCTTATAAGTATGCCTATGCATTATTTATTATTGATTATGAGAATATGTGATTGGATGTTTGATAGACGCATGTGAGGGTTTTACGTATAAATTTATGCATAAGGAAAACAATGGTCACTTGGTGTATTTAGTAATTTATTTGCATATTATACGACTTAATAATTGCATATTATTCTTTTAGTGATAAGTTAATAAATATAATGGAATTAGTATTTAAAATGCATGATAATGTGGATATTTTAGCCTCAGGGGAATTTTGGTCATTTTGACCTAAAGTTGGATGAAGTAGAGAAGCACACAATGTCACATTTTCTTAGAGGATTAAGGAGTGAAATTACACACAAGGTGGAGTTGTACAAGTACTACACCTTAGATAAGCTTTTTCATTTAGCTACTATGGTGGAGAAACATAAGAAGGAGAAGAAAGGGCCAAAGTTTCCTCAAGAATGGTTCACAAACAAAACTTCCAAGGAGTCCCCCTCATAATCTAAGTCATCCCCTCATATTTGAAATGTTGAAGTGAAGGAAAAAGAGAAAGTTTTTAGCTTTGAACCTAACAAACCAAAGGTTGTGAGGTGCTTGAAGTTTCAAGACCTAAGACACTATCAAAATGAGTGATCCAACAAAAGAGTTATGACTCTTTTGGACTTAGAGGAGGAAATGGAAGAGACCAAATTGGTCTATAAGGAGGAGGAAGAGCAAGAAGAGGTTCCCCTGGATGTAGGAGAAGCCTTAATGGTGAGAATGGTATTGCACACTAAGGAGTTTGTGAAGGAGGAGACACAATGAGAGAACATATTTCAAGCCAAGTGCACAATCCTTGGTAAGGTAATTTTTTTCATATTATTGATGAAGGTAGTTTTGAAAATGTATCCTCTTACACACTTGGGGAGAAACTTCACTTTCCTACCATTCCACATGTCAAACCATATAAGCTACAATGACTTAATATTGAAAGCATTGTTTAGGCGACCAAGCAAGTTATAGTTCCTTTGTCCATTGCAAAAATTTACCAAGATAATGTGGTATGTGATGTGGTTCCCACGGACGCTTGCCATTAATTCCTTGAAAGACCTTGGTAATATGATAAGCATGTCTAAGAAGATGGTAAGAGGAACACTTATTATTTGAAATTTGTCAAAAAGAACATTGTACGCACACCCCTTAGTCCCTATTCTTGACTTTTTAGGTGGGACCCCAAAAAAAGTCTTATTTTTAGATATCAAGATGATAAACAAGGTGAGAGTCAAGGGGAAGGTCATATATTATTTGTTGTCGCTTGAAGATAATGAAATGGAGGAAGTGACCCATAGGTCAAACCTTTGCCAGGGAAGTTTGGGGATGTCTTACCAAATAATATACCCCTTAAGGGGAATTAAACACCAAATTAACTTGGTCCCTAGTGCTACACTCCCTAACAAGCCACTTATAGGTGTAATTTAACAACCCCAAATTTACTACTAAAAATTTTTGTTTTAAGTAGAAGTGTATAATTAAATATGTGGGTATTACCATCGTAATTGACATAAGTGTGGCTTACCCACCATCCTTACGTTAATCACAAGGTAAAACGATTAGAAAATTTAAAACATCATTAGAAAGAGACGAGATAACTTTTAATAACATCAAATAAGTGTTTGGAGATCAACTCCGACTACAATATTAAAATATAACAAAAAAGGAATCTCATGGAACTAAGAGTCCAAAAAGTTATCCGGTAAAACTATCATTCGGATAACATGACTCTACGCCCAAACCTTGATATGAATGAATCACTCCTCCACATATAACGCATCAAAGGCTACAAAATCATCTACCTGGTCCTCCTCAACCTACACATAAACATATGGGTCATCTACTCGTTGGATTGAGCAACACCCATAAAACGGATAATCAGTACACTACTTACTAAGTAAGGTAACGGTATAGTTAAGTAGGGTTACACATAATCCAAGAATTCTCATAAGCAATTCATACATGTGCAAATAGAAAAATGCCAGATAATTACTGATTCCAAGTCTTTCATTAGATATACCATATTTCAATCTTTTATTTACGTTGAGTTCAGGGACTTCCACTACTCTTAAACCGATGGAATAGTCTAAAATACCTCTCGAGGACAAAACACCCGAGACCCTATTATTATCTAGTGGAATGGAGCCAATACCTCTCAGAGTAAAATATTCTTGAGTGACTATTTATTAAACCAGTGGAACGATCTAAAGCACCTCTCGGGGACAACGCAAATGAGCCACTATTATTATCCGGCTGAACAGACTCAAAATCTCGATCCTAAATCACATAGTCTTTTACTTTAAATGATTAGTACCTTTCTATTTATACTTTAACTCTGAATTGTATTCACATTGAGTATGAGGCCTTACTATTCTTAATCTGGTGGAATGGACCGAAGCACCTCTGAGGGACAATACACCCGAGCTACTATTATTATCTCGTGGAATGGAGCCATATAAACACCTCGACCCAACCCAAGTGATATTTCACTTTACATGATTAATATCTTATTCGGAGTTGATTGTATATTATCATGCTAAACTCAAGAAATACAATTAAACACATAAGTATGACCACGTAATAATCCTTAAATAACCATAATACCCTCAAGTAATCAAGACAATCTTATTCTCCCAAAGCCTTTATAAAACCTAAAATATATACATTTTCAATCATTATTTGAAGTATATATCCTTAGTTTTCCATAGATATCTTGTATCCTATATTATACCCAAACATGTGCTTACATAATTACATTATTCTCAAGATTATCATTCCATAGCATTTCCATAATTTAAATTATTCAATATAACATACTCAACACAAAATCATATATAAATATACAAGTACCACGTAAATCCCTAGCTACGACATGTATCCTTATAGACAAGGACATCAAGCTCTATGCACGTAAATCTTATACCTCCTTAGAGATCACCAGAAGTTCACCTATGAAAA
This sequence comes from Tamarix chinensis, assembly GCA_030549775.1. Taxonomy (NCBI): domain Eukaryota; kingdom Viridiplantae; phylum Streptophyta; class Magnoliopsida; order Caryophyllales; family Tamaricaceae; genus Tamarix; species Tamarix chinensis. The sequence goes on from CM060174.1 coordinate 111,761,908, forward strand.
AAAGATATAATATGATTTGGATTGGAGGTTAAAAATTAAGAGGGAGATTATGGTAGAGAAAGGTGGAATTTACCAGAGTCAAATGGAAACTTGAATTATATTGAAGTGTAGAAGAGCGTGTGGTGGATCTATGGTTAAATTTTGGTGGTGTTTGAACAAGATTTGGGATGAAAATAAGGTTGCACGGCTAAAATGGGAAGCTACATGGCCAAACGGTGCAAGAGTTGCACAACCATACAGTAACAGTGCACAACAGGTCGAAGGAAGAAAAGACACACGGCCAGGTAGTGCAGGAATTGCACGGCTATGTAGCACTGGGCTGAGAGGAAATAAAAGACACGGCCAGATGGTGAAAGAGTTATACGACTATGCAGTAGGGTATCTGAGCATTACATGACCATGCAGCAGGTCGTGCACAGATCATGCACTCTGAAACTCTACAACAACCGAGGGAAAAGAGAAGGAAAAAGAGGCAGTAGTCAATGGCAATGGTCGGCAACGACGAGGGAGAAGGTTGGGGTAACCTTGGTGGTCAGTCCATTGTTTAAAAGGCTATTGGTGGTGGCTTGGGTGGTGCTCGGTGGTGGATTGGGTGTTTCAAATGCCAAAATAGGGAAGAAGGAGGAAGAAGAAGGAGAAAGGAGAAGGAAGAAGAGAATAAGGTTGGGGAGCTGATGGATGATAATAAAATGGAGTATTGGAGGGGTATTTATACTAGTAAGGTTGTGTACCTTAGAGGAGAAAAAATGGCAGGGTGACGATGATGACAATGATGATTCTACCAAGAAGAATAAGAAAGAAGAAAGAAGAGGATATGGGGGATGGTGATGGTTGAGAGGGATGGGAGTCAGGCAGAGGCACAAGGGAGTGATGATGAAGAAGAAAACATGCACGGGAGGAGAAGGTAAGGAGAAGAAGAAATAAGAAGGAAGAAGAAGGGTGGAAGGGATGCGAAAATAGAGTAGCAGCAAGGAGAGTAGTAGTAGTAGTAGTAGTATTCGAAGAAGAAGAAGAAGAAGAAGAATGGCATGAGGGAGTGGTCGAGATGGTAGGGTGATGGTGAGAGGAAGCATGTGACTGGGAGGCAAGTGGAGGGAGGTGTAGAAGAATCAAAACTCCTCACGCCATAAAATCGGTGTAGGAGAAGAAGGAAAAAGAAAATAAAAGAAAAAGGAAGAAAAGGAAATAAAGGAAGAAAAGAACAGGAGAAAGAAAAGGAAAAGAGAGAAATGTTAGGGAATTAGGATAAGATTAGGAATTTTGAATTAGCCAAATAATTTAGATTAGAAGATTTTGGTTTCAGTTTACAAATTTTAGTTTATCTGAATCAAGGTTTTAGTTTCACTTAAAGTTTCAGGACTAAGAAATATGGTTAGGCTAATAATAAGATTTATTGATATTAGATTCAAATTAGGGATAATGATGCCGGAATAGGTTAAGCAAATTTTTTGGGTGTTACATGTAATCCTAAGGAGGCTAGGGAACTACAAAGGCAAGTTAACGAGTTATTATAAAATGGGTTCATTAGATAATCCCTTAACCCTTGTTTGGTACTAGCCCTTTTGGTACCAAAGAAGTATGAGAGTACGAGGGTGTGTGTTGATAGTATAGTTTTCAACAACATCACCATCAATTATAGTTATCCTATATCTAGACTTGATGATATGTTAGATTACTTACATATAGCTTGTAAGTTTTTAAAGATTGATTTGAGGAGTGGATACTACCAAATTGGAGCAATGGAGGGAGATGAATGGAATACCACCTTCAAGACCAAGGGAGGATTATATGAATGGGTGGTGATGTCTTTTGGTCTCTCCAATGCACCCAGCACCTTCATGAGGCTCATGGATGAAGTCCTAAGGCCCTTTATCTCTAAATTTATTATAGTGTACTTTGATGATATACTTGTGTACACCTTTAGTAGTGAAGACCATGTAAAGTATTTAAGGCTTGTATTTTTAGCCTTTAGGAACAACAAGTTGTATAGAAAGTTAGAGAAATGTGACTTTTTTATACCAAAATTCACCTTCCTCTGGTTTGTTGTATCAAAGGATAGTATTTTAATGGATAAGTTAAAGGTGGAAGCAATAAGGTCATGGCCCACACCCACATCCATTACCCACGTTCGATCCATTTATGGACTTGTCTCATTTTATAAGAGATTTATAAAAGAATTTAGCACTCTTTTGGCCCCTATTACTGATTGTCTCAAGAAGAGAGAATTCAAGTGGACACCCACAGCCCAAGAAGTATTTGAGGTGATTAAGGGAAAACTAAGTAAGGCCCCCATCTTGAGACTACCAGATTTTGCTAAAGTTTTTGAAGTTTAATGTGATGCAAGTGGAGTTGGGATTGGAGCAGTCCTACAACAAGAAGGTAAGCCAATAGGCTATTTTAGTGATAAGCTCAGTGGATCAAGATCCAACTAGAACACATATGTTAAGGAATTTTCTACTATTATTAGGGTTCTAGATCACTGGTCTTATTATCTAAGGTCCACATAATTTGTATTACATAAGGATCATGAGTCTCTAAAGTATGTGAATATGCAACATAAGCTCAACCCTAGGTATGCTAGGTGGAAAGAGTTTTTATGATCCTTGTCTTTTATAGCAAAACATAAGAGTGTCAAAACCAATATAGTAGTATATTCCCTCTCTAGAAGGTATTATATGTTGTCCCTGTTAGAATCTCGAGTCTTAAGGCCTGGATACTTGAAGGAGTTACACAAGGATAATGAAGTCTTTACAAGATACTTTGAAGGATGAGACAATCTTCAAATCTCCTATGTTATACAAGATGGATTCCTCTTCAATAATACCAAGCTTTGAATTTTGAAGAGTTCCATTTGAGAGTTGTTGATATGAGAAGCACATGGAGGTGCGCTAGCTAGAAATTTTTGGATCAAAAAGACCTATGACGTACTTCACGAGCACTTCTATTGGCCTAAGATTATAATTGATGTATGTGGAGTCATATCTAGATGTGTTACCTATCAAAAGACTGAGAGACACTTATACTAAGGACTCTACACTCTATTACTCGTCCCTCATCAACCTTGGGGCCATGTGAGTATGAAATTCATAGTGGTTTTGCCTAGAACTCAAAGGTAAAATGACGTCATTATGGTAACAGTGGATCATTTTTCTAATATGGCTCACATCGTCCCTGTTCATAAGATGAATGATGCCTCTTATATAGCTTATCTATTATATAAAAAAATAGCAGGGTTGCATGATATTCCTAAGTTCATTATCTAATATTAGAATACCAAGTTCATTATCTATTTATGAAAACATTTATGGAGGTTGGTTAGCACTAAACTTCTATTCAACACCGCCTACCACCCACAAGCTGATGGACAAACCAAAGTCACTATTCATACCCAGAAAACTATCTTACACGGCTGGGTTCACAAATCTCTCAAGGATTGGGACCTTAAGATTCCTCAAGCTAAATTTACATACAATAGGTCCCCCACATACTCTAATGGCCATTCGCCTTTTGAGACATAGATGGTGCCAGCCTCGTCATGCCCATTGAGCTCATTTTAACTTCTATCAAGGCCCAAATAAAATTTAAATCCAAAGATAGAATTCAAGCCTTTAAGAAATTACATGAATAAGTCAGAGCAACAATCAAGAAGGTTAATGAAATAAATGAAAGGAAGGCCAACCAACATCAGAGAGAACAAATTTTGTGTTGGGAGATCTCATGTGGATACATCTGAGAAAGGAAAGGTTTCCCTCTAGAAGAAAAAATAAGCTTATACCAAGAAGTGATGGATCGTGAGAGGTTTTTGAGAAGATTATAAGTAATGATTATCACCTTAAGCTACCACCAAACATGGAAAATATATCAAACATATTTAACGTGGGTGATCTACTCCCCTACCTACATGATGTGCCTCACATAGATAAGGAGGAACCCTCCCAAGATAGGGAGGATGATGCAGAATTAGCCCATAATAATATTTCACTAATTAATTTTTCTAAGTTAAGAGATCACAAAACTCTCTTAACATGGATAAAATTAATTAGCTAAATATGAGAAAATAAGTGGACATACAAACTCATGCACCAACCATGAAAGCAACATGCATGAACATGCATGGTGGCAAGTCCAGCCCAAGCATAACCAATCATGGTAGCATGTCCAGCCCAAGCCCAACCATCTATGGTGACATATCAAGCCCAAGTCCAACCAACTATTTTTTTTGTTGATTGCCAAGTGTTATGCTACCCAAGAATCCAAGAACAATCAGCCTTGTTACTAGACCATATTAAAGAAAACAAAGAAAAAAAGGAAGATAAATGGATGGTGGAGTATATAAAGAAAGTCAACTAAGTTAACCCTACTTGTTGGACAAAAGGTTTAATCCACAAATCAAGCTATTTTGATTAAATAAAGCATGTGGATTGATTAATAAAGTATGGGAAGTGAGTGGTTGACTGTACTTTGATAAACCAACTTGTATGTTCGGCCATATGGAGGTATAGGTATCAAAAATGAGTTCATAACACCCTCCATATGTTGAACCTAATCTAGTTACAATTCAACTCATTGTTAACTTACATTAGATAACTAGATTGGTTGGAATATAACTAAGTAGGTAAAAAAGAATGGTATATTTGACTTTGTGTACTCGTGGATGCCATCATAAATATGGTTAGCCTCAACACAATGTAAGACACTACCCCTTGAATTGAAATCAGAATTTTGAGATCCCTTATTTCCTCTCTACAAAGTTGAGTGAAAACCTTTTTTTAGTGTAAAATCTCACAATTTTGTATCTCAAGTATTGAAACCTTAAGTAAAAACTGTGATTGTTTGATATTTGGCCCTACCTTAGATTAAATACTATCCTACTTCTTATCCCTTCTCTCCTTTCAACTTTTGGTAGTCAATTATTCCATAAGCCACCATTTTTCATTAAGCATGTGCCAAATTATTTAACATATGCATCACAAGATAATAAAAATAGAAATTAGAAAAATATAATGGTAAGGGTTAGAAGAGAAATAGAAATTTAAAAGAGGTAAGAAATACCCTAGGATTTTAAAAATGGGCTTAGGGACAAGCTTGGAAAAACCTTTAGCAATCTATAACATTAACTCTCTTTTGTTTAAAAAATATCACCAAAGAGTTAAATTTAAGATTTTAGAAGTAATAAAATAAATTAGTAATGAATAGAAATGGAAGAGGGATTGGATAAAAAAAAGAACATAATATTAAAAAATAGGAGAACAAGAGGAGAGGAAAAAGGAGAGAGTAGAGTTGAAGTAGAGAATTGACTAAGTGTGAAAATTATCAACTTAGGGAAATCACTTCCATATGGATGTAAAAAAAGGAAGGAGAGAGTGTGAGAAGTCAAATGGGAGGGGTTTCTTGCAAGCAAGAGAAGTGATGAGAGTACTTGGTATGGGTGTGAGAGTGTAAGAGAGTTAATGGAGGTAATTATGGTTATAATTTTGGTTGAAAGAGTAAGGACCAAGTGGGATATGATCATGGGGTGTGAGGAGATCATAGTTTCAAAATCATCATATTTAAGAAATTCAACATAATTAAAAATGGTTTATGTAAAGTAGAACATCTAATAAATGGTTAAAGTAGGAAATTTAATCAAATAATTTCCAAAAATCATGAAAAATTAGGGAAATGTGAGGAATCTATTTAATAATCCAAATATATAAAAATATTAGGCATAGGAATTGATTTAAGCTCACAATAAATTAATAAAATTAAGAATAGTAAAAATCACCAAGCTTTAATTGAGCAGAAGAGGCAAGTGGTCAACAGCTTGAGACCATAGATAATCGAGTTTGGAGCATTGCTACTTGGTTGGCTAAATTGAAAAGTAGGAATTTGAAGAGTGTAAAGGTAAAATGAGGGTTTAGAGGTACGAATCAGGATCCACATAATGTTTAAGGTTAGAAAAGGGGTTAAAAGACTAATTGTAATATCTCAAATTTTACTCTAAAAAAATTCCTTTCATGGAAGCATAATAACAAGATAACGGGGTTTTATTATCGTATTAGACATAATCTTTCTTACATTGAATACAAGGAAACAAATAGAGATTAAAATATGATAAATAGAGAATGGGAGAAATTTTCATAAACTTAGATAAGAGTTGGAGTTTAACTTTGAGTACACAACAAATATAATACAACTAAAAATAATTATTTGAAACTAAGAGTCCAAAAAAGTTTCCGAACAAAAAATATGTACCAGATAACATCAGATCTATGTCCAAACCCCAAGATACAAATATCACTCATCCACAAAAATAACATCAAAAATAGAGAAATCATCTAAGCAATCCTTACTAACTTTCACAATAAAGCCCGAGTTTCCCACTGGTGGAAATTAGTAACATCCATAAAATTGATTATCAATACACTAAGTACTAAGAAAGAAAACAATTAAATCATAACAAGGACATACAAAATACATAAGTTTGCATTAAAGAATAATCATGCATGTTAACTAAACATGATACAATGCAAGAAAAGAACCAAACCAAAGTTTCATTATTAGGTATAATCACAATCCTTTTTCTTAATTAATTTGAGGTTAGAACCCCACTATTATTAATATAGTGGATTAGATTGAAACATCTCTTAGAGAAAAATGCATCTGACTACTATTAATAAGCTAGTAGAATGGACTTAACACCTCCTAGAGCAATGCGCTCCAAGCCACTATTATTAAACCTGTGGAATAGTCTAAAGTACTTCATAGGAAAAAATGTACATGGACACTATTCTTGTCTAGTGAAACAGACTCAATACGTCGTTCCTAACTCACGTGATATTTTACTTTAAGTAATTAATATTTTATATAACTACTATATATTTCAACGACATCATGAAAATATAAATATAAATATGCAAGTTTAAAGTACTTCATAGGAAAAAATGTACATGGACACTATTCTTGTCTAGTGAAACAGACTCAATACGTCGTTCCTAACTCACGTGATATTTTACTTTAAGTAATTAATATTTTATATAACTACTATATATTTCAACGACATCATGAAAATATAAATATAAATATGCAAGTTTAAAGTACTTCATAGGAAAAAATGTACATGGACACTATTCTTGTCTAGTGAAACAGACTCAATACGTCGTTCCTAACTCACATGATATTTTACTTTAAGTAATTAATATTTTATATAACTACTATATATTTCAACGACATCATGAAAATATAAATATAAATATGCAAGTCATATAAATCATATATAACATAAATATACAAGGCACATAAAATGCAATCTATATTATGATTAGGGACATTCCCTAAGGAAAAATGCCATTGTTTCACTACAAAAGCCTAATTTCACAAGATAAGCATAACTTTTTCCACAAGACCCATCTAACCACCAATTTAAGTACACCATCCAAAAATAACATTATTAAAATCATATCCAAAAATTAAGGTCTAAATCCAATTTTAATACCCTAATTTTTTATCCAATCTTAATCTTAAGTAAATGATATCTTAACCTAATTCTAATCTTAATAAATTGATATTTCTACCTTTTCTTAATTCTTTAATCCTAAATCTTAACCTAATCCTAATATATATTTAGGTAATTTATATTTTTAACCTAACCTTAATCCCAAATGATCCATATTTTAATCCTACCTAATTTTTTTAATTATAATTTTTAAACCTAATCCTAACCACAATCTCACACTTATGTCCTTTTTCTTTTTTCCTTCTTTCTTCTTTTCTTTTTCCTTTTCCTTCTTCTCTAGTCAAAATTTCTTTCTTATTTTCCTACCTTACATGTTTTTTGTTCCTTGCCTTTGCAACACACAACTGTCTAATCTATCTCAAACATCATCTCTCTCAATACTTAGAATATGTCTCATTGAAAAATCTTCCAAACCCATCATCGATTGTGCTCCCTATACCCTGCCTTTTTCTTCTCTATCGTTTGCCTCACCCATGAGAGCCATATATATATATATATACACACATACACCCTCTTATACTCAACCATGTTTAATGCTCAACAACCTCCACTATTCACTTCATTCTATAAACAAGCAGCAACAACGGAAGAGCCCCTTCTTTTTTTCCCTTCCTCCTCATCATTGTCACAAACACCAAAACATATCTACCAATGCCACCCTCCACCATTCCTTCCTCCCTTTTGTCGGCCCTCCTTAACATTTCTTCCCCCTTAAAAATGGCCATTAACACCAAAACCACCCCTAACCTTTGACTATCACCACCAAAACCACCCTTTCACCTTCAGCCTCCACTTTTGATCCTCCCCCTTGAGCACCGGTGTTGATTGTCATTTCCCTACCCCTGTCAAAGGTTAGGATGTTATGGTTTGATCGTTGGCAAAGACAAGTAATTAAAGATAACTTAAAATATAAATTAATGACAGTAATCAAATTATTAAAACATAACCGTTGTTAATTAAGGATACCATCAAATCATTAAAACATAACCAACAATGTATAAAAGGTATGATTATGGTGGTGGCGATAATGTTCAACTATTAAACACTATTAATCAAAACTTTTAAAAATCAATAATTCCTTCTTGAGTAGGTCCCAAAAAAGGAGATCAAATTGGATCAAGTTATCCAGCCATAGACTGGCTTGAGCGACATTTACTACTAACATGGGACTCCAAATTTAGAGCAACCCATACAAACCAATGTATGCTACCAAATTTCCTTAGCAGGTTGTAGGGTTTTTTCAAGTTTGAAGAGTTGGCTCACAATCAAATTGCTTCCTTGACTTTTTCCCTTTTCCTTTTCAAGAAATCAATATCCATTTTTCTAATTTTGAAATGCATGGTTTCAAACAATGACTATCTTTCATTAACAAATGAAATATTGATTTAGTAGTTGAAACTATAGTTGAAGTACTTTATGTTTTATATTTAATTCACTTATTTTATAATATGCATTGCTACTTTGACTTTATGCCAACTATTGGCAATATATGTTGGATACATGTTGGTGTATACAGCTACATACCTAGCTTTTACATTAGCAAAAAAAAAAAGGAATGCTAAATTTAGTACATGAGTAGTGCTTACTGATAATTAGAAGAATGACACTTGTAATCACCATATAACTATATGTAATCACCATAATAGGTGGCATAATTACCATATAGATACACAATCAGCATATAAATATATATGTAAAAGAACTAAAGTAACACACATAATTCCTATAGAAATTGGTGTCACATATTGATAGATATAATTACCATATAAATATACACAATCATCATCTAAGTCTATATAATCATCACAAAATTTGACATAATCACTATAATAGATTATATAATCACCCCAAAGAATCACCTTTGTAGCATATGCAATCACCATAAAAATATACATAACAAGCACAATAGTTGACATAATCAGTATAAAAAAAATACATCAGAAACATAATATCACATATAATCTCTTTAAAAATGGTTGTCAAATAAAGGTATAAATATTCATTGTATAGATATACATATTACTATATAAGTTGGCCTAATCACCCTAAAAAATGACAAATTCCTAGTACAAATGCTAAAATAATTTTTTTTATATTAGAAGTATATTAATATCAATCTTTATTTATAAAAAAATACAATCATTATAATATATTTTTTTATTTGATATTTTAAATTAAATATAAAATATTCTTAAAGAAAATGATGATGTCACTCGGATGCATTTAATTGAATATTTTTAGATGTATCAAATAATTTGCCAACTATTGGGTTTAGTATAATTTGACCTTGTGATGCTTTAAGCATCTATATTTCTATTTTCTTAATGTGTGTTTGGTCTTTCTTTATCATACTTTTTTTAACAAAAAAAAAAAAGGGAATATTAGTTGTTACTACTTACTAGTAAGTAGACGGTGGATGCCAATCCTTGTAGTGATATATATATACAGGTAAATATTTAACTATTTTAAAATGTTGGGTAGTTTGACATTCAATTATCGATGGCCTATGTGTTGCATCAAAACAATTTCTTATGACTTTAATTTTTTAGTCAGAAGGTGGGGGTGTATTGAAGATTGGGATATGAAAATGTAGGAAATGGGTAGTCGGTAAACTTGATCCTCTTCATTCATTCGTTACCAAATCGAGGAGATACATGTATGGGCCTGCATGCATATATATACACCTCCAGGTCCAGCCTGGCTACAACTACAAGTAGCAGTACTGCTAGGTTCTTTTGTCAGTGACTAACAATATCTGACTTTTTGGTGGAGCGGCCGGCCGGGCTCGTAATTTAGATTTAGATTAAATGTTTTATTGCTGCAGTTTTTATAATAATAATAAAAAATAAATAATAAAAAAGGCTGTGACTGCACATGGTGAAAGAACGTGGAAACAAGAATGAAAAAAATAAACAAAAAAGGAAAAGGCAAACGAAAAGAACTCTCAGACTGTAAAAGGAAAAGAGATTCATAAAAGTTATAAATTATTCTTCCATCAAAAGAAAACTCATTTTAAAAACTTAAAATTTATTATTATTATTATTATATATATATATATTAAATATTTTATTATTTTTTAATAAATAATATAGGTAAATTTTTAATATTAATTTTATTAATTCTTCTAAGATATAAAAATTACTAAAATAACTTTATCGATAAAATTATCATTTCTCACGTACTAGGTTGTTATTATTAAAATATTTATGCTTAAAAAATTTTAAAAATAATTTTTTATATATACATTAAATAGTTTAATAAATAATAATTGTAAAATTATAATATTAATTTTATTAATTATTAAAAGAAATATAAATTAATAAAATAACTTTATCAATAGAAAATATTATTTATCACCTACTAGGTTGTTATTATAAAAAGTTTCATGCTTAAATAAATTATATACAAACTAGTTAAAAATGATATATATTAAAATATAAGGGGTGTGTTTAATTTAAAAAAAAAATATTTTTATTTTTTATCTCTATTTTTTTTAAAAAAATAAGAAAACGATTTTTCATAAAATTAGAAAATGTATTTATTCATCCATTTCATACAACCAATAAAATGTACTCATATTTTACGAGTTTAATTAATGCGATGATGATAACGTTGATAATAAAATTTATAGTAGTAGTAGTAATATTACGATTATTGTTATTAATATTATTGTAATTTTTATCATCATCAATCAAATTCGGAAAATATGAATAATTTTTAATTTTTTATGGTTAATAATAAAAAACAAAATTTGATAATAAAATATTATAATATTCTTATTATCACATCTTATAAAAATAGTGCACATAACATCCAATAAGTAATAAAAAAAAAGGGTGTCATGTGAGTGAATAGATGTTATGAGATATTTACTGTCAAGCATTAAACGTTATTATAATGAAGTCCTTTCACATTTCAAGTATGATAAACTAAATTTATTGCAATCCAAAAATATTAGTGACATTCATTTAATTTTTTTGACTTTAATGAATTCATAAGTATATTAAAACATTAAGGGTATTTCTAGAAATACAAAGATGTTTAATGTCCTAATAATAAAAACCTTACAATATTTTGAGGCAACTAAAAACGTAACAGGCTGCCAAAAATACAAAAGGATGGGTCAAAAAAAGCAATTTATTTCTCACGTGATCTATTATAGCTACTTCGTTATTTCTGAATACATGGTATAGTAGTACTATAAAAAAAATGTAGAATAAAAGGAAATTCTTTTTATATCAAACGAGCTCAGTAAGACCGCAGTCTAGCTACTGCCTAGTCACAGGCACAGCTCAGCAGAAACCACTGACCGGTCTATAGGCTGCGTTTACTTTTTAGGGCATCCACAACAAAGGGAGAAAAAAAAATTAATACATCTTTTAAAATTAAAAAATAATTTTTTTAACTCTTTTAAATTTTAACTACACAACAAAGACTTAATAATATAATATTAAAATATACTATCTTATCAATCTATATTTCAATATAAACAACTAAAATATTTATTTAATTAATAATATTATTAACTAAATGCTAATTTCTATTATTAAAAAATAATTTTTTAAATTTAATAAAATGATATAATTTTTTTACATATATTAATATATTTTATCATTTTAATTAATTACAAAATTAATTATCTTCTTGATAATATTTGTATGATACTAATATTAAATATTAAAATAAAAATTAATATTTTAATATTTTTAAGTTAAAATATTGATCAAATGGGTTGTCAATTGATTTTTGCGTCGACGCACAAAATTGCGCCCGACACATATTATTCACCCCTTTGCCGCCCTGTTGCTCCGTTGCTGTGGCGTGTTGCGCCGAAGCAACGGGGGCAACAAAATTTTTGACGCTCCGTTGTGGGGGCTCTTAGTGCTCGTGCTACAATCTGTAGGCTACTAATCAGTATAATAACTACTTATCTAGCTAGTTAATTTGTACTACAGTGCAGAAGAACAAATTAAAAGGGCCTAGCTAGTAGTATGCATGCGAGGGAGTGAAAGAGTACCGTTAACGCAACAAGGTCTAAACTCTAAAGCGGGTGGTAAGGCGGAAAAAGCGGTCCGATTGAAAGTACTAGTACGTATGATTACGAGTGGATAATAACATTGGTTAGAGAATATCATCAAACCCAAACATGCTTTTAGTAAAAAATATATATTTTTTAAGCCTAATTGATTATGACTTTTTGAGCCATGCTTAACTTTTTCGACGTTGTAAAAGTGGCTAAAAAGTAATTCTACCCAACTAGCCGTTTGTCACCATTCCTCTGTCCGCGCGTTTGAATGACCTGCTTATAATACTATTTCAAAGCTCCCACTTTACGCCGTGTGTTATTTAATGTGTAGGAATTGATCGGGAGGTGGCAAGCCAAGATATGATAGTAACATTTTCTACGTAATGGGTTTAGAAAGTTTATTAATTATCGTAATATATTTTATAAGTGAATTTCCGTTCTCAACAATTAGATGGAAATAAACTATTGTCGTATTTGAACAAAGATCGAAACTAAACAGAGGACGAGGGAGGGGGAGGGCTGACAACTCTCCATTTTCTTTCCAGCCTCTTCCACCGCCACCCCGCCCATATCATCGTAAGACCCACCAGATATTTTTTGGTAGGAAAAGGGAAATGACGCACGTTATTGATGAAAACGGCTCTACCACTTGTCGGTGGCTGAAAGAACAAATCGTTCGTAACAGCCTGACTTATATTCACCGCCGTCCCTGCCAAAGCTATCATGACCACCGGCTCATTCACCACTGTCCGTGCGACCGTGCCAAAGCTATTGTAAACATCGGCTCGTTCACCGCCGCCCCTGTCAAATCTACCATAACCACTGACAAAAATATACATCCTCTACAACTGCGAGCACATATGGGACTCAATCCCCCGGCTTCAATTAAAAACACACACACGTGATGCCTTAACATTATCAAATTTTCTATCAAGCCCAACAAAGTTAGCACCCATTTGCCAAACACCAATGCCCTACACTGCCATGTTTGCCAGAAGTGGCATGCTTTACGACCCACAAATCTATTGCCTATATGTGTCCCATGTTGTTGCATGGTCACCATTGTCGGGATGTCTTCTATTTCTCCGCTGCTTGTTGTGTTGTATGTTAGATATAATGTTGGGTTTTTATTCGACGTTTGCACTTATATATAAAGTATAATAATTACGGGTTATCATATAAATTAAATCCGTATATAGGTGATCATATTAAACTATATAGGTTTAATGTATCTAATTCGATGTGAATTCGTACGTATTAGGTGTTCTACGTTATATAACTAACAATCAGTTATTTATATATAGGATCGTGGTCCCTAGGTCACACACACTTCGTCCTATTCGATTTCCATCAATCAATAGAAACCAACGAGTATATACCTGATCCAGAAGACCGCAATACCGTCATTGTCCCGAATCCATCGGTCATTCCAGTATTATAAATTCAGTTACAACTCTGCATAATTATTATTATAATATTGATGAATTAACTTTCGATCCTCTTGGATCCATAGATTAAATTAGTCTATCAAGATGTTTTTGTATACAAAATTAATAAATTTTGGTACTAATTGTTACTGCTCATACTTATATCTAATTTATGCTCGACGGTTATATATTTGATTTAGATTTGTTATGGATTAAGATTTGTTCGGTATAAGTTTTGTTATGGATTTAGATTTTCATCCTTCTAGTTTGGCTTTCGGTACATTTATTTTTCTTTTCTCTAGTTTCGGTACTCTGTGTGTGTGTGTGTGTGTGTGTGTGTGTGTGTGTGTGTGTGTGTGTGTGTGTGTGATTCATCTTTCACCTAACATTTCATATATATTTCCTTCATGTTCCGTCATCCATTCAGATCAGTTTTTCTTCGTTCATCGATCATCATTTTTGACTCATTTGGCTTAAGATCTAGCCGTCAGCCTTGGTGGTTTGGCTAGCTCAATGTTTGTGTTAGTGGTAGCATTTGCCACTACTGCTAATTGGTGGAAGTCCAATAGATCTCGTCAACGACAGGCGTGGCAATTTCGGTAGGTGATGGACGACAGCGACGGTTTCTGCTTTAAGGCTAGGGCTAATCAACCGCCATGAGGAAGGAGAAGGCTTATAGATATTAGAAAGTAATTAGAATTAATTAATGAAGGAAAATTTTGTAATTAAAATAAAGAAGTTTGATCGATCCTAGGTTTTGAACGCGGAACTTGATCTATTAACTAGATGCCCCCAAACAATTGCACTAGATGGTTTTCTTCTTTCATTATGCATCCCATTTATGTTATTATTTGGGATTTTCTAGCTACGCGCCATTCTTCAATGTTGTTTGGACTATTTGTTTAAGTAGCTTGGGTTTGTTTAGGCCTTTTTGGTTGTTTTAGCCCAATTTTTAATCTTGGTGATTTTAGCATTCATTAATCTTGTATTATTTAAATAATAAAGTTAATTAAATAATTTAATTGGCCTAATTAATTTAAGTAGATATTTATTTTATTCTAATCCAATAAATTGTTGTGTGGGCCTTTTATGTGTGTTATTTGGCATTAATTTTATTGTAATGCTAATAAGGCAAGATTTAATATTTTTATGAATATTGAATCTAAATAAAGTTGGCTTAATATTATAGGGTCATATTTATGAATAAAAGGGATTGATTTATTTAAATTATTGGTTTTCTAATATTAGTAGATAGGTTAATTGATACAATATATTGCCAACGTAATATCTTTTATGAAAATTAATTTATTGAAATTATTGAATATATATATATATCTATATATATTCATGAGATTATTTTGTTGACCCAACGAAAGACACATATTTGACATAATTTTACATATATCTGTGGTGATAAGTATGTGGTATTATTTGGATGCCATGTGGATAATAAGTTAATCTAAAGATGATCTCATTATTTGATAGACCTTATTACCAGATTTGGATCACTACAATAAAAACACTACTTATAGTTGATATTACTATGCAAAGATTTGATATTAATGTTGCATTAGTTTCTTATGATGGGGTTGCCATTATTTAATTTATTGATTATTTATTATATATTTTTTCTATGAGCGTGTATGTTTATGTTATTATTGTGTTTTCTATGCAGCTATGTCTGCTACTACCATATCTGGCAACTTAAGTTCCATTCCCATGCTGAACAGGAATAATTTTAAAGAATGTAAGGACAACGTTTTTACTTATTATTGGTTGTATGGATCTAGACTATACACTTCGGTTAGCGAAGCCCACTAATCTAATAGCTAAAAGTTCCTTTGATGAGAAAAAAAACTTTGATAAGTGTGATCACTCTAATTGCATGGGTCATATGATCATTAAGTGCAGCATTCCAGAGGTTTTTAGGGGTGGATTCTTTGTTGAGATCACTGATATTAAGGATTTCCTCATTCCAATTAAAATTTAGGAAAAAATAATCAGGCTGAAAGAAGCACTCTTTTGTAGTGGTTGATTTCATTAAAATATAAAGACTAAGGAAATATAAGGGAGTACATCATGGATATGCCTAACATTGGTTCAAAACTTAAAGCACTAAAGCTCGAGTTGTTAGATTACTTACTCATGCATTTAGTACTAATCTCTCTTCCTATCCAAATTAGTCAATTTAAGTTCAGTTACATATGCTAAAAGGAGAAATGGATTATTAATTAGCTTATTTCATATTGTGTGCAAAAGGAAGAAAGAATGAAGCAAGATAAGGCTGGAAGTGCTCATCTAGTATTTACCCTTAAAAATCAAGGCATAAAAAGAAAGAATGAAGTTGCTCCTAAGGGTGAAATCCAAAAGAAACAGTAGAAGGGGGGAAAATGGTTGTTTTCTTTATTACAAAGATAGGACATGTTAAGAAGGATTATCAAAATTATCATGCATGGGGCATGAAGAAAGGTATAAACCTTACTTTGGTCTATTCTGAGCTTAATTTAGTTTCAGTGCCCAGAAACACTTGGTGGTTAGATACTATTGCTGCTACTTGTATTTCTATGCATAGTTACTTGAGCTATCAAAAGCCAAATGATAGTAAAAGACACATCTATGTGGGAGATGGCAAGGCAACAATGGTTGACATGATTGACAATTTTAAGTAATTATTAAAAATAGATCATTATTTGGATTTGAAACACTTTTTTTGTACCATATTTTAGATGGAATTTGGTTTTTATTTTCTTATTGGATAAATCCAGTTATTATTTTTCTTTTGAAAATAATAAATTTAGTCTTTTATTAAATTCAAATGTTATTAATACTAGTTCATTGTGTACATATGATTACCTATAAATGCTTGATGTCATCATTTCATATCATGAAACCTTGCACATAGGATCATATGGTACTAAACACAAAACAAGTAAAGATAATTCAGTGCTATTATGGCATAAGAGCTTAGGTCATATCTCAAAAGAAAGAACTGAGAAGCTTATGTCTAATGACATTTTAGGTTCCCTTGACTTTACAGATTTAAACGATTATTTTGAATGAGTTAAAAAAAATAGACCAAAATAAAGAGAACAGGTGCAAATAGATCTTCAGATGTTTGAGAATTGATTCACATGGATATTTGTGGACCGATCCCTATGACTTATTGTAACAACCAACAATATTTTATATCATTCATAGATAATTACTCACTACAAGAAAAAGGATTAACACCGACGATTTTAACATTAACTATAGCTAATCCTTATTGCTGAAGATCACTTATCGATATTAGATCAGAGGATGAATATATTTTTGTACGAAAAAAAGGTAGGAAAATACTTAATACCGATGATACCTATCATCGATGTTAAATGGCGCTAAAATTTTTCTCCAAATTTTTTTATTAAAATCTCAGGGAAATAAATACCTATGAATTATTTCTTAATAATGATGATACTGATCGTTAGTAATAAGGAGTATATTTCATCAAAATATCATAAAGGAAAAATTACTACCGAAAGAAGCAGAGCATAAATGGAAATCTTATTACCAACAATATTGACCTTATTACCGATAATATATAATCAGTATTAAGTGAACCAAATTTAATCAAAAGAAATAGGAGGGAAATATGCTACCAAGGAATGGGATAATAATGAATTGTTTATTACCAATGATTCTTGCTTAATTACGATGATTAGTCATTGGTAATAAGTGTTTGATTTTATTTATTGTAAGACAAAAATGATGTCATCTAATTTAGTCATCCGTAATACCTATGATAAGAGCTTTAATACCAATGATCATAATCATTGGTATTAAGGGTCTTTTATATTCCAAACCACCAGCCCTATCTCCTCATTTTTCGTATTTGTCTTCAACTTCCGTTCTCTCTCTCTCTCTTATCAGCAACAAGTTCCATAAGTTGTTTTTCTTATCTTTCATCCTTCTCCTCCGCTTGTTCCTTTTTAAAGGTTTGTTTTAATCTAATTTCTATTTATTATGTATTTTTTGGTTTAAGGTTATCTAATTATGATTTTTTAGGTGTAATTTTGAGGACCACCATCGATCCACCACCGAGCTCCACCGTGTCACCGCCAACCACCGTTACTTTGCCACTGAGCACTACCAAGCTCCCCTACATTATTAATTTGGTATAATTATTAAGTTTTGGTTTGTTTTATGTTAATTATTGTATATTATTTAAATTGAAATAATTTCTAAATTATATTATTATATTTAGGGTTTTATTGGTTAATTACATATTTTTATTAGATTTTGTATAATTAGATTATTATAATATTGTAGTTTGATTTTGTATAACTAATTAATTAGATTTTATATAATTGAGTTATTAGATTATTATAGTTAGATTATTGTATATAATTGTTACTATGCATGTTAGATTAGAAAAAAATATATTAGTATGCTAGAGTATAATAAATGTTTTAGTTTATTTTATTATTAATATATATGTTGGGAAATATCTTAGTATGCGAGGTGGCAATCGGGTCGGGTGGGTTCGGTTCGGGTCGGGTCATAGTGGGTCGGGTCAGGTCATTTCGGGTTAATTTGTCAGGTCAGGTCGGGGTCGGATTTGGGTCATTTCGGGTTAACTTGACTGGTAGGGTCGGGTTGGTTTGGGTCATTTTTTGGTTCACATGACTAGGTGGCTTCGGCCCGTTCGGGTCATTTCGTGCAATATGATGGGTTGGTCCCATTGGATCCGAGTTATTTTCGATTAACTTAATGGGTCAGGTCATTTCATGTAATTCGATAGGTTGGATTTGATTAGTTACGGATTAACTTGATGGGTCAGGTCGGGTCAAGTTTTGACAAGTTGAGTCAAATTCGAGTCTAGGTAATTATCATTTATTATATTGTAAATATTATAAACAATCATAAGATTACTATTGTAGATAAATGAATTAAGAATATTATATACATTTTATTTTCAAAAGTAAATAGTAAATATATTTATAAATTTTAATAATAAAAAATATTGCATAATTGAATCTAACAAAGATATTTATCATTTATTCTAATTTATTTGATTACTTAAAATATTTAATTACTTAAAAAGATAATTTTATAAAATAAAGGCGGTCATAACATGACTATACAATGTATAATTATCATTTATTACATTGTAAATATTACAGACAATCATAAGATTACTAGTATAGATAAATAAAATAAGAATATTATATGTACTTTATTTTTACAAGTAAATAATAAAGATATTTATAAGTTTTAACAATATTATAGTTTATTACTTAAAATATTTATAAATTTTACAAGTAAAAATATTAGATATTTATCATATATTATATTTATTTGATTACTTAAAAAAGATAATTTTATAAAATAAAGGTGATCATAAACATGACTATATAATGTATAATTGTCATTTATTACATTGTAAATATTAGAGACAGTCATAAGATTACTAGTACAGATAAATGAAATAAGAATATTATATGTGCTTCATTTTTACAAGTAAATAATGAAGATATT
The DNA here is from genome assembly GCA_030549775.1 of Tamarix chinensis. NCBI lineage: Eukaryota > Viridiplantae > Streptophyta > Magnoliopsida > Caryophyllales > Tamaricaceae > Tamarix > Tamarix chinensis. The sequence continues at coordinate 111,781,373 of CM060174.1, forward strand.
TATAAGTTTTAACAATATTATATTTGAATACTTAAAATATTTATAAATTTTACAAGTAAAAATATTAGATATTTATCATATATTATATTTATTTGAGTGCTTAAAATATTTGATTACTTAAGAAAAGATAAATTTACAAAATAAATGTGATTATAAATATGACTATACAGTGTATAATTATTATTTATTATATTGTAAATATTAGAAACAATCATAAGATTACTAGTATAGATAAATAAAATAAAAATATTATATGTGATTTATTTTTACAAGAAATAATAAAGATATTTATAAGTTTTCACAATATTGTATTTTATTACTTAAAATATTTATAAATTTTACAAGTAAAAATATGAGATATTTATCATTTATTATATTTACTTGATTACTTAAAAAATATAATTATATAAAATAAAAGTGATCATAAATATGACTATACAATGTATAATTATCATTTATTACATTGTAAATATTAGAGACAATCATAAGATTACTAGTAAAGATAAATGAAAAAAGAATATTATATGTGCTTTATTCCGATTATGTTCGGATAAATCGGATTCATCTGATTAAGTTATTTTACATAAATTGATTATGCAATATACTTTGAAATATACTTAATTTCATGTTGGTATTGTCAAATTGGGAAAATAGTATTGAAATATATCAGAATTGGATTGTTAGGTTAAAACTATTGCTAATTTAAATTGGGTTGTATAATTGAATTATTTTATTAAATTGATTATAAAATATATTTTAGAATATGTCTAATTTCAATTTTGAAATGTCAATTTAAATATTTGAATAAGATTTGACTAGATTTGTAGTTCGGGCTCAAAAACTCTAATTATGTTAAATTGGGTATTTCATTAATAGTTTTTAATCAATTGAGTAGATGATATGTTTTAGAATATGTCTAATTTCAATTTTGAATTGTCAATTTAAATATTTAAATAAGATTTGACCGAATTTGCAGTTTGGGCTTAAAAACCTTAATTATGTTAAATTAGGTAATTCCTTAATATTTTTTAATCAATTGAGTATACAATATGTTTTAGAATATGTCTAATTTCAATTTTAAACCATCAATTTAAATATTTGAATAAGATTTGATCGAATTTGCAATTCAGGCTCAAAAACCCTAATTATGTTAAATTGGACAATTCCTTAATAGTTTTTAATCAATTTAGTATATAATATATTTTATAATATGCGTAATTTCAATTTCAAACTATCAATTTAAATATTTGAATAATATTTGATCGGATTTTTTGTTTGAGTTCAAAAACCCTAATTATGTTAAATTGGGTAATTTCTTAATAGTTTTTAATCAATTGAATATACAATATGTTATAATACATACCAGATTTATAGCACGATGGTGTTAAGAGTTAGTAATTTTCAGCTGGTAACAATTGTAATTACAATTTTATTAGGTAACTATTAACCACTATAATTACATTTTCAGAGTCTGAATTTGATTTTCTATTTGTTATGAACTTATAATCTTTTTACTTTGTGTAAATTAATATAATATTTGTTGTTTTAAAAATATGCATCAAAAGTTGGGGCTATGAGATTTATTTTATTCTAAATGATATTGTATATAATATTTAGGGTAAAAGTATGAAAAATAAGTACAATTTATAAAATACTATATTTTTAAAAGCTTTAAATGAATAATAAAATATGTAATTTATTATTCTAATAATAAATTTTGATGTCTGGTTGGGTAAATATCGGGTCGGATTGGGTGAATGTCGGGTCGATTCAACGTCGGATCGGGTTGAAGCAGGTCGGGTTGCTATCGGGTCATGGGTTGGCATCGGGTCAGGTCTGTGGTCAGATTAATTTTTATCGAGCCAGTACCTAGTAGGGTTAATATCGGGTCGGGTTACTAAAATTTTTGGATCTTATCGGGTCGGGTCGGGTTAGGCTGGTCGGGTCAACTTTTACTAGCTTTATATGCTTATATGTTTTTAAAAGTAACATGTTAGTAGACATTAAAATTGGTGATATGTATTTTTTTATTTTTTTGGTAAGCTTGTTAGATTTAATTAATATTTGTTACTAAAAATAAGATAAATAATAAAAATAATATAAAAAATAAATATTTAGAAAATTTAATTTTCATTTGTTATCGTATAACAATAATAATTAACGGTGTCAATAATTCAAACAAATATAAAAATATAGAAACATTCACGACCTTAGAGAGGAATTAACTAATGCAGATAAATGAAATTGTTTTGTCATTTTTTTAATAATAATAAATTTTATATATTTAGACTCTTGCGAAATTATACAACAAATATATTTATGGTCGTTGGATATAAAAAGAATTTATGTATAAGGTCTTAACCATAGAGAATAATTAATAGGTATGCTTGAATCTAGTTATTAATAAGTTTAAGGTAAAAAAATTTAATATTAATGAATTTGGCAATGCATGAATCTATTTAGTGATTACTTTATAATAGTTAAATATCTTTGGCAAAAAAAATCTTTAAACTTATAAAGTAATTAATGAAATGATGTAAAAAAAACTAAAATCTTTGATACTATTTGATTTACATAGTTGAACCCTTATGAATTTTTTTATTAAATTAAATAAAGTCAATATTAACTTTAAAAATAGGTCTTTATATTTAGGTTTAATGTGATTTTGTGTCATTTTTGTAGGTAGTAGGATGCTATCTGATGCACACCCTATATCCTACTTTAGGATGTCTTTGGATGGGGATATTAGATATCATGTGAGATGGGTATATGATGTGCTAAATCATATAGTAGGGAAGGGTTTGTATTTGAGACCATACAAGTCTAGGTCGTATTATCTTTTGCTTACCTTGCCACTTATACAACCACGGGGTAGAGGTGATGACTAGATATCTATATTTATTTGTCACTTATGTTCCACACTCTATATTTATTGAGGATGAACCTTTTATAAGACACTATGATCAAATTACTAGAAAGTTGATAGTTATTAATGATAAATGGAAGTCTCTCCATGGGATGTCGACAATTGTATACCCTAATTATCCAAATAACTCATTGGATATAGATGGGCCTTCTTGTGAAGAAGTAAAAGAGAAAATGATTCTACGAGAATTGTGGACTCATTGGAAAATTGAGAGTTGGTCATAAAATGTTACCATGGGCTTTGGCAGGTGATTGAGAGCATAAAATTGTATACTCTAAAGATTGTACTAATGAGCTAAATAATAGTTTTTGGTAGTAGGGTTCTTTATTAGATATGTACCCATGTTTTGTCTTGTTGTTGTACATTATTATTTGCTAAATTTAATTATTCATAAGAAAAGTGAAAATTATTTACTTGGTAAAAATTTAATGGATAAGATGACCATCGGTAAGAGTTAGATGATGTTACAGAATTATAGGTCTTTTGAGTTTTGGAATGGACTTGAAGCCTTTATTGAAATGGCAAAAAATTATCTACATTTGAATGGGTCTGTTTATTGTCCTTGTAAGAATTGTAACAATTATATTTAACACCCTCCTGGTGTAATTGAAAGTCACATATTACGTTTTGGTATTATGCCAACTTATGAGACATGGGTATACCACGATTAAACAAAGTCAATGTCGGTTGAGGAGGAGAGATGAGATGAGATAATACATATTTTGGGTGATTTGTTAGGTGGTACTCATGAGCCTTATGCAGATAATATGCTTGATAATGAACCCTTAGGTGGTGATAATTTTATTAATATAGATGATAACAAGACTTTATGTGGTGATTTGGGAAATGATAGGGATCAATATTATGAAGAATTATTTGAGGAGATAGAGACATAATTATATCCTAGATGCAAGAAATTTTCTTATTTAAACTTTTTAGTAAATTTGATGCATCATAAGTTGTTGAACAAATGGATTAATAAGTCATTTGATGGACTATTAAAGTTGTTGAAAGAAGCTCTTCTAGAGAAAAATAAGCTTCCTAGAACACATTACGATGCTAAAAATATAATGAGTAACTTAGGTTTAGGGTACGAATTAATTTACGTGTGCAAGTTTAATTATGCACTTTTTTGGAAGGAAAATTCTAAAAGAAATAGTTTTTCAATATATGGTACCTCTCAATGGGTTGATGAAGGTACGAAGGGAAAAATACCTCATAAAGTGTTGCAGTACTTTTCTTTACACCAAGATTGAAGAGGATGTATGGTTATATACACACTACTAAATATATGATATGGCATTTGATGGGGCGTTCTAGGGAGAAATGGGTGCTACAACATCCTGTTGATGGACAAGCAAGGAAATATTTTGATTTGAAATATTCAGATTTTGTAGCTGATCCTCGAACTGTTTTTTTGGGATTAGCATATGATGGGTTTAATCCATTTGGCATGGGTAGCAAATATAGCATGTGGCTAGTAATTATGACTACCTATAACTTGCCCCCATGGTGATGCATGAAAGACCCATTTTTATGTTGACTTCATTAATTTTCGGTCTTCATGGGCCTTCAATGGATATTGATGTGTTTCTTAGACTATCAGTTGATGAATTGAAAGATATGTGAGTGGAAGGAGTAAATACATGAGATATTTTTGAGAATAAAGTGTTTAAAATGTGTGCAGCTTTGCTATGGACTAATAATGATTTTCGTGCTTGATCATATCTCTCAAGATGAATTGGATAAGGATATCTTGTGTGCCCTAGTTGCAATAAAGAGACTACATCTATTAGATTGAGAGGTAAGGTAGGATATATTGGGCATAGATGATTTCTTCCAAATAATCATCCGATATAGAAAAGCAAATTATTTAATGGTAAGGTTGAGAAAAAAATTCATCCTCAAAAGTTGTTGCTTGCTAATATCTTGATGTTATTGAGTCATGTACTAGATCACCCATTTGGGAAATATTCAGGAAAGAGAAAGAGAGGCATTGATGAATTGAATTGGAAGAAGAAAAGCATATTCTATAAGTTACCATATTGGTCTATGCTTATACTAAAACATAATTTAGATGTTATGCATATTGAGAAGAATATTTCTTCTAATTTGATTGATATTTTACTTGGTACTATTGATTCAAAAGCACTGATAATGAGAGACGTGACTCAGCAGATATGAACATTAGACATGAGCTGCATCTTTATTATGATGGGAATAAGTTAAAGAAACCTACTACTAAATATACACTTTCATCACATGATAAAGAAACATTCTTTAATTTCTTAAGGGATGTGAAGTTTTATTATGGTTTTGCTGGTAATTTGAGGAATATTGTTCTTGATACTAGATTGAGCGAGTTGAAGTCACATGACCATCATTTCATAATGCAATATATATTACCAGGGAGTGTGCGTTCTTTTTAAACAAGAAAATAAGTGACACCATTATCGAGCTGAGTAACTTCTTTGCTCAGAAATAGGTGTGAATTATTCTCTCTAATGTTTTACTTTTACTGCACAATACTATTATTGTGCAGCTGACGTATATAGGGATTGGATCTCTTTGGAATTTTGTAATATCAACTATAAAAAAAAAGATATGTGCAAGAAAACTTCACATAGCAGATTTGGAGAAAGAAGAAGAACATATCGTTATTATCTTGTGTAAGATAAAACGCATATTTCCTCTGTCCTTTTTTATTGTCATAGTTCACTTAATAATCCACTTACCTGAAGAATCGAGACTTGGTGGACCAGTTCATGGGAGGTGGATGTATCCGATTGAGAGGAAGTTAAAGGACTTTAAAGAGAATATACTTAATCATGCTCGAGCAGAAGGTTCTATTGATGAAGGTTCCATAGCACATAAAACATTAATTTTTTTTTTCTATATACCTGAAAGGTGTTGAGACTAAGTTTAACAAGCTAGATAGAAATGTAGATGTGGTTGTGGAGAAGCAACAACTGTTGATTTTCCAATCTCAGACTCACTCTATTGGTAAGAAGACAAATGTGAGTATAATAGATAAAGTTAAGAAAGACGCTCAATGGTATGTTTTGAACAATTTTCTAGAAATACATAAATATTTGGAGTAAGTGTATTATAATATTCTATATATTTATCATAGTATTATATGTAAGTAAGCAGTGAAAATGCATTATTTTTATAGTGAACACATGGATGATATTCAACGACATGGGGATGGTGTCAATTTGAACAAAGTACAAAGGAAAGAATTTCTATCTTAGTTCTATTCAAAGGTAATTATTTTTAGTAATAACAATTAAAACCTTAAGATAATTCTTTCTTAGGGTTTATCATATCATTAATTATTAAAACACACAATAATTGCAGGTGTAAGAGTTGCATGAAATGACACCACCTGAGTGCACCAATGAGTTGTTCTCCTTGGCATTAGGAGCATTTGATATGGTGCTTCCTTATTCAAGTTGCGTAATTAATGGAGTTAAATTCTCAATGCATGATGCTGATCTAAAGAGACAAATTCAAAATAGTGGTGTATGTGTATTAGGCGAGGGCAATAATAAGTTCTAATGGTAATTAACTAAAATCATATAATTATCTTACTTGTCCAAGTGTTCTGTATTTTTACTTAAATGCAAGTCATTTGATAATTATCCGACAAATAAGATAATTGTGTGAAAGAACCATATTACAAGTGTGTATACTGTAGCTAAGCGGTACAAGGATGACCAATATATTCTTAGAACTCAGGTAAAGCAAGTCTGGTACATGGATGATTTGTATAATGACCTAAATTGAAATTTTACATGGGCAGTTAGTCATCATAACATTTTAGATTTATATTATGACACTCTTGACAACATACATATGGTAGATGATGTTGAATCAAGCAATGTTGACTTCAATGTTGATATTAAAAACCTTGATAATTTAAATATTGTACGTGTTAGTGCTAGTAGTGTTGTGGTCCAAAGTGGTGATCAAGATGACATAAAAGACTTCATTGTTGAAGATAATAATGTAGAATGATAATTTTTATATGGGGATATTGAAGGAGAATTTATTGATAGCGATAACATTTATGATTCTGATTAGTAATTATTCAATAAGCTGAATTTTTTTAGTGAATCTAAACATAAACCTACTCATAATTTTATAGCCAAGGATCATCTTATCTTATTTCCTACGAAATTGACATGTTCTGTGCTTTTTATTAATTTATGTTTATCATCATAATGTATAGTTTCTATATACCAAAATATTTGATAGTTTCTAAAAACTTTATATGGATGATGTTGTTCTTCGAGGTCATGGTTGCGATGGCGATGGATGTGATCCATTACGTCTTTGTAGATTACGCTTTGGATGTCGTAACTCAGAAGGTATAAAATTTGGTTTTTATGTTTATTTTATCACTATTACTTAAATAATTTTATTATTTCAATGATAAAAATTTTATATGAATGTTTTAGGTCTTAGGAAGAGGGCCAGATAAAGAAATAGAGATAGGATGATGTTGGAGGAGTTTGAAAAAAGAGATACAAAAAAGTTTGAGGTGGACTTTGATTTTTAGGCAAACACTTTAAATGTTATAAGTTAATATGGTAAATGGTTTATCAGATGTGTTGGAAATAATAGTGGGACAAAGATACCGCCATATTAAAAGAGGTGGTCATATGTGCCTCCAAAACATAAGGCGAAGACCCTCCTCGATGTTGAGGTAAAATTTATTTATTTTCTTTTTTAATTAAAGAATGAAATAAAAATTATATAATTTCTAACTTATGATTATGTATATATGTATACATATTTTGATTATCTCCATGGGGGCAAATCCTTCATGGCCTATGATTGAATTTGGTCTTGATTGAATGATGGATGATTAAAGCAAAGATCATAAATGTGATAATAAAAAGGATTGACACAACACAATAATTATATGCCTCTTTTTTTTAGCTAGATGTGTGGCAAAGATGTATCGATCTATGGAATTCAAATGATTTAAAGGTAATATCATATTTTGGTGTACACATTTAATAAAATTACATATAAAGGACATGAACAAATAACTATTTTGGTTGTGAAGGCTTTTAGCAGACAAAAATGCTAACAACAGGGTATACAATCCTTGTCACAATATCAATACAAGAAGGTAATTTTGGGCTTTTGATTCTTATTTTTTTTATCATGTAATTTATTGTAATGTATTAGCATTTCTCTTATATATAGGCCAATCCTGAGATAAGAAAAATTTTATCTACAGTTGAGACCTATAGAGAAATGCATTTTAAGAATAATAAATGAATCACTCCCCAAGCTAAGGATAATTTTGTAAGTTAGTTATATGTAATTAGTTATAGTTATATTCTTAATATTTATTATAATATATCTAACTTTTACTTATATGTATAGTAAAAGTTGTTTAGAAAACAAGAGTAGATCTTGTCACAAATGACTTCTTGTAGTGCTGATGATCCTACACCTCTTGAAATTGATGAAGAAAAAATACTCGAGGATGTCTTAAGTAGCTCTCTAAGGCATATAAAATGTGTAGGAAAAAGGCTTATAGTGGAAGGCTCAAGTCGTACTACTTCTCGCATGAGTTGGATGCAAACTAATCTACTACAAGAACAACAATGGAAATATTAAGTAGAGCAAAACCAAAAACAAATAAGTAAGATTATATCCTGACAACAAGCAGCATTTGAGCATCAATATGAAGAAGACAAATGAGAGCTTTTATAGTTACATGGGATCAAGGTCATCCACCTCTGTCATCTAATGATAATCAAGATGAAGATGATTTTTAGGTTTTATGCTAGTATTGAAATGTCAAATGTAATAATAATATGTTTGTTTTGTAAATTATGTTGTTATAACAACATTCATCTTTAAAATGTTATTTAGGAAATATTTCCAAGACCTTATATTTGATTTTATTTAATATTTTAAAAAGCAAATCACTTATGATAAATTGAGGTAATAAGGTTTTTAATATAAAATATTGTTCAAATTAAAAATTAATTATCATCAGTAATAAGTCTTAATATCGAAAATTTATCAACGGTATTAAGGCATATATATCGTTAGTAATAAGTTGTAATTGTCAGTAATAAGGTTTTTTTGAATTCAAATGATTTTTCAAATTTAAAATTTCAATCATCGTTATTAAGGGCCATTTAAATTATTTTTTTAACCATGTTATTTTGCATCATTGGTAATAGGCTGAACTCCAATGAACATATAGTTGTTTTATGTCTTATTACCTACAATAATTAAATTGATAGTAATAAGCTTATTACCAACCCACTTGTACCAATTATTAAACATTGACAAACATGTCCTTATTACCAATGATTTAGATCGTTGTTATTTTCCCTTACTCCTGTAGTGGCTACTTGTATCTCATTTATGAAAAGTCTCAGTCATTGGACGTGTTCAAATCTTTTAAAATTGAAGTTGAAAACCAACTCAACAAAATGGTCAAACGCATTTGATCTGACCATGGTGGTGAATATTATGGCAGACATGATGGTTTAAGTGAACAATGTCCAGGATCTTTTTCTAGATTCTTAGAGGAGTATGAAATCATCTCACAGTACACCATGACAAGTTTTCCTAATGTGAATGGTGTATCTAAAAGATAAAACTGAACTTTTAAGGACATGGTAAGGAGTATGATTAGTCATTCTACCTTATCAGAGTCACTCTAAAGAGAAGCACTAAAGACAACAACTTACATTCTTAATAGAGTACCAACTAAAGCAACTACTAAAATACCTTATGAACTTTGGACAAGCAAAAAGCCTGGTATGAAGCATTTTTGTATTTGAGGATGTCCAGCTAAGGCTAGGCCATATAGGCGACATGAAAAGATATTAAGCTCAAAAATTATTAGTAGCTATTTTATTGGTTACTCTAAGTGATCAAGGGGATATAAGTTTTATAATCCCACACTCGGGTTAATTTTCAAGATAGGAACTGCCACATTATTTAAGGATGTTGAGATTATGTGGAGGAATAAGATTAGGGACATTTACTTTTAGGAGGAATCAATTACAATTCCTACTATTATCTCTAACAATGTGCAAGTCTCTGTACCTATCATTGATTAGAAGGAAAATCAAGAGCCTTTACAATATAATATCGTACAACCACCTATTGAGAATGAAGTGATTATTCCACAAGAATAAGCTTAACAACCTTAAGAGTTAAGGAGATCTACCAGAGAAAGAAGAGGTGTTAATCCGGATGATTACATTATATTTCTCTTAGATCATGAGATATGCATTGGGGTGATGGAAGATGATGTGATTAACTTCCATCAATCCATGGATAGTTTGAATTCTGAAAGGTGGTTTGATGCTATGAATGAGGAAATAAGGTCTATAATGGATAATGACGTATGGGATCTTGTTTCATCACCCAAAGGAAAGAAACCCATTAGTTGCAACTAGATCTTTAAGACCAAAAGGGATTCAAAGGGCATTGTGGAGAGATATAAGGCATGTCTTATCGTGAAGGGCTTTACATAAAAGGAATAATAGGATTTTAAAGATACATTTTCTCTGATATCTTATAAATATTCCTTGAGGGTAATCATGTATTAGTGGCACATATTAATCTTGAGTTACATTAGATGGATTTTAATACCACTTTTCTTAATGGTGACATTGAGGAAACGATTTATATGGTGAAACTAAAAAACTCTGTATTAGGAGACCCAAATAATATTTTTTGCAAACTTAAGAAATTTATTTATGGGCTCAAGCAAGCATCTCGACAATAGTATTTCAAATTTAATCAATTTATCAATTCTTTTGGTTTTGAGATGAATTTGGTAGATGAATGTGTACACCATACGTTATGTGGGAGAAAATACATTTTCCTGGTTCTGTATGTTGACGACATACGTAATGACATAGGTTTGTAGCATGATACCAAGGAATTTCTAGCTAAGAATTTTGAGATGAAAGATCTTGGTAATGCTTCTTTATTATTGGACATAGAGATACATAGGGATAGTTCTTGAGGTATCCTTGGGCTATCACAAAAGGCTTATGCTAAAAGGCTTTTCAAGTGGTATACCATGCATAACTAAAAACCAAGAAACACCATTGTTACTAAATGACAAATTTAGTCTTGGTCAATGCCCTAAGAATGACTTTAATAGAAAGTAAATGCAAAATGTTCCCTATGCATCTGTAGTTGGAAGTCTAATGCATGCTCAAGTGTGTACGCGACCAGATATTGCATACATCACTTGGATGCTTGGCATATATCAGAGTAATTCAAGACTCGACCATTGTATAGCATCCAAACGAGTCATGTGATACTTATAGAAAACAAAAGATTACATGCTCACTTATCATATGCTAGATAAGTTTGAGATCATAGGATATTCTAACTCTGATTTTGTTGGATGCTAAGATAGTATAAATTCGACATTAGGTTTTGTTTTCCTAATGGCTAGATGTGTTATTTTTTGGAAGAGTGCTAAGTAGACAATTGTGGCATCTTCCACTATGGTAGCAGAATTCTTATCATGCTATATGACTTCCACTTGTGGTATATAGATGTGAAATTTTTATCATAGGGCTACATATAGTTGACAACATTGAAAGACTGGTCAAGATGTTATGTGACAATAAGGCTACTGTTCATTATTCTAATAACAACCTGATTTCTACGAAATCAAAAAGTATTGATATTAAATACTTAATTGTTAAATATAAGTTATAGAAAGGAGAGTTGTATATAGAGTACATCAATACAGACTCCATGATATCGGATTCACTAACTAAGGCATTACCAACCAAACAATTTCGCTAGCATGTTGCTCGTGTGGGTGTTATGTCAATTGATGATGTTTAGATTGAGTGGGAGTGTGTTGATTTATTTGCTCTATGTATGGACACTTTGTTTTGGCTTATGGAATTTTTTTGCCATGTATTATTCTATAGAAATAAAGTTTTAGTATGAACTCTCTATTTATTTCCTTTATGTCTTTGTTTGTGATTTGATCTCACTAAAGTTTTTAGGTGTACCAAATGGAAATAGGCATATTAAGATCACATTACATGAATTTTCCATGATATACATCTACATCTTAATCCATATTGTTTAGTTATATCTGCATATATGACTATTGAAGCTTTAGTTATGAAGAAATGTGATAAAAGCCACTTTAATCCTATGTTGTTGTTACTAATGGACCAGATTGGTTATAGATACATTTCATAACGACAATAATATTGAGCTCATTCAGTTATTTTTCAATTAGTGGTTATAAGGTCACACATATGCCCTAAGTGGAAGATTTTTGGGCTTTTATCCAAAGTTTGGTCTTATATGTGAACTATAAGAATTGTGGGTTGTCGTATAAACTAAGCCTGTATATAAGTGGTCATATTTATGTATAAATTATTTGGTTTAATGTATCCAATTATATGTGGATTTGTATGTGTAGATGTGTTGGGTATTATAGATTATTGATTAAATGAAGTAGAACATCTCAATAGATAACAAGTAAGTTGTCTATATATAGGATCGTGGTCTCTAGATCACATGCACTTCATCCTATTTGATTCCCATCAGTCAATAGAGACCAACAAGCGTATTCTTGATCCAAAAGGCCGTAGTATTATCATTGTCCCAAATTCATCAGTCATTCTCATGTTATGGATTTGTGTACCCTTCTGCATAATTATTATTATAATCTTGATGAATTGACATTCAATCATGTCAGATCTATAGATTAAATTAATCTATCAACCATTATTTCAAGCATGAAAATGAGGGTATAGAGTGAGTGTCGTCTAATCAAGTCAATTGGCAAGTAGAGCAGTTGTTGCCGGTTAGTAGAGTGATATTAGTGGAGAACATAAGGGAAAATAGTGGGAAAGATATAAGAAAAAAGAATGAAGGTGTAGCCATGTGTAGAATTGTGAATCGATCTAGCTAAAACCCTATCAATGATCAGATATTTTTCAAGTGGGACCCAAAATCAAATCTAAACAACATTGTTAAACCACAGATAATTGAATTATATATATATATATATATATATCAAAAATGCATGTTTTTTAGCTAAACTATTTATAAGTTTTTGGTTCACACCAAAAGATTAGACCAAAGTAGACAAAAATAGAACCCTATTATGGGATAAATTATTATTATTATTATTATTTTAGGGCCAAAATGAGGACTAAGGTAGCCAATCCAATCTCAAGCCAAAATTTGAAATAACCTATTGGCCTTGTCTAAATTTTTTGTCAAAAACAATTGTTGGGCATCCTCATTCATGTGTTTTGATCTCATATAAAGTTCATAATTTTTTTTATTTAAGGATTGAGGGTGATGGTGATGGTGATTAATCTTAATATTTATCCAAAATTTTATTCCACATTATAACACCTTGAATCTATCATCAGTCGTAAATCATTATTAAATCATTTACATGATCGATGACTACCCTTATAGATCAACATAAATTATTTTTAAGATGTTTTTATCCTCACATACTCCATTTCTAAGAAAAAATTACAAGATATCACCCATCCTTAAATCAAACATGTTTAACAAAGAAGTTATTTAATAATGGATTTTTAAAAAGAATAATAAACCTAATTGATATAGATATTCAGATTAATTCTTTTAAGCCTCAACCATTTGCCATATGTCTTGAAATATTACGATCATAATTAAGAAATAGTCATGTGTGCAATATTGCATATAATTTTTCTCTTTTAATTGGTTGCATGCCATTGTTGAAAGTTGATCTCCTTTTCTTTCTCTAGCTGGTACAACTTTTGATTCTATGGTCATCATTTTACATTGGTAGAAATTTATTTCTTAATAATATTTTCAAATCACTGCTTCATCATAGAATAGAATACTACATGCCTAAATTCAAAACCAAAACTAAAATTCAATTATATATATATAAAAGCACTAATTTTTTTATTAATAGTTGATTATAAAAAACCCAAAAAATATAAATAAAAGAAAATTATAGAATGAAAAGCACTGAAAGGTTATAATAATAATAATAATAAGAACTATAGTTATAATAATTTAATAATATCACTAATAAATTTATTGTACTTTTTGTGGCATAATTTTATTTTATGTGAATTATTTTAAGTTATATATACACGAATTAGGGTTTTGTTTAAGTTCTAAATTTGGGCATATTGGTATGGCGTTATTCATATGTTCCATGTCTATTCACACTAAATTTTCAACAGTAAATTAGGAGTGATAAATGTTTATTTAGTATAAATTTAGGTATAGTGTAGTAACCAGTGCTAGTGTAGAATATCATTTATCCCCTTTAGTTCATCATGGAGTAAAATTTTATAACAAAAAATGACACTAATTTTTAATGATAACTTGCATTATTCTTCAATGTTCTTTTATATATAAATGAAATGCAACAATGTAATTTCAATGTTCTTTTACATATAAATGAAATACAACAATGTAATTTCAATTAAAAGTATACTTATTGGTCATTTACATTTTGATAAATTGATTAAATTTCAACATTGATAAATGTCATGCATTAGTATAATTTTGGTATTATTATATTGTCGTAATACATTTTGTGTCATTCATGTAAATCAAACTTAATAAGAATTCAACCCAAAACTAAAACCACCCAATTTAATATTTTATAAATCAAGTATAGTGCAACCTCCGCTAGGGTTTGTATGGTGGTATATGTGAATATTATCTTGTCCACTTTTGATATTATACAATCCTCTCATGCCCCTTCTCTCCAAAGTGTGTCCATGTAGGCAAGTATCTAGGATGTGACATGGCTTCCCCCTCAATATAGATCAAATTTAATGGATTTTGATCATTGTAATTATGGGATCAATAAGACATTATGATGGGAAATATTGGGGATTCCCTTATTGCCAAACAAGTTCCATCCTGTATCGGGAACTTCCGAGAGGCTCTGGTAGGGTGTGTTTCAAAAGTCATTTATTCCCAAAACGATAATCTTGAATGGGTTAACCTTGATGCCTTCTTTGATGAAGGATGTGAGGGAAATGATGTAATCTCAAATTCCCCATGACTACAAGTCAGAATTCGTGCAAAATAAAAGAGGAGCCTACTTAACCCCTACTAGTGTTACATGGTCATTAAACTATTAGGGATAAACATCCTTTATGAGGTTATAGATGATAGTTATAGAGTCATATGAATTATTTATAGTACTTATGAGTTGTTGGAATTAGGTTGGGTTTTTCTCATGATAAAATTCCAAAAAAGATATGATAATGATACTATCCTCAATGGGGGAGCTATAGACTATTTTTAAGCACTGCCTAACTATTCGGAGATGGTAATTGAAATTATGTGTCTCATATACATAATTCACCTTGAATTTTTCATGGATTAGAATATTAAAGTTGCCTATTGAGATATTCGGTAGTAAGGATAAGTAGCATGATATTTTATCACTTGTTAGATATTGTGTTAAAATCAAATTAACCAACTCTATGGTTGATAAAGGAAGGTTTGCACACATCATAGTGGATATTGACTTCAATAAGCCACATTACCAAAGTTTTGCCCTGAATCCAACATTTACTCTATTGAATATGAAGGGATGTTCTTATCTTGTCACCATTGTGGCAAGTATGTCCATATTATTTATTAATGTTCAACTTCACTCAAAAAATTACAAAAGCAAGCTAAAGTTGAAGTTGCGGATATAGTGTGCCAACACTATAGTGAGGCCAGTTGTTGTACCTATGTCAAGTCATGAAAATCCTTATAACCTATGGATGATGTTTATTAATAGGAATAGGAGATAAAGTGCTTCAAAAGGAGGTAATCAAAATGGTGTAGTAGGTAACCATAGGGAGGGGTATAAGACAACTACTACTAATTCCACTAGGAGGAATGGTTAGCTTTAACAAGGTTGGGTTACTAGGTCCTCAGGGTTCGTCATCTTGATTAACACGGATGGAGATTCCAAAAGTGATAGCACCCCCAAAAATATGGATAATAGGCAGATAAACACCCAGAGGTTAATCTTATAAGGGTAAGTTCACTCAAAACTCTTGTCAACATTAGTGAACTAAGGATGCTAGCAAGATACATCTAAAGCACCTATATTAGGTTAAGATTGTTCCCATGAAGGGTCCAAAAACTATTAAAAGTAACAAGTGTGCACTAAAAACTATTAATGCTCAATGACTCCCTCTAGAGGGTCCTCTTAGGAACTCACCACAATTAATGGATCAGTAGAATGCACCTCATATTGATATCAACCACAATGACTCCTACACCTATGCTACTTTATCCAAAATTAAGGGAATTAGAAATTGTGTTTCTCACAATATCCCAATAGATACTGGCTAGACTAAGACTCTTCCAAGGGCCTAACCTTTTGTTTTTTTATCTTTGTTTTGGAATATTTGATGTGATATAGCATAAAATTATATTTTAGAATGTTAGAGGTATAGGTAATAAAGCTTTTCTTAGTAGATTTTGAGACTAGGTTTGTTTTCATAACCTCACTATTATGTGCCTAATTAAGACTCGTGTTAGTGGACACAGGCGGAAGTCATCATTAAGAAGCTTAATTTCATAAGGAAAGCTGGAGTGGATGGTATAGGTTTGTCTGGTAGTGTGCGGTTGTTATGGCATGACATATTGGCATATTCCACAATTCTTAGTACTACGCATCAATTTATTCATGAAAAAAAATTGTGCGAGCTTGTGACTCATATTTGGTGTGTATAATAGCTTGGATTGATGTGTAAAGTATTTCAGAGGAATTTGGAGTAAAACTGTGAGCTATTATGGAAGGATGTGAATATTTGACCTTGATAAAATTGGAATTTAAAATTATTGAACATGAAAGTCGTAGATCTTTCTATTATCTTTTTAACGCATCAAGAATCAGCTTGATTGAAGGTCAAGCGAAGAAATTGTGGCTGAAATACTGAAAATTGTCAAAGTTAGAAAGAAATACGGGGGACCCGTATTTAATATAAATACCATGTGATTAGAACCTTAATTAGCATAGCGTTGTCATATTCTATTCTCTTGAGTTCGTTTGTATGTCCTTGATGAATTGAGTAATTTAGGAGAGAATTTCTTTGATTTTCTTTGTAATCACAATTACTTCACATCAATAAGATCATTTGTTTTCCCGATCCATATTCTTGCATGTTCTTATCTTCTCAATTCTTGTGTGTTCGAAGTGATTCCAATTAGATAGCATTTTTCTGAATTGGTATCGATCCCCAACAATTTGCATGGATTCTTGCCATACCTTCCTCTTAATAGTTGTCCATGTTTAACATCCGATGCATCATAATTATGACTTCTGAGATGATATATGTTCAGTTGCTAGCTCTGTAAGGTTGCCATGGGTTGTGGATTGTGATTTGAGCAATGTAATTACACTCAATGAACATAGAGGAGGTATTGCACACCAATTATTTTGATGTATTCTTTTTAACAATAAAATTCTCCAATTTCATCTTCAGGATTTGTGCTTTGTTCATCTTAAGTTCACCTTGAAGGGAAAGGCTTATAGTTAGTTTATCAGCTCCTAAATCAATAGAGTGGTTGCCAAGGAAGATTAGTGAAATGCCCCGAAAATTTTAATTTGATTATCTATCATTAAATAAGATTTTATTTTGAAAATTAATTAAATAATTCACTTTTATTAAATAAAAGGGAATTAATTAGGGCAAATCAAGAAGAAATTTATAAGCGTTTTAAATAGGAGGAATTTTGGTACTTTAAGCTAATTAAGGATTTTATTTTAGGGATTTATTTAAAGAAATTATTTTATTTAGAAATAAGAAGGGTAAAATAGTTTCAAATTAATATAAATTTTATAAATAATTTAATTGGAGAAAATTAGAGTGTTTTGTTAATTAAAATGAAATTTAAGAAAATTCTTTAAAAATCCCTAAATTAACCTAAAAATAGAATTTAATTATTATTTTAATATTTATATTTTATTAAACATCCAAAATTACCCAAATTATACTAATTTAGCCAACCACTAATTTCCCTCCTTTTTCCTTTTTCCTTTTCTCCTTTTCCCCCTCTTTTTCCTTTTCTTTCCTTTCCTTCTCTTCTTTTTTTCTATTCCCCCCGGACTTGGGCTGGCCTGCTGGCCCAGCACCCCCTGCACGGCCCAGCTCTCCCCCGCGCACACCCTTCCTTCCTCCCAGCCGGTTCGGCCTTTTTCCTTCTTTCTTTTCTTTTTCCCTGGACCGCCGATCCACCCTACCTGCACTTTATCTTCAATCTCGCGCCACTTGCAGCCGAAAATCTCGCCGGAAAAAGCAAGCCTGCAACGCCACACCTGTACCGGTCATTTCTCCCCCTCATCCTCGTTGTCTTCCCTGTAGATTTGACCCATCAATCCAGCCTCTCCCTCGCACGCAAGCCTCTCCATTTCTCGACAGATCATGGCCTGCAACTGCAGACCCTAAGCCGACCATTCTCGCCGAACAACCCCCATAACCCTAACCCCCTACTCCCCCTCGCACCTTTGTCGTTTTCCCGTCCCAATTGGCTTATAAATAGCCTCGAAGGCCGCCTGGATCGGGTTCAAAAATCTGGAACCCAGAAAACCCCGTCTCACGCCGCCCCACCTTCAGCCGCCCTTTCCTCCGCCGTCAGCCACCTCTACCGCCTGCCCTTGCCACCAAAATTCCCCCTGAAACGCCCTCTACACAACCAAGCCACTAGCTTTCCCTAACTTGCCCCGCACGAGCTGCCCCGACCGTGCAAAATTGTCTTCCCAAACAACCCTTTCGACCCCCTTACGCCATCTTCGCGGCACCGCCGCCGCCCATACCCCCGCCTGCAGCACCACCCTTACCCCCAAAACAACCAGAGGATCCTACTCTACCACCCTACGCGTCCTTTTTCCCCTACTTTCCTCTCCCCTAGCCTCCACATCCACCTCCCCCATTTCTCCCTTCCTCCACCGCCGCTGCCGGTACCACCACCCAGCCAAGTTGCCCAACTCCCTGAACCCTAGATCCTGAATAATAAAAGTGATTAATGATTTTAATACTATTAACTACTATTAGTAATGTTATTATGATTAGTCTTAACATTATTATTATGATTACTAATAATATTATTACTATTATTACTACCCCTATTATCATTATTATTAGGTCCTAACATTACCCCTAAGAACTTCTAATTAATGGTATTAATTAATTCTAAGACCTTGTTTAAGTTATTACTATTATTATTATTATTATTATTATTATTATTATTATTATTATCATGTTTATTACTTTAACTATGACTAAAATCATTATTATCTCTATTATTATTATTTTAGTATTTGTACTATTATCAGGATTATTATTACTATCATTATCGTTATTATTATTAATATGGTTATGGTGGTCATTGTTGTTGTTATTATTATTATTATTATCATCATCATTGTTATCAACATTGTTATTATTATCATCATCATCATCATCATCATCATCATTATTATTATTTTTTAAATAAAAAATTGAAAATTTTATATCATAATCATAAAGTACAAATAAGGTTGTAGAAATAATCTACCATTCCTATCAAACTAATAAACTTTTCCTTACGACTAGCATGAAAACAAAGAGAAGACATAATCAAGGAAATCCTAAAAGCGACCCCTTTCAAATCCCAAGTTCTATTAGAAAAAATACAACCATTCCTAGCTTTCCAAACTTCATAAACTGCAACAGCATAAAAACTTGAATAAAATTGGGCAACTCCATCCTTTCTATGTCTACTTCTATCCATGGAATTAAACATTCTCTCCAAGGAGCCAAATCTAAGTTTGAATCCACCTGTTCTGCTTATAGCAGTCCAAACCTTCTTTAATTCAGCACATTGACAAAAAATATGCAGCACTGATTCATTCTGATCACAAAACACCATTTCTGAGTGATAGAAGGCAAGAAAGAGCTGATATAATCCTTAGTAGGAAGCCTGGATTGTGCTGCCAACCATAAAATAAACTTATGTTTGGGGGCTGCAAAATTAGACCAAACAAACCTTCGCCAAGGCACCTTGGGTGCAGAGACTCTTATGGAATTATATACTTCTGCTATAGAATACACATGATCCCTATGCCAACTCTGATCAGCAGGAAAAATAGTTGTTCTGATAGAAAATATTCTCTGCATAAGGCCTGAAGCAGTGGATGGTAAGGTGCAAGAAAAGAACCCCTGCCTTCTGATATAATATGCATGCATCCATTTAATCCATAGAGCATCCTTATCCTGATACAAGTGCCAAAGCAATTTACCAACAACAGCTATGTTCCAAGTAGATAAATCCAAAAGGCCTAATCCCCCTTCTTTTTTAGGCAAACAAACCACCCTCCATGCCACCAAAGGTTTTTTAGAAGTTGCACTCTTACCAGACCAAAGAAAAGCTCTAAACATGGCCACCACTCTCTGAATAATTTTCTTGGGAAGGACAAAAATCTGGCTCCAAAAATTAGTAATACCAGAAATAATAGATTGCAGCAGCTGAAGTCTACCAGCATAAGAAAGAAGTCGATTGGCCCAATGTTGCATACGACCAGAAATTTTATGCACCAAACTCATCATATCAGCTACCTTTAGCCTGGAAGAATCAATAGGAACTCCCAAATATTTGAAAGGGAAAGAACCATCCTGAAAGGGAAAAACAGATTTGATCTCATGTTTCAAATGCTAAGAAATGCCCCCTAAGAAAATCATACGTTTTGCAGGACTGATGTGCAGGCCAGAACTAGAGGAAAAATTATCCATAACCTCTTTAATAGCCATAACAGAACTGACCTCAGCCTTACAGAAAATAAGCAAGTCATCAGCAAAACTCAAATTAAGTATTTTCAACTTCCTGCATTTAGGATGACCATGAAAGCCTCTTTGACCCCATAAAGATTGAAGAGCTCGAGTCAAATATTCCTTAGAAATAACAAACAGAAAAGAGGATAAAAGATCCCTTTGTCTCAACCCTTTCATACCTTTAAAAGGAGCTTGCAATCTATTATTAATAGATAAAGAATAAGAAGTTGAGGAAACACAGGCCATGATTAATTTAACAAAATGCAGGGGGAAATGAAGGCCCAAAAAGACTTTTTCCAAGAAAATCCAATCCACAGAATCATATGCTTTCCTCATATCAATCTTCAGCATACATCTAGGAGAAATGTTCTTTCTATTATACATATGCAATAGTTCATGAGACAATAACACATTATCTCCAATCCTTCTATCCTTAACAAACCCTAACTGTGAAGGATGAATGATAAAAGGAAAAACACTTTATAATCTACCAGCCAGGATCTTAGCCAAAATCTTGTAGACCACATTACAACATGCAATCGGTCTAAAATCAGCTAATTTGACAGCATTGAATAGCTTGGGAATGAGAACCAATTTAGACATACCCATAAAGGAAGGAATACCAGCTGTCTGAAAACATCTCCTTATAACCTGAAATAAGTCCTCACATACCACATTCCATGAAGATTTAAAAAAACCTGAAGTAAATCCATCTGGGCCTAGAGCTTTAAGATTTCCTATTGACCATAGAGCTGTTTTGACCTCCTGCATTGTTACAGGACTAAGCAGATCCTGCTGCTGTTGGACAGAAACTAAAGGGCCCATCTTCAGCACCTGCTCTGATATTAAACCTGTAGCATCACCCTTCTGCCCTAGAAGCTTCTTATAAAACTCCACAAATGCTAGATCAATGCCATCTTTGTCTGAACAAATCTGTCCTGAATCAAGCTGAATCTGTTTAATAAAATTATGCTGCTCTCTAGCCTTCATAACAGAGAAAAAGTAGTGAGAATTTGAATCACCCAGCTGCATCCATTTGACCCCTGACTTCTGCCTAAGAAAACTTTCCTCACAAGAGGCTAAGAATTCATACTGTTTAAGGGAGCATTTCTCTTCATATTGCAGGTCAAGATTAGCAGGATTCAAACATAATTCTTCCTGACACTGTTTTAACCTTTCCCTCGCCTTCTGAACTTTAGAAGACAGATCACCAAAATTCTATTTATTGAAGACTTTCAACCTTTTCTTAACATGCTACATATTAAGCTGAAACATCTGAAAAATGTCTGCATGAGGAAGGCTCTTCCAACACTCAACAACCAAAGAAAGAAAATGAGGATGCACAGTCCACATATCAAAGAACTTAAAAGAACTATGAAACTGAGGAGGGGGTAAATCTATTTTGACAAAAGAAGAACTATGGTCAGAAAAAAGAGTTTCATTAAACTGGGTAGAAGACATAGGGAACTTGGTTAACCATGGAGTATTAACCATAACTCGATCCAATTTATCCATAATTAAATTGTCTCCCATACTCCTATTGGACCAGGTGAAACTCAGACCTGGAAAGACAAGATCAAACAATAAAACAGAATTGAAACAGTCCACAACATCAGTGACATCAGCTAAATTAATGGAATTACCTTGAAATTTCTCAACAGCTTGGAAAAACACATTAAAATCCCCCATGACAATCCAAGGGTCATCACCCACCTGATAATCCACTAAGGCCTGCCAAAGAGATTTCCTTTCACACCCTACATTAAATCCATAAACAAAAGAAGCAAAGAACTTGCAGCTAGAATGAATAGCAGAAACTGAAACATGAAGAAATTGTTCACTGCTAAAAAGAAGATGAACATCCCACACCCTACTATCCTAGATGCACCAAATTCTCCCATTAGGATAGGAAATATAATTATCTAACCTGCTCCAATGATAGCCCAATTTATGCAGGACCCCATTAGCTTTATTACTCTTTACTCTAGTTTCAAGAAGACCAAAAAAGGACACTTTATGCACTGAAAGCCAGTGCTTAAGCTCCTTCTGCTTATAGGACTTATTAAGTCCTCTAAAATTCCAAGCTCCTATCATTAGACTCTGATGGGGGAGCCAAATTAGAATCAAGGAAACCAGCCTGCAGGTCTACTGGATCTGCATGATCTTGCAAACCAACATCTGAGATAGACAGACAAGCATATCTATTCCCTGAACTAACATTATTAGAGGATATAAGATTCTGGTCCCAGGAAGAATTCCCTTTAGGAACCTGGTGATCCTTTCTAGGACAGCCAGTCCTAACAAAAAGGCTAGGAGAGCAACGCTGAACAGAATCCACAGGATCAGGCAATCTGTCCTCCTCACCCTCCTTAAGAACCTGTTGAGATTCAGAAGGCCTGCTAGAAACCTTACGCCAAACAAAAGATCCTTTCTCCCCTTGTGAAGGACCTACAGCTCTAGGAATAGGCACTGCAACCTGATCAACTCCATGCACATTAGAATTCCTTTTACACTTATCAATAGAATGACCTACTTCTTGACAATGATTGCAGAAACTAGGCCGCCATTCATAAATAATCTTCTGTGATAGAACAACACCATCAGGATCCACTAAATCTACATAATCAAGTAGTTTCTTCGACACATCCACTTCAACCAACATGCGAGCAAAAGAGATTCGATCCCCCGAAGCAGTTATACCATCCAACTGAAGAGGTCTACCTATAGCACTTCCTATTCTACTCAAAGAATCCATATCCAAGTAATCTAAAGGAAGATTAACAAGTTTAACCCATAAAGGCATAAACTGAAACTTCTCTTTAGTAAATTGAAACCTTCGATGCCAAGCCTTAAGAATAAAAGGTCTGTTGAAACAAGTCCAATAAGGCTTTGATAACACCCATTCCCTATCCTCCTGGGATTCAAATTTGAAAACCACAAAACCGTGATCATGCAGAAAAATTTTTAGCTCACGAAGAACATACTAGTTCCTTTTAACATAACCAACAAGCTGAGACATTGTTGGTCGAAACCCAAGTACATAACCAACCACAGCCCATTGCCATTCATGACAATTCAAATCCACTTTGTCCTCTTGAAAAGTCACCTAGATCCTATCCCCAACTCTCTCAGGAGGGACATAGCTTAACGAGGCACCTTGAAGAGGAACACGATTACCAGCCACTAAGTCTTTCCAAGAAGAAACCATAGGACGTGAAAGCTTCTGTTCAGGGTGCACCGACTGAGGAACTGACTCAATCGTATCCAAGGGTTCTGAACTTAAAACCCTAATGGTCGCATCCTGAAGGATAAGAGAATCTGCAAGAACCAAATCAGAAGAAGCAGGTCCAACTACAGGAGAAGGCAAAGCAGCGTCAGAAACTACTATCGGTTCAGGCGATAAAACCCTACCGCCCTCAACCAGATCGACGTGAAGGTCTGCATGCACTCTGCATGACGAATCTGCAGGCAACACATCAGAACCCTGACCATCTAGAGCACGATCCAATCCACCATTCCCTACTGAAGGACTCCCTGAAGCCATCTTCTTCTTCTTGGCAGCCATAGCACTCCTCGTTCAAAACCATGGAGGAGGAGGAGAGAGGAGAGAGCTCTTAGGGTTTTTTCTTATTTATTATTATTATTATTATTATTATTATTATTATTATTATTATTATTATTACTATCATTATATTTGCCACATTTATTACTTTAACTATTATTACCATCATTACCATCCTTATTATCATTATTATTTAATACTATTACTTTTAGTACCCTTATTATTATTATCGGCATTATTACTATTATTATTATCATTATCACTGTTATTATTATTATTGTTGTTGTTGTTGTTGTTGTTGTTGTTGTTATTATTATTGTTATCATTATTGTCATTATCATTATTGTCATTATCATTATTGTTATTATTATTATTATTACTATTATTATTATTATTATTATTATTATTATTATTATTATTATTATTATTATTATTATTATTATCGTTACCACTATCATCATCATTTTCACTATCATCATTATTAGTATTAGTATTATTATGTTTATTGTTCTAACTATTATCATTGTTATATTATCTCTAATATTATTATTTTTAGTATTCTTATTGCTATTTGCACTATTATTATTATTATTATTATTATTATTATTATCATTATCATTATTATTATTATTATTATCATGATTATGGTTGTTATTATTATTATTATTATTATTATTATTATCATTATCATTAAAATTATTATTACTGATACAGTGATACTACTACGATTTCAATTATTATTGTCATCATTATTATCATTATAACCATTATTATTATTATTAGTAATATTCTTATTATTATTAGTATTCTTATTATTATTATTAGTATTATTAATAATATTGTTATTACTAATATTAAAACCCTTACTTTAATGCTATGGATTTTTCTAAGACTTACTTTGATTAGTGGTCATTTGTTTAACTACCTTGAGAATAATAATAACCCTACCTTTTAATTATAAACTACTATTATTAATATTAGCCATAGGATTAGGCCATGATAGGGGTAAGATAGGAAAATTATGGTAATTCTGGTAGAGGGAGATTGACCCTTAGTATTTTCCCCTTATAGGTGAACTGGGTCAAAGCCCCCAGGAGGCGTAGGAGCGTGCTCCAAGCCCAGCGCCGATTTAGGTAAGGACGTAACTAAGGCCGCCTGTGTGTATTACATGTTTTACTTGTCTTGGATGCCTTATACGGTTGATATGCTATATTATGTATGTTATCTATTTTACTGTGTAGCGCAGCGTGGAACCGAGGTATGTTCTCGTGCTCTTGTCTGTATGTGCTAATATGGATATGATGCAAATATGATGTGACCCTTAGGACATGCATGCTAGGTTAAATGATGAGGTGTTGTGGAATGGGGGCATGAAAAAGAAAAATGAGAGATTAAGATAACCAAAGGGAAGTACGTTGGCTCACGCATGTAAGAATGACCTAGGCAATCTGTGATCCGTAAATGGACGAGAAAAGGGGGAATTAAATAAAAGGAAAGAGTGGGAGAAGCTAAGGTTATATGGGAGACTAGGGTTTACATGGAAATCTTAGGGTTTGGCATGATAGAGATCGAGGGGTTTGCATGGGGAGGTTAATGTCTGCATGGGGGAGAACCTTACGTATGGAAAGTTACTTTAGGAAGTGAGGAAGGTAATGGAAGGTCTGTTTGGGAGTTTGGAGGCTCGAGGTGAAAAATAGTACGTATAATAAGATAAGGGTACATAGAGACCGACTAGGGTTTGGGGAGGAAACCCTAATTTGAGGAGGTGGAAAAAAAAAGAAAATAATAAGAATAAACGAGGAGGAGTGAGGTATGAGGGAGAGTTGAGTCTGAGGGTCATGATACGTGGGGCGTTAAAGTAGTATGGGTTGTGGGAGATAGAGAAGGAAGGGCCACATAGGCCCAGATTAGGGTTTTTGGTGCAAACCCTAGGGTAAAGTGGTGAGCAGACCTCAGGGTATAAGGTGGTGGGCCCTGACCCACACAGCTAGAGGTTGGGTTTCCGATGTGAGAAATGCGTTAAGTATGATAATTATAAAGGGTGTTTAGTGGCCTAATTTAAGTGCGGAAGATAGCCCGGTAACCTAAACCGAGTAAGGGTATAGCTAAGGTCGAATGTGTGACATGTATCCTACGTGCCTTGGATGTTCTATATAATTTACGTGTCGTGTTTTAAATGCCATTATCTTAAATGTTTCATGTGTGGGGTGGCTTGGAATTGAGACATGTGCATGTGTCCTCATTAGTATGTGATAGTACGAATATGTCATAAGTTATGATGTGACGTGTTGAGGCCCTTTAGCCATGCATGCCAAAGGTGAAATACCCTCGCATAATATACGTTAAAACACTAATCACTTACAGAGAAAGATGTTGAGCCGGACCCAAACCGGTCCACCGGCGAATAATAGTGGCAGGGTATTTTACCCTCACGACTGTTCCACCGGCAATAATAGTGGCAGGGCATGTGCCCTCGTGACTGTTCCACCGGCTATAATAGTGGGGGATTCTGTGCTCAACAAACTAAATGTAAAAGTGATAAGACATGGGAAAAATACGAATACTTACAGTGGAACACCTTGTGAGTCGGGGCCAGACCGGTCCACCGGCAAATAATAGTGGCAGGGTATGTTACCCTCGTGACCGGTCCACCGGCTATAATAGTGGCAGGGCATGGCCCTCGTGACCGTTCCACCGACTATAATATTGGGGTTCCCGCACTCACATGGATTGATAAATACTATGATGTGAATCGATTTTAATTATCAAAGATCTAATGAGAAAGTTATCTGGTTCATAACAGGTATTGTTTATCTGTGTTATTGCATGCTATCTACTTAATTATGCCATGTCTGCTATGTCATGTATCTCTGTGTATGTGGGCCTTAGTGCCTCTGTTACCTTACTCAGTACGTAGCGTACTGATCACCCGTTTCATGGGTGCTGCTCATTCCCACGAGCAGAAGACCCGTCTGAGTTTGTGCAGGTAGGGGGCGATGTCTTCGATGCCTACAATGCTTATGAGGCATCGGGCAGGGCTGAGAGTTGAGCCTGGACCTAGCTTGGGGGTCGAGAGTGACATGGCCAGAGTTCATCCTCCATTTTATTCTCTGTATTATCGTATTGTGTTTTGTTCCGCTGTATTATATCCTCTGACATTTGGTATTTTAAAACTGTACTTTGGATTGTAAATTTCGACTTTCGCACTCTGATTTTATATGACTTGTACCTTATTAAGTGACTCGTATTTGATGTTATTCTTATTTAGCCCTAGCACTTAGTATCGGGTCGGTAGGAGTGAACCGATCTGGTACTAAGTGTGGCGGTAATGCCCCCGAATTTACATTTTTTTATTTGCTCGTTTCCGCTAAACTCTTTTAAATTAAACGAAATTTTTCAGTAATAAATTTGGGGGTGTTACAATTAGTGGCTTGAATTATTAGATGCCTTTGTCACGCACTTGATGAAGACGCATGCTGACTATCACCCCATCATGATTCAAGTGATTATGATATTACCCGGCCTTACCCCTCGTAGTTCTATTATGATGAAGCATTACATACTTGACTATTTGACCAACCGTTGAATCTTTATGGGGTAGTGGAAATGACTTTCAGAAGAAGCTGACTAAGTATATTATTAGGTTTCATTTATGGAATCTTGATAAAAGATTAGCCTATGTAATGTTGCTTATTAAATTCTTATGAAAGTTATTTATCTTTGCTTGAAGCCTATTGTAATACCCTTAAATTTACCACTTAAAATTTTCATTTTGCGGAAGTGTTAGTTACAAAACCAGTAGTTGTTACCATTTCACCTAGCATAAGTCTAGCATTCTCTATTATTTCTATTCTAAGTGCTAAGGCTAAAAGTTTCTTCAATTAAATTAATGACAACTATAAAATTAAAATCATAGATTCCAATATAGAATAACATTGTCCTGATAACCCAAAACATTAAGCAAAAAGTTACAATCTAATGAGGAAAAAAAATATGGAAGGGAAAATAAGAGTCCACAAAAATCTAGATCACAAGATTTCAGGTGAACCCCAGGCAATCATAACTCTCAACCCCTACCAGAAGACATTAGGCCGAACCCTCAAAATACTTTTACAAGGTAAAAATTGCTCATTAAATAGGTAGGGGACCATGAAATGAAACATGTCAGTATTACAATACTAAGTAATCCATTATACAAAACTAATATGAAAAACCCACATGAAACACATAAAAGGCATCACAATAAATTATGGCATAAAATATTAAAATATACATGCTATGAACGAAATACAATAATCATATCAGATAAATAATAATCACCAAATTCACATACAACTCATACTCATTCATTTAGAATATAATGAAACCTACCAACCAAGAATATAAGAGATGCTCTATGAAGTAATGATTAAAATCAATCTCAACACAATAAGCATAATCTTCACCATATATCTCATATCTAAATATCAAACCAATAATAGTTATAATACTACAAGTAGAGCTCTAAGCTACTATCAACCAATCTAATAACAATTTTGATACAGTCATATTCATTTCCATTTTTCTTTACTTGAGAGGATATAATAATAACCTAAAGACATCAAAGTACATCATTCATATTGGCGTACAATGCATCACGACACCCTCCCAACCATCCAACCCAGAGACATAAAAGCACGTTAATCATATTGGTGCATAAGGCAATGCAATACCCTCCCAACCTAGGACGCTTAATCCTTAAGTATCAATACCTCCTATAGTGCCTGTAGGTCACCTATAGAGTATAATAGGGCCTTACTAGAGCACATCGACTCACCAACGAACCAAAACAAACTAAGGGCTCCTACCTTATCTTTAGGGTAACTAATCCCAAAGAACAATCATTCCCAAACTCTAGATCTTCCTCTTTAAGTATTAATATGTTAATAAGGTTATAAAAAAATATCATATATTACACAATGATTTCCCATTCCATACTTAACCATTTTTTCTTTATATCAAATTATTCAAGTTAACCAAAAGGTCAACGATTCAAATCAGAGTCGAAATCAACATTAAAGTTAACCTATCAACACACTAATGCCATCCTATGTCCAATTATTCATATTAAGTGCATTAGTTCAAAAGTGATCAAAATGCTCCTAAGGCCATAATTACCATACTATCATCCATTTTAAATACTAATTTTATTTTATATATTAATTTATCATGAAAATGATAAAAATAATAATTAAATTACATAACATGCAAGTAAATTACCAAACATGCCAAATAACCATTTTATCCAGATATAGGTGAGGAGAAGAGAAAGGCTATAGGTGGTGATGATAGTGATAGGCCGAGCAGCTAGGGGAAGGAAGAAAGGAAGGTAGTGTGACAATAAAGGGTGGCGATGTTGGTAGTGACGACAATAGTGAGGAGAAGAGAAAAAAATAGATAAGGGGATTTGGTGCATCTTGATAGTATGAGAAAAGGAAAGAGGATAAAGGAGAAGATAGAAGATGTTGCACATGCGCGTGCGTGTGTGTATCCATGTGTACTGCCATGGGAGACCAATAGGAAATGAAAGGAAAAGGGATAAGGTGACGAGAAGAGGGTCGAGTTTGGCATGTAAGGGGATAGGTGAGGAGTGATAGAGGTGCACAGTTGTCGAGGCAGAAATTTGGTGGTGCAAGAACAGGTGGGTAAAGGCAGGGGTGGCAAGATGCATAACCAAGAAGGGAAGAGGAGGAAGATGAGCAAGGGTGCATGCAAGGCTCTATTTAGCCAAAAAGAAGAAAGGGGAAAGGATAAAGAAGAAGATTGATGGAAGAAGAGAAAGATAGAGAAATTAAAATAAAAGAAAGGAAAAGGGAAGTATTTTGGGCTGGCAGGCTAGGGAGAGGAAAAAGAAAGGAGGAAGGTGGGCTACAGTGTCGGTTAGGGAAGAGAAGGAAGAAAGAAAAAAAGAGAAAGAAAAGAAAATAAATTTAGGGTTATATTTAGAATTATATTAGATTTAAGATTAAGATAAAATTAATTTATTAGGGGTTAAGATATTCGATTAGAAAAAATAAACTAGATAAAATTATCGGTTTATGGTGGATAAAAAATATAAGATAGAATAATTATGATAAATCTTATTTAATACTTTATCTGGGTTTCAGTGTCAAATATTAACAAAATAATCAAGTTAATATTTAAGGCTTAAGTTAAAATATAAATTAACCGTGATCAAAATTAGATAATATTTTAGGGTATTAAACCTGTGCTGCAATGCATTGTGGGCCCTACTCAAAGTAACTTTTTTTCCCAACAAACACATAAGAGATAACAACATTGTGACATAGGTAGTGCTATATAAGATATGGAAAGACAAACAAATATGAGGTATATGGCTATGAAGATAGACCTTTAGAAGGCATGTGATTAATTGTCGTGGGAGTTTATCTAGGACACCCTTGAGGTTATTAGTTTTGCTGGTAAAAATTACCAATATTATTATGGTATGCATCACTTATCCGTCCATCAACATTATTTGGAACTATGAGGTTGGTGAAGTTTTCCAACATTCAGGGGGCATCAAAGAAGTGGACTTAATTTCACTACATATCATTATTATTTACATGGAGCATGTAATACCCCGAATTCTTATAATCCTAAATTAGAACGTTTAGCCTTTTATTCGAAAAATTTTAAATATTGATTTAATTATATTTGTCAACCTTTGACCTGCAAATTTAAATAAATTATTTAATAAATTAATATATTTATTTTATCTTACTCTTTTTATTTAAATAAACCCTAAACCTATAATTTTACTGAAAGTATTTTTCTTAATTTCATACCCTAATTATTAGATAAGTTATTATAATATTATCCTAATAACCTAAATTTAATCTAATTTTTAATTCTAACCCTAAATCTATTTTTTTTCCTTCTTCTTCTTTTCATTTTTCATTTTCTGTTTTTCCCTTCTTTTTTCTCTTCCTTTTCCCTTTTTATTTTCTTCTCCCTTATTTTCTCTCTTCTCGGGCCATCCCGTTTCCCCCCTCTTTTCCTTCTTCTTGTGCCGGCCCAATGCCTTCTTTTCTTTCTTCTTCTTCTTCTTCTTCCTGTGTAAGACAACCTCTTCTCTTCTATTCTTCTTTCCCCTCACCCCAACAACCTAACCCAATCTCCTCTCTCCTCCTCCTTCCCCCATTTGCACTTCTACACCCAAACACACCCTTACCTCCACCCCTACATGCAATGTGCCTACGCCCTGCATGTCTACATCACCCTTTTTCCAATCCCAACCAAACCATGTTTGCAGCACCTCCCTTCTTGCGCACCTTTCCTTCCCTTTCTAGCCTCTACAACACCCTTTCCCCTATTCTTGCATTGACAAGCCCTACAATGCCCTTGCTTGCCAGCCTTCAACCCTGTAATGCCCTTGTCCTACCTACCCATATCCCTGTAACTCTCCCCTATTGTCCACACACCTAAGGGCCCCTCTTCTACTTCTTCACTTCTTATCTTCTCCCTCATGCCTTGCCTCTTCTCCCCCAACCTCCTTTCCGTCTTTCTTTCTTCTTTACCACCTCTATTTTTCCTCACCATCACCTATAACAACACCCATCACCTCCACCACCAACCCAGCCTCCATTGTCGGCCACATCCCTCTTCCCTCCTTCCTCCTCCTCCTCTATCGCCGTGTTTTCCTTTCTTCCGCCTCTGTGGTGCTTCTTACTGATCCTTGACCCCCTATCACCAACTACAACCCTTTGCATCCACACTCAGGGAAACAACATTTTTTTTATCTTTACCACCCCTCCATTCGAAGCCACCACCTCCTCCATCCTACAACCTCACTACATAACCCAAACCGACTCCTCTAACCACCTTCATGCCTCCCTTGCATCCATTCCCTCCCCTCCACATACCACCCTACCTCCACCATCTTCTCTTAGCCGCCTCATCCCCACTCTATGTCCTCCACCGCCGCAACTCCCCTAGCCTGCCTACCTCCAGCCACAACCACCACCCTCCTACACCATCACCCCACAACCACCCCATCACCACCCCTCCTTATTCTCCTCCTCCTTTTCTTATTCTTCTTTCCCTTATTTGCACCACCCCATCCTACAGCCTACACTGACAGCGTCGCTGCCTTCAACCCTCATGCACCACACCACCCAACCACTAACATCTCCACCACCCAACTCTTGCACACAATGGCTAAATTAACACCACCCAACCACCACCTCTAACCACTTACCAACTGAGTCACCTTCCCCCTATATGCATGGCTCATGTTTCACATGTAGCATAAGTTATGTTTTGATTTTTGGAATTAATCTGGTAATTTTTAATATATAAGGGTAGTTTGGTAAATTTGTATTTGATAAATATTTTTACTAAAATTTATTATTTTATTTATCAAATATTAATATGGTATTTGTAATATTATTTTTAAGTACAATATTTTTATTAACGGAGCTTAATAATTTTTAGGGGATTACTAGTAAATTTTACTTTTGTTGGAAATCAGGTAACCTTTACTCTCTGCTAAAATGCTTGGATATCGTATAATAACATATTAGGGTTTTGACATGTAATTTGTGTTAGACATGAATTGTTACAAATGATTATTTGATTATTGTTGTTATTATGAAAAAAAAAAGAAGGCACGGTATCCTATGTAAAATATCATGTGTACAAAAGTGTAATTTAAAAGGGGTCTAATGTTGGGGGTTTACGTGGTATGATATATGTGAAAAATATTAGGCTAAGAATGTTTAGATACACTTATAAAAAAAATTATTACTATCATGTGTCCTAGGGGTAATTTGGTAATTTAAGCATGCCTTGATATTTAACATTAACTAGAATGCCTAATGTGTTATAAATATTGCTAAGAATGGTGGGTGGGGGTTTGCTGTCTTAGAAAAATATATTTTAGCATGATTATCAATATTATATGGTCTAAGAGTATTTTGATAATTTTGAATGTACTATAATGATTATTCTAATAAACATGCATGATAAGTATTATTTCATGTTAAGTATACGAATAGGGGTTTGTTGTCGTAGAAACACATATTTTAGCATTATTATCAATATTATATGGTCTAGGGGTATTTTAATAATTTTGAGTGCATTATGATGACTATTCTAATAAACATGCATAATAAGTATTATGTGATATTAGGCATGAGAATATGGGTTTGATATCTTACAAACACATGTTTTAGTATGATTATCAATATTATATGGTATAGGGGTATCTTGGTAATTTTGAGTGTATCATGATAATTATTCTAATAAATATACATGATATGTGTTAATTGTTGTTAAGCATGAGAATACGAGTTTTTCTATATTATATATACCTATTTCAACATTATTATTATTCTATAGTATAGGGGTATTTTGATAATTTGGGGTATGTCATAATGATTGTTCTCATAACCATTTAGGATATATATTATTTATTGTTGAGCATGAAAATATGTGTTTTGATGTTCTGGAAGCGCATGTTAGGGTTTTACATGATAAATAATTTAATTATGGAACGTTATCCTTTTTATGGCCAGTTGATAAATAAAATGGAATTTGTAATGGAAATAAGTGTTAAAGTGGCAACTGTAGCCTGATGGGTATTTTGGTATTTTGTTGATCTAGAGTATCTAAGTGTGAAAATTTGAGCCTAGGATGGCCTTAGTAGATTTTTAATGTTAACATTGATAATGATCTTAATTATGGTTATCTCAGAATGTTTGGAAATGAAATAAAATGGTTAAGTATGAAGAATTTAATATATGTAATTAATATGTGTTTTCATGGTTACCCTTATAAAATATTAATACTTAAAGTGAAAGGCCTTGAGATTGGGAACAATGGCTCTATAGGGGTCGCTACTCTAAAGATATGGTTTAACCCATGATTGTTTATGGATTTTGCTGGTGTGCCTTAGTGCCCCAATCAGGCCCTATATCTTACTCTATTTAGCTCTATGGACCTAAGTAGGGGTATGCATAGTTATGGATTAGGTATCCTTATCGGTAGGGTACTATGTACCTTTATGTACCAGTGCGACTAGGGTGCCTTTGCGTCCCTAGGTTGATAGTCGGTAGGATATTGTACTGTACTTATGTATTAGTATGACCAGGGTACCTTAGTGTCTCTAGATTTTTTTGATCTCCCCTCAAGTAAATAAAAATGAATATTTGATGTTTGAATGGAAATTAGTGGGTTGGTTAGTATTAGCCTTTGCTCTTACTTGTAGTTTGGTAGCAGCCTTTATGCCTACGTATAGTTCGGTAGTAGCATTTGTACCTACTTGTGATGATGTGTCTTGTTATTGGATATGTTGATGGGGCCTACCTATGTATTGAGAAGTTTTGGGTTTGATAGTGAGAACTGTGACTATGATTATAACCTGAGAATGATGTAGCTTTCTAATTATACTATAAAGAGCATCTCTTGGATGCTCTATTTATAAGTTTCGGTTATTACTAGATGAATGAGCATTGATATATAGTCTTGATTTTATGTGGTTATATGAGTAATTATTGTATTTCAATTAATATATGCATAATTAAATGTTTATGTATTTTTTTAATGCATTTTACGTGTTCCATGCAGGCCTTACATACTAATCTTCTATAATAGGTTACTCAGTAACGTTGTACTTAAGGGTTCCTTTCTTAGGCCCCTACTTATTCAATGGGCAACGAGCTTTATAAGTCAGCTTGTAGGACCTATTCAAGGCTATCCTTCCAATTGAAAGTGTAGGGTTATCCAGGGTTCTATCTGATGACTTTGAACCAAAAGTTTTAGTATTTCTTATAGTCCTTATGTATTTCCTCTCACTAATATTTTATAACCATTGATAATGGGTTTTATTTGAAATGTTATTTAATTTCTTTAACTCTTTCATTAACCTGATTTATAATTGTGTTCTTAATGTAAGTGAAATAATATTTTTAGCCTTAGCACTTGATAATATAACGATAGAGGAAATTGATTTGGTACCAAGTGTAGTGGTAGCACCCTACAATTTACTGTCTTAGCTTTCACATCTAACTTCTAAAGATGAAAATTTTTAGTTTATAAATTTGGAGGTGTTACAAAGCATCTTTCTCATTTGATACAACTTTAGGTGAGGATAGTGATTGGAAGCCTATAGTAGCGGCACGTAGGGGTATGAAGATATATATTATCTTCTTCACTGACAACTTGCTTTTATTTTCTATGGCCTTGGTTCCCTAGATATGGGTTATAATGGAAGTTCTTGAGTTGCGTAGTAAAGTTTCCTTTTAAAAGAAAAGCCTACAAAAGTCTTCCATTATGTTATCTAGTATTATTAGACCATGACTAATAAATGAAATTACTATGGTTGTTACTATTCCACAAACCAGCTCTTTTGGGCTAGCACTTGGGAGTTCATTTGTGTAATTGATGTATCAGAATGCTTTTTTTCTTTGTAGGTTATGATAAGGGTGAAAATGCCAATGTTTGCTTGGAAGCCTCATTTTTTCTCTCTTCCTAGAAGAACTACTTTGATTGAATCAATCTCCTTTGTAGCTCCCCTTTATACTATGAACGCCTATATGCACCTAAAGGGAGTTTCTTCTCAATACCATATATTCCTCATTTCTATGGGGCGCTTATGTGTAAAGATGCAAAGTTCATCTTCTTCGGTGGAAGTCCATTTGCCTTCCTAAGGATAGAGGTGGTATGGGGCTTAGAGATGCTTATGGCATGAATGATGCCATATTTTTCAAGTTAGCTTGGGACCTACTCAAGGATAAACAAACCCTTTGAGTGCGTATCTTGAGAGAAAAATATGTGCACTCTAAATCGTTTCTTGATGGTCCAAAATAGAGTAATTGATCTCCTTTGTTAAGTAAAATATGGAATTCTGAGGCTACCCTTTTGAATAGAAAAAGTTAAACTTAATATTGAATTCAACCTTTAGTTATTTATCAATTTCATTTATATGTTTTATTTTGTTATAGTATGATGGGTTTATAATGTAGTTTTTCTAAATATAATTAATTTTCATTACTCTAACTAAAAAATAAAACTCTATTGTAGAATAATTATTTCACATACATGATGTAATATCAAGTTAATACATTTCAAATCATATGATAATCAATATTTTTTTAACATTTCATATACATCACATGTAGATAAATTAACAAAGTAATCAATAGATGATGCACTATCTTTTTTGATTGATATATAAGGTGTTTAAGAAGAAGGTTATTCCCTAGCATCAATTATTGTTAACTCAAATAATTGTAAATATGATTTTAGAGCATTTATTAGTTGTTATTAAGTTATAATCATAATCATTCATCAAAGTAATTACTATTTATCATTATTATTGTTGTTGATGCTACTATTATTGGGGAAAGTGCCTGATGTAGTTTTGAATTTAGGTAAATATATGATATAATCCCGAGTTATCATAAACGAATTAGAGGATCCCGAGTTTTGGTATTTATACATTAGAAATTGAGCTTGTTGAAAATATAAAAATTGAGCCTGTTGAAATGGTGATTTTACTTTCACTAATATCAATTACCCTCCCCTCCATTTTCTCACCCTTTTCCCTCTTCCTATTTTGTCATCAATTAGCTGTTTTTGACTTTAAGATTATTGCTTTTTTATACTTTTATTTATTTTCTTTTTAATTAATTAATTTTTCAAACATATATATATATATATAATTAATAAGTTTGAAATAATAAATAAGAGAATAATAGATTTAAAGATAAAAGTAAAAATTAAAGAAAATAAACCAAATATGCTAAAAAATTATTTAGAAATTTAGGATTTTCCCTATATTTTTTGTTCAATATAATACACTAATTAATTATAAAAAATTTAGCATAAAATGACTAATTATAAAACTAAAACTACGGTGCCCCATCATCATCCCATCGCCCCTCCAAAACTCCTACATCAACACCCTCTCTCTCCTTACTCCTATTACAACTTCCTCCACCCTCTGCAGCTATTTAGATATGACCTAATGATTGGGAAGTGCCATTCTTCTTCTCCTCCTCCTCCTTATTTTTGTTTGACAATAGTAGCACAATAGAGCTCAAATGCATCCCCTGATATGCTTCTCATTACCATCACAACCACTGCCATCCACCAACACCTCTAATCCTCCTAATCCTCCTTTCCTTACATCCTCAATTAACTAGAGCATCAACCACTAGCGATAATGTGATGATAGATCCCAACGAACACTAGTAGCGCCTCCTCTTCAACCATCATCAACAATAGAGGAGAACGTGAGCACAAGCAATGACCACACATTCCAGTCTATCAATGATCTTATCCATCCCTTCTCTCCTATTCAGCCACAACAACACATCCAAGGGCCTTCATAGCAAGAAAATATGCCGATCTTTCTCCTTCTTGCTCACTCTACCTCATACTGTGCTTGATTAATTATGGGACAGATTGTGTGTGCATCTTGGTTGTTTGAAGGAGAAACTAACAACTCCTAAGGTGTTTGTTTACGAGAGATATAAAGGTGGGCGAAGGAAGTGAAACAAATGTGGGAAGTTAGGGATAGGGAAGGAGAAAAAAACACAATGGAAAAGGGATAAGAGAGATAAAAAAAAGAAGGATATTAAACAGTTTATTTTTTTTAAATCTCAACGTTTTTTACTTTTCATTTTTATTCAAAAAAATAAATTGATTAAATGAAAATAAAATAAATAAAAGTATTAAAAAACCATTATATTAAAATTAACAATAACTAATAGATTAAAGAGAGAGAGGGAAATGGGTAAGAAAAATAGAGGGAAGGGTAACTTATATAATTGCTAAGAAAATCATTATTTGGCAGACTTAAATTTGAATCTTTCATTTAATTATGACAAAGGGTTATTTAGTACACAACTCTAAAACTCCGGGTTATATTTTTTGTCTATGAAACTCATAGCTATATTGTACATTTCATCTAAATTTAAAAGTATATCATATTAATTTTTCTTATTTTTATTATTAAATGCCATTTTCTCTTAATTTTTTTGGACATTATGGTAATTCTAAATAGACATGTCATTCGACCATAGATTGATAAAATGTTTGGTAAATCATTTAATATTTATTATACAACTTAATTGCCTTTAGAAAAAATTAAGATTTGACAATAATAAACTTTTATGATATATATAATTAAAAATGAAATAAATATGTCATAGTATATAATATAAATATGAGTTGAAAATAATATATTATTATAATATAATTATAATAATATGTATTAGATACTTTGGAGATAATTATTTGCATATCTTAATAATAACTTACATATGCAAATATAGAATTATTTCATTGAGCATAACATAGACAAGTTATACTTTCTTATTAGGACATCTCATTCTGCGCCCAATACCACATATCATTTATAAAGAATTAGAGTTCTTATGCTTATTTGTTGACTATTTCTTAGGTTTAATGCACATGATAGAGTAAAAAAAAATTGATTATTATATTAGTAAATTATAGTCATGTATACCTCTACGCTATTTTAGGTATATAAAATAATGTATGTTATTATATATTATTTTACATATCAAATGACATATATGATCTAAAAAATTGTTGGAAAACTCATTAAAACCTTATTTAAGAAAATTAAGGTCCTTAAAATTCAAAATATACTTCCGTGTACAAGTCCATTTAATTTTGTTGTTTTCATCTAGATAAAAACGTAAGAGTAAGTTATTATTATTATTTTATAATAATTAATATCATAATTAGTATTGTTACTATTATTGTCATTATTATTATTATTATTATTATTATTATTATTATTATTATTATTATTATTTTATTAAAAGTTTTTGGATATGATATAATATTATAAGTATTGAATAATGGTTTGAGAAGGCAACACTAGTATGGTATATCTATATAATATATAATAATGCAGTTATAGCAATAGATAGATTTTCCGCATAAACTAACATATGTCATTGTATAATTCTATGTTTATTTTTTCACCCATATTAATATAGCAGAATAATCTATAGACTATAGTCCATAAGTTATATTCTTTGCATACTAATTATAAGTAATAATTACAATTTGATTATCATAGAAGCTATTCAAACATTAATATTATAACTTCTTAAATAGGCGATGAATGAGATAGTTTGATAAATACTTTTACTATATTGTACTTCTATTTTTTGATTACGATAATAAAATAAGGAAAATTTATGACTATACACTCAATTTTTATTAATGATAACATAATAAATTATCTTCCACACGTGTAAAATGGATAAATTCTTAAACTCTTTTTCTTCTCAACTTTTACTCCCTATTTTTTTAAACCAATTGCGCTTACTCCTTCTAACTCAAATTAGTTAACAGTCAAAGTCCAAACCTCAATTCAATGTGTCTGTTTTTATTTTGTCTATGTACCTCTTATTATCCTAAATATTAATTGAAATTTTAAATTCTTTGATAAATATTATGAATAATTAGATATAAGCATAATTATTAATCAATTATGTTTAATTTATTAAATAATTCATATGTTGTTATCTTACTCTATTTAATAAATATTTGTTATCAACCAAATAATAATGACCAATTAAATATTACTCAATCCGTATAAAAAATTAATTTATTATATCATTAAATTTTTTTATAAAAAATTGTTTTAGAAAAGTAAAAACATACTTTTTATTTTATTTTTACTCTCAATTTTTTCCTATAATCTATACATTAATACTTTGTATTTTTAATAAAGGGTATAAGTATAATTATAAGACTACTTTTATTATTTTATTAAAAAAATTACAGATTAATAGAATATTTTTTTTAAATGGATGGGATATATATTTTTAGGAAATAATAGCATGTAATTTAACATCTTGATTTAAATATATAATATTTAGTATTATACATTAACTAATAATACTATTATATAAATATTTTTTTAATTATTATAAGCATTATTTTTATTATTATTACTATTTTTATATGGAAATTTATATTTAATTTAATTTATAAAACTTAGATAAAATAAAATCCGTAGATTTCAAGGGTGTGTGCAATACTAGTTTTAAACAGTGCCGACCGATCTCAAAATAATATGTTGGCCGTCCGCTAAAATATCTAACGGGCAATAGCTCAGGCTAACCGAAAGCACTTGTGCACCTGTCCACACACCAGCGAATCCCAATCCAGACGTACTATTTTTCGGTTTCGTTAAATAAAACCACCATCCAGATGCCGGAGGCTAATTTACTAATTTAATCTCGAGAAATACAGAAAACAAAATTTTCGAAAGGTCTCATTGCAATTTCAAAACGAGCAAGGAGACAAAAGCCTCTCATTACGTCTGCGTCTCCTCTCTCTCCTCTCTATCTCTCAGTCACTTTCGCCCTATTACTACTCCTGTCTTCCGTCCTTCTAACGGTTCGCCGTAGTTATTCTGCGGCGTCCGTCACCGGTCTTCGCTTCGGCGTTTCGACCGCTTCCTCTCCGCCGTCGTCGCTAATCCATTAATAACCTTCATTCTGCTTTTTTTTTTCTGTTGCGGAATTAATTGCTCAATTTGTTCTCAGAAGGTACGGATATTGTCAGTTCGCCAAAGAAGTTTCGCATTCGGTGGTTTGAATTTGAAGATTTTTACACCATCCAGATTGCATTTTGGTCTAGTTTGAATTCATTATAGCATATATAGCTGGTCTATTTCGGTTAATTAATGCATGCCTTTTTTTAATGTTCATTTACTTTAGCTATTTCCAATCGCTGTTGTTTTTCTGTTTGATGTTTCACTCACCGTGTCGAAATTTGAGCAATTGATTCAGATACCGCATTAGTTTACACCTGGTCTCCGGAGGGGAAGCCCACCTATATTTCTTTGTTTGCTGACACAAGGATTTGATGCACAAGCGATGCCTGTAGATTTGGCTTTACTATTTGTTCCCTGAACTCGCGGGTTGAATCTCGCTTTAATCCGGTCTTGAGGAAATTTTTTTCCTACCTCTCATTTGTTGAAATGCTGTTATGGAACAACCATTTGACATCGTATTCTGTTGAAGCTTCAAGATTATAATTCTATGATATCGTTTCATTTATAGTATGTTGAGCACAGAATCATTTTAGATATAATTGCCTTAGTGACGCTCCGTCTATTAGTAGATTGTTTGTAATTAATGATTGGGGTTATAGGTCATTGAAGGAACTCTGGAAGGAAGCTGGTTGCTTATTCGTAACATTCTCCTATTTTTCAGGATGTCTTAATCCGTTTGGCATATTCATTGCTTGCCTGACATTTGTTTCTTTGTGTATCTCAGAGCACTACAAGATGCTTGGCTCTTTTGTTACAAGAGGACTAGTGTATGCACCGTGCACCTACTAAACCTTTCTGTCTTTTCTTTTCTCCTATTATTTAATCAGTGTTTACTGAATTTAGATCTCTGACTTGTTCTCCTACAGGATGATCTTGGGCTATGTATATCCAGCTTATGAGTGCTATAAAGCGGTGGAAAGGAATAAGCCAAAGATTGAGGACTTGCTCTTTTGGTGTCGGTACTGGTATGAGATCAGCCGTAACTAGTAATGTTTGCGTTGGCTGAAAATGTAGTCTGCTGTTTTTGGAGTTTCTAAATTCTATTCATTCTAAATTTTCAGGATGTTAATGGCTGCTATGATGGTTGGTGAGAAGGTTTTTGATACATTTGTTTCGTGGTAGGAAATATTGTTCATGTGTAGACACTGATATTCTTTTGGATCTTCTGCATTTTTTCTGGGCTCAATGAACGGTGGTTGTTTCTCTTTTCTTCTTTAAGGGTCCCAATGTATAGTGAAGCGAAATTGGCGTTTATTATATATCTCTGGCACCACCGAACAAAGGTATTTTGTGTGTGTTTTTTTATTTTTTTATTTTTTTTACTGAAATTGAATGTATATTTTTGAGACAATTAGTGCATTTGTAAAATCTTACTCTGCGTGGTCCTTATTTCCAGGGAACAACATTTGTTTATGATTCCTTTTTTAAACCGTATGTTGCAAAGCATGAGACCGAAATTGATCGCAACTTGTTAGAATTAAGGACTAGAGCCGGAGACATCTTTGTTATGTACTGGCAGAAGGCTGGAAGCTACGCGCAAACTAGAGTATTTGACATTTTGCAATTTGTTGCTGCACAATCAACGACGTCAAGATCCCAGCCAGCCCAGGTAATATTGTTATCGCATAAAACTGGTTTCCTTTCTTTTCCTGGTACCTATCGTTCATTATGGAGTCCTTATATTGCCTTAGACCAACACCTATGGTCTGACGTGAATCTTAAGCCTGAATATGTTCTGTTGTTTTTTAGATGAGATCCATATAGCTGCATGTTCTGAATTTCGTGTGGTTAGATTGGCAGTGACTGGTTTACACCCAGCAAATAGATGACGCTGACTTCATTGTTGCTGTTCTGCTGTAGAACGACTAGGCTTTCAGCTGTAGATTTATCCCTTTAGCTGACGTGCTAGCTGGACTTTGTTTCTTTTGATCCCTTAGTTGGGATAGCATTCCCATGAGGATCATGGCATAGTGGAAAAATGGGATTAACTCGACTCCATTTTCATTGCAATGATGGTAACTTTTTTCAGCACGTGTGTTGATTTTTGGATCAGAGCAAGGTATTCTTATAAGTAGGATAGAACAGGTCCTCAATTTTGCAATTTTGGCGTATTTTACTATCCTTGGAGTACCTGAAACACATGTTCGATGATCTATTTAGATATTGTTTGGAACTATTTATTAAAAATAGTTATTCAAGATAACTACTTATCTTGAAAAAAAATTAGTTTAATTTTTTTTAAAATAAGTAATTAATTAAAAGATAATTACTTTTAATAAGTAGCTCCAAACCAGCCACTATTTAGATAAATTAAAAACCTTGATAGTCCGACTGAAAAAACCATTTTCTGTGGAATAGCAGGCTCAACCACCCCAAGGCCCTAAAGCTCGCCAACCTGCTGTTGCACCAATTCGCACATCATCTGTGAAACCCCAAACACAGGTTGAAGAGCCACCATCTCCTACTTCTAGTACGTCTTCCAGTCAACAACAGGAAAAAGTTGAGCTGGAAGGAAGTTCATCTCAAGCTCCATCGACAACAGCTCCCAAAGCTGCTCCCCAGAATGTAGTACAGAAGAAGGTTATACTTAAGCCAGCTGCTGAAACTTCCAGCCCATCAGTGCTGAATAAGACACGGAGTGCACCCGCTTCTGCTGCCGTGAGCTCTAGCCAGTCGGTAATTAATGAGGCAGAAGGGAAGCAAATTGTCCCAGCTCCTTCAACTACTGATAAGGAGAAGCCACCACCAGCCTCTGAAGAGACTGTGATGGAAGAAGCTATTCGTGTTACTCGAGGCAGATTGAGGAAAACCAGGTCCGCAGCAGCAGCAGCAGCAGCAGCTGCAAAACAACAATAGAGTTGATGTGCTGTCATTATTCACCTCCGAAGATGTGAGTAAAACTTTGCGCTAGGGTAGATTCAGTTTTATCAGGGAAAAAATGATAAGAGATAAATGCCATTAGGTGGATTGAGATTAGTGTTTGGGGTTTTTGATGTTGATGTATATTTGGCTTTTATTTGTTCTGATTCAATTGGTTGCTTTATATGTGTCTATGATGTTGGGGACATGGATCGATTATTGGTAGGACCAGCCCTTTTTTATGAGCATGAAGGTGCCGTTTAAAACAGTGAGGACCAGTAGAGCTACTTTACAAACTAAAAAAAAAGACCAAATAGCACTATGGAAGAGGGATGTCGACTTTCTGTATTGTAGATAAGGTTTGCATTCGGGGACAGTTGGGATGGTCATTGTTAGGGATCGGAGGCCATATGATGTTCCAGCTGATAATGATTTGTACCAAGGCGTGTTATTATTGAATAATTGGTTTATTGTGATGTTTGTTGGGAACTAGAGGTGGTTCAGCTTTGATGCTATAAAATGTATTTCCGGTCTTCTTTTGATATACCTGCTCCTGAACCAGTCATTTGGAAAAAAATACTAAATTCTCTACTTGACTTGACCAGGCGGCTAGTTAACCCTGGTACCCATACTTTCTTTTTTAATATTTATTCGTACCTAAGCTCTTTGTGCCATTGATTGCATCAGACTCAGTGGACCACGATATTTGGTACGATCTCAGATCTTTTAGTGCTGGAGTAATTAATCTAATTGCGTGTTTTTTTCTCCTCGATATTTTCATGTGGGAGTATTACCCGGCC
Source organism: Tamarix chinensis (assembly GCA_030549775.1). Lineage (NCBI taxonomy): Eukaryota > Viridiplantae > Streptophyta > Magnoliopsida > Caryophyllales > Tamaricaceae > Tamarix > Tamarix chinensis. The sequence goes on from CM060174.1 coordinate 111,825,942, forward strand.
CTTGTCGTGTCTGTTTAGACTGCGACCGCACGTGGCGTTGTTCTTATGAAAGAAAAGGGTGTGTGTGAGAAAGGGAGATGCCATCTTCTGATATTCATTGCGCCAGTTTCCGTCTTTTAACATGGATGGACAAAACTGCCCAAGGCACGCTACTATAATGATGTAAAAAAAGGATGACCGTCAGCGTATCGGCTGTGCGAGAAGATGGGCACGTGTGTCTTTTAATTCTCGCGTCACCCATGCGTTAGCAGGTAGGCTTAACTGTTATAAATCTAACCCCCACGACTAGACAATTAAATTACAGTGCAATGACAAGTCAAATGGCCTAATGATACTAGTGATTGAGTTACAATTGCACTAAAGGAGATGGGTATTGGACCATTGTTTAGCCTCATGTTGATACCGACAATGTTGATGGAGAGAATTAGGAGACCGGTCTTGGGCCTGTTTTTTAATTCATATTTTTTATGGAAAATTATAATAAAAAAAAATACTTTTAAAATTTTAGAAAAAATAATTTAAAAATCACATCTGTAAAAGTAGATAAGAATAATAATAGAAAAATCAGTTTTCCAAATAATGCCCTATTAAAATATAAAAAACACTTACGAAGTTGGTGGAAGAGTTATTGTTACCTCCGTCATTTTTTATTTACATTAATTTCACAAAACCCCCTCAGAAAATAAGCAGAAAATCACCATAGACTGATACTCATCCTTAAATTTGGGGGAGGGAACCGACAACCATCGAAAAAAATTGCTTTTGTTCTTAAGGTATCACCTTCTAAGATTCTACCCAAAATAACTAAACCTCCTAGTCATTTTAAAGTGCTAGCTGGAATTTAAATTTATATTTTAGCATTTTACAAATGATTCTGTGAAAAGGAGACTTCTAGCCAAATTAATTTCACAAGAGACTTACAACAATTATGATCATCGCGTGGGTATGCTTATTAAATTTTAGCAAGATTTGCGTATCATACTATATTATTAAAAGTCGCTGCAGGAGAAACTTAAACGACAGCAATGTCCGGTCGCCTGTGTTGGCTCAGCCGGAATTTGTGATCTAAATGCGACGGCGTAGGACGTTCACGTCCCAAGTATAATGCTGGTGCGCACTGTGCAGCAAACAAAAAAAATGTATGTATAAATAAAATTCAAGAGCAGAGGACCAGAGGACAGGCATTTTCTCAAACAAGATTCAGAATTCATTATATAGAAATCAGGAATTACATGTTAACTGCGTCGAGCCAACAAGGGTGATAGTCGAAATATTACAAGGAAGAAAAATCAAACAGTAACGTTTCTCATGCTTTATGCAACAACGCCACAAGCATGGTTGATAAGATTGAAAACTGCCCTCAGACATAGCTCTCTTATCTGGCTTTGGAAGTAAAGCCTTCATGTTTTAATTAAACTATGGTTAAAAATAAAACGAGAGAGTGAGAGAGAGAAGAAGACTGAGAACTGCCATGCCAGGTTGCCAAATCCTTGGGCAACAAAATTCAAGGAAGGTATCAGGGCGATGGACAAACTACTGAATAATAAATAATAGATCACCGGGAAAAATCCGTGTGGACGAAGGATTAGTTGTTCGAATCCTCAGCGTTATTAAGGTTATTGGGCTCTATTGTACGTATCTTAGTTCCGCTAAGAATGTATCCACCGAATGCACTCATCTGCATGCATGGATGCGTTCTTGATGGAAGAACCTGCACAATAATAATATATCATAATTTAGCTTATTAAGCCAAAAATCAGCAGCCTCTGTAGAAAGTTGAAGGCTTGGAAATACCACTACCAAGGTACCTCTGTATATATCCAAAAGGGTTCTTAGTTTATCTCTATACTGTTCATTCAATAAATAGCAAAAGGAAATATGTATATATATATATATAAGGACAGGGATGGATATTTTATGACCTGATATTCTCGAAGCCACGGCTCTGAAATCTGCAACCCAATTGCCATTCTCTCTATCTGTAGATTATGCATACACGTTGCAAGAGGCTGCACTCAAGAAGAAAAACAATTTACTGTCTACATAGACCTCAAAGGTAAAAATTCCCTCATATAATGTAGACATCCATCAGAATATAATGTTTAATGGGGCTGGGCTTGGCTGAAAGGTCACTAGAATGAGGATTATTCAGAATCTTTGACCGCCATGAAATAAACATCTCCCCCAGTAACCCCGATCCGCAGAAGATGTTAAATGCTAAAAGGAAGTTTAGGAAGCATGCTATCTACATGCATGAAGTCTAGGAGGATACCTAACTATCTAAAGTGAGTTGTGCCTGATAGCTGTTAGTTGCTATAGTTGGATTTTTAACTCAATTAGAATAGAATTAGAATAAACTTACTAAAATTTCAAAATCTGCGATTGAAGACAGCTGTTTTGGGTCAGAGATAGAGTTGACAAAACTTGACCCGACTCAAAATTATCTAATAAAAACCGATCTAATTTATTCGATAATTTATCAGATTTCAATATGAATATTTGTAACCAAAACCTATCCGACCAGATTCCATGCTTACCCAAGATCTGATACAACCCAAAATTTATGAATCTGTGATTCCGAGATCCAATATTACCTGCAATAAAATAAATTCAAAAGATATCCAACTCGATCCAATAACTCTTCGAGACCCGACACTTACCTAAAATATATTATTATTATTATTACTATTAGGAATTACTATTAATATTACTACTACTACTACTATTTTTATTATTATCAAAAGTATTATTATTGTAGATATAATTGTTGCACATATTACTATTATTATTATAATTTTTTTATATATATTATTATAGTCACTACTACAATTAATACTACTATTTTTATTTGCTTTACTACTACTTTTAATATTTTTTTAATCATCAAAACTATAATTATTATCATCACCATCATTATTATTACAACTGCTACTATTGTTATTATTATTATTGCTATCAATATTAGAATTATTAAAATTATTATTATTATTAGCAGTAGTAGTATTAGTATTATTACTATTGTTATTGCTACTATTATTATCACAGTTATTATTACAAATATTATTATTGTTGTGGTTGGTTTAATACTAGTAATATATTACTATTGTAATAGTAATTTTAATTATTATTATTGTTTTTCATGTTGTTCTTGTTATTCTTATTAGTGTTGCTTGTTGCTACTATCATCATTGTTTCCGATCTAAAAGTAGACGAACAATCCTTTTAATCTTTTAGTTTAATTTCATTATATGAATAAAATACATTTTTTGTGATAAGTAATGTGTATTACTGTCAAATAAGAATGAAATTACCACCACCAAGATATCTCTAAAAGAGCTTAAAGGCTACTTTCTAGCTTGTTAGCAAACATGACTAGCTTATTAAAATCCTTACATGTCCTTAACTATATTACGAATCATCACACTAGGTAACCATCTCTTTTGATGAAAAATTCGCCGATTCCTCTCCTCCCTTAAGCAATACTATTATGGTTATCATGCAATGTAAGCAAATTGTTCTACATTTTATTCCACATCCTCCTTGACGCATCCAATTTATCACTCAAGTCAGTTCTATGGGGTGTCAGGCACAACCAATCCCCTCAATTATCTTAAGCCAACCAGCCTGTGCATAAGAGCACTCAAAATGTAAGTGTAACATGTTCTATTGTCGGTCCTCACACAACACACACTTAAGGTCATTATATCCTATTTTAGCTATTCTATCTTCAGTGAAAGCCTCTTTTTGAATCACAAGCCATAAACGAAACCATTGCCTTGGTTAAGATGTCGGGTTCTAGACAACTTGCCACCAATTCACCTTCTCACCTCTTTTCCGAAGATTATCATAAGCTTTGGAAATGCTATATGAGTTATCACTTGTGAAGGTGTTCATATTCTCTGCAGAGAAGAAATCGACAAACTGTGGTCTCAAGTTGAGAACCTTTCAAAATACCACGAAACCGCCCCTCACCTATCAATCTCTTATAGATTCCTAGACTTTATAAAGTATGTGTGTACCCACCTAACCCACAAAATATCCTTTTGAGTAAATTCCAGAGGAGATGACCTAGAGCTCCATTATTCCAGACTTCCGAGTTCAAAGCACCAAGCCCTCCCTCAAGCTTCAACATACACATGTTTTCCCATGCAACCGGAGATTTCCTTACAATTATATGAGAATAATTCATTTGGGGAGCAAGCACATCTGACACCAATATGCCTGGATACCAAATAAAATACATTTGATCAACTGTAATCTACCAGAATAACTTAGGAACTGGTTGTTCAAAAGTTTCAGTCTCCACATAATGCTATCAAGTAGCATTTGATACCCTTGGTTCCTAAAGTTTCTGCCATTGAGTGGCAACCCCCAATAACGAACCTCCCTCTGGAATATGGAACTCATTCACAATCTAAGTCTTTACTTGACCTTACTTCCAAAGTAAATCCTGCTTTTTGCAACATTATGCTTGAGAGTCCTGAGAAAGTAGAGAATATGTCTACAAGCACTCTAACTAAAGAAGCATCACCCTAATAAAAAAAATAGTAAATCACCATCAAAAGAGAGGGAAACCAATTTAACCTTTTTGCACTTATGGTGGAGCTTAAACCTGGAGACATGCAATAATTCTTTCAACAGCCTATTTGGATACTTCATAATAATAACAAAAAAGGTATGGGGACAAGGGGTCTCCTTGCCTTAGACCCTTCCTAGCAGCGAAAGTGAGGGTGCAAAACTCCATGCAAAACCAAAGAATATCGAACCCAAGTGACACTTGTCATGACAAGGTTAGCAAAAGCTAAAGGGAAATTCAAAGCAATCAATATTTGCTTAAAAAAGTTTCAATTAACATAATCATATGCCATTTCATATCCAACTTTATCATACATCTAGGGGAGAGGTTATTGTTTAAGTATCCATCAATATTATCCCATATATGTTGGCCCTTCACAAATGCTGATTGTGCCTCATCAGTGATATTTCCCATAATATGCTGCACTTGATTGGCTAATACTTTTGCAATGATCTTAGATAAAGTATAGCATCACGCAATGGGGCAATACTCTCCAAGGGGTGGTAGCATTTAGAACTTTTGGGATTAAATGCAAAGAAGTAACATTGAGAGAGTTAGGAAAGCAGCTGTGATGAAGAACTCTCGAATAGCATTCCAGCTTGCTTTTGTCCCTTAATCATGGAGTGAAAGAATTTGGTGGTGTTATCTCCCAATCGCAGCCAATTAAATCCTAGCCTTCTGCCGGAGGAAACTTTCATGACATAGTGACTGATGATGCGACTGCTTTATTACATGCTTTATTCCAAAAAATTGTTCTTCCCCTGGTATTGCCATATACTATCATGGGGTGCAAAGTTGATCCGACCCGACCCAAATTACCCGATCTGAAATCCGATATGAATCCAAAAAATTAAACCCAATCTTAACTCAAAAATTCAAAACAACTAAAATCAATCTAAACACAACCCAAATTTAGTTAATCCGGTCTTAATCCATATCCAAAATGACCCAAACCAAAATAATCCACCCCGAAAAAAACCTAACCCAAACAATTGAACCTAACCCATACCTAGACAAAAACTCAAAAATAACTTGACTTAATAATGACCTGACCCAAACTTACCCAACTCAAAATGACCCGACTCGAACCCGACCCAAACCCACCTTAATTGCATAGCAACCCAATTTTAATCCGACCCAAATTGATGCGACTCAAACCCGACCCATTTAACACCTCTAATGCTATAGATCCATTAGTCAAGTGGATCGTGCTTTGTTGATCAAAAGGTGGTTATAACTTCGTGCTATCTCTGGCCTTTGATTAGCTTGGTTAAATGGATGATATTTTGTTGATCATGTGGTTAAATATGGCTTTGGTTAATGGGAAATATTTAAGTGTGGGTTATTGTACTTTTATGTGTTAAGTGGGTCTATTGGTCAATAACAAACTAATTACTTGAAATAAAAAGTGGGCTTCCTAGTTCTCGATTAGCTACTCTATAAGTTTTCTTCATCAGACCCCATAGGAAGTATGCATACTTAAAGAGTGGTTACTATTAGTGGTGTGTGGTGGAACACTTGGCTTTATAAGCCAGACTTTATGTCCATTACTTGTTTAGTAAATGGTTTCCATGATATAGATATACCATGGGGGATAATATAGCTCACACACTCAAAAGTTTAATAAAATTGGATTTTATGATCATAATTAATGGAACTTGGTTTATTCCTTAAGATGAAATTTATCTACTGACTTATCCTTGTTTAAAAAACTTTATGTGAACCCTAGGTTATCGTATGTGCAATAATGTTAATGCATGATTTTGATGGTATCGTACTTCACTATTCTTCTTGGATGCATTCCATGCTGTCACATATACTCCATATTATCGTACAACCAATATGTTATCATAAGTTCTTGATGATATCCTATGTATAAAAGTGTATCATATATCAATGTGCTTGGGGTAGTATTGATTATTTGATTTATTTAGTACATAGCTTGTACTAATGTTATGCTTGAATCACTGTAATGATCTCAACTTTATTTAGGGGAGCACATGACAATGAGCAAGTCTTTGCCATTAGCTTGTTGGGGGCTTGGACCCGAGAATTAGGGTAACTATTTTTATCATACAATTTGAGTTATTTAAACCCTCTTTTCTAAATGACATTATGTTGTTGTACTTCATTATTTAAGTTTTATTGAAAAATATTAATTTAAACTTTGTCGTATGGGTGTTTAATATTCTCATCTAAATGGATTAGTTTTAAAAACCTTACATCTAGCACGAGAGGGGAAATGGTCACTTATCTTATATTAAGTGTGGTGTTAATAAATTTTATTAGTTAATTCAATTTCTGCAAATATGAATTTAAAACAAAAAATTTCGGTAGTGAAAATTAACAGCCAAACAAATTTTTCCTCCGAGAAAAATGCCAAAGAAGACATCTTATGCCCCCAGTTTGATTGTTAAGCTGAAGGAACTTAAATGGTAGTCCAATAATCAGAGTATTACGGATTCTGTGTGCTGGAAGGTGATCAATAGCTAATTCAGATAGCAATAGGAGTCAAGACCAGCTCCATTATTGGAGCATGAAAATTAAGAACTGAGAAGTCAGTTACCTAACAATAGTACTATCAAACTACTTACAAATGGGATGAAACACCACGGGCATTAGCAGACCAGACAGCGGTCAACAAGATACAAGATCACGAGGATGAAGCAAAAGCTATATATGCTCTAAGATTGTGATCTTGCTTTCTCCAGAATTACATAGCAGAGAAATGACCTACTCTGACAACTAGGAATCCATAAAACAAGGAGTATTAATCAAATAATTTGGATACCTAGGTGGACAACTAACATGGATTAGAAGTGAAAACCCCACAGCATCCGTTTTCAGTATCCCAACTCTGTATCTACAATTAGATGGGCAAGTGATAGCTATCTTAGTCTCTCAGATAAGATAAAAATGCAAGAATAGCCACCAGGAGATCAAGGGCCAAAACCTGAAGATATTGGTGATACACAGCAAAAGAGGCTGAATATGATAGAAGAGGAAGAAGCTTTTGCATTATACTCCATACATCTAGCTCCGTGGCAGCAATGACGAGGCTGCAGAATTCCAATGAAAATAAGTGTACGGAGCATAATTTTCCAGACAGCTCAATGAAAATGTAAGAAAAAGTACCTCGAGAAACCCCTTTCCTTCCATGACTTAATGAGCTCCTCAGATGCCTTCTCGCCAGCTTTTATAGATTTTTTAATCTTGGCAATGCAGGAGTCACCATTGTCCAAAATGGCACCCGACTGCCCAATTTCGGCAGAGGGAATGTCTTCTTCCATGCTGATAGAGTGGTTAGGGGAATCACAAGATGACAAATGCTCCTACATGAGGTTATAACAGTATGATTAAGGAATTGATGGGACATGATGAAAGAACACAGCCACAACTACGTACCTTTGGCCCTTCTGCTTTGTCACATTCATCTGCAGTTTGATCCAGTTGTTCACTTGTCCCCTTTTGAGCAGAACAAAGGTTGCTAACACAACATCGAACAATCCTGAAATATATCCAAGTAAATGCATACAGAATATCCAAATACCCAGCAGCCATCAAGTTGGTTCATTGTAAAACAAAAATGCTATAATGTTGCTTTACAAGTAGAGGGATGGTAACAGTCTTCTCTCTTTCTCTCCTAGCAAACCACGATGACGGGGACTAGGCTTAAGAAATTATCCTCCCTGTGCGCTCCCTGATCTATTACAGTTCTTCAAATCCACCTTCTCTCCCCCCCACTTCCCCTCGCAACTACTGCATCTACCATATGGCGCTGTAACCTCTGCAGTTTAATGAAGATATGGGTCCAAAAAACCATGTAAAGGCACCAGATTCGCACAAAACTGGGGATGAATCAGGTGCAGATGAAACTCCTGAATTAGACCCAAACTTGAGCCCTAGATCGAGGAAGGATTATGAAGAAACAAAGTCTGACCAAAGCAACTCTGGAAGTGATAAGGATAGTTTACTCGGGATCAAAGAATTAAAGGCACAAAACTCCTGTTCCAGGCCAGTGTTGAGGAGACCGCTAAAGATTCACTAAGCCTCATTAATGAAGACGCAAAAGGTACCCTGTTCGCTGAAAACCCACACACTGAAGCCATAAATGAGGGTACTCCACCACAACAGAAAAGTGAAGAGGGGGATCAGCTGAAGACAGGTTACCACCAGTATTTTACATATTGGACTGGAAATCAACCCCGCACAGTGGCCAGTATGCAGTTCGACCGCAATTTGATTGGAAATTGCTTTCATTCAAAAAATTGTTCAGTATGACTTGGTCCAATCCCAGTTCAACTGGTTCCCCTAAACTTAAATTTCTTAGTTTTTAAGACTGAAACAACGGTGTTTGGGTGTAATACTAATGGGGTTAAACCAGTTCAACCAGTCCATCCCACCTTTATGCAATCAATATGTAGATTTTAAAACCACATAGTTTCATACCGGCAGGCCTCCTGGTACCCAGTTGGACCATCCAGTCCGGTTGTATTTTTTATTCACTGGTTACCATCTGAAGGATACCCAATTTAAATATACCCTCAAAATTGGGCCAAGCTTTTTCCTTCTGTTACTGTTGAAAAATGTATGTACAAGCATAACTCAGAGGAACGTATCTTCATAACTGATGATATGGTTGATGAGTTAGATGACACATAGGGAAAGTGTTTGCTGGGCAGATATGTTGGACCACTACCTGAATATCATGTTATTAGGGCTATCAAAAAACCCCGGAACGTACCCAGCAAACACATAGCACATTCAACGGGTTGGAATCTATTCAGATTTGAGACAAAGGTTCATAGGGATAGGAATAGGATCCTCAAAAATGGACCCTATCATGCACTTGATAAGGTAATGATGGTGGAGGCTAATTCAAGGCTCCCTCTAGAGAAAAGTGAAGTATGTGAGGTTCCTATATGGATCCAACTACCATGTCCACCAATAATGATGAGGAATGGTAGAGCAATCAGTGCAATCTGCTCCCATTTCAGCAAACCCCTCCAAACAGACCTGAACACTAGGAGGGATGAGTTGGAAGTAACATGTGTGCTGGTCGAGGTTGATGTGAGGAAACCCCTACCAGATAATGTGAATGCACCCCATTCAAAAGGTGGGTTTACTAAGAGGGTCTGGTACGAGGCACTCCCTGAATTCTGTAGTGATTGCAACAAAATCAGGCACAGAACAGGGCAGTGTGCATGGAAGGTCACAAAGCAAAAGCCAGAGAAGACCACAAAACAGTCAGAACTGGTTATTGGAGGAGATGAACCACCACTAGCAACAGCAAATGTTATAGTGATTGCAACAAAATCAGGCACAGAACAGGGCAGTGTGCATGGAAGGTCACAAAGCAAAAGCCAGAGAAGACCACAAAACAGTCAGAACTGGTTATTGGAGGAGATGAACCACCACTAGCAACAGCAAATGTTATAGTGGCTTTGGTAGAGAAAAACCAAGTCCAGGAAGAGAAACAGACGCAAATAACTGATGATGAGTTGCATGAACCACAAGCAACACAGGACCCCTCCACATCTGGGATGAAAAGTGTAGAAGGGGAGCCAGAAATGGATTTACAACCAGAAAAATGAGTACTGAGAAGGAACAGATCAGTGAGAGCCAGAGGGGTGAAGAACTACCAGGCACATGTGATCTAAAACTAGCTCAAGCACCTAACATTGATGACCAGGGGTTTCAACTGGTTAAATACAGAAGGAAGCCCAAGAGATGCAAATCTAGCCAGAAGAAGAAATCAACTACTGAAGAAGGCTTGGGGGAGGCAACCCCCATGATGCCACTATGAATGTCCTTACTTGGAATGTAAGGGTTTGCTGCCTACCCCTGAAATAAAAAGGCATTTTGAATGTTGAAAAAACACAGGTGTCATGTAGTCTGCTTACTTCTAACTAAGCTGGAAGGGAATAAGATGCAAAGCATGCTCGATAGATTCTTCCAGGGGTGGAATTATGACCCCAATTTTGACCACTGTCCAAATGGAAGAATCCTTATTTTGTGGAATCATCAGAAGATTCATATCCCGCTAAAGGAGATTAGCCCTCAATAAATTGCTGGGTTCAATCCAAAACAAGCACAACACAGTTTACGTTGAGTTCTGCCTATGGATTTTATTCAGTAACAAATAGAAGGCCCATGGGAAAATATTATGGAGTTTGGACAATCCCACGGCTCACCATGGATTGTAGTTCGTGATTTTAACAGCGTTTTAATCACTGAAGATAGTAAAGGGGGCAGAGAGATTAGGGATTATGAGGTAACTTACTTCAGAGACTGCTGCTTTGCCTGTAATTTGTCTGATATACCCTCTGTAGGGTGCTTTTACATATCCTCCAATTCCAGAATGCAGAGCAACATAGATAGAGCTCTCATGAACATGAGTGTGGGAAGTCTGAATGTGAATGTACTAGCTACTTTCCTGGCACCAGGAAACTATTCAGATCACACCCCCATCCTCATCCAAATGGTAAAAGAAGATGATGGGCCTCAAACATTTAAGTTCTTCAACATGTCAACACGACGTGGTAAATATCAGTCCACTGTTGAAAAAGAAAGGCCAGTTGAAGGATGGGGTACAAAGCAGTACATCCCGTGTAAGAAACTCTGTGGATTAAAGGCTTCATTGAGGGAACTCAGTTAAAAAAAAAAAAAAAATCCTCATACCACTGTAAAGGCTGAGGCAGCCGAAGCAGCACAAGAACAAGCTTTTTTTTGGGGGGGGGGGGGAGGTTAGAACCAGGGTAACTACTAGGTTATTGCCCAATTCAAGAAGAAATCTTTGTTCCTAACCAGAGCTGCTGCTAGTTTTCTGTCACAAAAAGCCAAAAATCAGTTCCTTACACTCACCGACAAGGGAACTAGGTTTTTTCATGACATGATCAAGGCACAACATGAGAAACTTCATAGCGGCAGTAGAAAAACTTGATGTACAGATGACTACCACAATAAAATAGCTGGAACAAGCCTACTTAAATCATTAAATAGGCTTGCTTGGAACTGAAGTTGAAGCTCAAACTACAGACCACAATGGTTTTAGGCAAGGGAGGAAACTCAATGAAGAACAAACCCAGAACCTGATCAAGCAAGTCACATATGAAGAGTTTAAGGTAGCCCTATGATCTATTGGGAATGTGATAAGAACAGAACAAAATCAGCAATCGTAACAACACAGGTGGTGGGAAAGGATGATGTGTATTGAGAGAGATAATGGTGGATACAAGCCAGGCATTCAAGGACCTGGTTCCTCCAGCTCCTACCAATTCCTCCTTGCTTCTCTTCTGACATCCCTCCCCTATTTAGTCCCCAATCAATCCTAACAGAATTGCCCCTTCCCACCCACCTGACTGCCAGCAAAGCATAATGAACTAACAGACTCAATAATACCCCTCCCCATGCAAAATACCAGGTTAAGTAACAGTAATAATAACTGCAGAAATAATAACAGACACAATCGCTAGCTAAGTCACAGCCAAGCCACCAGCAGCAGCCCCAGCTAGACCATCTCCCCCAGCCTTGACCTTCCCACGCCTAAGCATAAGTGAATCTGATCAATGGTTTATCAATACACTTTCACCTTGTCCTCAAGGTGGAAAGAGGGAAACCAAGTGTTAATGAGATCAAAGTCTGGCAATCTTCACCAGCTGCACAACACCTCCAGAACTCCTGTTGGACTATAATACATGTCATGCACCTGTTTGGGTTCCACTACCCACTCCCAATCTGGCATGAGTCAAGCTGGGAAAGGCTGCAACTGATGAACATCTCCCACTGCCAACCTTAGCATAGACACGTGAAAGACGGGGTGAATTCGCACCGAATCCAAAAGATCTAGCTTGTAGGCCACTTTTCCCACCCTGCTCAGTACCTGATAAGGGCCAAAATACCTTGGAGAGAGCTTCTCATTCACCCATTTAGCTAGTGTTCACTGCCTATAGGGCCTGAGTTTCACATACACCCAATCACCAACCTCAAAGGTCACATCCTGCCACTTCTTACTGGCCACAACTGTCATCAATTGGAGAGAGTGATCTAGGTGCAGCTTCAAGTCATCCAAAACGGCGTCTCTGTCCTTTAATTCTCGATCAACAGCAGCCAAAGGGGAGCTACCTAGAATGTATCATATTAATGGAGGTGGGTCGCGACCATAAAAAGCAAAAAATATGGGGCGGTACCTATGGCCGTGTGATGGGACGTATTATACCAATACTCAGCCCGGTAACCAATGAAGCCACTGCTTGGTTGTCCACCAATAAAGCATCTTAGATATGCTTCCAAGCAGAGATTAACCACCTCAGACTGACCATCGGATTCAGGGTGATATGCAGTACTGTACTTTAGTGCTGTTTCTTACAGCCGAAATATTTCCTTCCAGAAATAGCTCAAGAAGATAGGAGAATGCCATGTAGACGCACCACTTCCTTCACAAATTCCAGCAACATCAGGGTTTGTGAATGGATGTCGAAGGGGTACGAAATGAGCTTACTTTGTGAGACAATCCATTACCACCATTATAAAATCATGCCTTTCACACTTAGGCAACCCTTCGATGAAGTCCTTCAACACATCCTCCCAAACTCATTCTGGTATGGGTAGCGGCTGTAACAGACCAGCTGGAGACAAGGCCTAAACCTTGTTCTGCTAACGTATAGCACAAGCAACCACATAATCCCAGACTCTTCGATGAGAACCTGACCAATACACATCTTTAACAAATCTCATGTAAGTCTTCAACACTCCAAGATGCCCACCAATCTGTCCTCTATAATATTCGGCCAACATATGGGGAATAAACACAGAATTTCGAGGGGATACTAGCCTAGTTTTGTACAACAGGTCCCCCCTGATTAAGCCTATATTCTGGTACCATTTCGGAAGACTTGTGGAGAGCCCTTTTGATAGGATCCAACTCCGGGTCAGCATCCACCTCGTCTTGCAGAGCCTGGAAGTTGCGAACCCACGATGTAGTCAAGGTGGCTAAGGTAATTTCCCCATCGCGCCTAGACAAGGCATCAACTGCCTTATTCTCACAACCAGGACGATATTTGATGTCATAGTTGTAGCTCCATAATTTGGAAATCCAACGTTGATGCTCTTCAAAGATGACTCGCTGGTCCAGCAAAAATTTTAAGCTTTTTTGATATGTGCGTGCTACAAATTTGTGTCCCAAGAGGTAAAGTCTCCAACAGCTTGATTGCCAGAACTATTGCCATCAACTCCCTTTCATATACAAACTTCATTCAAGCTCGAGGTTCTCACACTTGACTACAGTAAGCAATCAGTTGCCGATGTTGCATCTAGACTGCTCCAATTCCTAGCCCCGATGCATCCTTCTCTACCACAAACAGTTGCTGGAAATCTGGTAAGGCAAGGACCGATACCTTTGCCATTGCTTGTTTGAGCTCCTTGCATGCTTGTTGAGCCTCCTCATTCTAGTCAAAGCAATCATTTTTAAGTCAGGCAATTAAAGGCACCGCAATATGCCCATATCGGTGTACAAACTTCTGGTAATATCCTGTGAAACCAAGGAAACCCCGCAACTCTCATAAATTCTTAGGTGTTAGCCAATCAACCATTACCTTTATCTTGGATGGGTCAGCTGAAACCCCTGCTGCTGAAACAATATGACCAAGATATTCTAGCTCCTCTTAGCCAAACAAGAACTGTTGTCTATTAACAAACAATGAGTGTGCATGAACAACTCAAACACAAATCTCAAATGCTCCACATGGGCCCCCATACTAGGACTATACACTAATATGTCATCGAAGAACACAAGAACGAATTTCCTCAAGTAAGGCTAGAAAATTTCATTCATCAATGCTTGAAATGTGGTTGGAGCATTCATCAACCCAAATGGCATTACAAGGAATTCGTAATGACCCTCGTGAGTTCTAAAGGCTGTTTTGGGCACATATTTCGGCCGCACCCTAATTTGATGATACCTCGACTTCAAGTCAAGCTTAGACAATACCCTTGCACCATATAGCTCATCTAACAACTCTTCAATTACAGCTATTGGGAACTTATCCGGGATTATTGCTCTATTTAGGGCGCAGTAGTCCACACAGAAGCGCCAATCACCGTATTTCTTCCTTATTAGGAGCACTGAACTAGAGACGGGGTTATGATTTGGTTAAATGATGCCTACTGCCATCATTTCTTGCACCAACTTTTCTATCTCATCTTTATGAGCTTAGAAGTATCTGTAAGGTTAGACGCTCATAGGTTGTTGCCCCTACTTCAGCTCAATGCAGTGATCTAAGGCCCGCTGAGTTGGAAAACCTGTTGGAGCAACAATCACCGTATTTCTTCCTTATTAGGAGCACTGAACTAGAGAAGGGGTTATGATTTGGTTAAATGATGCATACTGCCATCATTTCTTGCACCAACTTTTCTATCTCATCTTTATGAGCTTAGGAGTATCTGTAAGGTTAGACGCTCATAGGTTGTTGCCCCTACTTCAGCTTAATGCAGTGATCTAAGGCCTGCTGAGTTGGAAGACCTGTTGGAGCTCCCAACACATCCTGAAACTTATCCAACACCTATTAGACATCCTTAGCAACTTGGGTTGTTCCCTGCATGTTTTCCTCTACTGCTTCTGTTGCACGGCACTCCAATAGGATCCCCATCCCCTCTCTTCGGATGATCTTCTTCATGGCCCTTAGTGAGATCTGAGTTTTGCAAAACCCTAGGTCCCCTCTTAGATCCACAATTTTCTAATCCACAACGAATTTCATAACCAGCATCTTCCAATTTACCTGCATCATTCTGAGCTTCTCTAGCCATTGCATTCCCATAATGACATGAGCACTTCCCAACTCAAGAGGTAAGAAATCTTCAAATACATCAATCCCTTGCAAAGAGAGAGTTAGTGACTTACGCAATCCTTGAGTCTAGACCGACCCGCCTGTCCCCATAACGACCCCATATGCAGTAGTGGGAGTCAGTGGTAGCTGCAACTTTCGGGCCACATCCAGTGCGATGAAGTTATAAGTCACTCCACTATCAACAAGCACTATTACCTAGGTGCCTTACATCTCCCCTGCAAGCTTCATAGTTCTTGGGGAGGTGAAACTGACTACCAAGTTCATGGATAACTCAATCTAGCCTTTCATCTTCTCCTCCTCTCTCTCCTCAAGTTTGGTGGCTTTGTCCTCATAGCCAAGCTAGCACTAGTAGCTCCAGCTAGAGCATCTCCCCAGCCTTAACCATCCCACACCTAGCATAAGTGCATCCGACCAGTGGTTTGTCAGAATGAAAGGGCACCAAGCCTGATGGGTATTCTTCAACGCTTTTCAAAGCTTCCAACAACCTTGAAGGAGGGGACCTATTTATAGCTGGTGAGATTTTTTTTGAAACAAGCCAGCTCCTCAAACAAGTCAATCACATTGTGATCACCCTAATACCAAAAAAAGGCTCATACTACCAAAGTGACTATCTCATGCTGTAATGTGGTCTAAAAAGTTATCACCAAGGTCCTTGCAAACATGCTTAGAGAGTGCTTGAGTTTTGTCATTGATAGATAATAGGAAGCATTTGAGCTGGGAAGACTTATGGTGGAGAATATCTTTCTTACACAAGAGTTAATGAGGCAATACAACTCTACAACAAGAATAGGACCAGCCCTAAATGCATGATGAAAATTGACCTTAGAAAGGCATCTGACAATGTAAATCTGGGTCTTGAAAGATGTGCTTAATGAACTTGGTTTTCCAGAACGGTTCATCACATGGGTTTTGCAAAGTGCAACAACCATTTCTTACTCTTTGGTTATCAACATTTCAGTGTCAGGGTACTTCAAAGGGAAGAAAGGTTTGAGGCAAGATGATCCCCTATCACCCTATCTCTTTGTTGTTTGTCGGGAACATCTCCATAGAGCACTGGATAGACATGCACACAATGGGGATTTTAAATTTCCTCCCAAATTCAAGGAGCTTAGGATCACCCACCTAGCTTTTGCAAATGATCTTATGTTCTTCTGCAAGGGTAATGTGGAGTCGGCAAAGGCCTTGATGGAGGTTTTGACATATTTAAGCAATTGAAAAATTCAAAATATACTTTGCAGGAGTAAAGGACCAAAGCATAACCAAGATAGCCACTGTAGGGGAGATTCATATTGGGGGGGTGTCTCAATAATACTTGCCTAAAGAGGAAAGGAGGTTGGAATGAAAGACATGTATGCTTGGAATTTAGAACTCATCAACAATTATGTCAGGAATGTCCAATCAAAACAGGACACCCTTTGCGTGAAATGGATTAATCAGGTGTACCTAACCAAATAGAGCCTCAACCTTTTCAAACCCAAACATGACAACACATCCCATTCGATGAAGGCGATATGCAGGGTTAGGGATGACCTAAAGCAGAAAACTGGCTCGTACCGGAATGCCACACAACTGATGGAGAGAAGGACACGATCAGGTTGATAGGCCTATGATTTTTTTAGGAAAAAGGGATAAAATTCAAGGAAGCCAGTGTCATCTGAAATTACACAAGCATTGAAAGGCATAGCCTTGTATTTTGGTTAGCCATCAAGCAGAGGTTATATACCAAAAATAGACTATCGTTCCTACATATCAGCCCTTTATGCCCACTTAGTAGCACAAAAAATGGGACACAAACATCTATTATCGTATATGAGCAGACCAACAAGGTATGGCAACAAATCCATAAGCAGCAACCCTTTAATGTGGACTCAAATGTTATGCATATCAAACTTGAAGTTTACAAGGTCTTGTACGGCAGAGTGGACAAGGCAGCTGTAGGTTTCAACTAGGGTTTGTTTTCTTACCTACTGAGGTGGTGTATTATACCCCTATTTTGGTTATGCATGGTTGTGGTGATAGGTCTATGGACAATACACTTTTTTTTATTTTTGGTGTCGAAGGAACTATTCCATGAAAGTAAAAGGTATACCCCTGGGTATGCCTGGGTGTAAATGTAAATATATATAATTTTTTGCCTTGGATACAAAAAAATAAAAAGGAATATAGAGGTGGTAAATAGAAATTGTTCTTTTGTACATATTACCTATTGCATATTTCATCACTGAAATTGAATATCCTCACTATATCCATGGGATATGATGTATCTCCCAAGTGGATGTTGCACACATATCCTGATCCTGCAGAAGACACACACTGTTGGTCATGATCAGAGCAAGCACACAGTTTGGACAAGGGATGTCGCATGCATATATGTTTAGCAAAGTTGATGTAAAGTTAAAGGAATTGAAGAATGGATTGAGAACTCAGGAAAGAAACTAGGAAGAGAATTAGGAAATTGAGAGAAATTATTTTGATAATTTTATTCATTCAACGATACTAATAATAATGACAAGCCTAAGACCCTTTATATAGCCTAAGGATCTTAAAAGATAAATCACATCTAATTATATCTAATTAATAAAGATAAATCACATCTAATCATATATAACTAATAAAGATAGGAAAAGATAAAAAGAAAAAGATGGGGATACTTTATCTTTTATTCCTATGAAAATACTTCATATGAAAATCTTTCCTCTCTACATCATTCTCTTCCACCGGAAAAGAACTCAATTCCGGCAAGTAAGGTTAAAGAAAATCCTAAAGTCATCCTAGAGCCATGTCGCAAAGACCCAAGTTACCAAGTAGCAAAACACTCAAGAGGATTCTTCCAGGTTACCCAAAAAACAACAAAAACCTCCTCGGAAAGAAGTAACATACGCAACATCAACAATGAAAACTTCTTCTTCCTTGGGCAGCTAAATAGATGGCAACATCAGCTACTTCAGACTTGCATAGACACTAGATGGCAAAACAACAAGCTCAAAGTTGCCTTTGTACGATGACAAATCACTCACATTGAAAGAGGGACTAATACCAAAGTATCTGGTAAATCAAGCACATAAACATTTGTTTTTTTTTTTGAAAAAAAAAATCTCATAAGGGCACATTGCTCATGCATATAATTTTTTAAAACATCTCTTAAAAAATGTGCAGGACACACGCGTACCATCACAAAGTCACCTTCATTAACAAGAAGTATATAATCTAGATTACTCAACATAATCTTACGTCTAATCTCATCATGCAATGAATGGATATGATTAGCAAAGGACTAAACAGACGCAGACACATGTATATGTTGGGATAGGGGACCAAAGTCAACAATAGTACAAGGGGTATAACCATAAACAATTTCAAAAGGACTTTTTCCCGTGAATCTATTAGACGCATGATTATAAGCAAACTCGTCTAGCCATCAGTCTATGGATCGTGGGTAGTGGAAAACTCAAATAGGTTTTACTAAGGGCCTAAAGTATCCTCCAAAACCAACAAACAAATCTAGAATCTCTATTGGACACTATGGAAGAAGGAAGACCCTGCAATCTTACTAACTCACGAAAAATCAATCTAGCGACATGACCGCATCAGAAGTTTTATTGCACAATATGAAATGGGTCATCTTAGATAACTTATCAACCACAACAAGAATCGAATCATGACCTCTAGATGTCTTAGGGATACCAAGAATAAAATCCATGCTAGTATCCTTCCATAGCTCATGGGAAATAGGTAAAGGAGTATATAAATCTATTAAGTTCGCTTCCACTCTTCAGGATAGGTACCCCACGAGAAAACACATCGAACCATGTTACAATGCTCACCAAGTGAAGGGTTAACAATCCTAACAAGGCTACAATGTTGAGGATTGTCCTCTACTAATTCCTCATCATCACCTAATAATCACCTTGACCTAAATAATCACATGGTTCTACTATAAGATCGTTAATAGGGGGCACATCAGACTCATGCTTTAAGATCATATTACGATGGATACAACAAGATGCAATATGCCCTCTTTTATGACAACACTGGATGGAATTAGCAGTCGATTGAACGTTGTTGGATCGACTATTTGGAGTAAAACTAGAATTACTAAATTAGGAAGTACTCATAATGGTAACATTATAGGATGCAGGAGTGAGAGATTTGTTTTGACAAGAATCAATCGAATAAGAGGATGAATATCGAGTGGAGGAGAGTTTAAAGCGCTTCTCAAATTCAAGAGTCGGCTTCAAAGCTTCTTCCACACATGACCATGAAGCTTAACATCTTCCCTAATAGAATCCTTAAGGTTATTAATATATTGAAATAGGGTAATGTTGGTGGGTTTAGGGTAAACATTTCCTCTAGGAATTGATTTCTATAAAAGGTAGGGATATATTTTTATCTTTTCTTTCATGACAACCCATTGACAAATAGGTGGCTTCCTTAATGATCTATTTGGGTCCGAACCATTTTTTAGTACCACTTAGCACCTCTAGAAAAATTCATCTTAGTGAAATGAACTCTCTCTATGTCACTCATGTTATAGAAAGCAAAGTAATCCTCCATTTCTTCTAACCCATCAGCAAAAAGGTTTGGGTCAAGAGTGTCGTCGTAAGAGTTTCCATCAAATTTGACCTTTCTAGTAACATCATCCTCATATCTAGGATAAAATTACCTATCATGGAAATTGGATTACCTACGATTCCTATGGCAACTCTCTCTCTGTCACTCATGTTATAGAAGGCAAAGTAATCCTCTATTTCTTCTAACCCATTAGCAAAAAGGTTTGGGTCAAGAGTGTCATCGTAAGAGTTTCCATCAAATTTGACCTTTCTAGTAATATCATCCTCGTATCTAGGATAAAATTACCTATCATGGCAATTGGATTAACTACGATTCCTATGGCAAGGCAATTCTATGTCATCCCAAATGCTTCCTCATGAGAATCATTGGAATTAGGTGGGTCCAAGTGACCTAAAAGTCTTATGAAGTGAAGGAACATAACTAGAAGCTTGTTATAGGAGCCAAGGATGATACAATTTGAGTCAACTAAATTGGATGGAGGCACTATGTGTAGTCTAATTGATTGAGGGCCAAATTCATCTATAGGACACTTTTCCATCATTTTTTTCATATTTTGGCTAACTTAAAGCACCAATTGGCCTAATTGATCAACACGGAAAGGGTTAGACTGCTCTATTGACTTGAGACTCTTTGAAGACATTTTTTTTTAATTAAAAATATTTCCAAACTTTTGTGGAGAGCTACAAGAAATCACTAAACATGTACGGTAGCATTTTTGTAATAACCCATGATTACCATTTTTACTACGTAGTCTCCTAGGTAAGAAGGTGGAACAAAGGTTTGCTTAAGTACCCTCAAACCTTTCAGTAGTTTAGGCTTTTGTGATAAAGATTTTCATAGGATAGCACTAGCTCGGTTCTAATAAAATATAAGAATGTTTTTGAAAAGACACAAAGAGCAAAGATAGACACTAACAAATAAAAAAAAAATAGGCAACAAACTACGGTAGTTAAAAAAGAAGATAAGTCTGCCAAACGCACATCACAGAGATAAAAATATCAATTAAAGGACTAAATCAGATAAGTAAGTATCCCAATTCTTTGTAAAAAAATAAGGACCTAAACAAATATGCTAAATAAACAAAACAATTCAAGCAAAAGTCAAGTATAAAGTAAGGACATCAAATTCCAAAAGCTTAAAGCTCCTAATGAATGATTGCAAGACTAAAATTACTAAAGTTAATCATAACTTTTTTTTAACCCAAAACAAAAGGCATTGGTCGTTCGAGCACGATGCACTAGCAGCGAGCATGAATAATGTCGACTGGCGATGGTTTGCGACGGTGCTGGAGGAAGCCGGCGAGTGTGGTCGAGGCACCAGTGATTGGCAAGCGAAAGGTAGCCAACGAGTTTTGTGACTGTCAACGAGAGGAGTGGTGCGCGACCAATTCCTGACTTCTAGGAAAAAATTCAACAAAATCAAACAATTACTACTAACATAATGTGTGTCTCTCCCTCCCGCACACTCATATCTCTCTCTCTCTCTCACCTAGATTTGAAGTTTAATTGATGTATCTAGGCTCTTAATTGCCCCAATTTCTTTGATTTCCCCAATTGACAAACTAGGGTTAGGGTTCTTGTAATTATAGCAAATTTGGGGCTTAAATTGGGGTTCGATTGCAGTATACGGGGGTCAAATTTTAAGTTTTTTGGCTTCAATTGCTTCGATTTGTGGCGTTTAGAGTAGTGGTTAGGGTTTTGGGTGAAGGTTTCGAATTTGGAGAATCATTTGGTTGTAATTGACTCAAACAGGCTTCGATTTGATCGTGGATTATGTTTGCAATAGAGGATGGGACTTGAATTTGAGCTTTGATACCAAATAGATGTGACGTTGAAAGAATTGAAGGAATTGAAAACTTAGGAAAAAAACCGGAAAGAGAATTGAGAAATTGAGAGAAGTTATTATGATACTTATATTCATTCAACAATACTACTAATAATGACAAGCCTAAGACTCTTTATATAGTCTATGGGTCTTAAAAGATAAATCATATCTAACTAATAAAGATAAATCATATCTAACTAATAAAGATAGGAAAAGATAAGAAGATAAAAAGAATTTATTTTTATTCCTACGGAAGTACCTCTTCCTATAAAAATTTTCCTATCTACATCAAAAGTACATATGGCTCACCGAAGGGAAAGTGTTGGCAATCTTGCCTCCTACAGTAATGAATACATATTTTATACCCTTTTAATTTTAACTTTTGGTATTTTATTTAAACAATATATGAGAATAATTAAGCGATAATAATCTCATATATTTAATTATTTGAACTAAAATGATAGAAAAATGGACTTAAGTTATAAGATTATTTATTTTTTCCTTTACTTTTATTTTGTAGGTATGGGTGGAAGAAAAAGGAAAATAGAAAGAAAGAAAAGGATGGTGGATAGAGAGGACAGAAAGAGGGAGGAGGGAGACCTGATAAAGAAAGGAGAGGGCTGTAGAAAAAAAAGGGGGTAGAGAAACAGGCGTCCATGCTAAGGAGAAGGACGGCGGAAAAGAGAAAGAAAAGAGAAGGCGTCAGGCAGAAAAGAGAAAGAGAAGAGAGAAGACAACAGAAGAGAGAAAAGACAAGGAAGCTGAGACGCTACAGAGAGGCAAACAACACAAAAGAGAGAGAGAGAGAGGCATCGGGCGATCGAGAAGAAAAAAAGGAGAGAGAAAAAAGAGACAAAAGAAGGAAAAAACAAAGCAGAAAAAAGGAAAAAAAATATTGGGTGAAGAATAAACAATTATTCGTCCGATTGAATTATTGAAATTTTCATCCACATTTATTTTTAGTTCTTTCTACTTCTAGTTCTGACATATATTTTTGTGTAATTAATTAATTTATTATAATTGGCTAATTAGTTGCTGTTGGGAATGGATTGAAGCCGTAGACTGTAATTTGAGATGTAATAATAATTTTCTTTGTTTTATGAGATTGTCCACCTCTATTTTAATTGCTAACATTTATATGTGAGATGCTGGTAAGATAAATTATATGTGCATGCCTCGTTGTTGCTTCCTCATAGAGACCATATGTAGGAGTATATGCATGTTAGGTCACTACATAATTGTACTTAAATTTATATATATAAATTGTACCTAGGTTAGATAACAATTCACCTAATAATTTTGTAATTCTTAACAGAGTCATAGAACGTTTCGATACGTATGAGTCAAAGGAGAGGAATACAACTATACTTGCTTGGGATACTAGATTAGGTACTTAGATTGACGTCATTCCACTTGTACTTAATGCTTTGGATCTAGTTAAATATATGAGCCACTTGTTACGATTACACTGCTAAGATTTAATATTGACGCTTTATCGTATTAATCATTTTAAAAAAGTAATATAATGCGTATAGACCTGCTTTTAATCTCTTTCTTGTAATTACAAGATGATTTAGAAATTATTATTATATTTCACCCTAATCTATTTATGGATTTCGACTTCCCTAACACATTCATCATATTTACATTTATCTATTTTTATTATTTTATTTTTATTTTCTGTTTTAAAACCCCCGCATCCATATTTTTATTATTATTAGTATTTTCTTATTTATTTATTTTTGTAAGAGTTTGGAGTTTTAGTCAATCTTTGCGTTTTATTTTCTTAATGTAATTTGTAAATAAAAGTGAACCCTCTCAATCCCCGACCTATAACGATACCATTATTTACCAATGCTACAATTGATAGTAAGAGGATTTAAATTGGTACCTACTACAGCTACACCATGAAATAAGCCAGTAACCCAGCAGCATAGTAGATGACTACCCCAGGTAATCTTGAGCAATGTTAGCCATATTAAAATTGTAGAATAACTCATCTTAGGTTTTATTTTATCTATATAAAAGAGGTGTTAGTCTAGTGATTAAGACTAGTGGGTTTGGATACCTAAAGATCTTAGATCTAATTATCCTCTCACATGATAATCTCTTCGGGTCTTTCGAAAGTACGCTATAAGCTCATAAGCAAGTGAGTTTGTGTACAACTTAAGCCTTCAAACTTGGCCAAATAAAAAGGAGGATTTATACAGGCTATTAGCTATATCTCTACCTTTCATGCTATATATCTAAAGATTTTCGTATCAGTTACAATAAGTAATTAATATCTTTTAATGTTACAGTTTATCATAAATATCAAATACAAACGAACAATCAGTAAGCTGTTTTTCTCCAAATCTCTCAACTGTTTTGCTAGCCTAAACAGTTGGTATCAGAGCCACACTAAAAGTTCAACAGCCTAAAACTACTAATCCAAGCAAGGATCAAAAAGAACGTCAGACACAGGCTTCTCCACCTATTTATATACACCTATTTTTACTGGTCAAATTATCAAACACAAGCTGTTAAAATAAACACCAATTTGAAGGCTTTTGAGGTGTGTGGATTGTTAAAATGAATACCAATCAAATATTAAATAATTGAAATTCTATCAGATAATGGTGTTATCCAGTCCTACCTCTCAGATCCAATTTTTTCTCACAAGGATTTTGGCTTGCAGATTTGATAAGAATTTTAAGCTGGGGATTTACGCAAGGAGGAGCTCAAAGTGAGAGAAAAAAACTAAAAGGACATAAGTTCTCAACTTTAGAAGAGAGTTGACTTTTGAGAATTGGGAACTCATAGAAGATAGTGTTCACCGATAAGTTAATATTGATAGAGAATGAGATAAGATTACTAGTTGAGGAGCTTTTAGACAGAATAGAGGAACTACTGCTGGTAAGTTTTTTCTGAAATTATCAAGCCAAAAATTCTTCTCTTGAAGATTCTAGGAACCTCTCCAAACTCTCTCTATCTAAACTTGTAGATTGATTAGTAAGATTATCGACAAAAATTTCGGATGTGACTTCCTTTGCTTGGTCAGAATTAGTTATATTCTAATGCATAGTTTATTCTATGCTTTTTGTGTTTACAGCCTTCGATCAATTGTGCAGGTAATTGGAGAATAACATGCTCAAGAAGAGTCAAAACATGAATTTTAGAGCTCAACAATGGTAAAAATTGAAGGTTTTAAACACCAACAATATCCCGTAGTGTTGAGAAACACTACCGGGCTGAAGTAAGGAGCAAAGAGGATTATAACGTGCAAGGTTGAGAACTACACGTGTGACCCATCAAGCACAGCAGTGTCAGCCTTTAAATCAAAACACACAGAATACCCAGCTAACACAGATAGCCCACGTCATACTACACAGCTGTGTTGATTTGTGGCTATGCATATTTTACCAGTACATCCAGCCTTCAACAAGAACGAAGAGAAGGGAATTTAGGTTTTCTGAAGGATCAACTAGACTTGATTCAGGTCTCTCTATCACTCGTTTTTTTATTTTCATTTCACAATTTGCAACCCTAGATGATCAATTGGAGTCTACTCGAGACTCAAATTCTGAGGTGAAGTGTATTCATCTATTGCACATCATTTCTATTATGAATTTCTCAGGATTAGTATTTTGTTTTTCATTAATATGAAGCGCTAAACTAGACTATGCTAAGGTAAAGGGAAGTTTCCCAATCCAAATGCTCCTATTGTCCTGATTTTATTTGTAATCAATTGTGTGTTGCATTGATGTTTGATTTGTTGTAACCGAAAGTTCAATCAGCTTTAGATTACCAATTTGAGAATTAACATGGAGATCAAGAGATAATGCGGTAGCAAATCTTACAAAATAACTAGAAATTGAACTAACAGGTCATGAGATGTTAATTAGATTTCTACAAATTTAAGGGGATGATTGGTAATTCATAATGCGCATATAATTATTTGAATTCAAGCTACAGATAGTTGGATAGTAATCAGCGACAGATTTGTTGCGCTTGAGTAAGTGGAGTGTATAGAAATCCCCATTAGGAATTGGGATTCGTACAAATATATTAATGCATAATAAATTGGGAAAACCATAACCTTAGCAATTTGAAAGCCTCCAGCAACCTTCTGCTTGATCACTCTAGTTCATTTTCTTTAGAACTTCATCATATCATCTACACATATTTTGGTCTTATCACCATGTAGTGCTCGCTCCTTAGTCCCTAAGTGAAAAATATCTGCATTCATTTTTACTATATGAGCAACTGGTGGACTTACCATAGGTTGTTCAAGACTGCGTCATAAATGTTTGCAAACTCAAGAACAAAAGAGAGCTATTAGAGAAAAGTAAATGAGAGAAATAGCTTGCCATGCCAAAGAAAAAATGACACTTGAGGGACCAAGAGAGGATGGAAGACAACAATTGTAGGTTCAGTCCTGATAGCCATAGTAGAGCGAAGCCATTTTGGGCAAATTGAAAGGGTGTAAATCCATGCTTGATAGGCTTAATCAGCAAGAACAAGGTGTGGGAGAATAATAAGAGCAGCAGAAGTACCTATTTTTTCAGCAATTTGCTACAGAGACGAAGTGTTGTATTGACAAATGCTTATTGATATTGGATTCTTGTATCACATGGCAACACATGAAATTTTGATCAGGACACTATGCATGCTTATGTTTCCAATGTCAGGATTGGAAAATTTTATTGGTTGAAGTGCAAGGGAGATTAGATGCCGAGGTAGACACTCCAAAAGGTAACAAGATTATCTGGCGATATCATTTATATTTCTCAAATCAACCAACATTAGCTTAGATTTGGTCAATTACTAGGCAAAAACATTGTATTTATTTTAATGACTAATTCAGAGTGATTTGCAAACTGAGTTGAAACAAGGTTTTTGCAGTAAAGATGGAGGAAAATATGCTTGTGCTGACCTAGGACAAACATGTTTTTGATGTTACTGTTGTAGATAAGTGCAGTTTATGTCATAAAGCTCGGGTCTAAATGTTTTGAATGAAACATAATTTAATCCAGATAAGTGTCTTGCCAATTTAGGAAGCAACTTTGGAGCCAGATTACCACTCAAGCCGTTTATCTTATTTGTATTTGTATTTTTATTTTAACTGAATCCAAGCCGTTATTGAGGTATTAATTGATCCTCAAGAAGGGGGAGGAAAAAGATCTAGAGCATGTTAGATGTCAGTACATTAGGCAAACTTAATGACATTTTTGGGTATGTGTTTTAATATTAATTAATTTATTTAAAGTTACTTTATTGTATTTTGTGATAAAACGTAGGGATAGCTTTGAAAAGTTGTGAGAAGTAAGGTGTCACATCATTGATATTAATGAATACTATAGTTACCCACAAACACATACATAGCAAGCTGCAGAAGAAAAGCTAGGGAAGAAGAATAAAAGTGTCCATGCTGTTCTGTACCACACATATTAAAGAGATACTAGATTTGTAATGAGAAAATAAAAGGCAGGCAAAACGGGGTAAAAGAAGATAAGCCAAGTTATTTGCAAAGAAATAGTAACAAAGAAGAATAAGAAAGCTGCTTTCGAGTTTTGCAGCAGTAGAGACCAATGTGCTGATATTTTGACTCAAGTTTTGCCTAGAGTTCAAGATCTACAGAAAAGCTTCGAAGTTTAGCAGAATCTTACAAGCCTAAGAATCTTGAAATACTTAAATGGTAATTGATGCAGAGCAAACAAATGTGTTATGGATTTTATTAGATGTATTAAGAACCAGAATGCTATATTATGAAAATCTTAAAGTAAAATATGAAAACATATATAAAAATATATTATTATCAAAATAAAATAATGGAATAATGTTCATTTTTGTTATCCTAATATATATATTACTTGTTCATAAATCTAATTACTATGAAAATCTTAAAGTAAAATATAAAATCATATATAAAACATATTATTATCAAAATAAAATAATGGAATATTGTTTATTTTTGTTATTCTAATATATATTACTTGTTCATAAAACTAATTACTAAATCAAAGTAATAAATACCATTAATATAATTTTTTTTACTTTTAATGGTGCTTGACAAAAAAATTTACATTTTAGATTTTTTATATTCTTGTGATCTCACAGTAAAGAAGCTAGATCATGATTGAATGACCTGAATATAGAACTCTCAGTCTCTCACTACTTTAGTTTTATTTGTTGGTATATAAGTATAGTATCGCATGCTTATATAAAAAATTCTGCTTATAAATAGTGTAGTTGATGTTCGGGAAGAATCTTACTTTGAAGTAAACTATTGTTTTTCTGGATCACAATAGGATGATATTATATTAGACTTTAGTTCAGTCCGGGTTCGGGTATTACTATGAGTAGTGTTCATATTGGGTTATTTCCGCTTCAGGTCATTTCGGTGAGGTCAGTTTGGATATGAATTATTATCGGTTTGAAAACTTTTGGATCAATAGTGCATCAATTCAGGTCATTTCAAATTTTGGACCTTGGTGGAGGCTTTTTATTTTTGGGTCAAAATTGAGTATAACCTCAGGTTACTCAAAGTAATCAATTTTGGGTAAGTTCTGTCAGGTCTTCATTTGATGGTAACAAAGCACCTTCTTCAGTGCACCCTCCTCCGTCAACAAACATAAACAATCTCATACAATATAAATGACCATATTTTAATATATAAATACATACATACATACATATATATATATATATATATATATATATATATATATATATATATATATATATCCCTGAACAGATAGAAGCAGGGGTGTATTTAATTGAAAGGAAAGTAGGCAGAAACACTGTAACAAACAGTAAAAAAGAGATGTATATTTAAACATATATATAATTACAATTACCCCATGTAAGTACCTCCTAAACGCTCTGCCAAAGCACCAGTAATCAGTCCGCCCACCATATCTACCACAAGGATATCTGAATAAGCTGTGGGATTAGCCATTGAAAGCAAAAGTGACATGGCATCTAATCGCAAGAAGCTGAAAGAATCATTATACAATGATGTCAGCCCACATTGATGAACCTCTGCATTGACTACTAAAAACTGAAAGGTACCAAACCAAGCATGCCCCAAACACCTTGTCGGCAGGGATATGAGAAATAGAGAAAAACACTGCATATATTTTAAGAGACGATCCTCAGAAGGCCCAAACATTACCCAATTCTAGCAGGGTGTTTCTTGAAGTATGCCTCACATATACTGAAAGAAACAGGAGGGGGGGGGGAACTGTTAACATTAGGATTTTCATGATAAAACAACACAGATTTATCAACGCCAGAAAGAATACAACACATTACCTGCGAGCAAATGGACGCCTCAGAAGGACTTTAGGAGCATATTTCTTTTGCTTACGCAACTTATATTTCTCCTGTACATGGAAGATAATCAGCGTACATCTGTTGAGAAATAGAATAATATCAAGACTTATAATCAAATACAGCAAACTACCTGGGAGAAAGCGGTCTTCTTATCAAATGTTGCACTGTTGGCAATTAAGGCTTCAACTATCACATCCCCTGCTGCACCCTGTCTGCAACAAACTCATAGGGATCAAGCTCTCAACAAACGCATGTTGCAAATTATTACAAAAATTGCTGCTGATATCCATTCCTTTCCAAATCCATGATATATCTCCAATCCTTTCCAAATCCACAAAAATATGGCCTCACATGGAGCTACTTGATGATCATTAACATGGTATTGACCTCCTTATCTCAGGAACATACAATGATGAAGAATCCTTTACAAAGAATGTCAGGAGCATAGTAACCAATCCCACTAAACAATAGTGGCAATACTTCATCTTCATCAAAACTTAAGGCTTTGCTTCCACAGAACTCTATTCACAAAATATGACTAAGAGATTGTAAATACGACAGTCCCACATGGACGAAGCTAGTTATCATCTATTCTCCAATATCAGCATCCAAACTAAATATCCTTATAGCAATTTATTTACATATAACTATCTAAGAAACATACTAAATTTCTAAATCAATGCAACGCTAACTATAAATTCAAACCCATAAATGATCCAGCCAAAACCCACAAATGAACCATGGCCCAGGCCACTTCCATATCATAAAGCTGTCTTTGTGCACTATAAGAAGTATCTACGCTGTGTGACCTTCCATATTCTTTTGCATCTCCAGATTGGTAAGTCTGCCAAACTTATTGAGGTCTCAACTCAGAACTCAAGCTTGCTCTGTAAAGTCACAACAATCTGCTATGTATGTTCCAGTTACAATTTCAAACGCTTCATTTCCAGTTTTTCATATTATGACTCTATATTCAGTTTAGGTGCTCATATGGTACAGAAATAACCAATTCATTGCCATAATGTTTCTCATTTCCCACAGGGGAATAAAAGCCTAATATGGACTCAAGAAACTGCACGGGATTAAAAAATTTAAATCCGCGATAGAAGGGAATAGAATTTGCTTCATGACTCACACATATGTCATAAAGCCAAATTAAAGATATTGCAGGGAGCCCAGAAATGCAAGTTACCCATGACCAGAATACTGATAAGTCAGGCCAAGGGTAAGTCCACCAAATAATCTTCTACAAATTTCCCACCCTACAATCTCCTGGAACAGACAAGTGACTAATAGCAAATCCTTTAATTACTCTTTCTAGTTACCATAAATTCCTCCAAGCATCAAAGGCCCCCAAGACATTACAAAATTATACAGCCATCATCATCGCGATAAAAGGCAAGGGTAACTCCAGAATGACTATTGTCCTTGGAAAGGTCTAGCAGTGACAGATTATGATGTAAATAGACTCACTACTGCTAACTCATGGACAGAAGATCCAAAAGTAATGCATGATGGGGAATTCAAGCCGATGACCTTTAAGTCACAAGAACTGTTAGCCTAAACAACTAGACTAACACTCCTCCATTCTAAATATTTATAAAT
This sequence comes from Tamarix chinensis, assembly GCA_030549775.1. Lineage (NCBI taxonomy): Eukaryota > Viridiplantae > Streptophyta > Magnoliopsida > Caryophyllales > Tamaricaceae > Tamarix > Tamarix chinensis. The sequence goes on from CM060174.1 coordinate 111,856,680, forward strand.
ATTGAGGATGATGCTGACATTGATAATGGTTTATATGTTGAGAATGATCTGACATAGATAATGGTTCTTCAATAATTCTCCATCTCCTCTAACTCTGTCTCACTCAAATTAATCCTCACACCAGCTATACCTGCCATCATCTCAAAGATTATGGAGTTGTGTCAATGCTCATGTTGAACAATGTAAGCTTCAAAGATTATGTTGAACAATGTAACCTTCCAAAAATAAATTAAAATGTAAGTGTAAACACCCAAACATGCTCATGCTTATGGTTTCCCGAGAATCAAACACATAAACAAGGTTTGGTTATGATTAGTCACAACAAGTCATGCTCTCATATGGCAGAAAGCAGCCATAATCACCTTGTGTTCAGATTATAACATCCCAGAGAAGTCTTGCGAGTTCATAACATAAATATATAATCAAGTATGCTCTCAAACAACATTCCCATTTCCTGGTCAGAAATAAAGCAGTTGACAAAGTAGCACAAACAGAGGTAGAATAACTCATAGAATTCTACTGCTGACACAGTCTCAGTCTAGTAGTCCTTTTTTAGAAGAATCACAGGCATGGTTAAACAAGTAACCATGGAAGAATCAGCCAACAATTTTCCCTCACAATTAGAAATCATTCAATATTGTTCCTAACACAAAATAACATAATGACACATAAATCATCGACATCTCTATTCTTAACAACAATATCTACCCTCATAACTCAAGTAGCAAAGCTATAAAAAGACAGTTTGGAGTGATGAAGAAAGCATAAGATATTAAAAGACAGTAATGGAAATAAGAAAACAGAAATCTCAACTAACCCTTTTTTAGAATAAAAATAGATATCTCCTTTGCCATAAAACCATAAATTAATAAATAATAAAGATGTACATATCCATTACTTCCATACAGATAAAAGTGTGAAGGTAAGGAATACATTATTACCTTGAAGGGAAGGTGGGACAATATCACATATTGGAAACATAATACCACCAAAACTCACAATTTCATGCCCAATCCCTCATTGTTTTATAAGGAAATTCTATTTACCTTTTTTCTAGAAATGGATTTCCATTTCCTAAAGGTTTTGCCTGTTCCAACAATGAAAATTAAAATTTCTCTCAAACAAAGTTTTTTTTCCAAACAGCATTGCCAAAAATCATAATGCAACATATATACGTGAGAATTAAAAAGGAATATGTTAGGCTAACCACCAGAAACTACTAGTACTTCATGCAGCACTGATGAACACCGTAGAACAACTGAACTAATCCAACAATTCAAACCTGCGCATAGTGTCAATGTCTTCGCCGGTAAGAGTTTGAGCAGTATTGTTATCGACTATTGCTCTATTATCTTTCATTTCCTTCTTAACATCATCTCCATTTTCTTGATCACAGTTACCTTCAGAGGACCGGAAAACAATCAATAAGCAAATGGATCTAGGTATAAAGCAAATCATATGTATTGATATATATTAAGATAAACTCTGATTCCTCCCAACCTACCGCCCCAGAAGCAAAGTGAAAGTTTCAAAGTGAATATCTTTGCCCGCAATCTCCACATAACATAAAGTTCAAAACACAACGGCCATAGTCACATATCCATACCTTCTTCCGACTGAAGAACACGAGATAAATGCGGCCCAGGTTGTCCATTCTCAACTCTAAACAAAGATCCAAATGGACAACCAATCAATGGCCGCAACGATAAATTGCTCTTCCCAATCTTCAAAGTCCTAACAATTCCACCAAACTCATTAAAGTCGGCATACAGCGATTCCAATTAATGCAGATGTACGCATTCAAATTGACAGAAAGATTTCAAATTGCATAACAATTTGCAGCTTACGCGCCAGGTGAAAGGCGGGCGAAGACGAGGCGATCGCCATCGTTAATGTCGAGTAACACGCTGCAACCTTCCCATGTAACCCTAGGGTTCTTTGTACTCGAATTTTCAATTTCGGCCATAACTAATTCAACTGAAACAGTAATTCCAACAAAATGATAAGTGACTGAAGTTGGAATTCTTAGGGTTAGAGACTAAGAGCTATGCGTCGTAATTAGAGATGATAATTAGGTACAGCAACGGTCGGGACAACCCAAACCCGAAATCAATATTAACCCTCAAATTGGCCTGATGCTGGGAGTTGATGCTAGAATCCGACCCTATCCCCACCCAAAATAACGACCCTAAACTCTATCCATAAAACCCGTCTGTGCTATTTCGGAAGGCAACCGGGTCTATTCTGATCTCATCCAACAATTGCAATTCGTAAAATACAACTTGTAGATCTTTTATAAATGTCAAACATAATATAATATATTCTAAAATTGGAAAAGAAGATTCGTAATGAAAAAGATGATAGCATTAGATAGAGAATTGTTATATAAACACCTCTATACTTTTTAAATTAACATCCTATAAATAATTTTTTCATCTTCATACTTATATTATCTTTTTCATTTATGATTTCTCTCCAATCATAAAGGAGAGATGAGTGAGTTGGGCGAACCAAAGAAATAGAGAGATGCATAAGAACAGCAATCAAGGGGTCAAGCATGGGAGCAAGGCAATGGCCTCTTGGTCACCGCTCTACTTCAATGTTTTTTATTATATTTCTCTCTTCGCATAATTTCTACCATAAATTGAATCTTAAAAATTAATCAAGAATAACTAAAATGAAATTACACATTCATGATGTGTAGCTTGATTCTTATTTTTTGAGTTGAGTTGATGAAACAATTTCTAAATATTTTAGAGAGAGGTGAGAGGACTTGAAGGAAGGGAGATGGGGATGAAAAAATAAATAAAAAGGACAATTCTAGAAAGGGAGTCACCTTAGTGTTTTAGGGTGTTTAACCAAAAGTGACGTTTGGAAATGTAATTCATCAAAAAAACATAAAAAAGAAAAATCTAACATATGTGTGAAGTGTGAAGGAAGGTAGTAAATAGAAGAAGGACGCAAGCGACTAAACATCTTAATAAAAATGAAGTAGGATGGTGAACAACTAATTTGCAAGGGTAAAGAAAGAAATAGATGACAAAAGCAAAGTGAACAAACCACGAAAGGTTGAAGTGCTTTGGCGCTAGGTTGTAATGTGGGTAGAGTGACATGCCCATGCATTGCTCGCTAGGAATGAGTTAGGCTGGGGGTGAGGAGTTAGGTTTCATTAAAGATTTAGAAGGGGTAGGAATAGAGATGAAAATGAATGACACCATAAGGTGAGGGATTAAACTTTATGGTTCTTTTGAATTGCTTAAAATCGGGATGAGGATAAACTTTAAAAATTAACAGGTGGAGTGAATATAGATGAATTGAGGTAAATATTGTTTGGATAGCATTAACCTTGATTGGGTATACATTGTTTTTGGATTAAGGTAAATTAAGACTAAAAAATAAATAAACACATGATATTTATACCCTTTTGTGAAATGAAGAACTCTTTTCTGCCAAGGTAATTTTCTTTGGTCATGTATAAGTTCCATTTAAGTTTTTGACTCCCACTCGTTACCTCCCAAATATAGGGTTAATAAATATTGACTTAGTGGTGGGGTGAATATAGATGAATTATTTACCCCAATTTACCCCAAACACAGCCAGAAAAAAAAAAGTTCCCAAATCGGGTGAGCAAATATGTTCACCTAAACCAAAGGAATGATTTGGTTCACTGATTGACTCTTTTAGATTACACATTATTATTATTATTATTATTATTATTATTATTATTATTATTATTATTATTATTATTATTATTTAAAAAAACATATATATAAATCAATGCGGGTTCGAGGATAGGAAACCAAACATATTCATGTCATGTCCTTGAAATCTTATTGATATTTTTCACCAAAACCAAACCTATCCCGAAAATTCCTTCAAACTCAAACCCGAATGAGGAACCCCTAATTAGACCCAACCCTACAAGAAATTTTGGCACCTACAGTCTTAATTCTTAAATGCCAAATTATGGTCTAAAATGGCAAGACAACATGGATTTTTTATTTTTATTTTTTAGTAATAAAATAAAATAAATGACCCTAATCTATCTATAGGCTATACTAGATTTATTCTTGTGCGATGTGCTGATATTTATCTTTATAAACTCTCATATAAATTATAATTTGGTAAAATTATTAATAATCTGAGGAATATATTTTATACACATTTTAACAGTCAATAGTATTAATCTAAATTATGAAATCAAATTTGAAGACAAAGAGTTGTAAAAAATATTATGCATATGTGATAATTTTGCATGTGAGAATTTTGTGCTTAGTTTTTACATAGAAAAATAGATAATCTAGAGATTTAGAGTACAACGTGGAAATATTATTATTATTGTAGTAACTTTTGTTTTATAAATTTTCTCTCAACTATATACCTTGACCCATCTTTTTCTCCTAAAATTTAGTATCTCAATAACATTTGGATAATAGAAAAATAGGGAAAAAAATTATACTGAGGATAAATCTACTTTACAATAATAATGATGATGATAGGAATTCACTAGTGTGAACAAAGATTAACTAATTTAATAGCATTGGGGATTCCTATATTTAATAGAGAAAATACAATCAAGAACAATAATTAGGCAAACAAATGATATTATTACATATAGGAATTGTGACTATAAGGAGAATATGTAATTAACTCTCATAAAATCATTCGAATTGACAAATTCTCACACTTAGGGTTCTAAAGTAGAGGAGAATTAGAGAACATATGAGTTAATGACATTAATTATCCCTAATCAAACTAATTTATAGTAGTATGGACATATTTAACGACTTTGAAGCTGTGGCATAACACATAAAAAAGGACAAACTATGTTAATTTTCTAACTAATGCCTTTTGACAACCAAAGAAGGATACAAAAAATACAAGTTGCATTTATCAACACAAGAACCCCCATTTACCAAAAAAAAAACTAAATTTCCGCTCCAAACTTCACCAAATTTCTACACATATCCTTCCATGCTTTACTCCACATCAAATACGAGTCACAAGCTCATATATAACATAATATAATATATGCCACTATTTCTTTTTCTTCATGATGATGTTTAAACTCCCATATGTCACATCAATAATAAATAACCCTACAAACAATAATTTTCTAAGACCACTTACTAACCGTAACCTTAAGGTTATAGATAAATGTTTAATATATTTCCTAAAGTTGTATTAATTCAAGGGTGTATGACAAATGCATGCACCATTTGATTTCAACACATGTTAGATATATCTATATTTAGGGGTCATTTGTTTGGAGGGATTAGGTATTTGGGAATGGGAATTAGTTGCAGGATTTAATAATTACCGTGTTTGGTTACAAGGCATAGGAATAAAAGTGGTGAATATGAATGGGAATTGGAGGTTTGTGTTCCCCCTAATCCATTACTTGAGGGGGCTGGTAATTCGGATATGAGAATAATTTTGGAAAAGTTGAAGATTAAAATAACCTCAATTAATTATAATTACTAACCTAGTCGTTATATCCATGTGTTACATACCGCTCTTTGTTGTTGTCTTTGATGCTACATGTATCTTTGCTTTGGTCACCAAGCTAGTGATGGTCTTAGTTAGTTATTAGTTAGTGGTATTTCTTATATGTTGATGGTCGTATCATTTTAATGAACTTTTATAGTGGATATTTGCAAAACATAGTTTTAATATTCTTGATAATTTTTAGATTAAAATGTCTAACTCTTTAATTATGTTTGGTAGTTTGGACTTCAAAACTATGATACGTATATTTTGGATTGACAGTGAAGTTGATACCTTATATTTGTAAAGTCAACTTTTCATAGAGGAAAAAAAAGTGTGCGTATGATATTTGTAGATATTTAATGGTGATAAAAGATATTGTATGTTTTAAAATTTTCCTACGATGGACTAATAATTTTAAATAAGTGAGGTTATTTTATTTTTGTTTCTAAAAATTAGGAAATAGCTTATTAGGTGTAAATTCTAGATATTCAAGAGCAGAATCATTTGGTAAATTATATGAATAGTTGGTTATATCTACACACACATAGCCAGAAACATATTTCATATTTTCAATTTTGACTATAATGAACTAATAATTTTAAATACATGGGGTTATTTTTTTCTTTTAAAAATTAGAAAATAGATCATTGGGTGTAAATCTAGATATGCAATAGAGGAATCATTTGGAAAATCATAATAATAGTTGGTTATATCTATACATGCATACCTAGATATATTATAAATTTAAAAAGGATATTTTAGTAAACCGACCACTTTATTTCCAATCCCGCTGCTACCGACCAAACAAAGTAAACATTTATTTCCAATTTATTCTTATTATATACCAAACATGGAAATGAAGATAAGTAAATCAACTCCAACTTCTTAATTTCCACTTATATTTTCACCCTTTAATTCCCAAACTCTTATTCCCCTACACCAAATGATCCCTTAGTGTATATTAAACATATCATTTATTGGGAATAGGAGGTAGGAATGGGAATAGAAAATGAGTTTTTTTTTCCTGTATTTAATTAAGGGGAATGGGACTTATAAGGGGAATGGGAATAAAAATCTTTCCATTACCTAAGATCTATTCCTAAAGGGGGGATGGAAATTCACATTTGGAAATTACTAAAAGCTGTATAAAAATCCTAAACTATAAAATATTCCTAAATTAATTCCATGCATAATCATAGAGAGAAACATTATAAATTAACAAATGATGCTTCGGTAAATTAATTGGTTCATTTCCAATCTCATTCTCATATACCAAATATATTAGTCTTTGATTCTCAGTTTATTCCCATTATATACCAAACATGGGAATGAAAATAAATAAATCAATTTCCACTCTTTAATTCCTAATCCCGTTCTTATTTCTTAATTCTCATTCTATCATACCAAATGACCCCTTAGGACTGTCGTTAACATTTTTTAATAATAAATTAATCTCTTGGTAACCAACCTTCCTATGGGGTAATATTTATACTAGATTTTCTCATAAATTTTATGACTTTTTCCCAACTAAATGTAAATGGTTGTGTCAATACTTCACATGGAAAAAATATAATCACACATGTATATATATAATAATGTCAAATAGAAAAAAAATTATAAACTTTTAATATTTAGCTAATGAAAACTATGAGGCAATACATAATTAAATGTGGTAAAATTCACATATGCAATGATAATTTACATTGCTTGTATAAACAATAAATAGTTATAATCAAACAAACAAAGTTCTTGGTGGTTTTAATAGGATTTGGCTTCACAACATATATAATTTTTGGACTTTATTCATGCATACTTCCATGCTACATTAATTTGAGCACGATAGAAATGTACATATGTATATATCTAAACAATACAAGACTTTGAGATATTTTCTATTATAGTATATTACATAATTCATGTATAAGTTTGTATATTTTTTTCAAAAATAAACATAAAATTCATGTGAAAATAGAGTTTCCATCATGTGTGTATGAAATAATCATGATAAAACTAACCAAAACATTTATCAATTGAAATAAGAATAAACTCATTGAATTTCAGAACCCTAATGTGATTAATTATATTCCATGACAAGGATTTAATCCTGCCTTAACATATTATTGATTATGGGTTTGATGGGTTGTATTAGTCTTTCTCTAGTTTGAATTACCAGTCGAGTAGTGACTAAGTGACCAGTCAATTGATTCTACATATTTTATTTTTTAGGCTTCTAGCGAGATTAGTTAAATAGTCTTGCCAAGCTATTCCACTAGTTAAATTGAGTTTGTATTTTCACGACAAAATTTAATCCCTAAATATTCTCCAATCCTTTTCCTATGTTCTAATATTTGTGTATACTTATTGATACTTATTTTTATAAATTGTATGATTATCGTCTTGACTTATATAATCTCATACTAATTAATTCACCCAAATCTACCAAAAATGTTTTTCTACCCAACCTCTCTTTACCTAACAAAGTCATCTCTCTTGTCTCATCTCTTCTCTTTAATCTTGTATAACACTCCAAATTTTTGCAATCTTAATTTAGAAAGTTTAGTCTTTTATCCAAAAATCTAACCATTAAATATTAATTTAATTAGTTTTGTTAACCTTTGACCTACAAATTTAGATAAACTATTTAATAAGTTATTCTAATTATTTTATCCTTTCCTTTTATTTTAATCCACCCTAAACGATAATTTTACCCGATTTATTTCTCTTAATCGGATACTCTAAATTCGGATAAATTAATATTATCCTAAACCTAAATTTAACCCAATTATAATTCTAGCCCTAAATCTAATTTCTTATTTTTCCCTTTTTTTCTTTTTTCCCATTTCCCATTTTCCTATTTTCATTTTCTCTCTCTCTCTCTTTACTCTTTTATTTTTCTCCTCCTTTCCTTTTCTTTCTTCCTCACACCCCGGCCCAACTTTCTTTCCTTTCCTCCCTAGTTTGCTATCTTGTGCCCCAACCTACCTACTCTTCTTTTCTTTCTTCTTTCCCGAGCTAGCCCACCTATTTTTCTCTTTCTTCTTCCCCTAGCTTGCCTAGCTAACCCATTGTCCTTCTTTCTTTTCTTCTCCTTCCCCATCTACACCCTAAACACCCTTCGCATGCCCTTCACTCACTAAATGCACCCCCAATGCACATCCTCTATGCCTTGCCCACCCCATGCATGCATGCACCCTCATTTCCTTTCCTAACCAAAACAACCTTTCCCTCTCCCTCACACATACTCGTTTCCTTCCATTTTTAGCTCATGCACCATCCCTCTACCCAACTTGCATGCCAACCTTTTAGCACCTCCCTTACCAATACCCACTCCTTCTACACCATATATGTCCCCTATTTTCCTCACCTCAACCCACTTCCTTTACCTCTCCAACCATAATATATATATGCATACATGCCACTAAACCTCCTCCTCCTCCATTCGTCCAAACACAATCCCTAACTCTCTCTCTCTATAGGCTCCATTTGGTTTGCTCAAAAACCACCACCATCCTCTTTTTTCAACTTACCCAACCCTACCATGCTTCTTCCTTTGTACCCAATCAACCATCGTCCACCTCCTTGCCCTAACTCCCTTCTGCCCTACACTCCACCATCCAACCTCTGGCTCCTCATCATTGCCCATCCCCTCTACAACCTTTATAGCCTCCTTACGCCACAAGCAACCACACTACCAACCACCTATCAACCACCTCCCTCTGCTTATGCCTTTCATTGCCTCTTCTTCTTCCTTCATTCTTCCTTTCTTTCTCCTTCTTTGCTTGCCTATGGCTTCCTTTTTCCTCCCCACCATCGAAGTCAACGCACCACCACATTGCCACCACTCTTATCAACTTCTCCCTCTATATTTTATGCCGTACCTCCTTGCCTCACCAAACTTCACCCCTATAGCCTCCCTACACAATTAAGCCACAACCTCACTACCACCCAACCACCTTTGCCCCTGCACTATACCTCCTTTCCTACTACCAAAGCCATCCCATTTCCTTAACTACGCCAACCCACCGAGCCAAGCAACCAGCAACCACCACCTCACCATCCTCTGCCTCCCTACATTGCCACCCACCTCAGCCATCACTTCCACCGAACTAGCCTTTCTCAGCCTCAGCCTTCAACTTTCTCCCAAAGATTCATGCTACATAAGCAACTTGAGGTTTTTCCCCTTTTAAATAATAATAATAATAATAATTTATTTACCCATCTTTCACCAAAGGTAATTCGATAATTTCCCTATTTAATAAATTTATTTAATAAAATTTATTATTTTATTGTTTAAATATTAATTTGGTTATTGTGGTATTATTTCTAAGTATAAAAGTTTGATTAATGAGGCCTTATAATTTTAGCAGGCTACCTGATAAACTTATGATTTTGCTGGAAATTAGGTAATTCTTATACTCTACTAAAATGTGATATATTACATGATAACACATTAAGGATTTTGATGTGCAAATTTTATTAATTTTGTTTGTTACATTATAATTATTTTTTAAAGAGTGTTAGCATGAACATTAATAAAATTGAGGATGTTGAATTTTGTACGAATTATTATGTGTACAAAAGTATGTTAAAATAAGTTTTATGTCAATAGTGAATTATATATGTCATGTGTGTCCATTATGATAAATTTGATGGTGCTTAGGTATATTTTTAGCATGATTATTATTATTGGGTGCCCTAGGAGAAATTTGGTCATTATAAGCATATCATAATATTCACTTAAATATGTATGCCTTAATTATTGATAAATATAAAAATATGTACCTTGAAAATCTAGAAAAGGCATGTTAAGATTTTATATACTACACCATGTGTAAGGATATGTGTTATGGTTGAGTGTCTATATAAAATTGTGACTATGTATTTTTATGATGATAGAATATATTGGGGGTTGAAAAATCATTTATTTTGGGACTTGTAAGATTTTCAATGGAAAATGAGTATGTTTGTTATCTCAGGTGTATTTTGGTTAATATGGATTAAAATAAAATTTAAATTATTTTAATATGACGAGTGATTCAAAATTGGTTAAGTATATTATATGGAAATTTAGGATTAAATATAAACAATCTAAATCCAATAAATGAGGAAAGTGGTTTTAAGTGGGAATAGAAATTATAGGGACAAAATTATTATCACATATAGGAATTCTTTTAATTTGACCTTGAATTCTAGACATATTGGTTATATTAGTATTTTTGGAATGCATATTAAATTTGGGAGTCACATGGGAAAACTATGATTGATTTGTGAGATTTGGGTTTTATAGGAAAGGTGAATAAGGGTAAACTATTATCGTATGTGTAAAATGTGGGAATTAGATCTCAATTTTTGTATATGATGTCAATAATAATTTTATGAGTATCTATATTCAATTTGATGGCTATATGGATTTCATGGGATGAGTTATAATTAGATTGAAGAATTAGGATTTTATGGGAAAATGTAAACGGTAACCCTGAAGGTAAGCTATTGTCACATGTGTAGCATGTTGGAGTTAAACCGTGATTTTTGGGTATGTCATCAGTGATAACAGTTTAAGGTTAGGTATTGAATTTGGTGATAAAATGAGTACCAAAGGAGAATTTATGCTAGACTTATGAAATTAGGGTTTCCTTAGAGAAGTGTGCCAATATTCATGTTGGTTGTGTTGTATGTGTTTTAAATGATTATGTTAAGATATATTATATGCATTGCATGTCTTCATATGTGTATGTATGAGGACCTTGATAAATACCACATTGAATAAGATATTAATCACTTAAAGAGAAAGATTATGTGAACCGATGTTGTTAGGTCCATTCCACTAGACGATAATTGTGGCTCAGATTTGTTGTCTCTAAAAAGTGCTTCAAGTATTCCACTGGTTTAAGAATAATGGTTATGTACATTTTGCCTTGAGAGTTGTTGGGTTCATTCCACCAAACAATTATAGTGGCTTAGGTGTGTTGTCCTTGAAAGGTGTTTCAGACCATTCTACCGGTTTAGTAATAGTGGGGATCCAAAGCTCAACATAAATCAGAATATGATATTGAGATGAGAATAACGAATAATATATTAAACATTTAAAGTGAAATATTATGTGAGTTGGGACCTAGGTATGTTCCATCCCACAATAATTATGGCTTATATGTATTGTCTTTGAGAGGTGCTTCAGACCGTCCCATTGATTTAAGAATAGTGGCTTGGGTGCATACTTTCTAGAGAGGTGTTGTTTTTATTACACTGGACAATAATAGTGGCTTAAGTAATTTGTTTTGAGAGGTGATTCAGTTTATTCCACCAACTTTAGAATAGTGGGATCCTTGAAGTCATCATGAGTATTACTAAAAGAGATGAAAATGATCATAATGTTTGGTTTGTTTATGGTTAAGATTAATGACATGGATGTAGAGTATGAAATATATCATGAAGGTTATGGTTGCAGTGTTGAGTCTGATTCTAATCATTATTTCATATAACATCTCTTGTATGCTTGGTGGGTAAATTTTATTATGTTCTAAATAAACGAGTATGAGTAGTACGTGTCTTTATTATTATTGAGTATTTGTTACAATTGTCGTAACTCTATCATTATATGAATATTTCAATTTCTATGCCATGTGTTGTGGTGATTTCTTTTATGTATTCCATGTGAACTTTCCATATTAGTTTTGTATAATGAGTTACTCATTACCATTGTACTAAAGTGATCCTTTTCATTGGGCCATGCTTATTTAATAGGTTGTGGCATTTGTGTGTTAGCTTGTGAGATTAGATAATGGCTAATGTTTGGGTTAAGAGTAGGGTTATTCAGTGTTTTGCTGGTATTTTTTGATTCGAATGATTTTGTACTCTTGTATTCTTTTGTATTTCTTTTCATTGAATTTTGTAATCACTGACAATTCGTTTTATTGAAATGATGTTAAATTCTTTTTGATTTTCTCTACTCTGATCTTTATCATTGTGCTATCAATTTAAGTGGAATGATGTTTTCAGCCTTAGTACTTGGTATGAGAATAGTAGAGGAAGCCAGACTTATATCAAGTGTGGTAGTAACACCCTATGTTTTCCTATTTTAGCTTCTATAATTTATTATTTAAATAAAAAAATCTAGTTCATAAATTTAAAGGTGTTACATCTTATGTATGAATGGTAGAGGTCAGTTGGGATGACCAACCTACTCCATCCCCTTGCATATGTTTGTTTGCTTGCACTCTACCTCTCTTACACTTTCACCCTAACCCTATCACTCTTTCATTCAAGCATGGTTTAAAAAACTCCTTCCATCTTTTTCCCTTCTTATTCTCCCTGCATGAATCTCCCCACATATAATTCTTGTGTCTTGCTTAGCACAATATCTCCTTGCCTTGCTTTTATTTTCCTAACATTTTCTTAGTGTTGGAAACACCCATTCTCTCATTGTTCATATGCCATTGAGATCTCCTCGCATTTGTTCTCCATTTTCTTTCTCCTCTTCTATTCTATAACCATTTGGTATAACATCCTCCAAGGTTATGTTTTAGGTATTTGTAAAAGGAAATCTAACTTTTGGTCCCTTTTTGTTTATTCCCCTCTATTTGAAGAATATATACCTTATCCTTGATTTTCTTTCCTTTTCTTAATTTTATTGTGATGTTTTCAGTTTGATTATTACCTTATATGGTGTTATTTTTGTAAGGTGCTTAAAAAAAGACTTGAGACATGAGGATGGAAGGAGGTTCTTTTATTTCTCTTTCTTGAGCATATATTGTAGGTAAATCCAACTTAACTATTTAGATGGTAGGATTTATGTGTGAGCATTTTAAGATTTTTAGGCCAAGCAAGCATACTATGTTTTATTATTATTAAACCATGTTTTGGTGAGAATATGCTTGAGAGTATGAGAATATGTATGAAGAGGTAATTGTATTTTTCAAAATCCATATGAGAACATGTTTTATATATATTTGTCATGTATTTAGTTTTTTGTAGTGAAAATGTGAGTTTGAGCATGATTTGATGCAATAAGCATGTTAACATGAAGTATATATGAGATTTCATGGTTTAAGAGTATGTTAAATATGTATGGATATGTGTTTATCAATTGCTTGCCTTGTGTTGTACCCAAATAAAAAATCAATTGGTATACCAGTTGATTATTTAAGCTAGGATTTATGCTTTTGGTTTTGACCCTATACCAATCAACTAGTTAAGTGGCTAATAGGTTAAATGGTTCACTAGTTGATTAGCTACTCTTAAACCAGTCAACTAGTTTTGCTATTTTTCTTGTTATGTTCGTTGTTGTAGTTCCTAGAGCAATCAATTTATTTGAGGTACCAATCAACAAGAGCATCGAGGCAACTTTGATAATTTTGAGTGTATTCCTTGTGGTTTGATTATGAGTTTGACCTTAGTCTTTGACCTTAGCTTATAATACTCTACCATACACTTTATCTTTCATATAGTGAACCTATAATCGACCTTAGCATAGACCTTTAACTTGTATTAACCAATACACTTAAGTTGAAATTTGAGTAATTAAACCTAAATAATTGAATTGAATTGATTAAATATTTGGCTTAATGTCTAACCTTAGGCCTACTATGGAATTGAATCGTTGTGAACCTTATGGAAAAATTTGTTTGATTTGGATCATTTGATTAGTTGGTTGTGTAATAGCCTAAATAAGTGGTGGATAGTGGAGACTTAAAATGATTGACATAACTACCCATATTAACAATATATACCATTTTTGTAAAGAAACATATTATTAAAGAACTATACGGTTGAGTGACCTTAACTTGGAACAACATAACAATGGGTAACCTCTTGAAAAAAATTTCAGGATATGTGTGGATTGATAAAAAAAAATATACATTCAAAATGACTCATATTAGTCTTTGGGGTCGGTCATTGATCCCAAAAGTACCACATACAACTACCCACGTGCCTAGTGTGGGGTTAGGGTGTTAAAGGTAGTGTTAGTTAATGTTGTACCCCTTTTTGATAATAACTTGAAATAAAAAAAACATTAATTACTTACAGTGGAAAGTAACTTGAATTGAAAAAAAAATCTCGTGCCTCAAACTTAAGCTTATGAGTGCATGGTTGGATCTCAGGGCACTTATTATCTATAAGTATTCCATATACCCTATAGATAGTGCACATACTAAAAGATTGGGGTGTTGAGGTTTACTGCAGGTAATCATTACATCATGAAGCTTCTTTAGTTAAATTTGCTCTAGAATTGAGTGGATTTGATTTAGTAACACCTTTGTGGTGATCATTGTCTTAGATTACGATATATAATCTCTTAAGGTTTTTACTTGCTTTAAATTAAAAGGGATAAAATGATTAGCAGTCCACTATGGTATCTCTCTAATAACTAAATTAGGGTTTTATTTGATAAGTTTTATGTTATAATCATGTTGAGTTGGGACCACCGTTAGAGCATGTTAAACTATTATCATATATAAAAATGTGGGATTATAATTTCCTATAAATGTTAGTATCACATGTGACTAGATGTATTATCCTTGTGTATGCATGGCATGTTGTTAGCTAGGGTGGATTGTGTTATTATATGAGTTGTATGTTATCATAGATGAACTTATATTTTCATGCATGACTCTTGTTTTTGTGCGCTAAGTGTCTATGTGAGCATACTACCTCTTTAAAGGTATTGTGATTTACTAAGTATGAGGAAGCCATATCGATACTATAATTTTTAAATGAATACATGTGCAACATGCAATAGTTGGAGGACTCTTAGAGTCATAAGGGTTAGAGGAATAAGGGTCCCCACTTCTATAATTTGTACAATTGATTACAATTAGGATGAGTGTAAGGGTTATCTAGCATTCTTATTTTGGTGCTTGGTTCTAGATATTTTTTGGACTCTTATGTATCTAGCTTGTATTTTGTCTAGTGCTTCTACAAAGGTTGTATTATTTGTAACTCTTTATTTATATTATTATCTCTATTTTTTTGTTTATTTGGTTTGTTTAATTGTTTTAACCCAAGCAATTAGAATATAAAAAAAATTAATAAATACCTAACTTATACTAAGTATGGCAGTAACGCCATATATTTTACGATTATGTTTTTGCTAAAATAAAATTTTTGAATAATAAAAATAGGGATGTTATAATAATACTAATAATTTTTAGATTTTATATGTGTGTAATGTTGTATTGCATGAATATGAACACTTAATGAAAGTAAATGTTTAGTTATTTACATAATATAAAGACTTGTGATATATTTTTACTCCAGTGCTATAAGAAATTTTATATTTTTATGATGAAAAAATATTGTAGAAAAAATGTTAGCAATTTTGGGGACAAAATGTAGTGGAGGGAGACTTATTGTCATTGAAAGTCTTTTGCGATGAAATTGTTATAGAAAAATATTTGGTGGCATATTCCCCTCAATTTTTTTGTTGGTAGATGTTTTTATGACAACATTTTCAAATACCTAAATAATAGCAACAACACGATTGCAAAAAAAAATGGCAGTAATCTTCCCCCAAGTTGATCAATGCTATATAATGTGTGGCATCATCTCATAGAAAATTGTTAGTTGTCTATCACATGCCTGACACATTTTTGTTTTGCATAATAGGCTGTCATCTCTAATATTATGATTTTTGTAATGACAAATGGTGTAGCTTATATTTTTTCAAAAAAAAAACTTGACTCATCATTTTCCCTCAAATTCTTCATTTCCTCTCCTTTTAGTCTTTTCCTTCTTCTTGGACAAAACCTTATCCTCTTGATTCCTAGTAAAACTTTGCACAATATTTATCATTTTGGTTAGTTTTTTTTTTCTAATTTAACACCCATTATTTTTATTTCACTTTAATGTTATTTTTTTTGTGATGTCCTCCATAGCTTGGTTTTGACATTCTTTTACCCCCCTTTTTTATTCAAGATATTGTTTTTTTTAATTTCCCTCCATAATTTTTTTAGGTTATTGTTTTTTTGGTAGATTATAATATCCACCAGTGAAGCTACTATATATGGTTAAAGAATATGTTGGTGAATTGCTACCTATTCTGCCTATGTTGCTGTCGTCTATCACCCTTATCACCCAATCTTAGTTTATAATTTTTAATTTCTTCCTATTGTTATTGAATTATATGCATACATTTATTCATGTATATATGCATGTGTGTATAATAGTTATGTAAATTGATTAATTTTTATGATTGGTTGTTTGTGATAAAAAAAGGTATATTTTGTGGTTATTTGTTATAACATTTTAGTGCACGTAATAATTAGTTGGTGGTTGTTGTTATGATCATTTTTTCTTTGTTATTGTCGTCATTTTTGTGAGTTGTTGAAAATTTATGATAAATATTTAAGTTTGTGGATATTAGTGTCCAAAAATGATAATGGATATGTTAGTTGTTGGATCATATGTTGATGTATATTGTTGTTTTTATGATATTGGCGATGTTAGTAAATTGATTGTATATTGATATATATAATTGTGTGAAACATGTTTTATTTCTAGGTATGTATATGGTAGCACTCCAAAATTTCGTAACATTTATTTTTGCATGGTTATCCTTTGACTAGTAATCTAAATAAATTATTAAATAGTTTTTTCAGTTATTTTATGGCTTTCCTTTTTGTCAAACTTATGTTCAACCTAATTATTCCTTTCTAATATATTTTCTACCTGATACCTTGAACTATTCAAACTACTAAAACTAAAATAAAATATTCCTACCCTAACCTACCATTTTTACCCCTAGTTACCCCTTTATGTGCCCCATTTCTCTCCTCCGACAACTCTCCATGTCTTTCCTCACCTCACGCAACACACCCTTACCCCTCACATGTTGAGCCATCCCCCTTGATCATCCCTATTACCCTACCCTTATCTTTCGTGACATGCCCCATCACCATCACCATATATATATGCATACACCCATGCACCTCTCTCTCTCTCTCTTCATTATTTGAGCCAACATGGCCTTCCTTGGCCCTGATCGATTTTTCCCCTCCAATCACCATCGCAACCAAACACATCGTCGTAGCTTCCCCTACTCCCTTCTATTTTCGTTCCACCCATGCTCGTGGATGCACCCTTCCTCTTCAACCTAAGAAAACACAGCCTCGCAAAACCACTTCCAAATCCCTATATTTTGGCTCCTTTTGGTTCCATTTCCTTTCAAATCTACACTGAACACCATCCTATGCCTTTTTCCATTTTTGCCGACCATCGAGGCCCCGTTTCCACCTTCTCTTCTTCTTCCTGCTCTCTTCTCTCTTGTGTCACTCCCTCTACATCATCATTGTCATCAACCACCATCACCAACATACGCCACCAACAACCCTCACAACCAGATCCCCTGTTCTCTCTTTTCTCAATTTGTTTGGTTTTGCAGAAACCATCACCAACACCCAACCCTTTCTCCCCTCCATTTTCATGCATCGCCAACACCACCATCCCAGTAGAAACATTGTTGGCCTCCTCTTCTTCTCCTTATTTTCTTCTTCTTCCTTCTCCCCTACCGCACCCTAATTTTCTTTCTCTTCTTCCCCTATGACAACTTCCTTCATTCCTTAAACCTAACCATGAGTGCTTCTTTCTGCAACATTTCTCTAGTTAACAGTAGAAACTATCATTGCATCCCCATCGTTTCAACATGTCCCTTTGCAGCCAACCACCCACCTTTAATCCTCTCTATCGCTACCACCACATCGGCCACTACCTCCACGGCACCATCCCTTACATGGAGCCTCACTATTTCATCTTTCCCCATCACAACCCTTATCCCACCACACCACCCATGACCACCAACCATCAAGCCCAACACCACCATCTCCACCCATGCCTCACCCTCCACCGTAGCCTTCCAACCACCACTAGGCTGTGTATCCCATGACCTCACCACCACCACCACTATCACCGACAGTTGTCACCCGCATCAATATTAGCCTTGAAGCCAATCCCCTATTCATTCATGCATACAATGTGAGAAAATTTTCTTAAATTTTTTTTACCAATTTTTAAATATATTGGTAATTTTAAAAAATAAATAGTTTATTATTATAATTATTATTTTATTGGTTAAATATTAATTTGGTAATTATAGTATTATTTTTAGGTATGAAAGTTTGATTGGCAAGCCTTGTAATTTTTAGTAGAATACCACTAGGTTGCATTTTTGTTGGAATTCAGGTAACTTTTATACTTCACTAAAATGGTAAATTTTGCATGACAACACATTAGGGATTTAATTAAGTATGTTTGTTATGACAACCTTTATGTTCTCCTAAAATGTAAAACATCACATGATAGCACATGAAGATTTTTATGTCTGAAATATGTTACGCATGATTTGTTATGTCATAAATATTTGTTATTTATTGTATCATGAAAATATGTAAAAAGAGCATGTTATGATATGTAAAATATTTCTAGTACAAAAGTATGACAAAGTGATTTTTTTATGATTATGTATGATATGTATGTGAAAAATGATAGGATTGACATGTTTAGATAAATTTATGGAATAACAATTGTGGATGTGTGCCCTAGGAGAAATTTGGTCATTTTATGTATACTATGATATTTAGCTTGACAAGCATGTTTAATTTATATTATATGTTATTAAGAATGAGATTATGTGATCATTGACGTATTATATACGTATGTTAGGAGTTTACATGCAAAATCTTAAATAAGGGTAAATTGGACATTTAGCTTATCTAATAAATTAATCTGCATGATAAATTAATTTTAATTATTATGTTTTAGCCTTCTCATGACAATTTAATAACTGAAATGTATTTAGTAATTATAGATGATGTTAATGTAGTAATATTGACCTTAGAGGAATTTTGGTCATTTTCGGCTTAATGCGTCCAAATGTGAATAATTAAGTCTAAGATGGCTTAGTATATTTTTATAGTTGACCTTGATAATGATCTTATTAATGGTTGTCTTGGAATAATAAAAATTATTAAAATGATTAATTATAGGAATTTTATATGTAACACCTCCAAATTTCACTACTGAAAATTTTCATTTTAATTAAAATTCTACAAAAGTAAAAAGAACGAATTTCGGGGATATTATCGTCACACTTAGTACCGGACCGGTTTCCTCCTACTATTCCAATATCAAGTACTAAGACTAAAAAGGAACATAACACAATTGACATAAATTTAGACTTTTGTTTAAATCAGAGCAGCGTGTTAAAGATAGTACAAAAGATAAAAACCCACTATTAATGGTTATAAGAGTGAAATCATTAAACAAAGAAATAAAAGATTAAAAGAGAAACCCTAAAAAGCTTACCAGACAATCCTTATTCCTTATGATTTTACCCAATAACAGCTTGAATAGTACCTGCAACTAACCTGCAAAGGACACTATGTATTGAAAGGCAGGGCCCACATGCAATACATCATATATGCACGACGTAAAAACAACAACATACGTGAGCATAGGGATAATCACAATCAACATAAGAGCCATTATACAATGCAACACCACATATAATAGGAAATGCATAACACAAGGTCCATATACTTAGCAATTCCATCACTTACCAATAGTGATAGGTACTAAGTCCACACTTATTTTATATTAAATAGATCGTAAAGGTGAAATCAATCCTTCTAGTCTTAAGCTATTAATTAAACATTATTCAACATTAGCTCTCGAATTATATCCATGTGAGTACGGGAATCCCACTATTATAACCAGTGGATCAAAAATACTAATGGTAGGATGCTCTTGGCCACTATTATTTGCCCGCGGATTGGCCTCCAGGGCAAAGTGCTCCTTTCCACTATTCTCACCAGTGAATCGGTCTCTTGGACAAAATGCTCCTAGCCACTATTCTCGTCGGTGGATTAATTTGGCCCCAACTCACATGGTGTTCCACTATAAGTGATTTGTATCTTTCCCATAATTCATTATCATTCAAGGTTTGGTTTATTGAGCTCGGAATCTCCCACTATTATAACCGACGAAACATAAACACCTAGGATAGAATGCACTTGTTCAGTATTATTCGCTTGTGGATCGGTCTCCGGAGTACAATGCACTTGGCCACTATTTTTATCGGTGGAACGGTCTGGGCCCGACTCAATAATCTTTCACTTTACATGATTAGTATTTTTCATTTAATTAACATAATAGGTTAATTTATTTTACGAGAGAGAGAGAGAGAGAGAGAGATCACAAACTCAAAGATAAAAAAGTTTACCGGTCATACTGGTACATACAAGTAACACATTATCCTCCAACCATCAACCTAGGAACGCAAAAGTACGCTAGTTGCATTGGTGCATGAGGATATATAGTACTCTACTGAAAATGATACCTAACACATAAGTATGCATACTCTTAAATAGGTTAGTAGAGCTAGATAGAGTTATATGTAGATCTTGATTGGGGCACTAAGACACACCAGCAAAAATATAATAATCGTTGGCTAAACCACATCTTTAGGGTCGTGACTCATAAAGAGCCACCATTTGCGATCTTGAGATCTTTTACTTTAATTATTAGTGTATTGATTAAGGTGACTGCGAGAAACACATTAGTCACATACTTAATAATTTCCATTTGTTGCTGTTATTAATAAGTCATCCTTATTTGCATTATTGTCTATGTTAACTTAAATAAACCACAAAGGCCATCCTTTTATCATCAATTTCCATTTCAGAATTCATTTCCATTTATTCACATGCCATAAAGGGTTATCATATCATAATCATAATAATGGCTATAGAATCAAAGTATTCTTCATTGAAAGATCATGGAACACTTAAACCCTAACACGTACTTCTAACACATCCAACACATATTTCCATGCATAAGTAATAATCGAGGCACGTCTTGCATGATTACAAAATAACATCACATCATACCCTTAATTATCCATTCAACCCTATGGCATGCCATATCCTTGTGATATTCACCGATTTACCAAAATATCCTTATCCTTATAGGCAAACCAATAATTAGTTCTATGGACTGATTCATTTGTTTTTTGTTTCAACATATTGGTTTTTTTAACTGAATCGATATATTGGTTGGGGGAATCGATTATCTAGTTTGAAGAACAGTCGACCAATAGACCTAAACCTATTGACTGGTTGGTTAAACTAGTCATACTTTTTCAAACTTTATTTTTTGAAAAATCTCTTATACTAAAATGGAACATTATCAGCCCATGTCAAATTGTTTCTTGGAGATTCCTAACCATTTTCATGATTCATTTAGCTTGAAATATTGACTCAAATTGATTTGGAGGTCAATTGAAAAAATTAAGGAGGAGAGATGACCTCAACATTGTCTTCTTCCTCCTCTCTCCTCCGCACATTTCTGATATCAATGCTTTGATCTCAAGTATAAATCTAAATAGTTGGAAGATTCCTTCCATGCCGATCTTCCATTACTTCACTCGTGTATGCTAATTCTGGCTTAATTGACCTACATTCTCCATAAGCACCATTTGAGCTTTGGAGAATAGTTTACATTTCTTGGATGAAATCCATACATTTAACTCAAATTCAAATGATAAATTGTAGGGTTTTGAGTTGATTCTTGAACCCTTTGTGATTTCTTTCAATTGGTTGGCTATTCATAGCACCAACCATCCCTCTTATGCACATTTTTCTTTCAATCACCAAAGTCTCAAAGTTTGATATTCACTCTCTTCTTTCTAAACTTTGAGTCTTACCAATCAATTTTCTTATACTCTTCTAATCCTATCTCTAGCTATTTTTTGTTTCAATTATTAAGCAAGGAAGAGTTTGATTTTGGAAAAAAAGTAGAGTGGTTCAACTAAGTAATCCCCTATTTTGCCTTAAATTGGTATGTTCTTTCCTTCCCTTCTGTTTTAAGTTCAAAAATTTATAAGATTTGGTATGAAATTATGAGTTTGAGATTTATGTTTTTAAGGTTTAAAAGCTTATAATTTCATAGTTGTAAATTCTAGTTTAACAGGGGATTTTACTTGCATCAAATAATTGATTCTTGCTTCTAAAATGATTAATGAGTATACCTACATGTTTGTGTTTTCTCTAAGTTGATTCTGTATATTTGCATGAATGTATATATATCCTATATAGGTTATTTGGATGGATAAATGGCAAAAGTTGAGTAAAAGGCATGAAATTTGGTAAAAATAGAATATGATGATTCCATATTGTGAAATGTAAGTTAATTCGGTTGAAAATGTGTTAAACTATGTTGATACATGTTTTAATGTGGTTAAGGATAATTTATATGCAATAATATATATGATATTTAATGGTTTGGTGATATATTAAGGCAAATTGATTTATTGGTTAGGTCAAACCGATTGACTAGTTCCTAGAAACAGTCGACTAGTTGACCTAACCCCTTGATTGATGAGCCTACAGAGACCTTAGTTTTACTCTCTGCTTAAACCCATCGACTAGTTTGGCAGAACCAATAGAATATTCTATTAATAATCAATTTTTTTGCTAAAATTGATCGACCGGTTTGAGGAAAAGCATGGTTGGTCGAGTCAAACTAATAGGCAAGTCAACCTAAACCAATCGACTGGTTAGTGCAACCAATTGACTAGTTGGGCCAGACCGATTGACAGGTGTGTATGGTTTGTTTTCTTTTGGTTTGGTTATGCTTTGATGTTATGTTTGGGACTATACAATAATTATTAATGGTATAAAATACATATTTTATCATGGATCATTGGGCAAATAAAATGATTAAAATGGATCATAACTAATGATATACTCTATAAGTAATGTAAGGCTAAATGGATATTTCACTCATGATAAGTGATGATATTGAGAAAAGATTAATGAAACTTAGCATGGTCTTGAATAGATTGATAAGATGAATATGAGTAATATGGTACAAGGATAAATGGAACCCAAATGGTTTAGAAAATGGAAAGGAAATGATTGATATAGAATAAACATGGAAATTGCCTCACTTGTTTCTGTATGGGCCTTGTGTAATCACTCATCTTTATAAATAAAATACTAATCACGTAAAGCAAAAGACAATTGAGTTTAGTATGGGCTTAAGTTACTCGATCCTTGATTAGCTACTAGAGGTTAGTCTGCCTTCGGATGTTTTGGTGCCATTAGACAACATCCTGAGAGGTCTCGATGCATTATCTATTCTAGACATTGATAATGTATTAGGAGGTATCGATATTAAAGGGTATGATTACCTAGGTAGTTGGCATCAGCCTGGACTTATGTCCATATTGGTTGGCTTTGGTTTGGACTTATATATGATTGGTGATTGGTTTTGAGCTAGACTTTATATCCTTTATTTAGATAGGCTTCCATGTAAGTGAGACCATAGGGTGGTGCATAGTCCATCATTTAATGATAATAAAATATGGATAATAATTAATTCATTGAACAAATATGAATGACAATGAAGTGAATGGTTAATAATTAGTTAAGGATGGAAGTCATAGCATGAATGGCAAAAAAGGAATAAAAGTTGGTTTATATACTTAGCTAATGGTTGAAATAACTAATTAGTTATTAAATGGAATATTGAATGGACAATTAACTTGTGTCATATGTGAATAAGGAAAGGGTACAACCTAAAAAATTGATTAATTGGAAATAACCCTAGCGGTTACCTGGATGATATTTGCTTTACATGTGTGATTACCTATGTGACTATAATGTAAATACAAGCATGATATACTATGCTTTGTTGGAGTTATACTGATAATATGTCCTTATGTACTCATACCTTTAATTATCTATGAATTTATCATAACACATGTTGTATTTTATATCCATGCACAGTAGAATTTGTATACATGTGCTTACATTGAGGGAGTAACTTAGCTTACTCAGTACGTAGCATACTAATATATCTGTTTTCTCGATCACCTACTCATTCTCACAAGTAGAGACTCATGTGTAGGCCTTTGGGGATGGCAAGTAGAGGGCCTATTTCTATTGGGTCGTGGCTTGAGAGCGTAGACATTTGAAGATCTTGTGGGGTTCGTAAGGGATTGTGGTTTTAATTTGGGCATCATACCCTATTCTCTTCTTATTATAGCCTTATACTTTATCTACAAGTATTTTGTAATGATTTGGTCAGAAAGAGTTATGGTCCTTTGATGCAAACACTCTTTTAAGTTGTTTATTTAATCTATTATTTCATGCATTATGTGGTTCTTAGTGTTTCGGTTGGTTTTAGCCTTATCTAATATGGGGTATGCAGCGGATGCCTATCCTATGTCACGTACACCGATAACACCCCATTTTTCCTAGGTGTGTTTTCGGCTTCCGTAATGTTTTAAACGAAATTTTTTGATAGTGAAAAGAGGGGGTGTTACAATATGCAAGTTGTTTGGTAGCGAAAACAATGTGGTGGCGTTATTAGCCAAGATATAGGGGCGAGCCTAAGATGATGGTTGTTTTTTTTAAGGGAAGCACGGTCTTGTGGGGTGTGCAAGCTTACTAAGGAACATGCTTTTGATGATCAATCAAGTGTAGAGATGGTAACGGGGTGGGTCGGGGATGGGCACTCCATTCCCATCTCCGAACTCGATAAGAAACATTACCCCCAAATCTGTCCTGATCCCCATTTTTTTCTTATCAAGGAATCCCCGAGTGGATTCTTGTTGGGATCAGATCCCCATACCCGACCTGATCCCCTTATAATTTCTCATCCCCAACCTTAAAACCCAACTAGATACCCGATACCCTATACCCGCAACCCAACCCTATCCCCATTGCTCAATCTTATTTTCTTACAATATATTTTAATTTATATTTTATATAAAAAATTATATTTATAAAATAATATAAAAAATTAGGGGCAGGTTCGAGGATGGGGATCCCAAACCTGTCTCTAAAAAAATCCCTGATAAAATCCTCAAACACGAACCCAAATACAAAATTCTCAACAAGGCCCTAGACCCGCGAGGGAAATTGCCATCCCTAATCATGTGTGTTGCTGTATTTATGGTACTTGGTTTCTTTCATAATTTTTTTAGACAAGCTCTTCAACTATGCTTCATTATTAGTGTTGACCTTAGTAGCCGATTTGGTTTGTTTTGGTGAGAGGATAGTCAGAGTTGAAACTTTAACATATTATACATGCAGCTTATGATACTGTCCAGAGTGTTTGGTTAATTTCTTTGTGATAAACATGTAATTGATCCTTGATGACTCAAGTAGATATATACCACATCGTATAGTGTTGCTAAGAGAAATCCTGCGTTAGGCTGCTACCACCATTTTTCTATCAAAGATGGCCCACTCTAATGCATTAATGAGCCAATTTTTCTATAAAAAAAATCTACAAATGCATGCTCATACAATCTTTGACAACCTAACAATTCATAACGGTGCTCATACATTTGATCATTCCTCTTTTTTTCCATAAAGTTAGAGAAAATCAACTCTAAATCCACACTTTCCATCGCATATAACATCACAACAAATTTTCAGTTATGGAAGCATCACTGGTGATACATCACTCAACCATAGGAAATAGGTGATGCATCGGCGATACCTCCAAGTGCTATCCTTGCCACTACGACTTTGTGCTTATCCTGCTTGACCAATGAAAGAATATCCTCTATTATGGGAAGAATGGTCATGTCTTCAACCTCGTCTCGTAGGTGAACCTAAATAATCATGATAAGTATGCTCCTACTTTGAAAACTAAATCTTTGTGATATTAATACGGTGACCCCTACCTTGTTGAAAATATGGCATAACCATACTTGTCACCTTAGGTTCAAGAATATTATCGATCTAGTATAAATATTCTCATAGATGTGATGAATCATGTGCAAACATCATCTGCAAGTTATACATGATGTTAAATATCATCGATCTAATATAAATATTCTCAACACCTGGATCCTTAAACATAAAACTTTAATCAAATATTCTAAAAAAACCCTAAAATTCTTATAGAATTGATGTATTATCAACTCAAGAATAGGTTGTTTATAATGTTTGTATTAGAATATCTTATGTGTACATGGAAGTTCATGTGTCTGCCAAGAGCAACACCCACACGCTAAAGGATGAGCACAAACCTCATTAGATACCTCCCTCTCCTTCTCAATTAGGTCTGAGGCTCTACGACATACAATAGATGTGAGTTCATTAAACAATATGATTATTGTAGAGTAATGCAGAATAATATCCCATGACTGCTCAAAATCTTTCTTTGGCTTCTTGACTTGGATTTGAATCAATGAGGGGATCTTTGGCTATAATGTGTCAAATCTCATTTGATATGATTCTATAACTCTTCACATTATTATGTTCATTTTCCACTATATTATTATTATTAAATATAAGTAATGATTATTTAGTAACAAATTAAATGGTAACAGGTATTCACAAAAATAAAGTTATACGTGGTAATCATATGAGTGTCAAAAGTGAAGAATCTATTCAACCTACACAAAAACAAATATCTCATTATAAGGATTCAACCATGTCTCATAAACATATTGCATAAGATGTGGAAATATATCAACATTGTAGTTGCTTGTATAACCTTCATTTAATTGTACATAAAAAATTACCTTGATCTTGCATTTCCTAACTTTTTGTAGCATGAAAGAAAATATTCTTACCAATATACCATAGATATAAGAAGGGGTCGCAATTGGAAAAACTTTAGGCACTAATTCACTATTAGTGATCAAAATATTTGGTACATGGGACTGCATCATCCTTTTCAACTTATCAAGTATCCTTTTGTGGTTATCTTTATTTTCTCTCCCCATGAATACTAATTCAATGGTAAAATTCTTACCACCATACATGAACCCGAAAAACTCCAAAAAAGGGATGTTATACCTATTTGTTTTGTATGCGAAATCTAGACAAATGACATATAAAATTCCATGCAACAAAGCAACATAATCTAGGTGTGCAAAAATAATATTACTAACCATATCAAAGTTTGTAAGTCTATGATGCCATGACTAATATTTTCTAGTCTCTACACACTCACTTCCTACTATCTCCATTTTTTTCCATGCAATTTGATCCTCTTATGCTTACTCATATACACACAAGCTTCCCCTAAAACTCATACTTCCCCATTCATTTTATCTCTTGGCCTTCAACAACCAAGCACCCCTCCCTTTTTTTGAGTTTTGGATTGTTGTAATCGTACACCACTACCTCCCTTTATAATCCTTCAACCCACCTTTTTATGTTTGTTCGACCTAGCCCAAACAACACTTTGTTTTGGATTTTGTTCAACCCTCTCTTGGCCTTCAACAACCATCCCCAAATAATTCTCTCTCATGCGTTATTAATCACCTTAGCTACCACTTTTCATCACCTTATAATCATCTTCCCCTTTCCTCTTTCCCTCCATAAAAAACCAACCCCCTATTCTTGGGCATTTGGTTTCACAACCACCAATTGTCCGACCCAACCTCCTCCACTCTCTTCTTTGTACAACACACATCATCTCTTTACCCAACTCCTCTAGTTTGTCACTTGAACCCCATAGCTGAGCCTACCTATGAAACCATCGCCACCCATTACTAGCTCATTTCTTCTGCCCAAAAATCCTCATATCGTAGCAATTTCCACTCGTTTTTTTTCCTACACCTCATACAGCCGCTAACAAATCACCATTCCAACACACCCTACTGATGCATATGATATTCAACTTGGGTCTTGCTAGGTGTTGATGTTCTAAAACTATAGAACAACTGAAATAAGTGAAGGAATTGGGGGATATTTAGATATGGTAAACATTTATTCTTGGTAATCATTTTAATCAATACTTACAAGAACCACATAAGGTATAAACTCTTAGGATAGACATTACAAGATTTTGCAAAGAACTTCAAACTCTTACACCTATAGAAGGAAGGAAAAAGCTCTCGATTTTGAGAGGAAAATGTGTAGCCAAAAGGTGAGTTATTTTCATTTCATGTTATCCTTATCACTTATAGAAGAATTGTAAGATTAAATTTTACAACGTAACTAACTAATACATATGACTAGAGCCTAAATAAGGAAGAAATTCTAGCTAAATTCTAGCCCATGTATTTCAGTAATAGGGTGGATACGTAAGCAGAATTTTAAATCCCTTAATCCCTCATATCAAATGTTCCAATCTACAACAACCATAATATACAAAAAGAAAGAGTTAAATGCCCCTTTTTTACCTTTTATGTAACAAAAATAATTAAGGAATGTCTTATAATCTTCCTTATTCTTCCCCAAATTTATATTATTTTTTTCAAGTGTTGAAAGTGACTTACCATCCATATGAAAGAGACTTGTGGGTGAATTGTGTGGCCTCTAAGAAGCGATGATACTGAATTTTGGGGGGTTGTTTAAGGTATAATGCTAAAGGAAATATGGTTAAAAAATGAGGGGAAAACTTGCAAAAAACACGACCTTATATGTCTTTGTTTTAGTTGGGTTGTGGACAAAAAAAAATAGGAGGATTTTACATGGATTATATGGCTTGAATGGTTTGCATGGCTAGGCTTTGATAGATAATTAATTTGTCCAAGTAAAAAGAGTTTTTTTGTTCTCAAACTTAAAAAAAATTAACGGCTATATTATCATCATCAATTGGGGATGCTCCTGCATCACCTGCCTTCTCATGAATCGCTCTATGTAACCTCCATCGTCGCCAACAACCAATTACCTTCACCATTCATCAGCACCACCGAACCCCCTATCCTTCATATTCCTCATCATCCTTTTTGTTCTTTCAGCCTTTGACTCCCCTCATCAAGCCAACCTCTCCTTCTGCCTCTCTACTTGTTGCCTTTTCCATCCACACTAAGAGTCGCCACCCACCACCTTGCTCCACCAATGCTAGTGCCAACCTGCATGCACAATTTCCCCTAATTGTGCATAATTTTTGCAGCTTCAAACCACCTTCCCCCACGGATCCCAACCTCGTGTTACCTCACCTCTTCACACTACACTCTTTGGTAAATGTTGCATGTGTATGCAACTCAACCATGTAGTATAAGTCCCCATCATTTTCTTCTTCTTCTTAGCAATGCCTAAACCCTTGGTTGTGATGTGTTTAGTTAGATTTATCATTTTTTTTGTGATGCTTTATTTAAGTATTTTTTTTGGTTAGTTAGTTTTGTTAGATTTTCAATGCCATTATGTCATTAATTGTTTTAGTTGCTAATATGTTTTGCTTTTTATTATTTTAGGTAAATATGGAGGATTTTTTTAGGCTAAGAATTTATTTTAGGTTACTTATATTTTTGATACTTTGCTAAGAATAAGGTAACTTATATGCCTTATTAAAATATTAAAAATTGCATGATAGCATATTATGATTCTAATGTGCTAAGTTGCAATTATTATTCTAAGAAATTCTTATCATGTTGTATTTATTTTCTAGGTATGATAGCATAAAATTATGTATAATAGAGCATTGTAAATTATTTGTAATATTAAAAGCATGAAATCATGCTATAGTAGGTTAATGTTTTAAATAAATTATGCATGATGTATACATATAATATGATAGGTTGTGCATATTAAGGAGTAATTTCACATTATTATTGTCACTATATGTCCTAAGCACAATTTGGTCTTTTAAGTGTAACATATTTACTTTATTCCAATATATATGCCTACTATATATTATATAACGTTAAGTATGAGAGCATGTGATTTACGATGAATTAGATATGTATGTTATGATTTTGTGTGCTAAATCATGTGTAGGAGAAAAATAATCATTTGTCATCCGTGGTAATTTACGTGCATGCCAAAATGTTTTCATTGTCAGATTTTATCTTTTTCATAATAAATTATTTAATAAAATAAAATAAAATTTTAAAATGGATAATAACGTGTGATTATGGTTTCTAGGACATTTTTGTTATTTTTACCTAATGAGTTTAAATGTAAATAATTAGACATATGATGCCCTTAGTAGATTGTTAAGTTGAACTTTGTATTGAATTTGAACTTATTTTGACAGTTGACCTTAGGGTTGAATTGAATAATTGGGAATAAAGGAAAATTAGTTAAGAAAATTGGAATTATCTATGTATTATTTGATATATATGATTGTTAAATTGTAACACCCCCAAAATTCACTACTGAAAAATTTCGTTTAATTAAAAGAAAATTAGCGGAAGTAAATTAATAAACTGTGAACTTTGGGAGTATTACCGCCACACTTAGTACCAGACCGATTCACTCATACCGTTCCAGTACCAAGTGCTAAGGCTAAAGGAGTAAAATACAATTTTACGAGAACTTAAGTATTTAAAAATCAGAGAAGCGCAGTAAACACTATACAAGAGAAAATTTCAACAACGGTGGTTGGAAGATAACAGACACATTGAATTTAAAAGAGACAAATTAAAACCCTAAAATTTCCGGACAGTACCTTATGCTCTTTCCCGAGAGCCCACTTGAATAACACCTGAATACAACCTGTAAGGGGGTACTGCCCATTGAATAGGCAGGGCCCCACGAAGGGAACCCTTCAGTACTACGGTACTGAGTAACCCTTTAAAAACGCGCTTAAAAACAGGCACGTAATGTCACACATGATATACTAAGATATCCGTACATAACGACACGTGTAAATATAACAATCAGATCCACACATTCACGTATTCAATCGGCCAATCAGATATTAATGGTGTATACGTAACATTCACCTTTGTCCATTCGCATACTTAACAAGTTAACCGAATATTAATAGGCCATAATGAATAATCGATACTTTAGGGCCTTAATGAAATGCCCCGAAAATTTCTAATTTTATAAATTATATTTAAATGAGGTTTTATTAGAAAATGTATTTAAATAAATTATTTTTATTAAAATAAAAGGATATTTAATTAGGGAAAATCAAGAAGAGATTTATAAGTATTTTAATTAGAAGGAATTTGGGTATTTTAACTAATTAAGGATTTTATTTGGTAATTAATTAAATAAATTATTTTATTTAAAATGAGAAGGAAAAAATAGTTTCAAATTAATATTAATTTTATAAATAATTTAATTGGAGAAAATTAGGGTGTTTTGCTAATTAAAAAGGAATTTATGGAAAATCTTTTAAAAATCCTAATTTAGCCTAAAAAGGGATTTAAATATTATTTTATTTAAATATTATTATTTTTAAATATCCCAAATATTCTAATTAATTTAATTATCCCAAACCATTATTTTTCCTTTTTCCCTTTTTCCTTTTTCTTTCTTTTTCTTTCTTCTTCTTTTCTTTTTTCTTTTTCTCCTCTCCGAACTGGGCCAGCCCAGCGGCCCAGTTCCTCTTTTCCTTTCCTTTCCTTAGCGCGGCCTAGCCTGCGCAACAGCCTGCTTCCCTGTCTCTTGCCGCGCCGCATTTTAATTGTATTTCCCCCAAAACGCGTCGTGTTAATTAATGAACTTACCCCTCCCGCCTGGCCCGGTTCGCCGCCTTTCTTTTTATTTTCTTTCTTCGCGAACCGCCCGGTCCAGCCCCCTTCTTCTTCCCCCAGCCCCTCGCACCTGCCAGCCCCGATGCCACCGATGCCTGTCACCTTCGCCTCCCGTCCGAGATTTTCGCCGGAGGTCTCGCCCGTTTTGACCGGTCGATCTCCTCCCTTTCTCTTCCCCTTGATTTGGCGACTGCATAAACCCAATCAACTCCCCTTTTCGTGCGATTTTTCCTCTCTCTCTCCTGCGCATTCCCCTACCCGAATTTTGACTCCCTCCGGCCGATCTCGCCATCGGCGACCGGAACCCTACCTTCCCTATTTACTAGCCAACCCACAGAACCCTACCCTCTCATCTAAAGCCTATAAATACCCTCGTAAGCAGCTCTATATCGAGCTCTTGATCCCCAACCCAGAAATCCTTCCTTGCCGCCGCCACTCCTTTAGACTCCCCATTATCCATCTCCGGCCAACTTCGCCGCCCGTTCTGGCCATCCGTGTCATCCTTGCACCGCCCTCTATCTAACCAAATCTATCTCGCCCTTCGATTCTTCCTGCACAAGCCGCCCCAGCTGTGCAAAGGTCTCTTCCCGATCAACCCTGTTTTCTGTCTCCGCCACCTTGGCGCCGCCATTAGCCACCTCCTTCGCCGCTAAGGACGCTTCTTTCACCTCCCAAACTGTGCTGCAGATCCTGCCCTACCTTCCCCTACCTTTATTTTCCTCTTCCTCCTTCTCCTTCTCTCTCTTTCTTCTTCCCCTCCATTCGGCCACCACCACCGCCGCCGTGCGCCGCCACCTTCATTCCATTCCTCTCCTTATGGGAAACTCAAAACAGCCCAACTTCCACCACCATTCTCCCTATCTTATTACCAGCATGCAACTTTTCCCCTTTTCCTCTCTTTTTCCAGCCACTGCCTCCTCCGCCGTGCACCACCGCCGGTGCCGCCTATCCCCACCAACCTATGGTTGAACCCTAGACCCTCTCAGCTATTATTCCTATTTTTATAACCCTTAAGTTATTTTATTTCAATTATTTGCATATAAATACTATAATTATTATTTTTGATATTTATATTTTAATATGCATTATTATTATTATTAGCATTAATATTTTATTATTATTTATGTTGAGGGCTGAAGCCTATTGTATTTTAATTCGATTTTATTATTATTCTTCTTATTATTTCTATATTTAATATTATTAATATTAAAATTTTATAGGTATAATTATTATTATTATTTCCTATTTCGAATTTCCATTATTATTAATACAAATATTTTAACATTAGTGTTGTTAATAAGGTTACTATTATTATCATTATTATCATCATCATCATCATCATCATCATTATTATTATTATTATTATTATTATTATTTCTGAATTGGGTTATTTAATTTACAAATAATCTTTTTAGTATTATTTTGGTAAAGGGGTCCGAAGCCCTTCTTTCACTTTATTTTTGATTAATGCCTTTTTATTATTATTTCTACTATTTTTATTATTCTTATTAATATTAATATTGATATTATTTTGGTATTTTTGTTATTATTATTTTATAAAAAAACTAGTCTTATATTAAATTAGTGTTTAATATTATTTTGATAGGAGCGAGTCTAATTTTAGCTTTTCTCTCATAATAGGTAAAACCAGTCAAAACCCTAAGAAGGCGTAGGAGCGTGCTCCAAGATCGGTATCGTTTTAGGTAAGGGGTGCTAAGGCCTTTTATGTGATTATGTGCATTATGTGCTTCGCATGCTATGTATCATGTGTTTATTATTATTAATTATTTTGTATGTGGTATGACATGGAGTTAAAATATGTTTATGTATGACATGTGTACTATATGGATGTGACGATGTGTGTTGTGACCCTGTAAGACATGCATGAGAGGATGTCGATGTGGTTTGTGTGGAAGAAAGGATGAAAAAGGAGGATGGGGAAAGAAGTTGAATAAGGGAAGTGAGTTGACCTAATTTTATGGTTTTATAAGGAATAATCTAATGTATGGTTTCGTGTGAGAGAATATAATTAATAGTTTTATGCGGATAATATAATATATGGTGTGTTTGGGAGAATCTAATTCATGACGTTATTTGGGAGAATGCAATTTATGATATTATAGGGGAGAATCTAATTTATGATTTGATTGGGAGAATCTAATTTATGATTTGTTTGGGGGAATCTAATTTATGGTTTTTCTTGGGAGGTTCTAATTTATGATTTTATGTGGAAGAATCTAACTTATGGTCTTGTATGGGAGAATCTAAATTGTGGTTATGAAAGGGGAGAATCTAATCAATTGTATTATGAGAACAAATCTTTGGGTTTTATATGATTTGAATGTAAGGTTGGTATGGATGAATCTTTATGGTTTGAATTTAGGGTTTGGCATGGAAGAATCTTTATGGTTTGAATTTAGGGTTGGTATGGACAAATCTTTGGGTTTGCATGGTTGAATTTAGGGCTTCACGTGGAATTTTAGGGTTTGCATGAAAAAGGTTCGAAGGTTTGCATGGGTATGAAATTTACGTGTGGAAAGTTAATTTGGGATGTAAGGAAGGTAATGTAAGTGTTGTTTGGGTGTTTGAGCACTTGGGATGGAAAATAGCACGTGGAGCAAATTAAGGGTATGGAGGAGACGGAATTAGGGTTTGGAGTGGTTAACTATGGATTGTTGAGGCTGCTTAGAGTTTTGGGTTATCACGTGTATTTGGTAATTAAAGTGTAATTATGGAATTTTATGATTTGTGATGTGTGGTGATTTATGCATGTCTAGGGTGAAATCTTCTGAATAAGATACTTAAAACATTAATTATCTAAAGTGGAAGATCATTGAGACGGGACCAACCGATCCACTGGTTCGGAATAGTGGTTAGGGTTTTTACCCTATGTGCGACCGATCCACCGGTTATAATAGTGGTTAGGACATGATGTCCTATGTGTGACCGATCCACCGGATATAATAGTGGGGGTTCCTGAGCTCAACAGTCACAAACCAGAATGCTTAAAAGATACTAATTACTTACATTGGAACACCATGCGAGCCGGAGCCAACCGATCCACCGGTTAGGAATAGTGGTTAGGACGCGTAGTCCTATGTGTTTCCGATTCACCAGCTATAATAGTGGTTAGGGTATGATACCCTATGTGCCTCCGGTCCACCGGCTATAACAGTGGGGGCTTCCGTACTCGCATGGATTTGATAAAAAGTATGGTATGAATCGACTTCTGATCAGAGATTAATTAAGTAATTGAATTGGATTATATTTGGGCCTTTGTACTTTTACTTGGTTGATCATATGCAATTGTGATTGTGTTCTTCTATTCTTAGGCATGATTTTACGTTCTTATGTGTTGGCCTTAGTGCTCGGTTACCTTACTCAGTACGTAGCGTACTGATCACCCTTTTCATGGGTGCTGCTCATTCCCACGAGTAGTATGCCCTTCTGATTTGTGCAGGTGGGCGAGACATTAGTCGGGGCTGAGTGTTGAGCATGTTTGGCTCGAGGTTCGAGAGAGTTGTGGCCGTATTTCAGTCTTTATGCAATTTTATTTCCTGCTATTATTTCTTTGTATTGGAGTATTTATCCTCTTTAATTTCGCACTCTGATTTCTATTTTATTACGTTTATTAACGTTTATGCGTACTCTGATTTTAAGGTATGATCTTTTGAGTTCTTTTATGAACTGTTGATTTGAATTTAATGTAAATCTTTTCTTAGCCTTAGCACTTGGTACTGGAACGGTCGGAGAGAACCGATCTAGTACTAAGTGTGGCGGTAACATTCCCAGAATTCATAGGTTTTAAGTGTTTCTATTTTAATTACTTCCGCTTTTAAAAAAAAAGTAGTGAATTTTGGGGTGTTACACTTAAGGCCATTAGTCCATCATTAATCAATCATCTCAGATTTTAAATGTCCATGTGAGTGCGGGAGCCCCACTATTATAGTCGGTGGACCGAAAATATATATACAGAGCAAAACGCTCCTGGCTACTATTATTCGTCGGTAGGTCGGTCTCCAGGGCAGAACGCTCCTGGCCACTATTATTCGCCGGTGGACCGGTCTGGCCCCGACTCACAAGGTATTCCACTATAAGTGATTAGTATCTTCCCCATATCTTATCGATTTTACGTTTGGTTTGCTGAGCACGGAATCCCCCATTATTATAGCCGGTGGACCGCAAATATATACAGGGCAAAACACTCCTGGCCACTATTATTCGCCGGTGGGTCGGTCTCCAGGGCACCCCGGCTCCTGGCCACTAGTATTCGCCTGTGGACCGGTCTGGGCCCGGCTCAGCATCTTCCTCTTTAAGTGATTAGTGTTTTAAACGTATCTTATTCGAAAGTATTCCACCCTTGACATGTATGGCTAACTATATCCACACTTATCCTCCCAGGAGGGCCCATCCCATATCTTGAGACTTCTGCACCTCCTAACTCGGTTTTCTCCAAAACCCTAACTCGAGCCTATGTGGCCCATCCTTCTCTGTCGTACACATCCCGACTATTCCAACACCCTACACGTCACGACCCTTAGATCCAATCCTCACTTTCTACCCCACTCATTCTCTTTTACTTTTATTATTTTCTTTTTCTTTTTCCACCTTCTCACATTAGGGTTTCTTCCTAAACCCTAGTTTGGTCTCCTACGCACCATTATACTGTCCTACATACTATTTTTCGCCCGAATCTCCAAGACACCCAAATGACACTTATGTTACCTTCCTCACGTCCCGAGGCAACTTTCCATACGTAAAGTCTGCCCCCATGCAGACTCTAACCATCCCATGCAAACCCTAGTTTGTCCCATACCTACATTAGCCAACTTACTTCCCCTTGGTCATCCTTCTCTCTCATTACTCTTTTTCATGCCTCCATTTCCGATTACCACATTAATTATCCTGGCATGCATGTCCCTAAGGGCCACAATCACATCACATAATAAAATATAGCATATCCATATCAGCACATACCAAAAGGGGCACATGAACACACCTTGGTTCCAAGCCATACCACACGTGAAACAATTAAAATAATAACATATAGATCTCGACATAAAAATTATACAGAGCATCCAAGGCATGTACGACATATAGCACACATTTGACTTTAGCTACACCCTTACTCGGTTTAGGTTACCGAGCTATCTTTCACATAAATTAGGCCACTGAACTCCCTTTATAATCGTTACACTTAATATATTTCCCATTTAGTTGGTTAGATTATCAATTTATCCATTCCCTTTATTATAATCAACAAGTCACCCATTAGTTGGTCAAATTACCAAATTACCCCCGTTCATTATCCTAATTACCAAATTACCCCTCTAGTTGGTTAAATTATCAAATTGCCCTTTTATATGATCATAATTACCAAACTACCCTTCTCCTTTATTAAAATTACCAAAATACCTTCTAGTCGGTTAAATTACTAAATTACCCCTCACATTTGTCATATTTATGATTTTACCCTTCTCCATTATTAAATTATCAAATTACCCTTTAGTTATTTAAATTATTATTTTTACCCTTCTCAATTATTATAATTACCAATTTACTCCTTTCCAATTTCCACTTTTACCCCTTTGATTTACAAATTACCATTTTACCCCTTAGCTCCCAAAAATTACCATATCGCCCTTTTACTTATAAAATTTCTATTTATCCTTAATTATGAAATTACTATCTTACCTCTTTTAATTTCCAAATTACCATTCTGCCCGTTAATCACAAAATTACTATTTTACCCTTTAATTATAAAATCACAATTTTACCCTTTTATTACAAAATTACCAAATTGTCCTTTTATTATACTTTACCAAATTGCCCTTTCATTACAAATTTACCAAATTGCCCTTTTATGATAAATTTTTCATTTTTCCCTTTTATTACAAAATTACAACTTTAACCTTTTATTATAAAATTACCATTTTACCCTCTTCATACAAAATTACCATTTCACCATTTAATCACAAATTACTATTTTACCCTTTATTCACAATTTTGCCCCTTTAATTACAAAATTGCCAATTTGCCCTTTTATTACAAAATTACCAAATTGCCATTTTATTTCAAAATTACCAAATTGCCCTTTTAATTCAAAATTACCTAATTGCCTTTTTAATTCAAAATTACCAATTTATCCTTTCACTTACAAATTTACCATCTTACCCCTTATTACTCCACTTGTATTAAATTATTATTATTACTACTACATAACATATTAACTTCAATCCCTCATCTTCAATTCTTATAATTAATGTAACATTATTAGCACCCATATATATTCTAGGCCATAATCGTGTATATCAAACATAATAC
This sequence comes from Tamarix chinensis, assembly GCA_030549775.1. Lineage (NCBI taxonomy): Eukaryota > Viridiplantae > Streptophyta > Magnoliopsida > Caryophyllales > Tamaricaceae > Tamarix > Tamarix chinensis. The sequence goes on from CM060174.1 coordinate 111,894,892, forward strand.
ACATTAAAAATGCCTAATGTGCTAACATACGTTAATCCATACATTTAAGCAGGATTTAACGGTTACCTCGATTTCCGCTAAAAACAAACCATATCGGTATCCCGATTTAAGGTTCAATATTTGATTTATCAAAACCAATACCTAAAAATAATTCAAGACTTATTAGATTAGAAAAGATAAAAACCAAATCATAAGGCTTATAACACTTAATTAATCAAATAATTAAACTAAAATATCATTATACCTTAAAAATTATTAAACACTAAATCAAAGAGGGCAGCAGCTCATACTGCTCATGCAACATGAGCTGCATGCAGAGAAAGAACAAGGAGGGGCTCGATGGTGGCAGGGATGGAAGGAGGGAGAAGTGTTTTCGGGTTGGTGGTTTGGACCTAGAAAAGAAGGTGGTTGGGGGAGTATTTGGGGCAAGGGAACGGTACAGAAGTGGAGAGGGGATGTAGGTGGTTGCCGGGGATGGGTTGAAGGTGGCTAAGGGCGGCAGAGGCGGCGACATCGAGGCTACGAAGGTGGCGGTCGAAGTGGGTGTCAAGGTGGAAAGCTGGCGAGGAAGGAAAATGGGGAGGGAAAGTGAAGGCCTATGGAGGATGGTTTCGGCCAAAGGAGGATTGGGGATGGTAGAGGGGGTTACAGGGAGTAATTAGGTGGCTAAGGTGGTGGAAGAAGCGGCGGGACGACAGCGGATGGGGGCTGCACAGGGTGGTTGCCGAGAAGGGGTGAAAGGGAGAGAAAAAGAAGAGAGGAGGAAGAATGGGGCTGCGGGGTGGCTCAATGGGGACTGCGATGGTTTGAGGGTGAAGCAGAGGGTGGAAGGAGGTGGTGAAGGTGGTATGTGAGGTGGCAGAAGCGGCGGAGCGGCGACGACAAAACAAAAACAGGGGGAGAGAAGGGAGGAGAAGAAAGGGAGAAAGGAGAGGCTTGGGTAAGGCACATGGGCTCGAAAAAAAATGCAGAGTGAGCCTAGAAGGAGGTATAAATAGGAGAGGAAGAGAAGGGAAGGGGTAGGGGCTTGAGGGGTGGCTGTAGGTGGTAGGGAAATGGAGGTTGTAGGGAGGGGGACAAGGGTCATGGCAATGGCAGGGAGAGGGAGACAGGAATGGGCAGAGAAAAATGACGCGAGGGAGAGAGAGAGAGAGAGAAAGAGAGATAGGGGAGTCAACGAGGGAGAGGGAGCTGCAGATCGGGCGGCAAAAATGGTGGAGGAAGGCCGTGATTATCGCCGGTGATGGTGGAAGAAGAAAGAAAGAAAGAAGAAGAAAGAAGAAGGATCGGGGGCTGGGTGTTAGGCGCGCGACAGTAGGCGGACCGACTGAAGGAAAGAAGGAGCCGACCCGGTCGAGGAAAAAGAAGAGGAAAAGGAGGAGGCGGCCGAGCGACGCGCAGGAATGAGGGGAAGACTGGGCCGCAGGCCCAGCGAGCCAGGCAGAGGAGGGCAAGCCACCGGCGGCCAAAGGAAAAAAGGGAGAAAGAAGGAAAAGAGAAAAAAAAAGAGAAAGAGAAAAGGAAAAAAAAAAGAAAAGGGAAAATTGAATAAAATAATTTAATTGATAAAATAATAAAATAGAATAATTTTGGGTAATATATTGATTTAATAATTTAATTTAATATAGTTAAAATATAAGGATTTAAAAGGGAAAATTTTAGCAAAATAATCATTTGAAAAATTATTTAAATAAAAAGAGTATGATAAATAACAAAATATTTATTTTGATTTATTAAAATATTTATACCAAATTTCATACACTCAAAAATCCATAAAATAATTAAATTTAAAATATTTAAAAGCTAATTTATCCAAAATAAAATTTATTTATTAAAATATAGGGTTTTAAAAATTCTAGGGATTACATAAATAAAATACTAATAATTAAAGTAGAAGACCTCAATATTTAGGAATGATTTTCTCTCTAAGGTTAGCTATTCTAGAGACAAGTTATAAGTCGTCGTTTTGGATTGGTTTCATTGGTGAAAATAGGTCCTATAAAGGATATCGATATTTAATGATTAGGAGATCTAGGTTGAAAAGTATTGTGTTGCCTTTAGTGCACCAGTATGATCAGTGTATTTTATATGTCTCCGAGTTAACTCTTGTGTCCCCTCGAGTACTAAAAAGGAAATTAACTAATGTGTATGGTTATCACTAATGCATTTGATTATTGGTTTGATAATTACCTTCATGTCTAATTGTGGGTTACATGGAATAACTTCTAAAGGTAGAGGCAATGATGTGATTCTTATTTGTAAGTAGATCCATCCAATTAATAGAGGTTTTTCTTCATCTTAGCAAGTCTAATATTCTTCCCTGAGTCTTGGTCTAAAAAATTACAACCTAAAAATGGGAAATTAACATGAAATTTCAAATCTTTAATCAATTTATCAAAGTACATTAGATTAGAAAATAAATTAGATACATAGAGGATATCCTTAAGGTAGAGGTGAAAATAAATGGCAACGGTGCCTTGGCCAAGTACTTTAACTAATGACCCATTTTTTTTTTAAATTTTTTGAGTTTGGCACATTGTTTATAGGTTTAAAAAAGAGAAAAATAATTATTCATGTGGTTAGTAGCACCCGAGTTAATGATTCAATGATTAAGATTTTAGTATTGAGTAAAAGTTAAAAAAAAAAGGGAAATAGAAGGGTAATATAAGAAGGCAAGAGTGATAGGTCCAGAGTTCTCATTAGTTATTTTATCAAGGGGTTTGGAAAAGTTCCATAACTGTTCTAGTTCTCTAACACTAATTTCTCCACTAGAGAAGGATTGGGTGTTTGTTTCCTTTGAGTTGGCCGGTAGGTTTGACAAGGTTTCATCAAAGCTAGTAGTTAAAATAGAGTGAGTTGGAGGAACACCTAGAACTTCTTTATAGTAATTCCATTTTGTACTCGGTGAATTTTCAAGAAGCATCCAACATTTCTCCTTAACATTACCAAATTTCATACAATAAATGCATCATTCCAGAGACTTAATTTATAGCATCATAATTATATATACTCTCCTCAGCTCAGATAATATAGATTATTTCTTCTAATGAAGGTAATTCCTTCTGACTAAGAATTAAAATCTTGATCTGGTCAAATTTAGAATTTAGTCTAGAAATAAATTGATAGCTTCTATTTTATGAATAAATTTTGTGAGTTGCTTAATATATTCTGAGCATTTCATAGTTAATATTTGATATTTATCAAGCTCTTGCCATAAGTTTTGAAGTGTGGAGGCATATTCACTTATAGTATTTCCTCCTTACTTGTAAGCATCTCCCTTTATTTGGATTTCATTCGTCAACGCTTCATCCTTTGCCTTTGAGTAGGAACATTTTAGGACGTCCCATATTTCCTTATAAGTTTTGAGGAACATATATGATATACTACTTTTTGGCTCTATGGACCCCCAAAGCCAAGATATTACCATAGAGTTAGTTTCATCCCATGTTTTAAAGCTAATATCAAATTCATCGAGGCTATAATAAGTTAAGTGACTGAATTTTCCTTTTCCTTTGAGATAGATCTTCATGGTTTAGGACCAAACTAGATAGTTTTCCCATTAAGCATAAAGGAAGAGTTAAGATTATGGAGCTCGATCTTTTATGTAATGGCTGGAGAAGAAAAAGAAATCTCAAATATAGAGGAAGACATTGAGATTTGAGATAAATAAGTTCAAGAAATGGAATTAGAGAAGAAGAATTATTGTTGTCATTAACATCACAGGAAACATAATGAAGGACTTATAAAGCTTAATCAGTGAAGGCTATAGTAAAGGGACAAATAGACATAATCAGAGAGGGAAGGAAAGAGCACAAACTAGGCTATAATATCATATAGAAATAAAGATAAGGGGGAAAAACTTATCTATCCATAGAGAAGGATGATATTTATATAGGAATAGAAGAAGGAAAAACAAAAAAATTACACAGAAGCCACAATCTAATAATTTTACAACAATCCCTTATAATAGTAAATAATAATAGACATTTTAATCCTAATTGTGATTAAATATCACCCAAAGAGGATGACAACAATCTATTAGTAATTATTTTTAATTCAAATGGTGATTGAACATCACCCAATAAGGATAACAATAACCTAAGATTAATTACATTTAATGCACAAAATAAAAAATAATCATAATTATAGAATTAGTTATAACAAATACAAAAAAACACACACATGCGTATGTGTTTCTTGAATTTAAAATACTTGTACTCAAAGGTGACTAAAACACTATAGAGATTTTGGGAATTTATAATGAATAATTGAAATATGATGTTTCATAAAATAAAAAAATTGAAATTAAATGTAAATATGCTCTACTATTTAAGAGCCTGTTTGGTTCTTGTGATAAGTAGTTTTTTAGATAAAAAAAAAAGTAATTATAAAAAATTGATTAGTAAAACTTACTTTCTAAAAGTAATAAACTATAAGTAATTTTTACCTATTTTTTAAAAATACTTCTACAACATTAATAAATTACAACATTAATTACTTATACAATAAAAGTAAAAACAAACATATATTTTACTTCCCAAAGTACTTTTTTAAAAAGTAGATTTATAAAAGTAATTATTAAAAATAAGTAATATCAAATGACAACTAAATAGTAATTCTAATATATTATTATTATGATATATCTTATTATTTAAAGACGATCGATAGAAAAATCATCATTGTTCTACATTACAAATGAGACTTAAGGATTGTTCTTATAAAGACAAAACCTAAAAATTAGGACTAAAACGATGCCGCCTAATTTAGAAAAAAATATTTAAAATTATTAATTGACCTAAATATGTTTAGAAGGCCATGTAAAAAAATGTTTCAAAGGTTGGATTTTTTTATTGGATCTAAATATTTTTTTGAGACGATAGTTATTAAAGTTTCAATTTTATTCTATGATTCTACAATCTAAAAATTACAAAACGATCTATAATTCTGTGAACCTTAAAGTAGTTGAATATTTATATAATCTTATGATTTTATAGTAGCATCTTATGATCCTAAGTAAAAATCTTATACAACTAATTATAATTTTTATTGATTTATTTCCATATCTATTTCCAATCTTATTCCAATTATGTTTCTCCCTTAATCTTTTGATTTTCAATTCTATATTACTTTGCAATATGTCTTGAAAATGAGATGAAGCAAAAAAAAAGTATGATTGAATTACCACTAAAATAATAAAGCTAACTGTTGATGTAAACTGCCAACAAAAGAATGTAATCTCTATCTAAATAGTAAAATAAATGTATTAAATTTTCAAATATTATTAATTATTAAGGTCTATCCAATTCAAAATTATTATTATTTTTTTTAATTTTTTATAGTCATGAGCTTTAGTTTATGGTATACACATTGTTCACATGGTAACTTAATGCGTGCATATAACTAAATTTCCCTTTTTATTTTATCTTAATTCATCAAAAGTTTAAAAGCCAACATAAAACTTTTTTTTATCTTATTCTCTTAAATGATAGAAAATATTGTTCCCTTATTGTTGCTTTCATTACTATCCACTTTCTTTATTTTTTATGTATTTTTCTTAAGGCTAATAATACAATGAGTTATGTTCTTACTCTATCCATAGTCTCATTGCAATTTTTACGTTTCATTTGAAAATTCATTTTTGATGTTATTGATTTATTATAGTTTATAATATGTAAAACAACTTCAACAATTTATGCTATTGATAAGTTGTTGAAACTCAATCAATGACTAGATGGGAAGTTAAGAGTGTAATAGACTAATAGTGTATCCTTTTAACTTAAACTATAGTATTTTATAGCATATAAATATACAAGTTTTATATGTTTACAACATTTGTAGGATTTTATGATCCTAATATCTGATTTTGAGCCTCTAAATGAATCCTCGATAGAATATCGAATCTAAAACCTTGGTTGTGACTAGAGTTGGCAAAAGGTGACCCGACCCGATAAGACCTGCAAAATTTAGCAACCCGACCCAACCCAACATTGACCCGACCCGGCAATGACCTGATAAAAATAAACCCGACCCGTCGTTGACCCGACCCGATAGTGACCCGACCCGATAGTGACCCGACCTGCTTCGACCCGACCCGGAGCTGACCCGACCCAACGTTGACCTGACCCGACAATCACCCGATCTGACCCAACATTAACCCGATCAGACATCAAAATATATTATAATAATAATAAATTACACATATTTTATTATTCATTTAAAGCTTTTAAAAATATAGTATTTTATAAATTGTACTTATTTTTCATAATTTTACCCTAGACATTCTTATTTATTAATGATATCCTAATAAGATATATTATTAATAAATAAAAAAACCAAAATAAAAATGGCAAACATCTAGTTGTAAGCTCGTAAAATAATTTTCAAAAAGTGTTCCATTACATCCACTAATCCACCTATTTGAAGAAACTCTTAATAGAAGAGCATAATAGTGTCATTTATTAGTTATCACCCAAAAAATCCAACAAATAATAACTATACCCCGTATCAAGAGTATTTCATGTTACAACCATAAATTTAAAGTTTTAGTTATATTTTTTCTTTTAATATTATTAAATTACTTTAAATATAATTTAGTAGTCTACGTTCATCAATTTTAAATTTAAAATATCCAATTATTTTTATTAATTATAATATTAATTATTTATAGTTTACATTATTTAATTTTTAATTTATATCAATTTATATATAATAATTAATAATTTATTAAAATATATAAAATTATTATTTAATATAAATTGTGTTCAAAATAACTTATTAAAGTTTTTTTACTATAATAATAATTAATAAAAATATTACAATAAAAATAAAAATATAATATAATTAATAAAAATATTGCAATATAAATATAAATATAATAATGTTAATAAAATAAATAAAACTAGAGAAATTAATAAGATAAATTATGTAGAGAAATGGATATGAAAAAAAGATAGAATAGATGATATAAAAATTATTGGATAAAAAGATAGAATATTCTTATTTTATTTATCTTTACTAGTAATCTTATTATTATATCTAATATATACAATGTAATAAATGATAAATATACAGTGTATATTCTTATTATTCTCACCTTTATTTTATAAAATTATCTTTTTTAAGTAATCAAATATTTTAAGGAATAAATTAAATATAATATATGGTAAACATACAATATTTTTACTTGTAAAATTTATAAATATTTAAAGCATTCAAATATAATACTCTTAAAACTTTTAAATATCTTTATTATTTACCTTTGTATAAATAAAATACATATAATATTCTTATTTCATTTATCTTTACTATTAATCTTATGATTGTATCTAATATATACAATATAATAAATGATAATTATATATTTTATAGTATTATTATACTCACCTTTATTTTATAAATTATTTACCTTTGTATAAATAAAACACATATAATATTCTTATTTCATTTATCTTTACTAGAAATCTTATGATTGTGTCTAATACTTACAATGTAATAAATGATAATTATACATTATATATTCTTGTTAATTGTTATGCTCACCTTTATTTTATAAAATTATCTTTTTTTAAGTAATCAAATATTTTAAGAAATCAAGTAAATATAATATATGATAAACATCTAATATTTTTACTTTTAAAATTTATAAATATTTAAAGCAATCAAATATAATGCATTAATACTTTTAAAACTTTTAAATATCTTTATTATTTACCTTTGTATAAATAAAACACATATAATATTCTTATTTTATTTATCTTTACTAGTGATCTTATTATTGTATTGTATCTAATATTTACAATGTAATAAATGATAATTATACATTGTATATTCTTGTTATGCTCATCTTTATTTTATAAAATTATCTTTTTTTAAGCAATCAATTATTTTAAGAAATCAAATAAATATAATATATGATAAACATCTAAGATTTTTTACTTGTAAAATTTATAAATATTTAAAGCAATCAAATATAATGCATTAATACTTTTAAAACTTTTAAATATCTTTATTATTTACCTTTGTATAAATAAAACACATATAATATTCATATTTTATTTATCTTTACTAGTGATCTTATGATTGTATTCTATCTAATATTTACAATATAATAAATGATAATTATACATTGTTTATTCTTGTTATACTCACCTTTATTTTATAAAATTATCTTTTTTTAAGTAATCAAATATTTTAACTAATTAATTAAATATAATATATTATAAACATCTAATATTTTTACTTGTAAAATTTATAAATGTTTAAAGCAATCAAATATAATACAATTAGAACTTATAAATATCTTTATTATTTACCTTTGTAAAAATAAAACACATATAATATTTTTAGTTCATTTATCTTTACTAGTAATCTTATGATTGTATCTAATATTTATAATGTAATAAATGATAATTATACATTGTATATTCTTGTTATGCTCACCTTTATTTTATAAAATTATCTTTTTTTAAGTAATCAATTAAATATAATATATGATAAACATCTAATATTTTTACTTGTAAAATTTATAAATATTTTAAGCAATCAAATATAATATTGTTAAAACTTATAAATATCTTTATTATTTACCTTTGTAAAAATAAAACACATATAATATTCTTATTTCATTTATCATTACTAGTAATCTTATTATTGTATCTAATATATACAATGTAATAAATGATAATTATACATTGTATAGTCTTGTTTTGATCATCTTTATTTCATAAAATTATCCTTTTTTAAGTAATTAAATATTTTAAGTTATCAAATAAATTATAATCAATTATAAATATCTTTGTTCGATTCAAAGCGCAATATTTTTTATAATTAAAATTTATACATATATTTACTATTTATTTGTTTAAATAAAATGTATTTAATATTTTTAATTCTTTTATCTGTAATATTAATCTTATGATTGTCTGTCTCTAATATTTATGATTTATGAAATGATAATTACCTGGACTCGAATATGAGTTAACCCGTCAAAACTCGACCCATTAAGTTAACCCGTAACTAGTTGAATCCAACCCATCAAATTATATGAAATGACCTCACCCATCAACTTAACTCGAAACAACTCAGACATAGCGGGACTAACCCGTCATATTACATGAAATGACCTGAACGGGCCGAAGCCACCTACTCATGTGAACTAGAAAATGACCTGAAACCAACCCGACCCTACCAGTCAAGTTAATCCAAAATTATCTGAATCCGAGTTTTCTTAACTCGAACGACCGAACCCTACCCGACCCGACAAGTTAACCCAAAATGACCTAGAACAGAAATGACCCGACCCGAAACCGACCCGACCCGACAAATTGAATGACCCGACCCGAAATGATCCAACCCGACCCGCAAAAGTCAAATGACCCACTATGACCCGACCCAACCCCGACCCGCCCGACCCGATTGCAACCTCTAGTTGTGACTAAAAGAAATTCCAAATTTATATTTAGTAAAGCTAATTGAAGAGCCAGATAGAAGATAAAAATTAGTTGTAAGTTGAAAAAGCAATTGTTGATAGCTAAAGTTAATAAGATATGTTTGACATAATAAGTCTTTGAACTAGTAATAATTATTATATGATATTAAATACATATTGATAATAATAATAGAACATTAAGCTAAAACTTATTATATGATTATATATATATGTAATCAGCTTATGATAAGTTAGAAGATACCATTTTTTTTTTAGTTTTTCAAAAGCAAGCTATTAGTAAGTAAAAAACTACTTGTTAAACAATCATACTATTAGTCACATAGTTAAAGACTACTTTTACGTTACCTAATACGTAATATTGCTTCGTGTGAAAAGATACCAATAAAATTTTTGAATAACGAAAAGGAAAGAAAAGAAAAGAAAAGAAAAATAGTGACTTTATGATGATAAAAGTGTATGTAAATTTTAAGAGATTTAGTGCTCGTTTGGTACGGGGGTAATAGAAGTGAAAAAATTACCCCTATATTTTATATATCTTATATAATCTATTTAAAATAAAAAAATTTATTTTAATGAATATTCATTTTAAATCTTAATTTAATCTAAAATGGCTATTTCATTAAAATATATTTATTATTATTAAATACTTAATATAAAAGATGAAAAATAGAGGAGACATTTTTTCACCCCTACTACCCCCATACCAAACAAGCCCTTAAGAGTGACTTTTACGTTACCTAATATGTAATATTGATTCTGCCGTTGATTACTTGAAAAGTTAAAAGTCTCGGTTGGTGGGGTGGGTGTGTGTGTGTGTGTGTGTGTGTGAGAGAGAGAGAGAGAGAGAGAGAGAGAGTCAAAGGATGATTAAAGGAGTGAATGAAAGAATGACATGTTTAGAAAGGATTTAGTTCATTGGATTAGAAACTAACTCAATCTCTATTTTATTTATGTATGTCTACATCAATCAATCAAGGTGCCACATGTCATATAAATTTAGCACTTTAGTCTAAATAATTTTTCCTACTTTGATAACTCTCACTCTTATTATTCAAAACAAGCTAAATTTTATGTTATAAATCGTCATTCCCTCGGGTTAGAAGAGCTAGTCCTACGTGCCTTGATTACCATGTCCCATCCTGAATTTGACTCTACTTCATTCTCTTAATGAAGAATATTAGCTAATATATATCATGTGATTGCTCCATCCATTATTGTGTTTCTTTTGGTGTCTCTTTTTTGGTATAATATAAAACAGAAAGAGATAAGAGAAAAGTACTATGTTTTGATTAGATTACTTGAAAACTAGTGGTAATTTTTTTAAAAGAATAATAGTTGATCAATTAATTTATTTTTCTATTGTCGGAGAATGGAAATAATTTTATGTTTAGTAGAAGCCTGTTGAAGAATGGATGAAGTCCTTTTGTGTCCCTACTTTTTCTATATGTTTCTTAGTTTAATACTAAGTATATAAATTTTTGGAATATTGTTTACTTTATGTTTTTAATGAGTTTGATTATTATATAGCATATTTGTTAAAAATAACCTTAACAATGAACAATGTGATGATTATTGGTGATTAATCATATGTATATTAGGTTGTTGGAATGTTGGAGATGTTTTGAAGCTCTTGTTGTTGCTGAAGAGCTCAAGAAAACACTTGATCAGTAGCTAACAACACATTTTCTTCTACATTGTGTTATAAACAATTTTTTTTGAACCAATTACATGTTCTTAAAATTATCAATAACATTGCAATGATCTTGCACTTGTTCCAAATTGTAACCTCCAACAATATGATAGGTATCATTGATATCTACGTTCATTTTTGTATTTAATGGCTTTGAATATATTTTTCCCTTTTCTTCTGGCTTGTTTCATCAATAATAATGTTACCATGTTATTAATTATTATGTTATTTTATTTTACATATCAATAAATCACAATTGTGACTTTATTTTTCTTTTTAGATTTACTTGTAATGCTGAGATTTTTTTATGCATTCTTTATCTTATTATGATGCTTTATTTTAAAAAAAATTATGAACAATGGTCTTATTTTTTATAGTCTTATGCATCGTTTTTGTTGCTAGCTATAGCTACCTTGTTTTTTTGTACTTAGTCCAATCTTGTAATCATGTCAAAATTGGTCACTTGTACATTTTCTTTTAAATAAGGATCTACATTTCCAATATCTTTGATGTCTACGTCTTCAACAATAAACCTAATGGCAGATGACTCTAATGTATTTGAAGTTCTTGGAGATGATTTCATTGATGTTAGACATGATGATGAGGAGCCTAATGAAGAGGTAGATGAGCACGCTAATGAAGAGTAGGAGGCGACTAATGAAGATAAAGAAGAGGTTGATGAGTGTGCAATCAATAAGAAGGCTCGTAAGAAAATTTCTCATGTTTGGGAAGAATATGAAGTGGTAACTTTAAAATATGGGACAAAGAAAGTTGAATGCAAGCATTGTTGTAGGAGGATTACGATTTCTCTTGGCAGTGTGACAAGTCATTTTATGAGGTATTTGGAGTGATGTCCTTGCCGGCCATCAAATAAAGAAAGGATATTATTTATTTTGAAGTCAACTATCATTAGTGTTGCACTTATATTCAGGTATGATCATGAAAGGATGATTGAAGAATCTTCTTATATGATACTCATGCATGCGCATGCGTATGCATTTAATATGATGGATCATTTGTGGTTTAATGAATTTATCTACACTATCTTTGATAAATATCAACGAATCACTCTATATACTTCTAGGGATGCTTGTTTTAGTGTGTATAAATTTAAAAAGAAGGAGCTCATGAAAATTATGAATGATGCTAATAGGATTAGCATAACAACATACCCTTGGAAATCTGATGTCCAAAAAATTCCGCATATGGTTGTAACTACTCACTTGATAGATAATGATTGGAATCTCCAAAAGTATGTTATTTTTTTTACTTACCTCCTCTTGGTTGTGGATTAAATATATACAATGCTTTTTATAGGTGTTTGGTGGATTAAAGAATTGAGGATAAAGTGAGCACTATTACTGTTGACAGCCGTTCAGTGAATGATGTTTGTCTCAAGTTATTGAAAAATAACTTTAAACAAAATCTATCATTTGCTGGTGTAATATTCCATTCAATGTTGTGATAACATTATTAATATATTATTTCAAGATGGATATAAATAGATTAGTAGTGCCATCACTGATGTTCACACAAGTGTGAACTATTTGTTTGATTCAGAAGCTTATTTGACAAAATTTATTGAGATTATCAGATTTTTTAAATTGCCTGCAAAGAAGTTGATTATTGTTATTTGCACCTACTGGAATTTGGTATATGATATGTTGTCTACTGCATTAAAGTTAAATGAGATCTTTCCTAGATATGCACAATAGAAACCGTCATATAAATTTTCATCTTCCCCTAAAGAATGGAGATAATCCTAATTAGTGTGTAAATTTCTTGAAGTTTTTATTGAGGTGACAAATACAATTTCAAGAAGTGAGTACCCAACAACAAATTCATATCTTCCCGATATATGGAGGGTTAAGCTTGTTTGGATGAGAAAGAATGCTTATCTGAACCACTAATTCAAAGTTTGGTATTAATCATGGAAGAAAAATTGATAAATATTAGGGAGGGGGAGTGTAGCTTACTGATGGCTATTGCAACTGTTGTATACCTTAGATTTAAGATATCTTTGGTCAAATATGCATTTTCTAATCGTTTTACTCATGATGAAGCTAACAAGAATATTAAGCTTGTTTAAGATACTTTGGGAGTCATATATGATGATTATGCGCCAGGGTATACAAGTATATTAGAGAAGTATATATTGGTTTATGACAATGGTGAAGGGTCATCCTCTATTATTAGTGGGGCAAATAAAGGTGCTGGTTTTGGAAGGATGGGATTCAAGTAATTTATTAGACAATCTGACATGCAACTACCGTCAAAATTTTAGTTGGATATTTACTTGAAGAAGAGTGTATTTATTTGTGATGATGATTTTGAATATTCTTTTAGTACTTTAGAATGGTGGAAATTAAATATTCTTAAGTTTTATATTTTATCTCAAATGGCTTGAGATATTTTGTCAACACCTATCACCACCATTGCTTCATGATATACATTTAGTGCTGGGTTGAGGGTTATTGATCTGTGTAGAGTGTCATTAGCTACAAATACTATAAATGTTCTCCTTTATGTTCTTCAAATATTACTATTTATGATTCATTTGATATTTCATAGATTGAGTTCTAATCATAATATTTTATTTTTGGCTTTCTCAATAAAAATAGGCCACCACAGATATTTTGAATGCGAAGATCATAGATCTTCCATAGCGTTCTATGTTTTGATCAAATTTTAGGTATATGCCTAATTATCTTTCTTGATTTGGAATACTTGATTCATTATCTAATTATCTTTCTCTTTTGTTGGCAAGTTTTTAAGGTTGATAGATATTGCCAGCTTATTTAGGGTTTGGACTAAAAGTTATATACTTATTTTGTGTTGGTGATAACGTTGGATGAGGAGTGTAAGACTATGAGTCTATAATTATCTTATATTCTGTTTCTAATATATGATTATTGTTCTAAAGGCGACATTTTTTGTATTTAAGTTATGTTTTGGATATTTTCGTGGATGGATATTGATGTTTAGATATGAGAATTATCATTAGAATAATATTTTGGAGAGGTCCATAATTCTAAGCAAATCAAACACAAATTTATGTTTATTTTGACCACTATCTATAGTTAAATGAGCCAAGTAATGAATCGAATCATGATAAATGAACGTATTTGGTTCGTTAATTTAAAAAAAAAGAGTTAAATGAATCAATCTAAACCAAACGAGCTTGCAAACCTTATCGAACTGAGCTCGAGTTAGGCTTGTTTGGCTAGTTTCAAACTTGAACCAGGCTAAAACCTAAAAAATGAGCCAAGCTTGAGCCGAGGGTATTCGGCTCGTCAACAACCCTACTACTGTTGGGTTCATATGTAGATTCATTAAACTTTTGCATTAAAGCAGTGTGGCGATGGGTCCATCCATTATATATAACTTCAAGGGCTACCCTAATCAACAATTATAGACTTATTTGGAGCTTATCTAAAAAAAGTTAGCCTAAAAGGTTTCTAAAATAACTAATTAAGTATATTCTACAATGATATTTTATAAATGGAAATAAGAGCCTCAAAGCAATAGCCATATTAGTTAGTAATGTCGATGCGGGGCAGTTGTATTTCTTATTATATATATATATATATATATATATATATATTCTTATAGAGCATACAAGCAACAATATCAACAATTTTTAATTTCCATATGTAATGCATATGAGATCCAACTTGGGTCATACTAGAAGGTGGTATTCTAATTTAACTTAGAACAATTGAAAATTAAAGAGAAAAGTGGGAAGAGATTTGAGGGAATAAAATTGATTCTTAGTAACTCCTTAAATCAATACTTACAAGAATCAAATAAGGTATAAACTCTTAGAATAAATCTTGAAAGATTTTTGCAAGCTTCATACTCTTACACTTGAGTTAGAAGGGGGGGGGTCTAGGTTTTACTAAAGAGAAAAAGTTGCAGCCAAGACAAGTTGTGTTTCTCTTTCTTTCTATCCTTGATATTTATATACGAAGTGTAGGATTAAATGTTACAACTTAGCCAACTAATACATGCGATTTGAGATAAAACAAATGAAGAAATCTACCTAATATAGCAACCATGCGTTTTGGTTATGATAGGGTATTTTGGTGCATATTTTCAAATATATGGATCTTCCCTAGCACATGTCTAAATCATGTAGCTGTCACTTGACTCACAAGGAAAGAGACAAATATCGTCTTAATCTTTTAAGAAATAAAAAAAAATTAAGGAATGTCTTTTGACCTTCCTTGTTCTACCTAAAAATCTGCATTGTTTTTTCCAAGTACCGAGAAGGACTTGACATATAACTTGAGAAGGACTTATGGCTGTTTAGTGTAGCTATTATGGGTGAAGAATGGGCTGCATTTTTGTGGAATTTTTGGGGCTAAAATATTAAAAGAAAATGGACTAAAAAGGGTGGGAAAATTAGAGGAAATATGTGGAAGGTGGCTCATTTTTGGGATTTTTTTTAGGGGTGGTAAAAAGGTTGATAAGGTTTGCATGACTTACATGACTAGTTTTTAAGGAGTAATTAATTTGTTCAAGTAATGAGAGTTTTGTGATTCTTAAAGTTGGATAAATTAATGACGAGGTTATGATCATCAAATGAGGATGTTCCCGCATCACTATGCATCTACTAATTGGATCATTGCCTTAACTGAAGTGATATTTACTGGGCTGCATGGTGAAAAAAAAATAACAACAAAAAAATGAATAACCAAAATAAATATTGGAAACTCAAAAGAATCTAGAAAGTCAGTGAACTCAACATATTTGAATAATAGCAATAGAATACTTCAACTGTCAAATCTTCGTGACCTCACAATCAATATCCTCCTTATAGCTAAATTCAGATGCATGCCTCCTGACATGATCATGGTATTTGAATCAACTCCTTGAAATATTAACCTGCAAGTAAGCATAGAATGCTGTAATCTACAGCAAGCAAAAGCAACGACCAACTATTAATGAAGCAAGCAATCCATGATCAGTATTAGTAAGAAATTTGAACGAAAATCAGTAAGCAGCACATCGGCTTCCGAATTTATCATCATTTTCCTAATGTCCGTTTGGAGGGGGGTTTGGTATTTGAAGCCTGTACAACGTACACCTGCCGACAAATAGAATGTGATTATCATAAAAACGTCATAAAAGATTCAATAATTTCAAGACGCCAGAGATAAAACCTCCTTCACAAATAATAGATATATAGCACATGCAGTACTGAAGTTATTAGCCTTAAACAATGGAAAAGAGGACGACAACAGGCTGTTGATCGTAAGAATCTAGCTTTAAAAAAAACTCTTAATTTGTTCTACCTACTGATCTCTCCATAACCGACATTCTAGCTTTTCATTCCTGTGTGCAAAGCATGCACATGACAAAAATGAGTTCCACGAAGTAGGAACAATGTAGAATGTAAGGTTGTCTACTTTAATTGAATAGATGGGGGAAGAAATATAGCAGTAGTGTAGTACTACTCTACAACCTCGAACTTTAATATCCATAAACTTCGTCAGATCATTAGATCACATAATACTACTTCAGTAATGCAATAAAATCAGATATTGCACTGAATTATTTCAACTGAGCAGGAAAACGTGTCCAATATTTTCCGATCCCAACTGCATTTTTTTTATAATTATAGATAATAGATAGACAGATTGATTCCTACGTGCATCGTGAAAATCTATGTGAAAATCTAGAGCTAGTAGTAAGTTGTTGAGATGCAGAAGTAGAACGTCTGAATTAACTGGGGAAAAGAGGGCAAAAAAAAAAAGGGAAGGAAAAAAAAACATTACGTAATCGTAAACGAATAAAAGAAGACTGCAGGAAGAATAAAAAAACATTACGTAAGCGAAAACGAATAAAAGAAGACTGCAGGAAGAATAAAAAAACATTACGTAAGCGAAAACGAATAAAAGAAGACTACAGGATGAATTGCAAGCCGTAAGACGGTAGGAATATTACCCGCCTTCGTTTCAGAATTCAGACGCCAAAACAAGTACTGCCGCTGTTTATTTATTTATTTATTGGGTAAAAGTAACGACAATTATAGCAATAGCCGACCCTTCCCGCGGGAGAATGTGAAATAAATGCGTGGGCCGTATGTACATATATACGTATGATCGGCCATCCGTTTCAGACCACAAAGTCACGAACGCTATATTTGCTCGCAGTTGCAGAATTACGCCGACTTGTTTTATCTTTTCCAAATCTCCAAAATTCTTATCAGGCCAGTTTCAGATAATTCATCCGCAGAGGTAGAGGAAGAGGATCAGATGGAGGCAGCAGGCGTACAAGGAATTGATCTCTTCAGTCCTTATAAGCTTGGCAAGTTCGATCTCTCTCACAGGATATAATATTGTTTGGTGGACCTACCGATATTAAAGTTGAATCGATTTGTTTAGTTCATAATCATGGCTTAACATTCATTATATAAGGTTTCTGCATGTTCCTGGAATCTACACCGATGAGCAAGTAGAGGCATGGAAGCCGGTAGTGGACTCTGTTCATTTAAAAGGTGCTCTTTTCTTTTGTCAATTGTGGCACGTTGGTCGTGCTTCTCTTCCTGGTTAGTTTACTGAACCTATCCCCTTCCAAATATATTTTTTAATACATTATTACGTTAATTAATCATTTTTATTCTCGTAATTATTACTTAAAGGAAAAATTGTAGAAGTAGAAATTATCCTTGATTTATGCGGTAAAATTGTGTAGCGTATCAGCCTGAGAATGGTGCACCGATATCATCAACCAACAAGCCAATTTCTAGTAAATGGAGAATTCGAACACCTGAAGGAAATTATGTCGAGTATGCTTCATCAGCACAACCACGTGCCTTGTCAATAGATGAAATTCAACAAGTTGTTGAGGATTACCGTCATGCAGCCACGAATGCCATTCGAGCTGGTAGACCATTCAAATTAATCAACAATTGACATATATATATATATATATACACACACAGAGAGGGAGAGGGAGAGGGAGAGAGAGATGCCAATTTTGCTTGAAATCATTCAAATTACCGAAAAACGATCGAGCACGGATACTCACTTCTCATTTTTCACAGGTTTCGACGGCATTGAAATTCACTCCGCCCACGGCTACCTCATCGATCAATTCCTAAAAGACGAAATCAACGATCGAACAGATGCGTACGGCGGCACACTCAACAACCGTCTCAAATTCCTAACACAAATACTCCAATCCGTCGCCACCGCCGTTGGAATCGATCGAGTAGCAGTAAGAATCTCACCAGCATTCGATCATTTAGACGCAACGGATTCCGATCAATCGAAGTTAGGTCTAGCAGTCGTTAAAAGACTCAATGAAATCCAAGAACAGTTCCGTTCGAAGTTCACCTACCTACACGTCACGCAGCCGAGGTTTCCAGCACTGATAGGAAAGGAAGGCAGGGAAGGTCATGAAGACGAAGATGCAAAGTTGCTGAGGAAATTGAGGAGTGCTTACGATGGGAGTTTTATGAGCAGTGGCGGTTATACCAAGGAGGTAGGTATGGTTGATGTTCAGGAAGGTTTTGCTGACTTGGTTGCTTTTGGACGTTTGTTTATTTCGAATCCTGATTTGGTCGAGAGGCTTAGGAATGATGCCCCGCTGAATAAGTATGATCGGTCTACTTTTTATACACACGATCCTGTTGTTGGGTATACTGATTATCCTTCCCTGGATGAAGGGGGTAAGTCTGAGGCGAGTTAGGAATAGGATGATGGTCGGGTCACGGGTGCCTGCCTGCCTACTGCGATGCTGCCTAACCCGAACCTACCTTAATTACGTAGCGATCCGATTTTAATCCAATCTAAATTAATTTGACTCAAATCCGATCCATTAGACACCTAATGATATATATCCATTGGTCAATTGGATCATCCTTTATTGATCAAAAGACGGTTATAACTTCGTACTATTTCTAGTTTATGATTGGCTTGGTTAAATGGATGATATTTTGTTGATCATGTGGTTAAATATGCCTTACATGGGGGAATAATAAGAGTGGTGGTGATTTTCATAGTCTTATTTGCCGCTAATGACTATTTTCATAGGTTTTGGTTGTATTAACCATTTTATTTTCGTTTTACATACTATTGATTTTGTTGAGTTACTATATGTTGTTATTTCTTTTGGGGGAGGGGTTTAGTAATAAATATTGATGTATCTCCTTATTTTATCTAGCCTTAGCAGCTAGTATAAGTAGAATAGTGGTGTCTACTTATACCGGTTGTGGCGGTAATATCCTCATTGTATTTAGCTTTCGTATATATATTTTTTATTTTTTTATTCAATTAGTTTTGAAAAATGGGGGTGTTACACAAATTATCAACCCTTCTTACTTATTAATTTACCATTTTGCCCTTTATGTTTATAAAATTACTAAGTCATCCCTTTTTATTCCAAAATTACCACAATATCCTTATTTAATTAATTTACCAAAATACATTTTTACTCACAAAAATTACCAAGTTATCCCCTTTTTTATGTAAAATTACGAAAATGCCCTTCTTACTTATTAAATTACCGTATTACCCCTTTTATTGATATAAATTACCAATTTGCCCTTCTTATGCCAAATTTACTAAAATACCATTACCACATAAAACATTAACACCCTTAGTCCATATACATCATCTAACACAACCAACTATTATTATTTATTATTAATAATCATTATCACCTACCATACATACTTCTTTAGGCCATACCTTTTGTACAAGAAAATTACTATAATGCCCCTATAAATCATATCAACATCATATATGCTACAAATGGCCACATTAGCTTATCGTATCATATACACGCATTCAACATTATTATGAATAATAAGGCTCATTCCTTAACTATCATTTCTACACATGACACATAATACGACATGCTTTTCATCTTATCTACCAACACATGCTACAAATTATAATATAATTAACATCACATAATATGTACACAACATAATAAAAAATCCTAATGTACTAACATACGTATATCCACACATTTTAGTAGGGTATAATGATTACCTCATTTTCAAAAATAATTAAATCTTACTGGTACCCCTATTTAAAGTTTAAGTTGTGATTAGAAAAATTTGCACCTACAAATAATATCAAAACTAGCTTATTAGTAGTAGAAAATTAAAAGAATAATTTTTTTTTATCAAAAGGATTAATTAATACATAATAATACTAACTATTTTTATACCTCAAAAATTAGCAATATTTACTCAAGGAGATGCAACAGAATAAAGCTGCATGGTAGTGCGAGCTACATGCACATAATGAAGAGGGAATAAGGGTTGAAGAGGGGAGGGGAGAAATGAGGAGAGGGTTAGTCCAGGTAAGGGCTTTGGGAGTTTGGTTGAGGGCTTGTGGAGGGGAGTAAAGGTGGTGGGTGGATGCACGCAGAGAGTAGGGGTGTAGGTGGTGGTCGGTAGGGATGGCAATTAGGCAGGCGCGATAAAAATAAAAATCCTCGATACCTAATTTTTATTATTATCAAGGATTCCCTAACCCAATCTCCGTGGAGATCAAATCCCTATATCTGACCCGATCTCCAATCTATTTCTTATCTCCGATTTATTCCCTAACCATGAAACCCGACCCAATCCCTGAAACATGACTTTATATGTTGAAATGCTCCAAAAATCCTAATTTTAAGAATTATAGCTAATTAAAGATTTATTATAAAATTAATTAAATTAATTATTCTTATTAAATTAAAATGGAATTAATTAGGGAAAATAAATAAGAAAATAATAAATATTTTAATTAGGGAAAATTTGGATTTTTTGCTAATTAAATTGGAATTTAGGAAAAAAAAATTCAAAAATCCTAATATAGCCTAAAAAGGGAATTTAATATTATTTTATTTAAATATCCAAATTATTTCAATTATCCTAACTCACCTATTTTTCTTTCTCTCTTTTTTTTTTCTTTTCCTTCCTTTTTCTTTCTTTTTCCTTCTCCTTTTCTTTTTCTCTTCTTCTCCCCCGAATTAGGCCTGGCTTCCCACGGGCCAAACCTCTCCTTCTCTTCTTTTTCTCTTGATGCGGCCCAAACTCCTAAAACACTGTATTTTGTTTAATCTCCCCCATCGCTGCCCGACCGGCCGGTTCCCCTTCTTTTCTTCTTGGACCGCCAATTCACGCCCCTGTCTTCTTCCTCCTCCTTCTTCTTCCTGTCGCAGCCTGCAACTCCCCAATGCCTCCAAGAATTACATCGCCAACCACGCCATTGATCCAGCTAATCTCTCCTCCTTCTCCCCTACTGACTCGCCAGCCAATTTGACCTAACCACACCTCCCCTCTTCTCGCGCACGATCCCCTCTTTCCTGGCCAATCACCCCTGCCCTGATTGATCTGTGCCGGCTGCCGTTGCCGCCAATGAACCCTAACCATACCTGCCTTATTCCCTCGTCGCCACACTAACCTTATCATCTCCTTTAAGCCCTATAAATACCTCTACCCAGCCTAGAATCGAGCCTTTCTTTGAAACCCACAATTTCCATTCTTGTGCACCACCGCCACTTCAAAAGTTTCTTCCGTCGCCATTGTCCAATGCCGACGTTCGAATCACCCTCAAAACCACTCCCTGCACCACCCTCTAACTAACTACACCACCCTTATTCCTCGATTTGATTTGCCTTGCATGAGCCACCTCGGTCGTGCAAAGTAGCCTCCTTGATCAGCTCTCCATTTCACTTCGCTGCCCTTCACACCACCATTAGCCACCACTTTCACCATAACCGCCGCCCTTACACCTCCCATCCTATTCTTCAGACCACCCTCTGCTTTCCCCTACCTTTCTTTTCCTTTTCCTCCCTCTCTTTCCCCTTTCTTCCTTTCCTCCCATTTTGGCCACCACAGCTGCCACCATGCGCCGCCACCTTCATTCTACTCCTCTCCACCTAGGCAACCCTAAACATCCCAACTTCCATCCTCTTTCTCTCTCTCTTTTTCCTAGCACTCAACTTTCTCTCCTTTTTTCTCTTTTTCTAGCCACCGCCGTCGCCACCGTGCACCACAGCCGGTGTCGCCTGTCACCACAAACCCAAAGTGGAACCCTAAACCCTCTTAATACTTTTACCCTATTTATACAAGCTTTATTTTATTTTATTTCCATTATTTTGAGCATATTATTATTATTATTATTATTATTATTATGACTAATGTTATTATTATCATTTCTATTGAGGGCCAAAGCCCTATTCTATTTTTTTTCAATTATCATCATCATCATCATCATCATCATCATTATTATTATTATTATTATTTCAAATTAGGGTTGAAACCCTACTTTACATTATCTTTAATTTATACTACTATTATTATTATCATTACTGTTACTATTATTTCGTATTAAAATTATTATTATTATTATTAGTAGTAGTAGTAGTAGTAGTAGTATTTTGGTGAAGGGTCGAAGCCCTTATTTCACCATTTATTTCGAATGATGCTAATATTATTATTAGTATTATTATTATCGTCATTATTATTATTCTTGTTGTTATCATCATCATCATCATTATTATTATTATTATTATCATTATCATCATTATTATTAGTAGTATCATTATTATTATTAGGGTAAAATATTCAAATCTTATATTATTATATTTTACAATATGACTATTATTACTTTTACCTTTAGCAAAATTAGTACTTAGTTAATGTTATTACTATTATATTATTATTTTATCCAAAACCCTAATCTTAAAATGAATAAGGAATTAATATTAGTTTTAGTAGGAAGGAACCTAATCTTTAGTTTTCCCTCTTATAGGTGAGACCAGTCAGAGCTTTAAGGAGGCGCAAGAGCATGCTCCAAGACCGATGTCGTATTAGGTAAAGGTGTAACTAAGGCATTGTGTGTGTTATGTGTATTACATGCCTTTGATATTTTGATTAATGTCGTGTTGTGTATCATGTGCTATTAGTTGACTATTTTATGTATGGAGCAACTTGGAGTTAAGGTAGGCTTATGTGTCTTCTTATTTTATATGTTGATATATATATGTGATGAAGTGTTGTGGAATGTGATGTAATGTGTTGTGACCCTTTAAGACATGCATGTGAGGATGCTTAATGTGGTATTGTGTGGGGGAAAGGATGAAAAGGAAAATGGGGAATTAAGTTGACCAAAGGAAAATAAGTTGACCTGGGGATGTGAGTTGACCTAAATATTTTAATGATCTATCAGTGGAAGAATAATAAGGGATGGAAGTAAATAAAGGAATGAGAGAATCTATGGTTTGTATGGGAGAGTCTATGATTTTGCATGAGAGAATCTAGGGTTTCGTATGGGAAAATCTATGGTTCTGCATGAGAGAATCTAGGGTTTCGTATGGGAAAATCTATGGTTCTGCATGGGAGAATCTAATCTATGGTGTTGCATGGGAGAATCGAATCTATGGTTTTATATGAGAAAATCTAAGGTTTTGCATGGGAGAATCTAGGGTTTTACGTGAGAGTTTTAAGGTTTGCATGAAAAAGTTAGCAGGTTTGCATGGGAATGTTAGAATTTGCATGGGAGTATAATTTACGTATGAAAAGTTGACTTGGGGTGTGAGGAAGGTAATAGAAGATTTTTTTGGGTGTTTGGAGGCTTTGGGAGAAAAATAGTACATAGGACAATATAAGGGAACATAAGAGGCTGTGCTAGGGTTTGGGGGAAAAATCCTAATTTGAGGAGGTGGTAAAAAGAAGAAATAAATGAGGGTGAGTGGAGTACGAGAGAATGATGAAAATGATCAAATGAGGATGAGCATGATTGGTATGGAAAAATAAGAAGTGGAATGTGAGAAATGGAAGGGTGATATGTGGACACGAGGAAGCTAGGGTTTGTTGTGGCCAGTTAGGGTTTGGTGTGATTACCCTGGGTTTTGTGACTACACGTGTACTTGAGGAGCAAGGCGTCATAATGAGGGTTGAATCTAAGAATTTTGAATAAGAATTTTGAAGTCTGGGGTGTTAAAATAATTTGGGTCCTGTGAAGTGGAGTAGCATGGACGACATAGGTCTAAATTAGAGTTTCAGGATAAAACCCTAGAGTGAGGTGTTGAGTGGTGGACTTGGAAGAGTAAGGTAGTGGGCCCTGACCCATATACTTAAGAGTTTGACTTCTAGTGTGATACAGGATATGGAGGAAATGATGTTGGGGCAAGTTAGGAGGTGCAGAAGTATGATGATATGCATCAGGTTTGTTGGAGGATTGGCATAGGGAGAGTGAGTTATGCATGACTAGGGTGAAAGCTTCTGAATAAGATACTATCAAACATTAATCATGTAAAGTGGAAGATTATTGAGCTAGGTCCCACTGATCCACAGGTAATAAATAGTGGTTAAGGCGTTTCATTCTATGCATGACCGATCCACCGGCTATAATAGTGGTTAGGGTATGTTACCCTATGTGTGACCAATCCACCAGCTATAATAGTGGCGGATCTTGAGCTCAATAAACCAAATCCTAAGTTTGCTAAGATACATAAAAGACACTAAGTACTTATAGTGTAACACCATGCGAGTCGGGGCCAATCGATCCACTGGTAATAAATAGTGGTTAGGGCATCCCGCCCTATGTGTGACCGAACCACCGGCTAATAATAGTGGTCAAGTACATTGTGTCCTATGTGTCTCCGCTCCACCGGCTATAATAGTGGGGGTTTCCATACTCGCATGGTTTTGATAAAGAGCATGATGTGAAATGAGTATCTATAAGAGATTAACTAATTAATTAATCCGGACTATAAATGGGCCTTTATGTTTTATTTGAATATCTGTATGCTATTACGTTATCATGTTAGACTATATGTTGTTTTTATTATTCCGCTTGGTTTTATATGCTTCTATGTGTTGGCCTTAGTACATGATTACCTTACTCAGTACGTAGCGTACTGATCACTCTTTTTATAAGTGTTGCTCATTTCCACGAGTAGAAAACCCTTCTGACATTGTGCAGGTGGGCGATGCATATTTTCATGCCTTCGAAGTCCATGAGGCATTAGGCGAGGCTGAGTGTTGATCATGGGCTTGGTTCGATGATCGAAGTGATGTGGCCGGATTCTCTCTTTATTTCATTTTGTTTCTTTATGTTAGTCTTTTATTTATTGGATTTTTCAAAATTAAACATTATCATTTGTCGACATTATTCCTTTCAAGTAATTTTGATTTCGTACTTTGAGATATGTAACTTTTTATGCGTACTCTAATTTCTATGTTATGACTCTTCTAGTTTTTCTTTTTATGAACTCTTGGTTTGAGTATGAAATTAAGTTTGATAATAATTTCTTTAGCCTTAGCACTTGGTACTGGAACTGTAAGAGTGAACCGGTTTGGTACTAAGTGTGGCGGTAACATCCTTGAAGTTCACAGGTTATGATTTATTTTATTTGCTTCCATTATATATATATATTGAATTTTGGGGTGCTACATACTCGATCACCGATCTTTGAGACTCTTTTTTTTATATTATACTTTTAATCTATATTATATAAAAAAATTATAATCACTCATGCAAGGGCTACCTTGGATGTAAGATGTCTGTGGTTAAATATGCACTTTCTAATCATTTTATTCATGATGAAGCTAATAAGAATATTGGGCTTGTTTGAGATACTTTAGGAGTCATATATGATGATTATACACGAGGGTCTACGAGTAGCTTAGAGAAGTCTATAGTGGTTTATGACAATAGTGAAGGATCATCCTCTATTATTAGTGGGGAAAAGAAAGATGTTGGTTTTGGAAAGATGGAATTCAAGCAATTTATTAGATAATCTGACATGCAACTACCGTCAAATTTTGACTTGGATATTTACTTGGAGGAGAGTGTATTTATTTGTTGAATATTCTATTAGTACTCTAAAATGGTGGAAATCAAATATTATTAAGTTTTGTATTTTACCTCAAATGGCTTGACATATTCTGTCAACACTTAGCACCACCATTGCTTCATAATCTACTTTTAGTGCTGGGGTGAGAGCTATTGATCTGTATAGAGTGTCATTAGCTACAAATACTATAAATGTTTTCCTTTGTGTAGGTGATTGGGTTCTCTCAAAGAAAGGTTTGAAGAAAAAGGTATTGATACACCTTTATTTATGTTCTTCAAATATAATTATTTTTCATTCATTTGATAATTCAGGGATTGAATTCTAATCATAATATATTATTTTTGGCTTTCTCAATAAAAATAGGCCACCACAGATATTTTGAGTGTGAGGATCATAGATCTTCCATAACATTCTATGTTTTGATAAAATTTTAAGTGTATGTCTAATTATCTTTCTTGATTGGGAATATCTGACTCATTATCTATAATCTCCTGAAATTTTAAAAGCCTATAAATTAATAAACAACTTTTATTTAGGATAAATTAGCTTTTAAATTAATTTAATTTAATTATTTTATGGATTCTTGAATATATAAAATTAGATATAAATATTTAATAAATTAAAATAAATATTTTGTTATTTTATCATACTCTTTTTTATTTGAATAATTTTCCAAACAATTATTTTACTAAAATTATTCGTTTTTAACTCATATATTTAATTATATTAAATTAAATTATTTTATTTTTCTCCATTTTCCATTTCCTTTCTCCCTTTCTCCCTTTCTTTTTCCTTTTTCTCCTTTTTCCTTCTTCCTTTCTTTTTCCTTTTTCCTTCCCTTGGGCCGCCAGCACCCAACCTGCCTTTCCCCCTTGCGTTTGGGCCGCATACCCGCTTCTTCTCCTCCCTCTCCTTCGCCCGCCTGCATCACTCGGCATGTCCTCCCTTCTTTCTTTTCTTTCCTTTCTCCCCTAGCTGGGCTGGCCCACTCCCCTCTTCCCTTCACCCGGCCTACATGCAGCACCCCCTTCTTTCTTTCTTCTTCTTCCTTTTCCCCGATAACATACCCAACCACCTCCGCCATCTCCAGGCGCCCTACCTGCAACCCTCCTCCCCCTACTAATCTCCCTATCTCTCTCTTTCTCTCACCATTTTTCCTGCCCCATCTTGGCCCCACCACCACTCTCTCTCTCTCTCCTTGCCTATGCCCCTCCTTTCCCTTCCCTCTCCCTACAACTCCTACACCCTACCACCCTGCCGCCACCCTACCGAGCTGTTATCCCCTCCTTTTCTCTCCTTCTTCTTTTTCTTCTTCCCTCCTTGCTTCATCTTGCCATTTTTGAGCCTTCCTTCCCCTTCCTCGACCTTCTTTCTCTTCTTTTCTCCTCCTTCCATCACCCTCCCTGTTTTTGCACCGCCGCCTCATTTTACCGCTGCCATCATCACCTTTGCTGCCACCTGAGCCACCAAACCAATCCCTGCAACCTCCTCTACCACCCCCACACCCCTTTTGGCTGAAACAATCACCTACAACTCTTCTTTTTCCTCAGCCCTTTTCCTTCCTTCTCATCCCCCTCCTCCTTGGCAACCACCTTCTCAGCCTTGCTGCTGCCATCATCAACCTATCCTCGACCACCACCTACACGCCCTCTCCATCTCTACACCCTTCCCTTGCCTTAAATCCTCCCCCACATGCCATCTTTCCTAGCCCCAAAACCCTAACCACTACTCCCTCCTCCCTTTCTTGCCATTTCGAGTCCCTCCCCCTCATTTCTTTGCATGCAGCTCATACTGCATGAGTAGCATGAGCTGCTGCATGCCTTGATATATTTTGTTTAATAAGTTTTAAGGTATAATAATATTTGAAGTTAAGTATTTCATTAATTAAGTGTTATAAAATCTTATTCTTTTGGTTTTCTTATTTTTAATGTGATAAATATTTATATTATTTTTAGGCATTGGTTTTGGTAATAAAAGCTCGAACCTTTAACTGGAATACTAGTAAGGTTCGTTTTTGGGGGAATTAAGGTAATCGTTAAACCTCACTTAAATGCATGGATTAACGTATGCTAGCACATTAGAGTTTTAATATGTTATTTTTCATAATATATGTTGTTTAATATAATATATGTAGTTACTTACATTGATTGATAAAAAAAAGGAAAGCATGCTAGTTTATGTGCTATGTATAGAAATATTGCTTAAGGTAAGAGTTTTGTTATTAATGAAAATGTTAAGTATTTATCCATGTTGTATTATGCTATTGTGACCATTAATGCATGGTTAATATTATTGTGAGCCCTAGGGGTATTTTAGTAATATGTCTTGTGCAAGAATGTGGCCTATTATATGTGGGTACTAATAAGTATTATATTAAATATAATAGTTGTGGAGTTGGATAATGAGAATACGGTATTAATATTAATATTTCATGTAGAGATAATAATTTAATATAAGTGGTGTAATAAAGGGAAAAATGGTAATTTGTAAATGAAAAGGGTAAATTGGTAATTTTGGAGGTAAAGGGTAAAATGGTAATTTTGGAGGTAAAGGGTAAAATGGTAATTTGAAAGTGAAAAGGGTAAAATGGTAAATTGGTAAGCAAAAGGGTATTATGATAATTTTGGAAGTAAATGGCAAAATGGTAAAGGGTAAAATGGTAATTTATAAGTGAAAAGGGTAAAATGGTAATTTTGAAGGCAAGGGTAAAATGGTAACTTTCTAATTAAAGGGTAAAACGGTAATTTTGGAGGTAAAGGGGTAAAATGGTAATTTAGTAATTAAAGGAAAAAATGGCAATTTTGTAATTAAAGGGAAAAATGGTGATTTCTTAATTAAAGGGCAAAATGGTAATTTTATAAGTGATAGGGTGTTATGGTAATTTTTGGAAGTTAAGGGGTAAAATGGTAATTTTAAAAGTAAAGGGCAAAATGATAATTTTGTAAATAAAAGGATAAAGTGGTAATTGGAAAGGGGTAACTTGATGATTATAATAATGGAGAAGGGCAAAGTGGTAATTATAATAATTAAGAAGGGTAAAATGGTAATTATGATAAGAGAGAAGGGTAAAATAATAATTTAATAAAAAAGAAGGGTAAAATGGTAATTTGGTGTAAATGAAGGTAAAATGATAATTTAATAATGGAGAAGAGTAATTTAGTAATTATGATAATAGAGAAGGGCAATTTGGTAATTTAACCAACTAAAGGGTAATTTGGTAATTTTGATAATGGAGAAGGGTAGTTTGGTAATTATGATAATGAAAAAGGATAATTTGACAATTTTGATAATGGAGAAGGGTGGTTTGGTAATTATAATAATGGAGAAGGGTAATTTGGTAAATTTGATAATGAAGAAGGGTAATTTGGTAATGTGACCAACTAAAGGGAAATTGTTAATTATAATAAAGGAGAAGGGCAAATTGGTAATCTAACCAACCAAATGGAAAATATGTTAAGTGTAACAATTATGAAGGATAGTTGGCGACCTAATAATTATGGGAGATAATTTGGTAACCTAAATCAAGTAAGGGGTAAATTGGTAATTATGCAACAAGGAAGGTAATATGGTACTTTGTCAAGTAAGGAATGAATGACTTAGCAATTATATAAGTAAAGGGTAAATGAGTAATTTGTATCTAACATGTCGTTGTGATAGCGAAATTTCATAATATGATTCAAGTAACACTTAATATCAAGGTAAGCGTATTGAACAATTAGTAAGTATCACGAGAATGAATCTTAAATTGGAATTGGATTGGATTATGATGGCCTTAATGATTCCTTTGTGTTACCTTAGATAACCGTTTGAATAAGAAATATCTAATGATATCAGAACGATTGAAAGTAAATAAATATCTGATTGTTGTGCTTTTGTGATTACCTTAGTTAAGACACTAGTACTTAAAGTAAAAGACCTCGAGATCGGGAATGGTGGCTCTTTAGGGGTCACTACCCTAAAGACGTGGCTTAGCCCACGGTTATTATGGTATTTGCTGGTGTGCCTTTGTGCCCCAGCTAGGCCCTATATCTTACTCTATCTAGCTCTACAGACCTATTTAGGGGGTATGCATACTTATGGATTAGTTGTCATTGTCAGTAGGGTACTGAGTTAGCCTTATGCACCAGTACGACTAAGGTACATTTGCGTCCCTAGGTTGATGGTAGAAGGGTACTTGGTAGCTTTTATGCAACAGTGCGACCGGTGTACCTTTGTGTCCCACGATCTTGATCTCCCTATCAAGGTAAATAAATGAAATTGTTGTGATGATTAAAAAGGGAGAACACTAAGCGTGAAAGTGAAAGACTAATGAGATGGGTCCAGTTGAATTATATTATGAGTATCGATTCACTGGATATAATAGTGGCCCAGTAACACCCCCAAAATTTATACTTAAAAAAAACACACACACACAATACTTATAAATTAAAACCGTAAATTTCTGGGGATGTTACCGCCACACTTAGTACTAGATCGGTTCACTCCTACCGTTCCGGTACCAAGTCCTAAGGCTAAGAAAATACTGCTAATAATATCATTAATAATCCAAATTTATAAAAACGAAAATCAGAGTACACGTAAGCCTTATATAATTCGAAATAATAGCTATTATTTTTCCAGATAATAACTAAACAACATTAATAAAATTGTTTTTGCAACTCAAACATAATAAAAAGTAACATGAGTCATAAATTAAAAGGGAAAACGGCCACGCCACTCCAGGAACTGATCCAGCCCAAACATCACTCGGCCCCTCCCGATGTCCCATAGACATCGATAGCATCAAAGTAAGTGTCTCTACCTGCAACAGGTCAGACGGGCCTTCTGCTCATGGGAATGAGCAACACCCATAAAACGGGTGATCAGTACGCTACGTACTGAGTAAGGTAACCGAACACTAAGGACAACATACATATTTCACACAACCAATACATAATAATAAAGGCATAAAACTCAATCATAATAACACAAAATAAATGCTTAGATGAAATGCCATGGTTTAGTACAGATCAAATTATTTACTTCATCAAGCCTTTATCGAATTTATTTTCACACCATACTCTTTATCAAGTCCATACGAGTACGGAAACCCCACTATTTTTTCCCGTGGATCGATCGTGAGGGTACATGCCCTGCCACTATTTTAGCCGGTGGATCAGTCGCGAGGGTAACATACCCTGCCACTATTATATACCGATGGATCGGTCTGGCCCCTTCTCGTACGGTATTCCACTTTAAGTAATTATTGTCTTCCCACATATTAACAACATATATAGTTTGGTTTGTTGAGCTCGGTATCTCCCACTATTATAGCTGGTGGATCGGTCACGAGGGAAATATTCCCTGCCACTATTTTAGCCGATGGATCGGTCTTGACCCGACTCAACATCTTCGAATTTATGTATTTAATATTTTAAGTATCTTATTCAGATGTTCATTTCAAGACATGCAAATCAGGCTCCTACCATGCTTACTCCTCAACTCAGGTTAACCACTTCAACCCTAGTTAATCATCCCACCATAGTTAACCATGACATACCCTAACACCCATGCAAACCCTAGGTCCCATACAAACCCTAAATCCATGTAAACCACACTCCCATGCAAACCCTAGCTCCCATGCAAACCCTAACTCCACGTAAACCACACTCCCATGCAAACCCTAGCTCCCATGCAAACTCTAACTCCACGTAAACCACACTCCCATGCAAACCCTAACACTATGCCACATCAATACCACCATGCAATATTATCACCACCATTCAAAACCCTAACACCATGCAATATTAATACCACCATGCAAAACCCTAACACCATGCAATATTAACACCACCATTATACAAAACCCTAACACCATGCAATATTAATACCACCATGCAAAACCCTAACACCACATTGCTACCCTCCCCGTCATTATTTTACAACCCTAACATACATGTCTTAAGGCCACATCATACAATAATAATAACATAATTATACACATAATTCTCATGCCACAATTTATTCACACCAACATACTTCAACTCCATGAACATGTTACATTCATAGCAATTATACAAGATACACATGAAATATACTATAACTCATATCACCTGGCATGCATAGCATAAAATCACATATTACACATATGGCCTTAGCACCCCTTACCTAAAATGTCACCGATCTTGGTGCACGCTCCTATACCAATTGAGGGCTTTGACTGGGCTCACCTATTATGAAAAAAACACTAGAATTAGGTTCCCTCCTAAAAATGCTATTATTTACTAACTTATCCAAATACTTGGTTTTTAATTAAAATAATATTATACTATAATTAACTATATAAAATGCTACTAACATACTAATAAAATACTATTGTAATTTAAATGAATGGTGA
This sequence comes from Tamarix chinensis, assembly GCA_030549775.1. Taxonomy (NCBI): domain Eukaryota; kingdom Viridiplantae; phylum Streptophyta; class Magnoliopsida; order Caryophyllales; family Tamaricaceae; genus Tamarix; species Tamarix chinensis. Next base: position 111,927,220 of record CM060174.1, read on the forward strand.
TTTAAGGGTTTCTACCCTTCACCAAAAAAATGTTGGTAAAGATAATAATAATAATAATAATAATAATAATAATAATAATAATAATAATAATAATAAAATATTGTTAATAATACTAATATTAGTATAATAATAATAATAATAATATAAATCTTAAAATTACAAGGTGGGCTTTTGAGCCTGCCTAAATAATAAAATTACTGTTTAATGATATTAATAAGAGTGTTAATAATATATATACTTATAATAATATTAAATTAGTAAAGATAATAACCATAATAATATTAATAATAGTAAAAATAGTAATAATAGTAATAAAAACACAAGGGTGCGAGACCTAATTAAAAATTTAGGTTTTGACCCCCTTGAAATAATTACAATAATAATAGTAATATTAATAATAGTATTAATAATGATAATAACTTATAATAATTCAATTAAATCCCTAAAATTTGAAACTAACAAACAAATTGCTCAAGAATACTCTCAAACCTGCCAACAAAATTTATCAAATAAGTTACAGCTTGATAATAATAATAATAATAATAATAATAATGATAATAATAATTATAATCGAAACAACATTAAAAATTATAATAAAAATAGAATAAGTCTCAATAAATCGAAATGAAGGGCTGAGAAGGTCTAGGGTTTCACCTTGAGTTGGTGGGGAGGGTGGTACCGGAGGCGGTGCACAACGGTGGCCGGAAAAGGAGTCTAATAGGAAAAAGATTAAGAAATGGAAGGAAAGAGAAGGGGGGAAAAGAGAAAATAAGGTTATGGTTCGGTGGAGGAGAATGAGAAGAAGTTTTTGGGTGGTGCAGAAGGTAGTAGAAGTGGCGGATGTGGTGGTGGCAGTGGTTTAAAGGTTGCGGGGTAAAATATTTTTCGAGATGGGCAGGGGAATTCGCACGGCTATGGTGGCTCGTGCGAGGAGAATCGAAGGGGTTGGATGGTTTAGTTAGCTAGAGCACACTACAGGGAAGAGTTTGGGAGGTAGAGGCGGCGGCGAGGTTGGGTAATGGCGGAGAACAGTGCGTCTAAAGTTGTGGTGGCGAACAGGCTTGCACTTAGGGTTTCAAGGAAAAAAATCTCGAAATCAGACCATACGAGGGGTATTTATAGCGTTAGAGGGTAGGGTCGAGTTCTGGAGGTTGGCAGGAGGTTAAAGCCGATGAGATAATGGGGTAGTTGTGGTGTTGATCGATCAACACAGTTTCAAATCATGCTCAACCTTCGCGAGAGAAAATGGGGTGATCGTGTGGGAGAAAAGGGGAGTGGGGCAATTTATGCTGGAGTGTGCATCGAGGGGAAGAGAATGAGTGGGAGAAAGGCCGGTCAAGACACGTGTGGTCGGCGGCGCCATTTTCGGCCCTCAAAGCTACAGGTGGGCGATGCCGAAGGAAGGAGGAAGAAGAAGAAGGTGGGCCGGGCGGTCGAGGGAAAAAGAAAGAAAAGAAAAAAAGGGGAAAATCGGGCCGGTCGGCTGCGATTATATGTCCTTTAATGAAATGCGGCGTCCCAAGGCAATAAAGAACAAAATGCCGCGTCTGAAGAAAGTAGAAAGAAGGGAGCGGTACTAGGCCGCGGGAGAAGGAAGGAAAAAAAATAAAGGGTTGGGCCGTGCTCCAGGCCCAATCGGGAGAACAGGAAAAAGAAACAGGAAGAAAAGAAAGAAAAGAAGGAAATGGGGAAAGATAAAGAAAAAGAAAAAGGAAGAGGAAAATTTAAATGGTTTTGGGATAAATAAATAAATTAGAATATTTTGGGTAATTAAAATAAAATATTTAATTAAAATAATATTAAATTTCCTTTTTAGACTAATTTAGGGTTTTTAAAAAATATTTCTCTTAAATCCCTTTTTAATTAGCAAAAATCCCATTTTTTTTTATAAAAAAATATTTATAAATTATTATTAATTTTCCCTAAATAATTCCTTCCTATTCCAAATAAAATAAATAAATTAATTAATTTAGCAAGTCAAACATTTTATTTTGAACACTATCTATAGTTAAACGAGCCGAGCAATGAATCAAGTCATGATAAACGAGCCTATTTGGTTCGTTAATTAAAAAAAAGAGTTAAATGAATTAATCCAAACCAAGCGGGCTTGCAAACCTTATAGAACCGAACTTGAGCAAGGCTTGTTTGGCTCATTTCAAACTTGAACCAGGGTCAAACCTAAAAAACAAGCCAAGCTTGAGTTGAGGGTATTCGGCTTGTCAACAACCCTATCACTGATGGGTTCATATATAGATTCATTAAACTTCTGCCTTAAAGCACTATGGCGATGGGTCAATCCATTATATATAACTTCAAGGGCTATCCCAATCAACAATTAGAGACTTATTTGGAGTTAAATATCAAAATTATTTATCCAAGATAATTACTTATTTTAAAAAAGTTAGCCTAAAAGGTTTCTAAAATAACTATTTAAGTATATTCTACAATGATATTTTATAAACGAAAATAAGAACCTCAAAGCGGTAGTCATATTAGTTAGTAATGTCAATGTGGGGTAGTCATATTTCTTATTATACATTTTTTTTCCTCTCATAGAGCATGCAAGCAACAATATCAATACTTTTTGTTTTCCATATGTGATACATATGAGATCCAACTAGGGTCATACTAGGAGATTGTTTTAATTTAACTTAGAACAATTGAAAATTAAAGAGAAGAATGGGGAGAGATTTGAGGGAATAAAATTGATTCTTGGTAACTCCTAGAATCAATACTCACAAGAACTACCTAAGGTATAAACTCTTATGATAAACCTTAGAAGATTTTTGCAAACTTCATTATCTTACACTTGATTTAGAAGGGGGGACTCTAGGTTTTACTAAAGAGAAAATGTTGCAGCCAAAACAAGTTGTGTTTCTCTTTCATTCTATCCTTGGCACTTATATATGAAGTGTAGGATTAAAGGTTACAACTTACCCAACTCATACATGTGATTTAAGCTAAAACAAATGAAGAAATCTACCTAATATAGCAACCATGAGTTTCAATCATGGTAGGGTATTTTTGGTGCATATATTCGAATATATGGATCTTTCCTAGCACATGTCTAAATCATGTGGCTGCCACTTGACTCATAAGGAAAGAGATAAAGATTATTTTAATCTTATAAGAGACAAAAAGGAGTAAGGAATATCTTCTAGCCTTCCTTGTTCTTTCTAAATATCTGCATTGTCCTTCCCAAGTGCTGAAAAGGACTTGACATATAAATTGAGAGGAACTTATGGCCGTTTAGGCTATTATGAGTAAAGAATGGGCTACATTTTTGTGGAATTTTTGGGGCTAAAATGTTAAAAGAAAATGGACTAAAAAGGGAGGGAAAATTAGAGTAAAAATGTGGCTAAAGGTGGCTCATTTTTGGGATGTGTTTTTTAGGAGTAGTAAAAAGGTTGATAAGGTTTGCATGACTTGCATGACTAGTTTTTAGTGAGTGGTTAATTTGTCCAAGTAATAAGGGTTTTGTTATTCTTAAACTTGGGTAAATTAATGACGAGATTATGATCATCAAATGAAAATGCTTCCGCATCAATATGTATCTACTAATTAGATCATTGCCTTAACTGAAGCAATATTTACTGGGCTGCATGGTGAAAAAAAAAATAACCAAAACAAATATTGGAAATTCAAAAGAATCTAGAAAGTTAGTGAACTCAACATATTTGAATAATAGCAATAGAATACTTCAACTGTCAAATCTTCTTGACCTCATAATCAATATCCTCCTTATAGATAAATTCAGAGGCATGCCTCCTGACATGATCAAGGTATTTGAATCAACTCCTTGAAATATTAACTTGCAAGGAAACATAAATTGTTGTAATCTACAGCAAGCAAAAGCAACGACCAACTATTAATGAAGTAAGAAATCCATGATCAGTAGAAGTAAGTACTTTGAACGAAAATCAGTAAGCAGCTCATCAGCTTAAGAATTTTTCATCATTTTCCTAACATTCGTTTTGGGGGGTGGCATTTGAAGCCTGTACAATGTACACCTGCCGACAAATAGAATGTGATTATCATAAAAACGTCATAAAAGATTCAATAATTTAAGACACCGGAGATAAAACCTCCTTCACAAATAATAGATATATAGCACATGCAGTAATGAAGTTATTAGCCTAAAACAATGGAAAAGAGGACGACAACAAGCTGTTGATCGTAAGAATCTAGCTTTAAAAAACACTCTTAATTTGTTCTACCTACTTATCTCTCCATAACCGACATTCTAGATTTCCATTTCTGTGTGCAAAGCATGCACATGACAACAATGAGTTCCCCGAAATAGGAACAATGCAGAATGTAAGGTTGTCTGCTTTAATTGAATAGATGGGGGAAGAAATTGTTAAATAGATTGTAATATATATATATATAAGAGGGTGGCGGTTGACTTGGTTTCTTTTCATTTGAATTAATTTGAAAAGTCCTGATTGTTGTTTCTTTTCATTTGAATTAATTTGAAAAGTCATGATTGTTGACTTGGTTTCTTTTCATTTGAATTAATTTGAAAAGTCATGATTGTTGGTATATGATCCAAGGAACACTTGGTTCATGGGCTTGGTACCTCTTCGAAGAGACTTCATCAACTCTATAAATAACCCCCACCATCAACCGGAAAAATTAATTCTAAAATTCAAATTTTCCGAAATTTCCAATAGTTCTCTCTCTTCTCTCTCTCTGTCTCTACTTTTTCGATTCCTATATTCCTAGTTGAGTACAAGAATAACGTTGCGTTCACTGGAATCCTATTAGATTAAAGTGTTGCATATGATAGGAACGAAAATCCGTTCTATCCTGGAAGACGATTGTTCACAACCTTGAGCACCGTGTGAGGGAGTAAAATCATTTTAAGGACACATCGTGAATTCGGTGGGCTCGGATAAATTATTTCCGGTATTCTATTATATTTCTATACTATACACCCAATATTCTTAAGACGATTTATTTATTTTACATTCCCTTTATTTGTTATAGTATAGAAATTGGTATTTATTTGATAAATAATTCTACCAGTTTTCTTCTACTCTTTTGTTATTTGTCAAACTTCTATTTTTGTAACAGAAATGGCTTTGTCTGCCAACATTGTTGCATGTTCCACAAATCCTGTGGGTGTTCGTGAAAAGCCACCAAAGTTCAATGGGTCGGATTTTAAGCGTTGACAACAGAAGATGCTTTTCTATGTGACTACATTAAATTTGGCAAAGTATCTCAATGAGAGTCCTCCAAAGGTTGATGAAAAAGAGACTGATGTAGTCAAAGTGGCTGGAATAGATGCATGGAATCATTCTGACTTTCTTTGCAAGAATTATATTCTAAATGGTTTGGATGACACATTATATAATGTGTATTCTAGTACTAAAACGGTAAAGGAACTGTGGGATTCTTTAGATACCAAGTATAAGACAGAGGACGCCGGAATAAAGAAATTTATTGTCGGTCATTTTCTTGATTATAAAATGGTGGATAACAAGTTGACAATATCCCAAGTGGAAGAGATTCAGGTTATTATTCATGACATTCATGCCGAGGGTATGTCCCTAAGTGAGGCCTTTCAGGTAGCAGCGGTAATTGAAAAATTACCACCATATTGGAAAGATTTTAAGAACTACTTCAAGCATAAGCGTAAGGAAATGAAACTTGAGGATCTCATAGTCCGTCTAAGAATTGAGGAAGACAACCGCAAGTCCAGAGGCTCAAATCTAATGGCATCAAGAGCCAATGTGGTGCAAAACGGATCAAAGAAGAGTAAGAAAAGGAAGCACAATGGAGATAGTTATAATACAGGATCTAATGTCTCCAAGAAATTCAAGGGAAAGTGCTATGAATGTGGCAACCAAGGACATCGTGCAAAGGATTGTCGCAATCCGAAAAAATCTAAGAAAAGCAATGCTCAAGTGAATGTCACAGAGATAGACAAGTTATCTGAAGATCTTGATGTTATCAATCTATCCGGAGTAGTGTCACAATGCAACCTTATAGGCAATGCTAAGGAATGGTGGGTAGACACCGGAGCCACTCATCACATATGTGGTAACAATTGGATGTTTTCTGAGTATCAACCTATAGAAGATGATGAAGAACAACTCTTCACCGGAAATGCTTCATCTTCTAAGGTCATCAGTCGTAGAAAGGTGATACTGAAGTTGACAAGCGGAAAAAACCTTACTTTGAATGATGTGCTCCATGTACGAGATATCCGGAAGAATTTAGTTTCAGGATCCCTACTAAGTAGGAATGGTTTTAAGTTGATCTTTGTATCTGATTAATTTATACTTATTAAGAATGAGATGTTTGTAGGAAAGGGCTATCTTAATGATGGGCTCTTTAAGATGAATGTAATGACTATTGTACCCAAACTTAATAATAATAAGAGTATTTCTTCTTCTTATATGCCTGAGTCATTTAATATTTGGTACGAACGATTAGGACATGTTAATTATGATACCATTCGAAGGTTAATTAATTTAGAGTGTTTGCCTAAATGTGAGTTTAATCCTAATCATAGATGTGAAATATGTGTTGAGGCCAAGATGGCAAGGAAACCCTTTCATTCTATTGAAAGGAACACAAAACCTCTAGATTTAATTCACACTGATGTGTGTGATTTAAAATTTGTGCAAACTAGAGGTGGTAAAAAGTATTTTATTACTTTCATAGATGATAGCACCCGTTATTGCTATGTGTATTTGCTATGAAGCAAAGATGAAGCAATTGATATGTTTAAACACTTCAAAGCAGAAGTTGAGAATCAACTTGGTAGAAAGATTAAGGCTATAAGAAGCGATAGAGGAGGTGAATACGAATACCCTTTTGAACAAGTTTGTTTAGAAAATTGTATTATTCACCAAACTACTGCTCCTTATACGCCTTAATCCAATGGAATTGCAGAACGCAAGAATAGAACTTTGAAGGACATGATGAATGCCATGATGATTAGTTCTAGTTTACCGCAAAACTTGTGGGGGGAAGCCTTATTAACTGCAAATTATATTCTCAATAAGATGCCTCATAATAAAATCCACAATATTCCATATGAGTTATGGAAAGGTCACAAGCCTAACTATAAATACTTAGAGGTGTGGGGGTGCTTAAAAAAAGTAGCAGTTTCTAAACCTAAGAGGACTAAGTTAGGACCGAAAACCATTGATTGTGTATTCATTGGTTATGCACATAACAGTAGTGCATATCGTTTCCTTGTCCACAAATCAGAGGTTCCTGATATTGATGCCAACACTATTATAGAATCAAGGGATGCTATATTCTTTGAAAATATTTCCCCTACAAAATGAATAATGAATTGGTTTCACTAAAGAGGCTAAGAGAGTTTATTGGTGATGGGAATAAAGAAGTTAATTCAGATGAACCTAGACGAAGTAAGAGAGCTAGGATCTCTAAATCATTTGGACCTGATTATCTAACATATTTGTTAGAAAATGAGCCTCAAACATTTAAAGAAGCTATATCCTCTCCTGAATCTGCTTATTGGAAAGAAGCAATAAATAGTGAAATTAAATCCATCATGCAAAATCACACGTGGGAAGTAGTGGACTTGCCTCCTGGGAATAAACCCCTAGGATGTAAGTGGATCTTTAAGAAGAAATTAAAGGCTGATGGTTCAATTGACAAATACAAGGCAAGGCTTGTAGTTAAAGGATACAAGCAAAAGGAAGATGTTGATTTTTTCAACACATATTCACCAGTTACAAGAATTACGTCTATACGTATGCTATTGGCAATAGCAACTGTAAAGGGTCTTGAAGTACATCAAATAGATGTAAAAACAACATTCTTGAATGGTGAATTAGAGGAAGAGATCTATATGGAACAACCCGAGGGGTTCATTGCTCCCAGTCAAGAGAAAAAGGTTTGTTAGCTTATTAAATCTCTCTATGGATTAAAACAGGCACCTAAGCAATGGCATGAGAAATTTGACAGTGTAATGTTGTCAAATGGATTCAGGATAAATGAGTATGACAAATGTGTTTATGTCAAAGATACTCATAAAGGCTACGTTATAGTGTGTCTATACGTAGATGATATGCTCATAATGGGTAATAATAATGATATTATTAATACTACCAAATGGATGCTCACCCGAAGTTTTGATATGAAAGACATGGGTCTTGCAGATATTATATTAGGAATTAAGATTTCTAGAACATTTGATGGATTAATATTGTCTCAATCTCATTATGTTGAAAAAAAATACTTGATAGATTCAAGGAGTACAATATTAACCTAGCTAAGACACCATTGGAGGTGAATATTCATTTGATGAAAAATACGGGATTACGGGTGCTAGTTTTTCACAATAAGAATATTCACGTATAATAGGAAGTATCATGTATCTCATGAATTGCACGAGACCGGATATTGCTAATGCAGTTAACAGGCTTAGTCGCTATACCAGTAACCCTAATAGGGAACATTGGAAATCGATCATTCGAGTTCTAGGATATCTAAAGCACACCAAGAACTTTGGATTACACTACAAGAGATATCCAGCAGTGGTAGAAGGCTACACTGATGCAAATTGGATATCGGATTCCAGGAATTCTAAGTCTACTAGTAGATATGTGTTCACTCTTGGAAGTGGTGCAATATCTTGGAAATCATCTAAACAAACATGTATCGCAAGGTCAAAAATGGAGTCTTTAGATAAAGCTGGGGAAGAAGCTGAATGGCTTAGAGACTTCCTAGAAGATATCCCATGTTGGGAAAAACTTGTGCCACCCATACATATCCATTGTGATAGCCAGTCTGCAATTGGTAGGGCATGGAGTAAGATGTATAATGTTAAGTCTAGACATATTTGTCATAGACATAATACCATTAGAAGGTTGCTTTCTAGTGGAATTATCTCAATTGATTATGTGAGGTCAAAGGATAATATTGCGGATCCGCTTACAAAGGCATTAACTAGAAAGCAAGTAGAAAGTTCATCAAGGGGAATGGGCCTAAAGCCTATGGATATATAGAGTCGTCATGGTGGCAACCCAACCTAGTTGACTGGAGATCCCAAGATCTAGGTTCAATGGGAAAACTGAACTATGGATGACTCGGTGTTGCACCGAGGAATCTAATTTTTATCTACCCATTCCTCTGATGAAACAGTGCAAAGAAAGGATAAGGTTAAGCTATGCTTTTAATGATCCCTATAACTTAATATGTTTAATAAAAATATCTAAAGGATACAATAATTAGGAGATCACCTATGTGAGTGGGAAGGGGCCGCTTTTGTGAGAATTTTGAAGGTTGAATTCTCTAACACACTCACAGAACCAGGAGGTGTTCATGGCCAAAACGAACACAAATATGAGAACCGACTATGCTTGAAGGAAGCTGTGTGTTTTTTTTATTGTCTTAGTTTACACTAAACGGCTGATTGTTCAAGGCAGACCTGCCCACTGATTGGCCATTAAACTCGATAGAAATTCACTATGGAAAGTTCAAAGTCTCAAACTACTTATCCAAATGCAGTTTTCTTCACTTGTGCTCGGTTAGTTTAATTATGGAATGAAAGCTAATTTTATCTTTCATACAGGGAATTGACGCATTCCACGAAAAGATATTATTACTTTGTGGTAGGGTAATGTGAGAGATACTAATTTAAGCATAATTTGTTCATGCTTGTGATATATTATAATCTAGTGGGGGATTGTTAAATAGATTGTAATATATATAATATATATATATATATATATATATATATATATATATATATATATATATATATATAAGAGGGTGGCAGTTGACTTGGTTTCTTTTCATTTGAATTAATTTGAAAAGTCCTGATTGTTGTTTTTTTTATTTAAATTAATTTGAAAAGTCCTGCTTGCTGTTTCTTTTTATTTGAATTAATTTGAAAAGTCCTAATTGTTGGTATATGATCCAAGGAACACTTTGGTTCACGGGCTTGGTACCTGTTCGAAGGGACTTCATTAACTCTATAAATAACCCCCACCATCAACCGGAAAAATTAATTCGGAAATTCAGATTTTCCGAGAATTTCAATAGTTCTCTCTCTTCTCTCTCTCTACTTTTTCGATTCCTATATTCATAGTTGAGTACAAGTATAACGTTGCGTTCACTGGAATCCTATTAGATTAAAGTGCTGTATCTGATAAGAACGAAAATCCGTTCTATCTTGGAAGACGATTGTTCACAACCTTGAACACCGTGTGAGGGAGCAAAATCGTTTTAATGACACATCGTGAATTCGGTGGGTTCGGATAAATTATTTCCGGTATTCTATTATATTTCTATACTATACACCCAACAAAAATATAGTAGTAGTACTACTCTACAACCTCGAACTTTAATATCCATAAACTTCGTCAGATCATTATATCACATAATACTGCTTCATACGAAGCAGTAATGCAATAAAATCAGATATTGCACTTAATTATTTCAACTGAGCAGGAAAACGTGTCCAATATTTTCCGATCACAACTGCATTTTTTTTATAATTATAGATAATAGATATACAGATTGATTCCTACGTGGATCGTGAAAATCCATGTGAAAATCTAGAGCTAGTAGTAAGAAAAAAGGGCACAAAAAAACATTACATGAGCAAAAGTGAATACAGGAAAAAGAAAAGAAAGAAGAAAGGAAGACCAAAAAAAAAGAAAAGAAAGAAAAACCATTATGTCATCGAAAACGAATAAAAGAAGACTACAAGAAGGGGAAAAAAATTACGTAAGCCAAAACGAGTACAAGAAGAATCCAGAAATAAAGGAAGAAATAAAGCGAAAACGAATGGATGAAGCATACAGACCATGAAGCGCGTAAAGTTCAATGGTGAAAGGCATAATTAAACAGGGTTGCACGGGGACGGGGACGGGGACGGGGAAACGGGGACGGAACGAAACGCGGAAACGTCATTTGGTAAAAATTTAAGAAACGGAGACGTTAAGAAACGTTAATATATATATATATATATATATATATATATATATAATAGATTAAACTTATTAAAATTAAGAGAGAAAAATAAAAAATTTCTAAAATTAATTCTTATATTAATTAATTTTAATTATTAATAATTATTTTTTAATAAAAAATTAATTAAATATATTTTAAAATAAATTTTAAACTGAAAAGAAGTTCCCAACACAACACAGTGCGATGCTACATGTTGGTTGGTTGGTAATATGAAATGTAATATCAATATGGGTTAGACTTTTTAGCTAGCTTGCACTACACTAGTAATATCAATACGGGTTAGACTTTTTAGGTCGTAGGCTGGTAGCTAGCTATCACCTAATTTTTTCCACCTTCTGTTCGTCCAAAATTTTCTTTTATGGAAATGGAAAGCATTCGGAGGATGGTGGACGAAATGTTACAGGGGGCTGACTCCTAGCAGACAGCAGCTGCTCCCCCGTTTCCTTCCCCAGTTTTCGTCCCCGAACGTTTCCGAAACGCGAAACGTGGGTTGAGTAACGTTTCCGTGCATCACAGTAATTAAATCTCGTGTAATCTCCGGCGAATAGTAATTTGGCACAAGAATCGCAAGCGGTGAGACGGTGGGAACATTAGCCGCCTTCGTTTCAGAATTCAGACGCAACAAACAGAATTCAGCTGTTTATTTATCGTAGTTGTTATTTGGAAACCGAATATTTAGTACGCAGAAAACATTTGCGCAGTAAATATCGATTTTATCCTCTGCTTTATTTGAAAATTAAAAAAAAAAATTGGTACATCGGCAGTTTGTGCCGATTCTTTGGCCTGGTTTCGACAATAATTGCCGATCCCCTAGGCCAGTTTCGGTACAAATTGTCGAATTTATCGTCCGAAATTAATTTTTTTTTTATATATACATGCTGCATCGGCAGTTATTACCAATGGATGACCTAGTTTCGACAATAATTGCCGATATATTTCGGCCGAAATTAAAAAAAAAAATTTTTTTGATGCATCGGCAGTGTTTGCCAATGTCTTGGCCTGCTTTCGACAATAAGTGCCGATGGTCTGGGCCAGTTTCGGTAAAAATTGCCGAATATTATCCATAGTTTCGGCTAAAATCGCCGATGTTGATCGTGACTTTTTGTAAAAATCATCGATATGAAGGCCACTTTCGGTATTTGTTTTCCACGGAATAAAAATACGTTTTCTATATAACAATATCCTTATTTATTTATGGGGTAAAAGTAACAACAATTATACCAATTGCCGGCACTTCCCGCGGGAGCACGTGATAGAAATGTCTGGCCTATATATATATATATATATATATATATATATATATATAGACACACACACACATATTAATAACCGACCATCCGTTACAGACCACAAGGTCGCGGACGCTATATCTGCTCGCTGTTGCAGAATTACGCCGACTCCTTTTATCTTTTCCAAATCTCCAAAATTCTTATTAGGCCAGTTTCAGATATTTCATCCGCAGAGGTAGAGGAAGAGGATCAGATGGAGGCAGCAGGCGTACAAGGAATTGATCTCTTCAGTCCTTATAAGCTTGGCAAGTTCGATCTCTCTCACAGGATTGTCCTAGCACCAATGACACGATGCAGAGGTTTAAATGGAATGCTCAATGAAGCAATCACCAAGTACTATACCCAAAGAGCGACCCAAGGAGGCCTTCTCATTACCGAAGGCACTCATATCTCCCCTACAGCTCGCGGGTAATTTCTACGTACTAATTTCCACTCACTTCTTCATAGTATCATGTATTTTATTTTATTTTTATTAAAAAAATCTATAATGAGCTTCGAAGACAATTACTTGGTGTCACGGACTCACGGGGGATTGAAAAATATGATAGATTTATATTATTTTGAGATCGTGTAGGAAACTATTTTAAATATAATAATAACACAATAATTTATTTTTAGTATACAGCCAAACATTTATAAGAAACTCTATCAATAATTATATTAATAGTTTTCAACCAAATATCTCAAAAATTAATTTTCTTTTATTTTAAGATTATGAAGTATTTATATTAGTTGAAATGTTACAATAAAGAAGTATGCATTTTTTAAATTTCATAACTCTTTATTCTTGTATGTCCCTTTTTAAATTACATAACTCTTCATTCGAGTCAATACAACTCTTCAATTAAATTAATTAATTTTCAAAATTATAAGTATTTAAAGAATTACAATAAAGAATTATGTTCACTTTTAAAGTTCAGGACTCTTTATTTAAATTATCATAACTCTTTAATTAAATTAATTAATTTTTAAAATTATAAATTATTTAAAGAGTTACAATAAAGATATATACATTTTATTAAAATTTATGACGTTTAATTCAAATCATCGTAACTTTTTAATTAAATTATACACTCAAATATATTATATTATAAGGAATTCTAATACTCAAAACGGCATGAGATTACATAACATAAGATAATAGTAATAACAGTACAATTAATATTACATATAAAAATGATCATTTTGATGCTACCAGCGTTTTCCTATGGCATCATCCAGGTCATTATGACTCAACTTTTGGATGCAAGGATTTTGTATATTTAAGTCATGTCAGAACAATATAATATTGTTTGATGGACCTACCTAATATTAAAGTTGAATCGATTTATTTAGTTCATAATCCTGGCTTTATCCAATTTTTGACTAAGAAACGCTTTTAGTTTTAGTATTGATGTCTAATCTTGATTTTGACTGTTTAACATTCATTATATAAGGTTTCTGCATATTCCTGGAATCTACACCGATGAGCAAGTAGAGGCATGGAAGCCGGTAGTGGACTCTGTTCATTCAAAAGGTGCTCTTTTCTTTTGTCAATTGTGGCACGATGGTCGTGCTTCTCTTCCTGGTTAGTTTACTGAACCTATCCCCTTCCAAATATATTTTTTAATACATCATTACGTTAATTAATCATTTTTATTCTCGTAATTATTACTTAGGGCTTGTTTGGTATGGGGGTAATAGGGGTGGAAAAATTTCCCCTCTATTTTATACCTCTTATATTAAGTATTTAATAATAATAAATATATTTTTAATGAAATACCCATTTTAGATCGAATTAAGATCTAAAATGGGTATTTATTAGAATAAACATATTTAATTTTAAATAAATTATACAAGATATATAAAATATGGGGGTAATTTTTCCACCCCTATTACCCCCATACCAAACGAGCACTTAAAAGGAAAAATTGTAGGAGTAGAAATTATCCTTGATTTATGCGTTAAAATTGCGTGTAGCGTATCAGCCTGAGAATGGTGCACCGATATCATCAACCAACAAGCCAATTTCTAGTAAATGGAGAATTCGAACACCTGAAGGAAATTATGTCGAGTATGATTCATCAGCACAACCACGTGCCTTGTCAATAGATGAAATTCAATAAGTTGTTGAGGATTATCGTTATGCAGCCACGAATGCCATTCGAGCTGGTAAACCATTCAAATTAATCACCAATTGACATATATATATAGACACACACACACACACAGAGGGAGAGAGAGAGGCCAAATTTGTTTGAAATCATTCAAATTACCGGAAAACGATCGAGCACGGATGGTCACTTCTCATTTTTCACAGGTTTCGACGGCATTGAAATTCACTCCGCCCACGGCTACCTCATCGATCAACTCCTAAAAGACGGAATCAACGATCGAACAGATGCATACGGCGGCACACTCAACAACCGTCTCAAATTCCTAACAGAAATACTCCAATCCGTCGCCGCCGCCGTTGGAATCGATCGAGTAGCAGTAAGAATCTCACCAGCAATCGATTATTTAGACGCAACGGATTCCGATCAATCGAAGTTAGGTCTAGCAGTCGTTAAAAGGCTCAATGAAATCCAAGAACAGTTCCGTTCGAAGTTCACCTATCTACACGTCACGCAGCCGAGGTTTGCAGCCATGGTAGGAAAGGCAGGGAGGGAAGGTAACGAAGACGAAGATGCAAAGTGGTTGAGGAAATTGAGGAGTGCTTATGATGGGAGTTTTATGAGCAGTGGCGGTTATACCAAGGAGCTAGGTATGGTTGATGTCAAGGAAGGTTTTGCGGACTTGGTTGCTTTTGGACGTTTGTTTATTTCGAATCCTGATTTGGTCGAGAGGTTTAGGAATGATGCCCCGCTGAATGAGTACGATCGGTCTACCTTTTATACACACGATCCTGTTATTGGGTATACTGATTATCCTTCCCTGGATGAAGAGGGTAAGTCGGAGGCGAGTTAGGAATAGGATGATGGTCGGGTCACGGGTGCTGCCTGCTTGCCTGCCTACTGCGATGCTGCCTAACCCGAACCCACTTTAATTACATAGCAATTCGATTTTAATCCGATTAAAACCCGACCCATTTGACACCTTTAATGGTATAGATCCATTGGTCAAGTGTGGATTCTTGTACTTTCACGTGTTAAGTGGGTCTATTGGTCAATAAAAAAATAATTACTTAAAATAAAAAGTGGGCCTTCTAGTTTTCGATTAGCTACTCTATAAGCTTTCTTCATTAGACCCTAACGAAAGTAAGCATACTTAAAGAGTGGTTACTATTGGTGGTGTGTGGTGGATCATTTGGCTTTTTAAGCTAGACTTTATGCTCATTAATTGTTTAGTAAATTGTTTAATATAGCTCACACCCTCAAAAAGTTTAATAAAATTGGATTTTACAATCACAATTAATGGAACTTAGTTTATTCCTTAAGATGAGATTTATCTATTGACTTATCCTTGTTTGAAAAACTTTACGTGAACCCTAGGTTATCGTATGTGTAATAATGTTAACGCATGATTCCAATGGTATCGTACTTCACTATTCTTTTTACATGCATTCCACGTTGTCACATGTACTCCATATTATCGTACAACCACTATGTTATCATAAATTCTTGATGATATCCTATGTATAAAAGTATATCATATATCAATGTGCTTGGTATAGTATTGATTATTTGATTTATTTAGTATATGGCTTGTACTAATGTTATGCTTGAATCACTGTAATTATCTCAACTTTGTTTAGGGGAGCACATGACTATGTGCCAGTTTTTGCCATTAGCTTGTTGGGGGCTTGGACCCAAGATTTAGGGTAACTATTTTTGTCATACAATTTGAGTTATTTAAACCCTCTTTTCTAAATGACATTATGTTGTTGCACTTCATTATTTTAGTTTTATTGCAAAATATTAATTTAAACTCCATATGGTTGTTTAATATTCTCATCTAAATGGATTAGTTTTAAAAACCTTATATCTAGCACGAGAGGGGCGATGGTCACTTATATTAAGTGTGGCGTTAATAACTTTTATTAATTATTTTAATTTATGCAAATATGTATTTAAAACAAAAATTTTTTGTAGTAAAAAATAATTGCCAAACACATTTTTCCTCTGAGAAAAATGCCAAAGAAGACATCATGTGTCCCAGTTTGATTGTTAAGCTGATGGAAATCAAATGGTAGTCCAATAATCATAGTATTGCAGATTCTGTATGTTAGAAGGTGGTCAATAGCTAAGTCAGATAGCAATAGGAGTCAAGACTAGCTCCATTATTGGAGCATGAAAATTAAAAACTGAGAAGTCAGTTACCTAATGATAGTACTATCAAACTACTTACGAATGGGATGAAACACCACGGGCATTAGCAGACCAGACAACGGTAAACAAGATCATGAGGATGAAGCACAAGCTATACATGCTCTAAGATTATGACTTCGCTTTCTTTAGAATTACATAGCATAAAATGACCTACTCTTACAACTACGAATCTATAAAACAAGGAGTATTAATCAGATAATTTGGATACCTAGGTGGACAACTAACATGGTTTAGAAGTGAAAACCCCACAACATCTGTTTTCAGTATCCCAACTTTGTATCTACAATTAGACGGGCAATTTCTATCTAGTTATAGGAGAAACATCTGAGGAATTCGTAAAGATCAACAATATTTTCCTTATTTCAATTGGGCAAGCGATAACTACCTTAGTCTCTCAGATAAGATAAAAATGCAAGAATAGCCACCAAGAGATCAAGGGCCAAACCCTGAAGATATTGGTGATACACGGCAAAAGAGGCTGAATATGATAGAAGAGGAAGAAGCTTTTGGATTATACTCCATACATCTAGCTCCGTGGCAGCAATGAGGAGGCTGCAGAATTCCAATGAAAATAAGTGTACGGAGCATAATTTTCCAGACAACTCAATGAAAATGTAAGAGAAAGTACCTCGAGAATCCCCTTTCCTTCCATGACTTAATGAGCTCCTCAGATGCCTTCTCACCATATTTTATTGATTTTTTAATCTTGGGAACACAAGAGTCGCCATTGTCCAAAGTGGCACCCGACTGTCCAATTTTGGCAGAGGGAATGTCTTCTTCTATGCTGATAGAGTGGTTAGGGGAATCACAAGATGACAAGTGACTCATATATTTAACTAGATTCAAAGCATTAAGCACAAGTGGAATGACATCAATCTAAGTGCTTAATCTAGTATCCCAAGAAAATCTAGTTGTATTCCTCTCCTTTGACCCATACGTATCAAAAAGTTCTATGACTCCATTAAGAATCACAAAACTATTAGGTGAATCGTTATCAAACCTAGGTACAATTTATATATATAAATTTAAGTACAATTATATAATGACTTAACATGCATATAATCCTACATATGGTCTCTATGAGGAGGCAAGAACGAGATATATAATTTAACTTACCAGCATCTCATATATAAACGTTAGCAATTAAAACAGAGGTGAAGGACAATCTCATAAAACAAAGAAAATTATTATTACATCTCAAATCATGGTCTACGACTTCAATCCATTCCTTACAGCAACTAATTAGCCAATCATAATAAATTAATTAATTACACAAAAATATATTTCAGAACTAGAAGTAGAAAGAACTGAAAATACATATGGATGAAGTTTTCAACAATTCAGTTGGATGAATAATTAATTATTCTTCATCCAAGTTTTTTTTCCTTTTGCTTGATTTATTTTTTTCTTCTTTCGTCTCTTTTATCTCTCGCCTTTTTTTCTTCTCTCTCTCTCTCTCTCTTACGTTGTTTTCCCCTTTTTAGCATCTCTGCCTCCTTATCTTTTCTCTCTTCTCTTTCTCCCTTCTACCTGACACCTTCTCTTTTCTCTCTCTTTTCTGTTGTCCTTCTCCTCAGCATGTACGCTTGTCTCTCTCCCCTTTTTTTCTACAACCCTTTCTTTTCTCTGTCAGGTCTTCCTCTTTCCTTTTTCTGCCCTCTCTATCCGCCATCCTTTTCTTTCTTTCTTTTTTCCTTTTTCTTCCACCCATACCTATAAAATAAAATTAAGGGAAAAAAATAAATAATCTCATAACGTAAGCCCATCACTTTTCTATCATTTTAGTTCAAATAATTATATATATGAGATTGTTATCACTTACTTATTCTCCTATACTGTTTAAATAAAATACCAAAAGATAAAACTAAAAAGTATTCATTACTGTAGGAGGCAAGATTGCTAACACTTTCCCTTTGGTGAGCCTTATGTACTTTTGATGCAGATAGGAAAATTTTTATAGGAAGAAGTATTTCCGTAGGAATAAAAAATAAATTATTTCTATCTTTTATCTTTTTATCTTTTTCTTATCTTTATTAGTTAGATATGATTTATCTTTGTTAGTTAGATATGATTTATCTTTTAAGACCCATACACCAAGTATCATTGAATGAATATAAGTATCATAATAACTTCTCTCAATTTCCCAATTCAATTTCCTGTTTCTTTCCTAAGTTTTCAATCCCTTCTTCAATTCTTTCAACTTCACATTTATTTGGTATCAAAGCTCAAATTCAAGCCCCATCCTCCACAACAAACATAACCCATGATCAAATCGAAGCCTATTTGAGTCAATTACAACTAAAGGATTCTCCAAATTCAAAATCTGCACCCAAAATCATAACTTATTTTGTTTAGAAAATTTTTCAAACTAATATTTTACTAAAATTACCCTCTTTAAACCCATATATTAGATTATAATATATTAAATTATTAAATTAATTTATCTATCAAAAATATTAAATTATATTATTCCAAAAATTATTTTATTTTATTCCTCCCCATTTTCCATTTCCATTTCCTTTTTCTTTCTCCTTTTTCTTCTTATCCTCTTTTTTCCTTTAATTTTCCCATCAGGCCATTGGGAGGCGACACCCCCTTCCCCTTGCGTTGGGCCAATGACCCACTCCTTCCCTTCTCCTCCCTCTCCCACACGACAACTGCCCAACCTATCCCTCTTCTTATTCTTTTTCTTTCCTTCTCCCCCCGATAGGGCCAGCCCAGTCCCTCTTTCTTTTCTCCCCCTCTCACTCGTGCGCTGGCCGGCCTGCTCCCTTTTCTTTCTCCCTCACCCGGCCAACCTGACTTCATTTCTTCTTCTTCTTCTTCTTCTTCTTCTTCTTCTTCTTCTTCTTCTTCTTCTCTTCTTCTTCTTCTTCTTCTTCTCCTTCCTCAACCATCGACCTGCACACCATAGCTGGCCTGCTACAGCCACCGGCCACCACCTACTACTACACTTACTACCCTACTCCCTCTCCTTCTCTCTCCCATCCTTTTGTGATCATGATCCTTCGATGTGAACTAACCACACTCTAAGACCGTATTGTGATCCTGAATTGGAATTGGAAGAGAGAAGGATGGCCTTAGCGATTTCTTTAGGTTATTATGAATAATTGTATGAATAAGGATTACTTAATGATATAAGAAACAAATGGAAGTAAATAAGTATGTGGTTATCGTGCTTCTCGTGGTCACCTGGATTAAGACACTAATAATTAAAGTGGAAGACCTCGAGATCGGGAATTGTGGCTCTTTAGGGGTCGCTACACTAAAGACGTGGTTTACCCCCCTATTTTTCTGATCTTTGCTGGTGTGCCTTAGTGCCCCAACTAGGCCCTACATCTTACTCTATCTATCTCTATAGACCTATTTAGGGGCCATGCATACTTATAGATTAGATGTCCTTGTTAGTAGGGTACTGTGGAGCTTGTATACACCAATATGACCTAGGTACCTTCGTGTCCCTGGGTTGATGGTTGAAGGTTACTGAGTTGCTTATATGCACCAGTATGACCGGTGTACCTTTGTGTCTCCAGGTTCTTGATCTCCTCCTCGAGGTAAATAAATGAAACTGTTGTGCTAATTAAAAAGGAAAACACTAATTATGAAAGTGAAAGATGATTGAGTCTGGCCCAGATGGATTATATTAAGTGTACCGGTCCATCGGTTATAATAGTAACTCAGGAACACTTTGTCCTAAAAGATGTATATGTGTATCAGTCTACTGGATATAATTGTGGCCGAGGAGCGCTTTGCTCTAGAAGATGTATATGTGCATCGGTCCACTAGATATAATATTGGCCCAGAAGCGCTTTACCCTAGAAGATGTATATGTGTATTCTTGTCCATTGGCTACAGTAGTGGGGGTATCGAGTTCAATAAACCAAATATTGGATGTGAGTAAATCATAAATAAATACTAATCACTTACAGTCGAATACCATGTGAGTCGGGGCCAGACTGATCCACCGACAATAATAGTGGCTAGGAGCCTTCTGCCTTAGAGACCGGTCTACTGGTGAATAATAGTGGTAAGGTGTGTGTTACTCGATATATTTCTGATCCACCGGCTATAATAGTGGGGTTCCCGTACTTACATGGATATAATTCGAGAGATGAGGATTGAATAATAATATTCACTAATGGCTTAAGACCAAAGAGTACTATCATCATTACGATCTATTGTTATAATATAAGTCCAGCCTTGGTACTTGTCTCTCTTGATGAAATTGCTAAGTATGTTGATGTTGTGTTATACTTCTTTTGTTGTATGTGTGGTGTCGAATGATGTATTAGTCCGCATATCATCATTTTGTACTATGTATGTATCATGTGTTGCATGTGGGCCTATCTTTCAATTTGGTTTAAAGGGTTACTCGGTACTATAATACTGAAGGGTTTGATTTCTGGGCCCCTATCTATTCAATGGGCAATGTCCCCTACATGTCTATTGCAGGTGCCATCTCAAGAGGGCTTGGGTACAAGTGTAAGGATTATCCGAAAAATCCTCAGGGTATTCCTTCCATCTTTTCAATTCTTTGGTAAATGATTTTACTCTTATAACCACTCATTATGGGCTTATATCTTTTGTAACGAATTCAATGCGCTACTCTGTTTTAAATTGAATTTGTATAAATCATATTCTATCTCTTTTAGCCTTAGCACATAGTACCGGAACGGTAGGAGTAAATCGATCTAGTACTAAGTGTGGCGGTAATATCTCCAAAATTTATGGTGTTTGTTTTTCGCTTCTGCTATTTTCTTTTAATAAAATAAAATTTTTAAGTAGTGAAATTTGAGGGTGTTATAGTTATTGAGTGCCTGTTATGATTGTCGTAACTCTATCATTATATGAATATTTCAATTTCTATGCCATGTGTTGTGGTGATTTCTTTTATGTATTCCATGCGAGCTTTCCATATTGGTTAAGATGGGATTCGTGCTTTTGGTTTTAAACCTATACCAATCAACTAGTTAAGTGCTTAATAAGTCAAATGGTTCACTAGTCAATTAGCTACTCTTAAACCAATCACCTAGTTTTGTTATTTTGCTTGTTATGTTCGTTGTTATGGTTCCTAGAGCAGTTAATTTATTTGAGGAACCAATCAACAAGAAGATAGAAGCAACTTTGATAATTTTAAGCGTATTCCTTATGGTTTGATTATGAGTTTGACCTTGGTCTTTGACCTTAGCTTATGTACTCTACTGTATACTTTATCTTTCATATAGTGAACCTATAACTGACCTTAGCATAGACCTCTAACATGTATTAACCAATGCACTTAAGTTGAACTTTGAGTAATTAAACCTAAATAATTAAATTGAATTGATTAAGCATTTAGCTTAATGTCTAACCTTAGGCTTACTATGGAAATGAATTTTTGTGACCCTTATGGAAAAAGTGGTTTGATTTGGATCATTTGATTAGTTAGTTGTGTAATAGCCTGAATAAGTGGTGGACAGTGGAGACTTAAAATGATTGACATAACTACCCATATTAACAAGATATACCATCTTTTTAAGAAACATATTATTAAAGAACTCCATGGTTGAGTAACCTTAAGTTGGAGCAACATAACAATGGGTAGCCTCTTGAAAAAGTTTTCAAGATATGTGTGCGTTGATAAAAAAAACATTCAAAATGAGTCATATTAGTCTTTGGGGTTAATCATTGATCCCAAAAGTACTACATACGACTACCCACGTGCTTAGTATGGGGTTAGGGTGTTAAAGGTATGTTGGTGAATGTTGTCCCCCCTTTTTGATAATAACTTGAAATTGAATAAAACATTAATTACTTAAAGTGAAAAGTGACTTGAATTGGAAAAAAAAATATCGTGCCTCAAACTTAGGCTTACGAGTGCATAGTTAGATCTCAAGGCACTTATTCTCTATAGGTATTCCATATACCCTATAGATGAGACACATACTAAAAGATTAGGGTGTTGAGGTTTATTGCGGGCAATTGTTATGTCATATAGTTCTTCAGTTAAATTTGCTCTAGAATTGAGTGGATTTGATTTAGTAACACCTTTGTGGCGATCATTATCTTATATTACGGTATATAGTCTCTTAAGGATTTTACTGTCTTTGAATTGAAAGGAAAAAAAAAGATTAGCAGTCCACCATGGTATCTCTCTAATAACTAAATTATGGTTTTATTGGATAAATTTTGAGTTATGTTATAATCATGTTGAGTTTGGACCATTTTTAGAGCATGTTAGACTATTATCATATGTGAAAATATCGGATTATAATTGCCTATAAATGTTAGTATCACATGTGACTAGATGCATTATCCTTGTGTATGCATGGCTTGGTGTTAGCTAAGGTGGACCAAGTTGTTATATGAGTTGTATGTTTTCACGCATGAACTTATATCTTCATGCATGACTCTTGTTTTTGTGTGCTAAGTGTCTATGTGAGCATACCACCTCTTTAAAGGTATTGTGATTTACTAAGTATGAGGAAGTCCTGCTGATACTATAATTTTTAGATGAATACGTGTGCAACGTGCAATAGTTGGAGGACTCCTAGAGTCAGAATGGTTAGAGGAATAAGGGTCCCTACTTCTATAATTTGTATAATTGATTATAATTAGGATGAGTGTAAGGGTTATCTAGCATTCTTATTTTGGTGCTTAGTTCTAGATATTTTTTGGATTCTTATGTATCTAACTTGTATTTTGTCAAGCACTTCTACAAAGGTTATATTATTTGTAACTCTTTATTTATGCTATTATCTCTCTTTTGTTGTTTATTTGGTTTGTTGAATTATTTTAGCCCAAGCAACTAGAATAAAAAAAAAGAAATACTTAACTTATACTAAGTGTGGCAGTAATGCCATATATTTTACGATTATGTTTTTGCTAAAATAATTTTTTTGAGTAATAATAATAGGGATTTTAAAATAATACTAATAATTTTTATATTTTAAATGTGTGCAATGCTGTATTAAATGAATATGAACACTTAATGAAGTAAATGTTTAGTTATTTACATAATATAAAAAACTTATGATATTTTTTACTCCAATTCTATAAGAAATTTTATATTTTTACAATGACAAAATATTGTAGAAAAAATGTTAGAAATTGTGGGGAAAAAATGTAGTGGAGGGAGACTTAATGTCGTTGAACATCTTTTGCGATGAAATTGTTCTTGAAAAATATTTGGTGGCATATTCCCCTCAATTTTTTTGTTGGTAGATGTTTTTGTGACAACATTTTCAAATACCTAACAAATAGCAACAACACGATTGCAAAAAAAAAAATTTGAACAGTAATCTTCCTCCAAATTGATCAATGCTAAATAATGTGTGACAACATCTTATAGCAAACTATTAGTTGTCTATAACATGCCTAACACACTTTTTTTTTGGCATAATAGGTTGTCATATCTAATATTATGTTTTTTGTAATGAAAAATGGTGTAGCTTATATTTTTTTTATAGAAAAAATAAAAATAAAAACCTTGACGCGTCATTCCCCCCCCCCCCCCCACGTTCTTCATTTCCTCTCCTTTTAGTCTTTTCCTTTTTACTGGCCAAAACCTTATCCTCTTGATTCCTAGTAAAAGTTTGTACAATATTTATCATTTTGATTTTTTTTATTTTTTCTAATTTAACACCAATTACTGTTATTTTAATTTAATTTTAATTTTGTTGTGTTTTTTGTGATGTCCTCCATAGCTTAGTTTTGGCATTCTTTTACCTTTTTTTTTATTTTTTATTCAGGGTACTATTTTTGTTAATTTCCCTCCACAATTTTTTTAAGTTTTCATTTTTTTTGGTAGATTATTAAAATACCACGAAACCCTAATTTTAGGAAATTATGGCCAAATTAGAATTTATTAGGGAAATTAAGTAAATAAACTATTTTATTAAAATAAAGGGGATTAATTAAGGCAAATTAAGAGGAAAATAATAAATAATTTAATTAGGAAATGTTAGGGTGTTTTGCTAATTAAAATGGAACTTGGGAAAATTATTCAAAATAGCCCAAATTAATGTAAAAAGAAATTTAATTATTATTTTTCTAAATATTATTATTTTAAATAATTAAAAATACAAAAATATCTTAAACACTTAACCAACCTATTTTTCCTTTTTCTTTTTCTCTCCTTTTTCCCTTCTTTTTCTTTTTTCTTTCTTTTCCCTCCTTTCTCCCTTCTTTTTTCTCCTTCTCCCCCGATTTGGGCTAGCCTGCGCGGCCTAAGCTTCTCTTCTTTCCCCTTCTCCTTTGGCGCTACCCTGGCTCGCACACACTCCTTCCTGCCTCCCCATCGCCCTCCTGGTCGACTCTCTCCTTTTTTCTTTTCTTTCCTCCTTGGACCGCCTGGTCCAGCCCTTTCTCCTTCCTCCCCCTTGCGTAACTTACAACTTCGATCTACAACACGATTCTCATCAACAGCCACCAACCACAAATCAGACCATCATTTCCCTCTCTTCCCTGTCGTTTTCTTTCCTATTTTTGACCTGACCAACTCTTCTCCCTCTTCACGCATGCCTTCCCCTTTCCTTTTCTTTCCCTGACTAACAACTCCCCTCAGCCATGACAGACCTGCGTCGCCTGCCATTGCTGGCCGGTGGTCCTGCCTCACCTTCCCCCTCTTGTCCTCTTCCCCCTCTGTCATTTTCCCCTCCTTTCGGCCTATAAATACCCCATAAACAACCATAATCAAGCTCCTTTGTTTCACCACCAAGAAAACCCTCCTTTACGCAACCTCCTGATCAGCCGACCTCCCCGTCGCCTCTACCCATCTCCGCCGCCTGAGCTACCCACCGAACCTCTCCCTGCATCACCCTATACCAAACTACACCTCCCTCCGGCATTGATTTGCCCTACATGAGCTTAGGGATGGCAATGAGGCGGGTACGAATCGAGTACCCCTTATCTATACCCGAACCCAATAAGAAATTTTATAACTATATCTGTACCCGTACCCGCATGAATATTTGTTACTTCACCTATATCCGTATCCAATGGATACCTAATACCTGATAGATAATCTTTTTTTCCATCAAACCTGTTACCCGACGGATTAAAATTACCCATTTACCTGTTACCATTACCTATTAATCTATTTTTCTTACCCGTTTACCTATCAAAATTTTTAATTATACACAATTTACCTCCAAAATTATTTATTGAGATTAAAATGTATATAAAAAATAGAAAAAGCCAATAATTCACCAACTTATTAGCTAAAGTTGATAATGTCTCTTTAGCATAATAGAAAAACATAGTAAAATATTCCAACAACAATATTGTTTAAAAATAGTAGATAATGTCCAAGAAAAATTAAAAAACTAGTAGAACACAAATTACATTCATAAATCATGATAGGATGAACTTTTCAATCTACATCCTTCAATCTTCAGACTTTCATCATCATGCATCTACCTGGTATATAAAAACAGTAAAAATAAATAGTCAATATATATATTACTCCTTATCCCCCAAAAGAAGCACGCCAAGCGCCACGATAATATGATACTTCATAATCATTATTATCTAGAAAAAAAATAAAATCAATAGATAAAATAATACATATTTCATAATTAAACTAAAGTTTAATAATATAAACAAAATATCACCATTTTGACTCATCATTGCTGCCCAAAGTCAATCTTAACCACACATCAATGCTTCTAAAGTCTTTAGATGTAGCAGATTGCGGTGAGGAGTGATACACTGGCCGTTCATGCTAAAAGTAGATTATGAAGAAACTGTGGAGACAGAAATAGCAAGAATATCTCTATCCATGTTTTACAAAATTGAAAACTTAGTGTTTGTTTTCCACCATGAAAAAACATCAAAGTTCTTCATCCTTGGTATAACAGCCTCCTCCAAGTAATAGTCTAACTCGTTCTTTTGTGATGAATTAGTGATGCCATAGTTAGCTAACCACTTTTCATATATGTTTGCTCCTCTAGAACCCAAACTAGCACAACCACCATAGGAAATATGACTAGAAGTAGTTAAACCACAAGATATACTATTATTTCTCTCTATATGCTTTAGTTTCTCCTCATACTCATGAAATAATTCATAACATGTTCTACAAAATTTCTCTAACTCATCATAAGTGGAGTCCATATAAATCAAGGAATGATAACATGAATATTTTCAATTATCTTTTAGATTACATCCATTCCATCCCTAAAAATCAAATTAAGAATATCCGTAGCACAACGCATGTGAAAATATTTTCCATGCAACAAAAAACACTTAGCTTATAATCTCCTTCTCATCTCATCAGTCATAGCATCATTGGTAGTACAATTTTCGATAGTTAGTGTTGTGAGCTTTGTATCAATATTCCAATCCTCCAAAATAGTTAACAAAGCATCACAAAGAACTTTATCTGTGTGGAGAGTAGGAACATATATGAACCTTAACAAAGATAAAAGAAAATAAAAAATAAATGAAAATGAGAATAACACATTATCATATAGCATTAATATCGAAACTTAGAACTTGATGTGGATTAAATATTAAAAGTACCTGAGTATTTGACTTTATAAGTTCTATTGAGTATCAATCCAATGAGCTATTATAGCCATAAAACCCTTCTTTTGATTTTGAGCGGTTCACATGTTAGTAGTGATTGCAATCCAACTTTTATTACAATGTAATAGGGACATTGTTTTGTTTTTCTCAAACTCAAACATTTTAAGGATATCACTCTTTAATGTATTCCTCAAAATCAACTTAAAAGATGGTTTGAAAGTGGATACTCATGCATGACCACCATATTACACAAGTCTTGCCTTGAAACTTCTTGATTGAATTCAATGATCATTATCTTTCCCTTTCCTTTCCCCTTTTGAGTAAATTGCAACTTGTTGTAGCCTACTCCTCGTATAACCTTAAAACCTACACACTTCTTTATATGCTCATGCAAATGAGAAGTGCCATTTTTGGGATCCCCACTTAGACTTTTATTACAACCTCTACAAATGGCCTTCTTCTTCCCATTAGTTTCCACCGCATTAAAATGTTCCTATACAATAGAAGTTTTCTTTCTTTATTTTTTTTTACCTAGAGTAAGTTGTTGCACTTCTACATCTTCCTCTTCCTCATTTGTAGATGGATCAGTGGTATTGGGGTTACTAGCTGCAATGGATGAATATGGAGGTATTTGACTTGATGAATCGGTAGTACTAGCTCTAATAGCCATCCCTAAACCTAAAGAGAAAATTATATACTATGTTATATTAATTGGATTATATAATAAATCTTAAAATGCTAATATTATATAGAGCATCATAATTATTAAAGAAATAAATATTAGATTTTAAGTTTGAGATCATATCATCATTATACATAATATGATTATCGGCATTTATAAGGATAATACATTTAATAAGTTACAATATTTGTTATTTTACATTAATAATATAATGATGTCAAAAAAATCCTAATTCTACACATTTAGCTGCATAGTAATTCAACATTTGCAGCTTGAGATTATGGTTTTGTGTATACATAATATTTTTTTAACTATATAAATAATTATACAAAATTATACAATATGAAAATAAATATTTAAAAAATTGTAAATTGAGTAATGGAGATATCATTCTCCAAATTTTTATAGGTAAAATACGAAAAAATTAAGTAATAAACTTAAATGTTGCATTGATTTTTTATGTAATTCCATAGAGATGGTAATGTGTTTATCATGACAATATAGGAAATGCTGGTTAGTAAGCATAGATAATTATGGTCAATTCTTCATCAATCTTCTCTAACTTTTAAGAGGAAGTGACCAATTATAGGTAATCATTGATAAACATAATTAGTAATCATGAGATATCAGTCTCTTCATTAAAACAAGAAAAAGGTACAAGTGTCAAATAGGAAACAAATAAGCTGTAAAGAAGATTAATGTACCCATCAAACATCTAAGCAATAGATATGTGCATAACATTTAACATAAACTTGAAGAAGTATGCAAGTAAATAACTAAATTTGTGGATAAGTAATAAATACATAAACTTTAATAGATATTCTTAAACACAAAAGAAAAGGTACAAAATAATTTTCAAGAAAAGGTATATGATACTAAAATTACATATTATACTTAGAGATTACTCTTGATATGATTTATTAAAAAGACAGTGTTGTATAACTTAAGGTAATAAAAAATTACATACTATTAATGCCACATTAAAAATCATATAATCATCATGCTAAGAGCACGTTAAAAGAAATATAATGCCACATTCACCATACATGGATGAAATCCATGATAACTCAAAAACCAAGCAAGCAAACATCTTACCCACAAAAAATGCCATCTCAATAAAGAAACGCCACATAGCCTTCTCCACAAAGAATTCAAACAAAGCCATTTCAAAAAAGGATTAAAAAAACCACCTTGATAGAGGAAATAAACACGTAGGGCCATCACGGCCAAGAAAGTTAATATATGGCAACCATGGCTAGGAAACCCAACACATGATCATCACGGCTAATAAGGTCAACATACAGCCATCAAGGTAGGGAAACTTAACATAAGGCCAACACCACTAGAAAATTAAATGCATAGCCATCTTGTCAAAGGAAATGCATCACCATCACACCAACCATAGTAATGCTCTTAAGGCCAAACACATATGCAGGAACCAAATCCATCCTGAAGTAACAAACGCTAAAGTTATATACTCAATAAAAACAATCCATAACAATGAAAATAAAATGGATCAGATTAATGAAGAGCAATGCATTAATCGATGCTTCCTTGTTAGTTTCTATTTTTAAAGACAAATGGGGCATAAAAATAAAAATTCTACATTAAGGAAAGAGTAGCATCAGTAGAGATACACAAATACTCTAGCCTCTCAATAGTAACTTAATTATGTCCAATTTATTTGTGTTCATACAATCTCTCTCTCGAAGCCTACCAACAAAATAATTGGGGGATCAAAATACATATGCAACAAACACAACAGGTACTAGGAATGGAAAATACGTACTTGGCAGGCTCAGACCCCACAACTTCACAAAGCTTATACAATTGATTCGCAACCATGCACCTAACACGCCATGATTTGTCCTGCTCAAACAACAAATAACTGTTAGTTTATTAGAGATGCCAAAATTAGCAATGAAAAAAAGTGTAAGTATATTTAGGAGATGAGATCATAATACTTCCACAAATAACAAAGAGTCATTACTAATTAAAGTAGAGAAAAAAATACCCTCGATAGTCAAATAGTCGATAGATTAAACTTAGAAGGAAGAGGGCAGAGGGAGACTGGGAGACCTCAGACCTCATCTAATGTCTTCGGACTTCGGCACCATGCAACGATATGTGGCTGGTGAGATGGAGTGGACATGGCGACAGGAAGAAGGAAATGAACAGTTGATGATAGAAGAGACTCACCGGTCGACGGGATGAAGATGAAGACGAAACTGGAAACCCTCAACGGCTTGAGTCACTCGACAGGCGAAGAGAAAGACAGAACATAGCACAGAAGATAAGAGTTTGTGCTTGTCAAGCGTCGAAGAGCTAACAAATAGGGCACAGGGAATAACCGAACTGGTCTAATTGTCCAAATAGGGAACAACCCCTCGGCGGCTCAGCACTCGATTTGAATGTGTTAGAATTTTAAGGTTTTTATTTAATTTATATTTTTAACCTTATCATATGTATTTTTATTTTATTTAAATGAAGGTTAAAATAGTATTTTGTTATATATAAATGGATACGGGTATGGATATGGGTACATAAGCTGATACATATTTGGATACCCTTTTCTATATCCATACCCAAACCCGACGGATTTTTAAAACTCCCCTTCGTATCCATATCCGAATCCGTTTGGATACCCGACGAATATTATCTGTTGGGTTTCGGATAAAATCCACCCAATTGTCTTTCTTACATGAGCCACCCCAGCCATGAAAAGTTCACCTCCCAATCAGCCCACCTCGACAACTATCGTCCTTCACACCACCATCCGCTGCCGATTTTGCTACAACAAACACCCCCTCTACCCTCTAAAACAACCAGGGAGCTTCCTCTACCTCCCCACACTCCCTTTTTTCCCTGCCTCTCTCTCCTTCTCCCTTCTCCTCCCTCCACCACCTTTAGCTACCACACCCACTACCGTGCACCACCCCCTTTGGCTGCAACACCACCTCCATTCCATACCTCTCCACCTAAGGCACCCGCCAACAACTCAATTCCCCATCATTCCCTCTCTTCTAGCTTAGACAACCATGTCTTGACCTCCCTTCTCCTTCCACCGTCGTGCGCTATAGCCGGTGCCACCACTATCCTTAGGTGGTACCCCAACCTCCTCAACCCCTAAACTCTTTTATGCAAGTGTTATAAATTTTTAGTAGTATTAACAGTATTATTCTTAATATCATCATCATCATCATCATTATTACCTTTATCACTATTATTATTTAACCTAACTTTAGAATATTTCTAACTAATAATAATAATAATAATAATAATAATAATAATAATATTATTATTATTAATGGTCTACAACTATAGTATTATTATGATTATCATCATCATCATCATCATAATCATCATCATCATCATTATTATTATTATTATTATTATTATTATTATTATTCTTACTATTATTATTAATGCTAAATTTGGCCTATTATCACTTTTATTATTATTATAAATATATGAACCCTTATATTACTATTACCATTTCAATTATTATTATTAATAGTATTATTCTTAACATTATTATTATTATTACTATTGTTATTATTATTATTATGATTACCATCACTATTATTATGCTTGACCATATTATCACTAAGGTTACTACTATTATGATTATTAGGACCCTTGTTAGTATTATTATTAAGATTAGAACTATTATTAATATTTCTCTTATTATTATTACTACTACTACTTTGTCATTATTGTTTATATTACCTATGTCATTAACATTACTACTACTAGCAATATTATTATTACTAGCATTATTATTATTATTATCATTATTATCACTACTTTAGTATTACTAATATCACTATTATTATTACTAAGATTTGGGTTGTTATTAGTATTATCACTACAACTATTACTATTATTATTATTTTTATTATTATTATTAAAGCTATTATCTTTAATAATATAAATATTGCTATTAATACTTTAACATGAACCAATGTACCTTCTAAGACCTATTTTGATTAGTAATGACATGGTCAGCTACTTTGAGAATAATAACCCTACTTTTTATTTATAAAACAACTATTACTATTATTAACCCTAATAGTAGTCCATGATAAGGGTACGGTAGGAAATGATGGTAATTTTGGTAAGAGGGAGGTTAACCCTTAGTATTTTTCTCTTATAGGTGAATTAAGTTAAAACCCTAAGGAGGCGTAGGAGAGTGCTCCAAGCCCGGTGTTGTTTTATGTAAGGATATGGTTAAGGCTTTTATGTGTAAGAGTGTGCTATGTGTGTTGGTTTGATGTGTATGCTTTATATTTTATATTATCGTGTTCTTGTAGCATAGCTTGCTAAGCATTGAGCTAAGGTAAGTTGCATGTGTTTTTGATATGTGTAATGTGATGTTATTAATTGTACTTAAATTGTGCTTATGTAATACTACCCCTTATAACATGCATGATAGGAGGTCCTAAGTAGTATGATGTGGTTGTGAGAGAAATTGAAAAGAATGAGGAAAGTGATTTGACTAGAAAATAATAATGATTGCCTAATTATCTTATGACTTGTGGGGGGGATAAAAAGAGGAATAATGGGAATAAAATTAAGGAAATGCATCAATACATGGATGGAAAGTCTAGGGTTTGCATGAGATGGTTAGCTTTTGTATGGGGATGAATTTTATGTGGGAAAATTTGATTTGAGGATCGATTAAGGTAAGTGAAGAATTGTTAGGGTGATTGGAGTCCGTATGTGAAAAAAAATATGTGGGTTGATGTAAGGATGCATGGGAGCATTGACTAGGGTTTTGGGAGAAAACCCTAAGTGAGAGAAATGTGTAAGGGAGGAAAAATGAATGGAAATGGTTAGAATGAGGATAAAAGATGGAAGGGGTGTCACATGGAGGAAAAGTGAGTCAAGTGAGAAGAATGTATTTGGGTGTTGAGTGAGTAGCATAAAAGAAAGGAGAAGTACTAAGGTTTTCGGTAGGGATGGCAATGGGTCTCGAACCCGACCCATACCTACTAGACCCGCCTTATTCTTAGAGGGTCTAGGTCCATGATTTTTGGACCCGACAGGTCTGGGTCCATATATACCTTAAAGAGTCTGGGTCTGGGTCTAGTTCTAGACCTATACCCGACCTATCATACCCGTTTAATATACATATGTGTGTTTATATATATATATATACATATACATATATAAATACATACTAATATTATGTTTGTCATTATTGTTTTAATCTTATTTGAACTCCTTATTTATTTATTTTTAATTTTATTTTTGTATATTTACTTTATAAACAATCCGCACAACATTGTATTCTAAAAGTATTAAAATAATATTTGAAAAGGTAATATAACTATTTTAATATATTTATTTTTTCACTTAGATGATTTTTTAAATAAAAAAAATATATTAAGTTATATAAAACATAAATATATTTGTATTAGCATAGATTATTAATTATTTTTTCCAAAAATAACCGGACCCATTTAGGACTCGTTTATGACCCATTTACCCACTAGACCCAATTGATTTGGGTTTGGATCTGAACTTTTGAGACCCGACGGGTTTGGATCGGGTCTGGATCTAGGTAATATAAAAGGTTCTGGGTCTGGGTATGGCTGGACCCTACCTAGACCCGACCCATTGCCATCCCTAGTTTTTGGGGAGCTAACTAGGGCTTTTGGTGATCATGTATGGGAGTTAGATAGTGAGGTTATAATGTCAAGTGTGGATTGAGGGAAGTGATGATTTTGGTAATAAAGAAGAGTTTTTGGTTCATGGTGAGTGGAAAAAAATGGAAGAAAGTCTTGGATCATAGGTTGTGTTGGATATGTATAATGTGGAAGATGTGATGGTAAGTAAGAGTGATGAACTAATGACATCGTATAGGGAAAGAGAGGTGCTAGAGTTTTGGGATGGCCAACTAGGGTCTTGTGGCCACATGTATTATATGGGAATTAAAATGTGGTGCTTGGGGATGAATCGAATGAGGTGATAAATTGAAGGAGTATGAGTTGTATGGGATAGAGGTAGGTTGGGCCATATAGGCCAAATTAGGGTTTTCCCGAAAGAAAACCCTAGAGAGTGATATTAAGTTAATTCAGATATATGGAAAGTGGGCCTCAAAGTTAAGTATTCATGGTAATGAGGAAAGAGTGGGAAAGGATATTTGGATTTATTAAAGGAAGTAGAAGTCCCAAGATATGGGACAGGAGTTCGAAAAGTCGAGTAGGTCGTGCATGTCTAGTCGGGGATGTGTATGGAATAAGATACAATTAAACACTAAGCACTTAAAGTGAACGATTATCGAGCCAGGGCTCAGTGAGGTTATATATTCTCCGGTCCACCAGCTATAATGGTGGTCAGGTACTTTTTACCTTGCTGAGTCATTTTTCGGTCCACAGGCTATAATAGTGGTTAGGGGCGTTTTGTCTTTTTGAGTGTTTTCGGTCCACCAGCTATAATAGTGGGGGATTCCAAGCTCGATAAACCAAACCTTGTATGGTAATAAGTCATGAAAAAAATACTATTTACTTATAGTGGAAAACCTCGTGAGTTAGGGCCAGTGAGGTTATATATTTTTCAGTCCACCGATAATAATAGCGATTAGGTGTGTTCTTCCCTGTGGAGTGTTTCTGTTTTACTGGTTATAATAGTGGGGTTCATGTACTTATGTGGAATTAATATGAGAAATGTGTGAACCAGAAGTATAAGACATGGAAAGATACTAATTATTTATAGCGGAACACCATGTGAGTTAGTGCGAGTGAGGTTATATATGTATTTTCCAGTCCACCAGCTATGATAGTGTTCAGGTGCATTCTTCGCTGTCAAGTGTTTCCGGTCCACCAGCTATAATAGTAGGGTTCCCGTACTCTCATGAAATTAATATAAAAGAGGTGTAAGATAAATTATTAATATAAGTCTGACCTGATCTTCTAAATTTGAATTATTACCTTGTACGCCTTACGTGTTTATCTTCTTGCATGGCCTTCTTGCTGGTCTTATATATAGGTGACCTTGCTTAGTACATAGCATACTGACTACCCATTTTATGGGTGCTGCTCATTCCTACGAGCAGAGGGCCCACCTGAGTTTGTGTAGGTAGAAGATGTTATCTTTGATGCCTATGATACTTATGAGGCATTGGGTAGGGCTGAGAGTTGAGCTTGGACTTGGCCTAGGGACCAAGAGCGTTGTGGCCAAAATCTCCTTTTCATTTCATTTCATTTACCCTGTATCGTTTTATCTTTATCCTGTTTTATCGTACCATACTTTCTATTTCTTTGGGAACTTTAACTATGTACTCCTTTGGATTGTAAACCTTTTTGCATGAACTCTGATTTCCATATTAAGAGCTTTCTAGTTCTTTTTTTTTTTAATTCTTGTTTTAAGTTTAATCAATGGTTGATGGTAACTTTCCTTTAGCCTTGTGGTTAATACGAGACTGGCTAGGGACCAGACTTGTGCTAATCACGATAATAATATCCTCAAAATTCATAGTTTTATTTTCCTTGCTTCTACTATATCTTTTAATAAAACAAAATTTTTCAGCAGTGAATTTTGGGGTGTAACAATTATAACATCCACCATTGAAGCTGCTATATATGGTTAAAGAATATGTTGATGAATCGCTACCTATTCTGCCTCTGTTGTTGTTGTCGTCTATCACCCTTGTCACCCAATCTTAGTTTATAATTTTTAATTTCTTTCTACTGTTATTGAATTATATGCATATGTATATTTATGTATATATGCATGTGTGTATAATAATTATGTTAATTGGTTAATTAATTTATGATTGGTTGTTTGTGATAAAAAAGGTATATTTTGCGATTATTTGTTATAACAATTTAGTGCACATAATAACTAGTTTGTGGTTGTTATTATGATTATTTTTTTGGTTATTGTCATCATTTTTGTGAGTTGTTGAAAATTTAAGATAAATATTTAAGTTTTTGGATATTAGTGTCCAAAATTGTTAATGAATATGTTAGTTGTTGGATTATGTGTTGATGTATATTGTTGTTTCTATGATATTGGCAATGTTAGTGTATTGATTGTATGTTGATATATATAATTGTGTGAAACATGTTTTATTTGTGAGTATGTATATTATAACGCTCTAAAATTTCACAACATTTGTTTTTGCATGGTTATCCTTTGACTAGTAATCTAAATAAATTCTTAAATATTTTTTTCAATTATTTTATGGCTTTCCTTTTCGTTAAAATTATCCTAAACCTAATTATTCTTTTCTAATATATTTTCTACATGGTTCCTTGAACTATACAAACTAAACCTAAAACTAAAATAAAATATTCTTACCCTAACCTACCATTTTTACCCCTACTTACCCCTTTGTGTGCCCTATTTCTCTCCCTCAATAACTCTCCATGTCTTTTCCTTGCCTCACGTAACACACCCTTACCCTTTGCATGTCGAACCACCCCCTTGATCATCCCTATCACCCTACCCTTCTCTACTGTGACATGCCCCATCACCATCACCATATATATATATATATGTTGTATGCATACACCCATGCACCTCTCTCTCTCCCTTCATTGTTTGAGCCAAAATGCCTTTCCTTTCCCCTGATCGATTTTTCCCCTCCAACCACCATCTCAACCAAACATATCCTCGTAGCTTCCTCTGCTCCCTTCTATTTTTGTTCCACCCATGCTCGTGCATAAACCCTTCCTCTACAACCTCAGAAAACACAGCCTCACAAAACCACACCCAACTCCCTATCTTTTGGCTCCTTTTGGTTTCATTTCCTTTTAAATCTACACCGAACACCATCCCATGCCTTTGTCCATATTAGCCAACCATCGAGACCCCATTTCCTCCTTATCTTCTTCTTCCTGCTCTATTCTCTCTTGCGTCACTCCTTCGACACCATCATTGTCATCAACCACCATCACCAATGACGCCACCAACAACCCTCACAACCAGATTCAATGCTCTCTCTTTTCTTAATTTGTTTGGTTTTGCAGAAACCACCACCAACACCCCAACCCTTTCTCCCCTCCATTTTCATGCATCGCTAACACCACCATCGTAGTAGAACTATTGTCGGCCTCCTCTTCTTCTCCTTATTTTCTTCTTCTTCCTTCTCCCCTACCGCACCCTGATTTTCTTTCTCTTCTTTCCCTATGGCAGCTTCCTTCATTCCCTTAACCGTGAGTGCTTCTTTCTACAACATTACTCTAGGTAATAGTAGAAATTGTCATTGAATCCCCATCCTTTTGACATCTCCCTCTGTAGCCAACCACCTACCTTCGATCCTCTCTGTCGCTACCACCACATTAGCCACTACATCCATAGCACCATTCCTTGCATTGCACCTCACTGTTTCATCTTTCCCCATCACAACCCTTGTCCCACTACACCACCCACGACCACCAACCATTGAGCCTAATGCCACCATCTCCACCCATGCCTCACCCTCAACCATAGCCTTCCACCCAACACTAGGCCCTATCTCCCATGACCTCACCACCACCACCACTATCACCGATAGCTGTCACTTGCATCAGTATTAGCTTTAAAGCTAATCCTCCATTCCTTCATGCATGCAGGGTGAGAAATTTTTCTTAAAATTTTAGTTACCTATTTTAAAATATATTGGTAATTTTAGAAAATAGATATTTTATTATTATAATTATTATTTTATTAGTTAAATATTAATTTGGTAATTGTATTATTATTTTTAGTTACAAAAGTTTGATTGGTAGGCCTTGTAATAGAATACCACTAGGTTGCGTGTTTGCTAGAATTCTAGTAACTTTTATAATTCACTAAAATGGTAAATTTTGTATGATAGCACATTAGGGATTTAATTGTAAATCATGTTAAGTATCTTTGTTATATGGAAACCTTATATTCTCCTAAAATGTCAAACATCGTATGATAGCACGTGAAGATTTTTGTATCTAAAATATATTATGCATGATTCGTTATGTCATCATTATGTGTTATTTATTGTATCATGAAAGTATATAAAAAGTGCATGTTATTATATATAAAATATTTTGAGTACAAAAGTATGGTAAAGTGATTTTTATGATTATATATGACATGTACGTGAAAAATGATAGGATGGTCATGTTTAGATAAATTTATGGAATAATAATTGTGGATGTGTTCCCTAGGGAAAATTTGGTCATTTTATATATGATATGATATTTAGTCTGACAATCATGTCTAATGTATATTATATGTTATTGAGAATGAGATTATGCTATCACTAATGTATTAGATACACATGTTAGGATTTTATATGCAAAATTTTGAATAAGGATAAATTGGCTATTTAGCTTATCTAATAAATTAATCTGCGTGATAAATTAATTTTAATTATTATGTTTTAGCCTTTTTATGACAAGTTAATAACTATAATATATTTAGTAATTATAGATGATGTTAATGTGGTAATTTTGACCTCAGAGGAATTTTGGTCATTTTCGTCTTAATGCGTCTAAATATGAGTAATTAAGTCTAGGATGACTTAGTATATTTTTATAATTGACCTTGGTAATGATTGTGTTAACGGTTGTCTCGGAATAATTAAAAATGAGTAAAATGATTAATTATGGGAATTTTGTATGTAAAACCCCCAAAATTACTATTGAAAATTTTTATTTTAATTAAAAATTTACAAAAGCAAAAAGGGAAATATTTTGGGGATACTACCGCCACACTTAATACTAGATTGGTTTTCTCCTACCGTTCCAGTACCAAGTGCTAAGACTAAAAAGGAACATAACACAATTTATACAAATTTAGACTTTCATTTAAATCATAGTAGTGCGTTAAAAACATTAAAAAAGATAAAGCCCACTATTAGTGGTTATAAGAGTGAAATCATTAAACAAAGAAATAAAAGTTAAAAGAGAAACCCTTAAAAGCTTCGTGGACAATCCTTGTGTGTTTACCCGATAATAGCTTGAATAGCTCCTGCAACTATCCTGCAAGAGACACCACCCATTGAATAGGCAGGAGACCACAAATGGAACCCTTCAGTACTATGATACTGAGTAATCATTTATACCAAATGGTAAGGTAGGACCCGTGTGCAACACATCATACATAGATGATGATGTAAAAACAACAACATACACGAGCATAGGGAAAAGCACAATAAACATAAGAGACAATACACAATGCAACACCACATATAATAGGAAATGCATAACACAATGTCTATGTACTTAGCAATTCCATCACTTACCAAGAGTGATAGGCACTAAGGACACACTTATATTATATCAATAGATTGCAAAGGTAAAATCAATGATTTTGGTTTTAAGCCATTAATTAAACATTATTCAATATCATCTTTCTAATTATATCCATGTGAGTATGGGAACTCCACTATTATAGCTCATGGATAGGAAACACCCAGGGCAGGACACTCATGTTCACTATTATTCGCCAGTGGATCAGTCTCTCGGGCAAAGTGCTTCTGGCCACTATTCTTACCGGTGGATCGGTATGACCCCAACTCACGTAGTATTCCACTATAAATGATGAGTGTCTTTCCCATGATTCATTTTCATCCAATGTTTGCTTTATTGAGCTTGAGATCCCCCACTATTATAGTCGGTGAAGCAAAAATACCCAAGACAGATTGCACCTGGTCACTATTATTTTCCTGTGGATCATCTCCAGGACACAATGCACCTAGCCACTATTTTTGCTCGTGAAATAGTCTGGGCCCGACACCATAATCTTACACTTTACATGATTAGTATTTTCCATTTATTTAACATAATAGGTTAATTTATTTAACTCAGGGGGGAGATCACAAACTCGGAGATAAAAAAGTACACTGATTATACTAGTGTATACATTTAACATAGTATCCTCCAACCATCAACCTAGGGACGCAATAGTACCCTGGTCGCACTGGTGCATGAGGACATATAGCACCCTACCGACAAGGATACCTAATCTATAAGTATGCATACCCCTAAATAGGTTCGTAGAGCGAGATAGAGTAAGATGTAAGGCCTGGCTGAAACACTAAGGCACACTAGTAAAAAATAGAACAATTGTGGGCTAAACTACGTCTTTAGGGTAGCGACCCCTAAAGAGCCACCATTTACAATCTCAAGGTCTTTCACTTTAATTATTAGTGTCTTAATTAACATGACCACGAAAAACACATCAATCACATACTTAATCATTTCCACATGTTAGTATTATTAATAAGTAATCCTTATTCGCATTATTGTCCATGTTAACTTAAATAAACCACTAAAGCCATCCTTTTATCATCCATTTCCATTTTAGAATTCATTTCCATTTATTCACATGCCATACATGGTTATCATATGATAATTGTAATAGTGGTCATAGATACAAGTAGTCTTCATCGAAGGATCATGACACTTAAACCCTAACATGTACTTCTAACACATTCAACACACATTTCCATGTATAATTAATAATTAAGGCACCTCTTGCATGGTTACGAAATAACATTGCATCATACCCTTAATTATCCATTCAACCCTATGTCATGCCATATCCTTGTGATATGAACCGATTTACCCAAATACCCTTATCCTTATAATATACCGGGGTTATACTTAAAAAAGAGATACTAAAGTCATAAACCCTTATCCTATTAGTTAATATTACTTATGTCTTATTATGGAGGCTTATTTAATCATTTATCATCTTATATCAATTTTACCGATTTACCCATTTATTTTTACAAAAATTACCAAAATACCCCTCTTGTTTGTATGGTTACCAAATTATCCATTTTTACTTGCTAAATTATCAGATTACCCTTCATACTTGTATAATTACCAACATACCTATTCGTATTTTTTAAACTACCAAATTAACCTTCCATAATTATTAAATTACTAACTTTACCCCTCATATTTGTTAAATTACCAAATTACCCTTCCGATT
This sequence comes from Tamarix chinensis, assembly GCA_030549775.1. NCBI lineage: Eukaryota > Viridiplantae > Streptophyta > Magnoliopsida > Caryophyllales > Tamaricaceae > Tamarix > Tamarix chinensis. The sequence continues at coordinate 111,967,884 of CM060174.1, forward strand.
TGTTAAATTACAAAATTTCTCTTTATACTTGTTAAAATTACCAAATTGCCCTATTGATTAGTTAAATTACCAAATTTCCCTTCATACTTATTAAAATTACTAAATTACCCTTTTGTGTCAAATTACCAAAATACCCTTCTTACTTATTAATTAACCATTTATTCCTTTACTTATAAAATTACCAAGTTATCCTTCTTTTATGCCAAATTATCAAAATACCCTTCTTACTTATTAATTTACCATTTTACTTCCTTATGTTTATAAAATTATCAAGTCATCCCTTTTTATGCCAAAATTACCACAATATCCTTATTTAATTAATTTACCAAAATACCTTTTCACTCACAACCATTACCAAGTTATCCCATTTTCCATGTAAAAATACTAAAATGCCCTTTTTACTTATTAAATTACCGTATTACCCCTTTTATTCATATAAATTACCAATTTACTCTTCTTATGCCAAATTTACTAAAATACCATTACCACATAAAACACTAACTCCTTTGGTCCATATACATCATCTAACACAACCAACTATTATTATCTATTATTAATACTCATTATCACCTACCATACATGTTTATTTAGGCCACACCTTTTGCACAAGTAAAATTACTAAAATTCCCCTATGAATCATATCAACATCATATATGCTACAAATGACCACATTATCTTATCATATCATATACATGCATTCAACATTATTATTAATAATAAGGCTCCTTCTTTAACTATCATTTCTACACATGACACATAATATGACATGCTTTTCATCTTATCTACCAACATATGCTACAAATTATAATATACTTAACGTCACATAATATGGATACAACATAATCAAAAACCCTAATGTGCTAACATACGTATATCCTTATATTATAGTAGGGTACAATGGTTACCTTATTTCCAACAATAATAAAACCTTACTAGTACCCCTATTAAAAGTTTAAGCCGTGATTAGAAAAATTTGTACCTAAAAATAATATCAAAACTAGCATATTAGTAGAAGAAAACTAAAAGAATAATTTTTTTAATCAAAAGGCTTAATTAATACATATTAATACCAACTATTTTTATACCTCAAAAATTAGTAATATTTGCTCAAGGAGATGCAACAGACTAAAGCTGCATGGGAGTGTGAGCTACATGCACATAATAAGGAAGGAATAAGGGTTGAAGAGGGGAGGGGAGAAAGGGGGAGAGGGTTGGTGCAGGTAAGGGGTTTGGGAGTTTGGTTGAGGGCTTGTGGAGGGGAGTGAAGGTGGTGGGTGGATACAAGGAGATAGTAGGGGTGTAGGTGGTGGTCGGTAGGGATGGCAATGGGGTGGGTCAGGGATGGGGACCACATCCTAATCCTTGAACCCAATAAAAATAAAAATCCTCGATACTTAATTTTTTTTATATTGGGGATTCCCCGACCCAATTCCCACGGGGATTAAATCCCCATATTTGACCTGATCTCTAATCTATTTTCCATCCCTGGTTTATTCACTGACCTTGAAACCTGACCCAATCTCTGAAATCTGACTTTATACTCGATCCTCGATCCCATCCCCGATCCTCAAGACTTTTTTTATATTATACTTTTAATCTATATTCTATAAAAAATTTATAATCACTCACGCATGGGCTACCTTTGATGTAAGATTTCTTTGGTTAAATATGCACTTTCTAATCGTTTTATTCATGATGAAGCTAATAAGAATATTAATCTTGTTTGAGATACTTTGGGAGTTATATATGATTATACGTGAGGGTATATGAGTAGCTTAGAGAAGTCTATAGTGGTTTATGACAATACTGAAGGATCATCCTCTATTATTAGTGGGGCAAAGAAAGATGTTGGTTTTGGAAGGATGGAATTCAAGCAATTTATTAGACAATCTGACATGCAACTACCGTCAAAATCTAAGTTGGATAGTTACTTGGAGGAGAGGGTATTCATTTGTTGAATATTCTTTTAGTACTCTGGAATGTTGGAAAGAAAATATTCTTAAGTTTTGTATTTTGCCTCAAATGGCTTGACATATTCTTTCAAAACCTATCACCACCATTGCTTCATAATTTACTTTTAGTGCTAGGGTGAGAGCTATTGATCTGTATAGAGTGTCATTAGCTACAAATACTATAAATTTTGTCCTTTGTATAAGTGATTGGGTTCGCTCAAAGAAAAGGTTGAGGAAAAAGGTATTGATATTCCTTTATTTATGTTCTTCAAATATTATTATTTTTGATTCATTTGATACTTCATGGATTGAGTTCTAATCATAATATTTTATTTTTGGCTTTCTCAATAAAAATAGGCCACCACAGATATTTTGAATGCGAAGATCATAGATCTTCCATAACATTCTATGTTTTGATAAAATTTTAGGTGTATGTCTAATTATCTTTCTTGATTTGGAATACTTGACTCACTATCTAAGTATCTTTCTCTTTTGTTGGCATGTTTTTAAGGTTGAAAAATATTGCTAGCTTATTTAGATTTTGGACTAAAAGTTATATGCTTATTTTGTGTTGGTGATAACGTTGGACCAGGACTTGGTGTAAGACTATGAGTCTATGATTAGCTTATATTTTGTTTCTAATATATGAGTATTGTTCTAAATGTGACATTTTTTGTATTTAAGTTATGTTTTGGATATTTTGCATGGATGGATATTGATGTTTTGGATATGAGAATTATCATTAGGATAATATTATGGAGAGATCCATAATTCTATATAGACTCACTCATAGATTTTATGATATTTTGAAGAACATATCTTTGTATTGAGGAATATGTCTATTTATCAAGCAAGTCAAACACAACATGTTTATTTTGACCACTATCTATAGTTAAACGAGCCGAGCAATGAATCGAGTCATGATAAACGAGCCTATTTGGTTTGTTAATTTTAAAAAAAGATTTAAATGAATTAAGCCAAACCAAGTGGGCTTGCAAACCTTATAGAACCGAGCTTGGGCTAGGCTTGTTTGGATCATTTCAAACTTAAACCAGGCTCAAACCTAAAAAACGAGCCAAGCTTGAGCTTAGGGTATTTGGCTTGTCAACAACCTTATTATTGATGGGTTTATACATAGATTCATTAAACTTCCACCTTAAGGCACTGTGGCAATGGGTCCATTCATTATATATAACTTTAAGGGCTATCCCAATCAACAATTAGAGACTTATTTGGAGCTAAATATCAAAAGTAGTTATCCAAGATAATTACTTATTTAAAAAATTTAGCCTAAATGGTTTCTAAAATAACTAATTAAGTATATTCTACAATGATATTTTATAAACGGAAATAAGAACCTTAAAGAGGTAGCCATATTAGTTAGTAATGTCAATACGGGGCAGTCATATTTCTTATTATACATATTTTTGTTTTTTCTCTTATAGAGCATGCAAATAACAATATCAACAATTTTTATTTTCTATATGTGATACATATGAGATCCAACTTGGGTGATACTAGGAGGTAGTGTTCTAATTTAACTTAGAACAATTGAAAATTAAAGAGAAGAATGGGTAGAGATTAAAGGGAATAAAATTGATTCTTGGTAACTCCTAGAATCAATACTCACAAGAACTACCTAAGGTATAAACTCTTAAGATAAACCTTGGAAGATTTTTGCAAACTTTATACTCTTACACTTGAGTTAGAGGGGGGGGGGACTCTAGTTTTTACTAAAGAGAAAATGTTGCAGCCAAAACAAGTTGTGTTTCTCTTTCATTCTATCCTTGACACTTATATATGAAGTGCAGGATTAAAGGTTACAACTTAGCCAACTCATACATGTGATTTGAGCTAAAACAAATGAATAAATCTACCTAATATAGAAACCATGAGTTTCGGTTATTGTAGGGTATTTGGGTGCATATTTTCGAATATATGGATCTTTCCTAGCACATGTCTAAATTATGTAGCTGCCACTTGACTCATAAGGAAAGAGACAAAGATCATTTTTATCTTATAAGAGACAAAAAGGAGTAAGAAATGTCTTATAGGCTTTCTTGTTCTTCCTAAAAATCTACATTGTCCTTCCCAAGTGCTGAAAAAGACTTGACATATAAATTGAGAGGAACTTATGGCCGATTAGGCTATTATGGGTGAAGAATGGGATCCATTTTGTGGAATTTTTGGGGCTTAAATATTAAAAGAAAATGGACTAAAAAGGGTGGAAAAATTAGAGGAAAAATGTGGCTCATTTTTGGGATTTTTTTAGGGGTGGTAAAAAGGTTGACAAGGTTTGCATTACTTGCATGACTAGTTTTTAATGAGTGATTAATTTGTCCAAGTAATGAGAGTTTTCTTATTCTTAAACTCAGATAAATTAATGATGAGATTATGATCATCAAATGAGGATGCTTCCGCATCAATATGCATCTACTAATTAGATCATTACTTTAACTAAAGTGATATTTACAAGGCTGCATGGTGAAAAAATAATAAAAAAAAAATAAATAACCAAAACAAATATTGGAAACTCAAAAGAATCTAGAAAGTTAGCGAACTCAACATATTTGAATAATAGCAATAGAATACTTCAACTGTCAAATCTTCTTGACCTCATAATAGATATTCTCCTTATAGCTAAATTCATAGGCCTGCCTCCTGATATGATCATGGTGTTTGAATTAACTCCTTGAAATATTAACCTGCAAAATGTTGTAATTTACAGCAAGCAAAAGCAACAACCAACTATTAATGAAGCAAGCAATCCATGATCAGTAGTAGTAATTAATTTGAAAGAAAATTAGTAAGCAACTCATCAGCTTCAGAATTTATCATCATTTTCCTAATGTCCGTTTGGGGGGGTTGGTATTGAAGCCTGTACAACGTACACTTGCCGACAAATAGAATGTGATTGTCATTAAAGATTCAATAATTTTAAGACGCCGGAGATAAAACCTCCTTCACAAATAATAAAGATATAACACATGCAGCACTAAAGTTATTAGCCTTAAACAATTGAAAAGAGGACAACAACAGGATGTTGGTTGTAAGACTCTACTCTTAAAAAAAAAACTCTTAATTTTTTCTATTTACCGGTCTCTCCATAATTGACATTCTAGCCTTTTATTCCTATGTGCAAAGTAGGGATGTCAATTGTTCGGATCTGGGTCAGGTCCAGCCATACCCAGACCCAGATCTATACCCTTTTATATTACCTAGATCCAGACTTGATTCAGACCCGTCAAGTCTCAAAAGTTTAGATCCAAACCCAAATCCATCAGGTCTAGAGGGTAAATGAGTCATAAATGGGTCCGATTATTTTGAAAAAATTAATTTAAAAATCTATGCTAATGCAAATACATTTATGTTTTATATAACTTACTATGTATTTTTTGTTAAAAAAATAATCTTAGTGAAAAAATAAATATATTAAAATAGTTATATTAACTTTTCAAATGGTATTTTAATACTTTTAGAATACAATGTTGTACATATTGTTTATAAAGTAAATATACAAAAATAAAATTAAAAATAAATAAATAAGGAGCTCAAATAAGATTAAGATAATAATAACAAATAAAATCTTTGTATGTATTTATATATGTGTGTGTGTATATATATACACACACACACACACACATATGTATATTAAACGAATCCGATGGGTCGGGTCTAGAATAAACCCAGATCCAGATTCTTTAAAGCATATATAGACTAAGATCCGACCTAGATTCGTTGGGTCTAAAAATTATGGATCTAAATTCGCTAAAATTAAGGTAGGTCTAGTAGATTTAAATTGGATCCGAGATCAATTGACATCCCTAATGTAAATCATGCATATGACAAAAATTAGTTCCACGAAGTAGGAACAATGTAGAATGTAAGGTTGTCTACTTTAATTGAATAGATGGGGGAAGAAATATAGTAGTAGTACTACTCTACAACCTCGAACTTTAATATCCATAAACTTCGTCAGATCATTAGATCACATAATACTACTTCATGTGAAGCAGTAATGCAATAAAATCTGATATCGCACTGAATTATTGCAATTGAGCGGGAAAACGTGTCCAATATTTTCCGATCACAACTGCATTTTTTTTTATAATTATAGATAATAGATAGACAGATTGATTCCTACGTGCATCGTAAAAATCTATGCGAAAATCTAGAGCTAGTAATAAGTAGTTGAGATGCAGAACGTCTGAATTAACTGGGGGAAAAAGGACAAAAAAAAAACATTACCTAAGCGAAAGTGAATAAAATAAGAATACAGGGGGGAAAAAAAGGAAGAAAAAAAACATTACGTAATCGAAAACGAAAGAAAGAAGACTACAAGAAGAAAAAAGAAACCATTACGTAAGCGAAAACGAATAAAGGAAGACTACAAGAAAAAAAAAAAAAAAACCATTACGTAAGCGAAAACGAGTACAAGAAGAGTACGGAAATAAATAAAGAAATAAACATTACGTAAGCGAAAACGAATAGAAGAAGCACACCGACCACGAAGTGCGTAAAGTTCAACGGTCAAAGGCATTATTAATCTCCGACGCATAGTAATTTGGCACAAGAATTGCAAGCGGTGAGTCGGTAGGAATATTAGCCGCCTTCGTTTCAGAATTCAGACGCATAAAACAAGTACTACCACTGTATTATACCAATATCGCCGACCCTTCCCGCGGGAACATGTGAAAGAAATGCGTGGGGTATATATATATATATGATCGGACATCCATTACAGACCACAAAGTCACGGACGCAATATTTGCTCGCAGTTGCAGAATTACGCCGACTCCTTTTATCTTTTCCAAATCTCCAAAATTCTTATTAGGCCAGTTTCAGATATTTCATCCGCAAAGGTAGAGCAAGAGGATCAGATGGAGGCAGCAGGCGTACAAGGAATTGATCTCTTTAGTCCTTATAAGCTTGGCAAGTTCGATCTCTCTCACAGGATTGTCCTAGCACCAATGACAAGATGCAGAGGGCTAAATGGAATGCCCAATGAAGCAATGACCAAGTACTATACCCAAAGAGCGACCGAAGGAGGCCTTCTCATTACCGAAGGCACTCATATCTCCCCTACAGCTGGCGGGTAATTTCTACATACTAATTTCCACTCACTTCTTCATAGTATCATGTATTTTATTTTATGTTTATAAAAAAAATCTATAATGAGCTTTGAAGACAATTACTTAGTGTCACGATAATTGAAAATATGATGGATTTATAGTATTTTGAGACGTGTATAATACTATTTTTAAGATAATATTAACACAATAATTTATTCTTAATTAGTATACAACAAAATATTTATATGAGATTTTATTAATAATTATATTAATATTCTTCAACCGAATATCTTAAAATTTGATTTTATTTCAAAATTATGGAGTATTTATATTAGTTAAAAGGTTACAATAAAAAAATATATATCCATTTTTAAAGTTCATAACTCTTCATTCGAATTAATACAACCGTTCAATTAAATTCATTAATTTTCAGTAGTATAAATTATTCGAAAAGTTACAATAAAAAGTTATATTTATTTTTAAAGTTTATGATTTGTTATTCAAGTCATCACAACTCTTTAATTAAATTAATTAATTTTTAAAATTATAAATTATTTAAAAAGTTACTATATATATATATAAAGTTTATGGCGTTTAATTCAAGTAATCATAATTTTTTAATTATATTATATATTCAGATATATTATATTATCCGATATGCCAGTAACGACATGAGATTACATAATAATAATAATAATAATAATAATAATAATAATAATAATAATAATAATAATAATACAGTTAATATTACATATAAAAATGATTATTTTGATGCTACCAGCGTTTTCCTATGGCATCATCCAGGTCATTATGACTCAACTTTTGGATGCAAGGATTTTGTATATTTAAGTCATGTCGGAGCAATATAATATTGTTTGATGGACCTACCTAATATTAAAGTTGAATCGATTTATTTAGTTCATAATCCTGGCTTTATCCAATTTTTGACTAAGAAACGCTTTTAGTTTTAGTATTGATGGCTAATCTTGATTTTGACCGTTTAACATTCATTATATAAGGTTTCTTCATGTTCCTGGAATCTACACCGATGAGCAAGTGGAGGCATGGAAGCCGGTAGTGGACTCTGTTCATTCAAAAGGTGCTCTTTTCTTTTGTCAATTGTGGCACGTTGGTCGTGCTTCTCTTCCTGGTTAGTTTACTGAACCTATCCCCTTCCAAATATATTTTTTAATACATTATTACGTTAATTAGTCATTTTAATTCTCATAATTATTGCTTAAAGGAAAAATTGTAGGAGTAGAAATAATCCTTGATTTATGAGGTAAAATTTTGTGTGTAGCGTATCAGCCTGAGAATAGTGCACCGATATCATCAACCAACAAGCCAATTTCTAGTAAATGGACAATTCGAACACCTGAAGGAAATTATATCGAGTATGGTCCATCAGCACAACCACGTGCCTTGTCAATAGATGAAATTCAACAAGTTGTTGAGGATTACCGTCATGCAGCCACGAATGCCATTCGAGCTGGTAAACCATTCAAATTAATCAACAACTGATATATATATATATATATACACAGAGAGAGAGAGAGATGCCAATTTTGTTTGAAATCATTCAAATTACCGGAAAACGATCGAGCACGGATCCTCACTTCTCATTTTTCACAGGTTTCGACGGCATTGAAATTCACTCCGCCCACGGCTACCTCATCGATCAATTCCTAAAAGACGGAATCAACGATCGAACAGATGCGTACGGCGGCACACTCAACAACCGTCTCAAATTCCTAACAGAAATAGTCCAATCCGTCGCCACCGCCGTTGGAATCGATCGAGTAGCAGTAAGAATCTCACCAGCAATCGATTTTTTAGACGCAACGGATTCCGATCAATCGAAGTTAGGTCTAGCAGTCGTTAAAAGGCTCAATGAAATCCAAGAACAGTTCCGTTCGAAGTTCACCTATCTACACGTCACGCAGCCGAGGTTTATATCACTGGTAGCAAAGGAAGGCAGGGAAGGTCATGAAGATGAAGATGCAAAGTTGTTGAGGAAATTGAGGAGTGCTTACGATGGGAGTTTTATGAGCAGTGGCGGCTATACCAAGGAGCTAGGTACGGTTGATGTCGAGGAAGGTTCTGCGGACTTGGTTGCTTTTGGACGTTTGTTTATTTCGAATCCTGATTTGGTCGAGAGGTTTAGGAATGATGCCCCGCTGAATGAGTATGATCGGTCTACTTTTTATACACACGATCCTGTTGTTGGGTATACTGATTATCCTTTCCTGGATGAAGGGGGTAAGTCTGAGGCAAGTTAGGAATAGGATGATGGTCGGGTCACGGGTGCCTGCCTGCCTGCCTGCTGCGGCGCTGAGGAAGGAATATATGAATTTTGTTGTTAATTTACATTTTTCTTTTGACGATATTTTTTAAATAAGTTTCTCCAGCGTATATGTTGGGGAATCCGTGGAATCATTACATCCTTAGTATTTAGTACTATTTCTCCAGCGATATTGTTGTTTCTATTCTTTTCACTAGTTTCTTTCTCGACCCGATGTATGTTTGATTATAAATTATAGATGAATAAATAATACTTTATTTGAACTGAAAATATATTAAAAAGACTGGTTATATATTATAGATGGATAGATAATATTAATATCCTATTTGAATTAAAAATATATTAATAAGAGTATAAAAATATATATGTCAACAAAATACCCATATACTGTATGTAGCCAGAATACTTGTTTTTGTCATTCTTTGTTTCTGCACTGCAGAAACGAAATGATTTTCAAACCATCGAGTGATTTAGGTACCTTTCACTTAATTGAAAATTCTCTCTCACCCACACATATATATATAAAGTGACAACAACCAATGATTATTTATTATTTTAGTTAAATAGATCACATTAATAATATATTAAACCTTCTAGCTGAATACGTATATCTTTTGTTGAGTTTACATCTATGTATTTCAAAATTTTCATCCATTTTTTTTTGTCCTTTTCATTTTTAGCTCCCCAAACCCCAAATCCTCCCTCCTCTTCCTTCCTCCTCCTTCCCAATTCCTCACTTTACCTACTTTTAACTCCAAGAACCTTATTTTCCACTCCTATGCTCTTCAAACTTACGTACCACCCATAAGTAGCAACCACATACGCACTAGCATCCCTTCATGGCCCCAAACCTATGAACGCAACTCTTATCCCTCACACGTATGACCTATAGCTCACCTCGCTCATGCATGGACCACTTGTCCAGCAACCCAACCTACGCACGTACCACCCATAACCCACCCTCACCGACACACCCCATACCCTTATCTGGCTGCCTAAGCCAAACCCTTAACCATTTTCTTCCGAACCCTTAATGCTAAACGTTAACCCCTTATCCCTGAAACCTTTAATCATTAACCTTTAATCCTTAGACATTTAACCATTTACCCTTAATCCTAAATTCTAAATTGTTAATACACACATCTTAAGGCTATACCATAACATTATATGGTTATTTAGTCTAGGATATATATTAACATTTTTTCAATCATAAATTATAGATGATCGATAATAATGGAAATGACAAACTATTGAAGGAGGCCACTCTCTCTAGTAGGGTGACTACAAGTGCTAGGGCATAAGCAGAGGTAGAATGTGAAATGCCTCGGTCTTTAGACATAGATTATGTCCCATATAATGATGATAAGGAGATTGGTACTGAGGGAGGTGATGCTAGTATGAGTGCCTTGGTCTAGACAACAACTGCATCATCATATTCATCTAGAATGGGTAACGATTGGCAGTAAACTTGACATATTGGTAGTGGTCCAAAGGTTCCTAATATTCTAACTAGCTTCAAAGGCCATGTGACATACGACAAATGGAATTTTGATTTGGTAATTTTTATTACTATATTTATTGACTCATACATATTTTTTTATTATAAATCCATACAATTAATTATTATAATTTTCAATATTCTTTTTGTAGGAAAAACGCATGTCATCACTTAAGGCTCATTCGAGGGTAAAAATACTTTGAAGACTACCTTGGCTCAATCCTAATATGGGTAATATATATGAGATCGTCCAAGCCACTAATTTGATCTATTAGTGCCATAACAACCCTCTCATATTTTCTTTTTTTTTTAAAAGTGGCATCTAGAGGCTAACGACTTCTGCCTTCCATTTAGTGAGATGATTATTACCCTACATGATGTTCATTAGATTATGGAGGTTAATTGTGATAGGTGTGATTGCACAGCTGTAATATCCCACATTTTTATAAATAGTTGAATGAGAATTTTGCCAATTTTTGGACCTTTTATTTTTATTTAATGTTATGATTTGGTTTGAGTTAAAGTTTGATTTGAAATCATGTTGAAAATGGAGTTTATTGATTTTTTTAGACAAACCAATTGTTAGTTCCATAGACCGATCGACTTGTTTGTCGTTTCAACAAATTGGGTTTTCTTGACTAAACCAATCGATTGGTTGGGGAAATTGATCATCTAGTTTGAAGAATAGTAGATTGGTAAACCCAGACCGATAGACTGGTTGGTCTAAATAGTCATATTTTTTCAAACTTGATTTTTTGAAAAATGTTTTATACCAAAATGAAACCTTAACAACCCATGCTAAATTGTCCCTAAAAGATTACTAACTATTTTCTTGATGCAGTTGGGTGAAAATATTGCCTCAAATTGATCTGAAGGTCAATTGGGATAATTGAGGAGGAAAGATGACCTTAACATTATCTTCTTCCTCCTCTCTTCTCTACACGTTTCTAAGATCAATGCTTTGATCTTAGGCAATATTCCGAGTAGCCGGACAATTCCTACCATGATGACCTTCCATTAATTTACTCTTGTATGCTGATTTAAACCTAATTAACCTGTATTCTCTAGAAGTACCATTTGAGATCCGAAGAATAGTTCACCATATCTTGGACGAAATCCATTTGTTTAGCTCAAATTCAAATGGTAAATTGTAGGGTTGCAAGTTAATTCTTGAACCCTCCGTGATTTCCTTCAATTAGTTGGTTATTAATAGCCCCAATCATCTCTCTCATGCACCTTTTTATTTCAACCACCAAATTATCAAAGTTTGATATTCACTCTCTTCTTTCTACACTTCGAGTCTTGCCAATCAATTTTCTTACACTCTTATAATCCTATCTCTAGCTCTCTCTTGCTTCAACTGTTAAGTAAGGAAGAGTTTGATTTTGAGAAAAAGGTTGACTGGTTTAGCTGAGTTATTCCCTATTTTACCTTAAGTTGCTATGTTCTTTCTTTCCCTTCTATTTTAAGTTCAAAATTTTATAATATTTGGTATGAAATTTTGAGTTATAAAATTTTGAGTTTGAGATTTATGGTTTTAAGGTTTTAAAAGATGATAATTTCACAGTTGGAAATTCTAATTTAAAAGGAGATTCTTCCTGCATCAAATAATTGATTCTTGCTTCTAAAATGATTAATGAGTATACCTACATGTTTTTTGTTTCCTCTAAGTTTATTCTGTACATTGGTATGAATGTATATAGCTTGCATAGGTGATTTGGATGGATAAATAACATAAGGAATAAAAAGCATGAAGTTTGGTAAAAATAGGATATGATGATTCCATGTTGTGAAATGTAAGTTAATTTGGTTGAAAATGTGTTAGACTATGTTGATACATATTTTAATGTGGTTAAGGGTGATTTATAGGTAATAATCTGCATACAATTTAATGGTTTGGTGCTATGTTAAGGCAAACCAATCGATTAGTTAGGTTAAATTGATCTACTGGTTCCTAGAACAGTTGATTGGTTAACCTAACCCACCGACTGATGAGCTTGTAGAGACCCTGATGCTTTCTACTTAAGCCCATCGATTGATTTGATAGAACCAATCGATTGGTCAATGAATAGTTGACTAATTTTCCCAAATTGATTTATTAGTTTAAAGAAAAACATGGCCTAGTTGAGTCAAACCAATCAACTGGTTAACCCAAACCGATCGATTGGTTGGTGCAACCAATTCATTGGTTGGGTCAGACCGATCAGTTGTTTTGACTGTTTGCATGGTTTGTTTCCTTTCTGTTTGGTTATACCTTGAGGCTATGTTTGGGAGTATACAATGATTATTAGTGGGATAAACTATAGATTTTATCATGGATCATTAGGATAATGAAATGATTGAAATAGATCATAACTTATGATATACTCTATGAGTAATGTAATGGTTAAATGGGTATTTCACTCATGATAAGTGATGATATTGAAAAAAAATTAATGAAACTTAGCATGGGCTTGAACAAAGTGATAAGATGAATATGAGTAATATGGTACAAGGGTAAATGGAACCCATATGGTTTGGAAAATAGAAAGGAAAGGATTGATATGGAATAAACATGGAAATTGCCTTGCTTTTTTTTTATATAAGCCTTATGTGATCATTCATCCATATGAATAAAATAATAATCACATAAAGCAAAAGATAATTGAGTTTAGTATGGGTGTGGATTCCCCAATCCTTGATTAGCTACTGGGGGTTACTCTGCCTTAGGATGTTTTGGTGCCTTCGGGTGGGATCTTGAGAGGTCTCAGTGCCTTATCTACTCTAGATACTAATAATGTACTAAGGGGTATCGATACTAAAGGGTTTGGTTACCTAGGTGGTTGGCTTTGACTTGGACTTATGTCCATACTAGTTGGCTGGACTTATGTCTATTTTGGTGATTGGCTTTGGCCTGGACTTATATCTGCTTGGTGATTGGCTTTGGTTTGGACTTTATTTCCCTTATTTGGATAGAATTCCATGGTATGTGAGACTATGTGGTGGTGCAAAATCCATCATTTGATGATAATAAAATATAGGTGATAAGTAATTGGTTGATCAGATATGAATGATGACCAAGTGAATTGTTAATAACCGGTTAAGGATGGAAGTAATGGCATGAATAACCAAAAAGGAATAAAAGTTGGTTTATATACTTGGCTAATGGTTGAAATGAATAATTGGTTATTTAATGGAATATTGAGTAGATGATTAACCTGTTTCATACATGAATAAGGAAAGGGTACAACCTAAAGAATTGATTAATTGGAAATAACCCTAGAGGTTGCTTGGATGATATAGGCTATTACATATGTGAGTACCTATGTGACAATAATGTGAACCTAAGCATGATATATTCTGCTTTGTTGGAGTTGTACGTGATAATATGTCCTTATGTACTCCTACCTTTAATTATCTATGACTTTATGATAACACATGTTGTATTTTATATCCATGCATGGTAGAATTTGTATACTTGTATTTATTGAGGGAGCAACCTATCTTACTTAGTATGTAGCATACTGATACGCCTATTTTCTTGGTCACTTGCTTATTTCCACGAGTAGAGGATCATGTGGAGGTCTTTGGGGATTGCTAGTAGATGGCCTATCTCAGTTAGGTCGGGGATTGAGAGCGTAGACATTAGAAAATCTTCTAGGGTCCGTAAAGGATTGTAGTTTTACTTTAAGTGTCATACCCTATTCTCATCTTATTGTAGCCATGTACTTTATGTATATGTATTTTGTAATGATTTGGTTAATAAGCGTTATGGACCTCCTGTAACACCCCAAATTTTACTACTAAAAAAATTTATTTAATTAAAACAAATACAAGCACGAGGGTGCTATCATCATGATTAGTACAAGCCTTGCCCCCAGCCAGTCTCGTACTAACCATAAGGCTAAAGAAAAGTTATCTTCAAGCATTAGTCAAAATTAAAACAAGAAGTCATAAAAGAACTTAAATGTTCATAATACGGAAATCAGAGTGTGCGCAAAAAGAGTTTACAATCCAAAAGAGTGCATAATTAAAGTTCCCAAAGGGATAAAAGGTACAACAATAAAATAGAACTAAAATAACGACACAAGGTAAATGAATAGAAAAAGGGAATCCAGCCAACGTTGCTCTCGGTCCCTAGATCAAGTCCAAGCTCAACTCTCAGCCCCGCCCTATGCCTCATAAGTATCATAAGCATCAAAGATGGCATCTCTTACCTGCACAAACATAGCAGGGTCCTCTGCTCGTGGGAATGAGTAATTCCCATGAAACAGGTGGTCAGTACACTACATATTGAGTAAGGTAACTATGCATCTAAAGCCAAACATAGAAAGGCATATAACACAAGTATGATCATATAGATAACACACCAAGAATACAAATAATAAAGTCCATACTATAGTCTGGTTAAACTCAATAATTAGATCGCTGGTCAAGTGCCCATTTCACACCATACTCTTTATAAGTACATACGAGTACTGGAACCCCACTATTATAGCCGGTGGATCAAAAATGTATAGGGTAGAATGCATCTGACCACTATTATATGCCGGTGGATCGGTCTCTAGAGCAAGACGCTCTTGGCCACTATTATGCCAGTGGATCAGTCTGGCCTTGACTCTCATGGTGTTTCACTGTAAGTACTTAGTGTCTTTTCGATGTCTTACCATAAATTAAAGTCTGGTTTATTGAGCTCAGAATCCCCCACTATTGTAGTCGGTGGATAGAAAACGTATAGGATAGATCGCACCTGGCCACTATTATATGCCGGTGGATCGGTCTCCAGGGCACCCCAGAACCTGGCCACTATTATGCACGTGGATTGGTCTGGGCCCAGCTCAATAATCTTCCACTTTAAATGATTAGTATCTTACCATGTCTTATTTAGTAAGTTTTCACCCTAGACATGCATGTTCTTTGGGCTACACCATCCATCTACTCCCATTCTCCCAAGAGGGCCCATCCCATATCTTGGGACTCCTACACCTCCTAACACATCGCGACGCCCTTTCCCTCTTCTACTTACTCATCATGAATACCCAAATCCTAAGTGTGTGGGTTATGGCCTACCACCTTATACCATCTAAGTCTACTCACTATTGTCCTCTAAGGTTTTTCCCTAAAACCCTAAATGGCCTATGTGGTCCATCCTTCATTTGCCTCTCACAATTAAAGCTCCTTTACTACCCCACACATCACCTCACCTAGATTCAACCCCAAAGCATTCCACTTTACTTCCCAATTACACATGTGACCATGAAAGTAATTGACCACCCTAAACCCTAGCACCTTTCTTTCCCCATATATCACCTCTCCATTATTCACATACCGTCCTATCTTCCCCATAACACCCATACTCACCCTACATATAATATTCTTCCACTCTTATCCCATATTCCACTCACCCTCAATTATTTTACTTTCACAACCTCCTCCAATTAGGGTTTTCCTCCCAACCCCTAGCTAGGTTTCCCATTCATTCTTATACCAACATACGTACTATTTTTCATCCAATGACTCTAATCACCCCGACATCTCTTCCCTTACCTTACTTACACCCCAAGTCAACTTTTCCCATGTAAGGACCATTCCCATGCAAACTCCATCCATCCCATGCAAACCCTAGAATTCCCAGTGCAAGATTCACTCCACTCTTTATTTTGTCTATCTTTTCTTTTTATTTGCCCCTCATGGATCATGAGCTCATTAGGTTAATCTCATATCCCTTTAGTCAACTCAGTTTCGCTTATTCCCTTTTCATCCTTTCACCCCAAATCACATTATCAAAACTAACTAGCATGCATGTCCTAGAGGGTCACACACATCATATAACACCACCAACACAACATATATATCATTATACACATGCCATAAGGAAGTCACATAATTATATCTCAACTCCAAGCTGCGCTACAAGTAAACCATCATAACAATCATAAAGTACACAATATAACATAGTACATGGCATATAAGGCACATAACACACACATGGTTGATCTTAGTTACTTCCTTACCTAATACGAAATCGGTCTTGGAGCACGCTCTTACGCCTTCTTGAGGTTTTGAATTAATTCACCTATAAGAGGAAAATACTAAGGGTTAACTTTCCTCTTACCAAAATTACCATCATTCTTACCTTACCCTTATCATAGGCTAATATTAGGGTTACTAATATTAATAGTAGTTTTATAATTAAAAGTAGGGTTATTATTCTTAAGGTTGCTAATCATATTATGACTAGTCAAAATGGATCTTAGTAGATATATTGGTTCATATTAAAGTATTAATAGCAATATTTATATTATTAAAGATAATAGCTTCAATATTACTACTACTACTAATAGTAGTAGTTGTAGTGATAATACTAATAACAACCCAAATCTTGGTAATAATAATAATGATACTAGAAATACTAAATTAGTGATAATAATGATACTAATAATAATAATAATAATGCTACTAGTGATAGCAATATTAGTGATATAGGTAATATTAATAATAATGACAAAGTAGTAGTAGTAGTAGTAGTAGTAGTAGTAGTAGTAGTAGTAGTAGTAGTAGTAGTAGTAGTAGTAGTAGTAATAATAATAATAATAATAATAATAATTGTTCTAATCTTAATAATAATAATAATAATAGTAATAATAATAATAAGGGTCCTAATAATCATAATAACGGTAACATTAATGATAATAAGGTCAAGGTTAATAGTAATGATAGTAATAATAATAATGACGATGACGATGATGATGATAATAATAATAATAATGTTAATAATAATAGTATTAGTAGTAGTAGTAGTAGTAGTAGTAATAATAATAATAATAATAATAATAATAATAATAATAATAATAATAATAATAATTGTAATAGTAATAATAAATATAAGGATTTGAATATTCATAATAATAATAATAATAATAATAATAATAATAATAATAATAATAATATGCCAAAGTTAGTAATAATAATAATGATGATGATGATGAAAATAATAATAATGATAATAATAATAATAATAATAATAATAATAATAATAATAATAAAGGTTCGACTAATAATAATAATATTAATAGTAATATTCAGAAGTTAGATTTAATAAAAAATAATGATAACATAATAACAACAACAACAATAATAATAATGATAATGATAATAATAATAATAATAATAATAATAATAATAATAATAATACTCATAAAAATGATAACACTTGCATTAATAAAGTTTAAGGGTTGTGGAGGTTAGGGTGCCACCTAGAGGTGGTGGTGAACAAGCGGCACCGGCGGCGGTGACAGCGGTGGTGGAGGGAGAAGAGGAGGTGGAAAGGTGGTTTCCTAGGTTAGAAGAGGGTAAATGATAGGGTGGTTAAGGTGGTGGTGGATGCCCTAGGTTGAGAGGGAAGGAATGGTGGTGGTGGTGGTGTAGTTAAAGGGGCGGTGCAGGCTGTGGTTAGTGTGGTGGCTGAAGGTGGAGGAGAGGAAGGAAGGAAGAAGGAGAGGGAGGTAGGTGAAAAGAAGGTAGGGGAGTTAGAGGAGGTCTTATTGGTTATTTTGGAGGGGTTAGGGGAGTGGCGGTTGCGGCGAAAACAGTGGTGGACGGCGGTGCAAAGGGCGATAGTGGGTGAGAGTGGGCTGATCGGAGGGCCAACTTTGTACGGCCAAGGTAGCTTGTGTAGGAAGAATCAAGAGTGGTGAATGGTGTAGTTTTGTGGAGGGTGGTGCAAGGAGTTGTTTGGCAGGTGGTTCGAGCGGCAACATTAGGCAACAACGTCTGTATGGTCGTTTGAACGAGAAGTGGTGTAAGAGAGGCAGATTTTTAGGCAGGGGAAAGGAAGGTTGATTAATGGTCTGGTATGGGGTATTTATAAGCAAATGAGGACGGAAACGACAGAGGAGGAAGAGGACAATAGAGAGGCATGTGTGGCACGTCGCCGACCAACGGTGGCAAGCTGGTGTAGGTTTACCATGGTAGGGGTGCTTTTGGTTGAGGGAGAAGAAAAGGAAAGGGAAAGGCATGCATGAGAAGAGATGAGGGCTAGTTGGGTCAAAAAAAAAGGAAAGGAAAACGATGGGGGAGAGAGGGGGAAGGTAGGCAAGTGGTGTAGTGATGGCCGATCGGCGGTAGCAGGTTATAGGTCTGCACGGGGAAGGAGCAAGTCATTGATTTGCAGGGTGTGGGGATCGGGGAAGAAGGAAGGGGAAAGAAAGAGTTGGGTTGGCCGGTTTAGGGGAAAGAAAAGAAGACAAAGGAAGACAAACCTGTGGCTGGGTGACGGGCGGAGAAGAAGAAAACAAAGGGTGCGGGCTTGGGCTGCGTGAGGGAAGAATGGAGTCTAGGCCACGAGGGGGGCTGGCCCAGATTGGAGGAGGAAGGAAAAAAAATGAAAGGAGAAAGGAGAGGAAGGAAAGAAAAAGGAAAAAGGAAAAAAATAGAAAAAGAAATGGGTTAGGATATTTAGAACATTTGGTATTTTTGAATATTTAAAATAATTAAATTTTAATAAAATAATAAATAAATTCCTTTTTTAGATTAATTTAGGATATTTTGAATAATTTTTTCTTAATTTCATTCTAATTAGCAAAACACCATAATTTTTCCTAATTAAATTATTTATTATTTTCCTCTTGATTTTGCCTTATATACTTCCTCTTATTTTAATAAAATAATTAATTTCCTTAATAATTCCTTATTTAGCCATAATTTCTTAAATTAGGGTTCTGGGGTATTTCATCTCTGATGCAAACACTCTTTTAAGTTGTTTGTTTAGTCTATTATTTCACGCACTATATTGTTCTTAATATTTTGGTTGGTTTTAGCCTTGTATCTAATATGGGGTAGACGGTAGAAATCTATCTTGTGTCAAGTACAGCGATAATACCCCATTTTTTAGGTGTATCTTTAGATTTTGCAATGTTTTAAACAAATTTTTTTTTGTAGTGAAAAATGGGGGTGTCAAAACAGGAGAGTTTTTTTGGTAGCGAAAACAATGTGGTGACGTTATCAGCCAAGATTTGGGTGAGCTTAAGATGATGGTTGGTTTTTTTAAGGGAAGCATGGTCTCGTTAGATTATATTATGCACAAGCTTACTAAGGAACATGCTCGTGACGATCAATCATGTGTGCCGCTATATTTATCATACTTCCTTTCTTGCACACTTTTCTTAGACAAGTTGTTCAACCATGCTTCATTATTGTTGTTGAGCTTGATGGCCGATTTAGCTAGTTTTGGTGAGAAGCCAGTTAGAATTGAAACTTTAATATATCTATACAAGCAGCTTGTGATACTGTAAAAATTAGAGTGCGATCATATAGGTGGTTCTGCCACATTATTAGATGTCATAATTTATTTTTAATTTTTAATTGCATAAGCTTATGACATTTGGTTAATCCCTATGTGATAAACATGTAGTTGATCCATAATGTCTCAAGCATATATATACCACATCGTACAATTTTGCTAAGAGAAATCTTGCGTTAGGCTACTACCACCATTTTTCTATCGGAGATGGCCCACTCCAATGCATAAGGTGAGCAAGTTTTATGCAACAAAATCTATGAATGCATGCTCATACAATCTCTAACAACTCAATAGTTCCCCATAAAATGGTGCTTATACAGTTAATCATTCCTCTTGGTTGCCATAAAGTTAGAGAGCATCGACTCTAAATCCACACTTTCCATTGTATATCACAACACAAAAAAAATTCTACCCATAGAAGCATCACTGGTGATATATCACTTGACGATGGGAAATTAGCGATGTATCAGTGATACGTCCCAATGCTATGCCTCCCACTACGAATTTGTCCTTATCGAGCTCAACCAATGAAAGAAAATCCTCTACTAGGGGAAGAATGGTCATGTCCTCAACCACATCTTGTAGGTGAACCCGAATAAGCATGTTGAGTATACTCTTACTTTGAAAACTAAATCCTTGTGATATTAATAGGGTAACCCCTTACCTTGTTGAACATATGGCTCAACCATACTTGTCACCTTGGGTTCATGAATCTTATCAATCAAATATAAAGATTCTCAGAGATGTGATGACACATGTGCAAACATCATCTGCAAGTTATACATGATGTTAAACATAAAGGGTCATATTTTAGGCTAAACACCTAGATCCTTGAATATAAAACTTTCTTTAACTATTCAAAAAAAAAACTAAAAGTCTTACAGAATTGATGTATTATTGACTCAAGGATAGGTTGGTTATAACATTTGTATCAGAATATCTTATGTGCACATGAAAGTTCACGTGTTAGCCAAAAGTGACACCTCCACTCTAAAGGATGAGCACCAATTTTATTAGATATCTTCCTCTCCTCATCAATTAGGTCTAAAGCTCTACGACATACAATAGATTTGATCTCATTGAACATTATGACATATGTAGAGTAATGCATAATAATACCCCATGACTGCTCAAAATCTTTCTTTAGCTTGTTGACTTGGATTCGAAGCAATGTGTCAATCTTTAGTTATAATGTGTTAACTCTCATTTAATACGATTCTATAAACTCTTCACATTGGTATGTTTATTTTCCACCATATTATTATTATTATTATTAAATATAAGTAATGATTATTTAGTAACAAATTAAATGGCAATAGATATTCACAAAAACAAAGTTGTACGTGTTGATCATATGAGTGCCAAATGTGAAGAATCTAGTTGACCTAGACAGAAAAAAGCATCCCCTTATAAGGATTCAACCATTTCTCATAAACATATTGTATAAGATGTGGAAATATACCCTGTTTTTCTTGCATTAATAAAATCTCATTATCATATATTAACATTGTAGGTGCTTATACAATCTTCCTCCAGTTGTACATAAAAGTTTGCCTTGATTTTGCATTTCCTAACTTTTTTGTAGCATGAGATAAAATATACTTAAAAATATACCATCGACATAAGAAGGGGTCGAAGTTGAAAAAAATTTAGGCACTAATTCTCTATTAGTGATCAAAATATTTGGTTCACAGGACTCCATCATCTTCTTCAACTTATGAAGCATCCATTTATAGTTATCTTTCTTTTATCTCCCCATGAATGCTAATGCAATGGTAAAATTCTTACCACTTGACATGAACCCAACAAACTCTAATGAAGGGATGTTGTACCTATTTTTTTGTATGTGAAATCCAAACAAATGACATATAAAAATGCATGCAGCAAAGCAATAGAATCTGGGTTTGCAAAAATAATATTACTAATCACATCAAAGTTTATAAGTCAACGATGCCATGACTGATATTCACTGGTTTCTATCATGTGTAATACCCCAAATTTTTGTAAAATTTTATTTTTGAGTGTTTAGTATTTTAT
Organism: Tamarix chinensis; assembly: GCA_030549775.1. Classification (NCBI taxonomy): domain Eukaryota; kingdom Viridiplantae; phylum Streptophyta; class Magnoliopsida; order Caryophyllales; family Tamaricaceae; genus Tamarix; species Tamarix chinensis. The sequence goes on from CM060174.1 coordinate 111,990,025, forward strand.
TCAAAATTAACCCTAAACCCTAGCTTAATTTTTTTTGCTTAACCTTAAAATGTAACCCAAACCATTTCTTAAATAATTTTATCTTAATTATTTTCCTTCTTTTTCCTTTTTCTTTAACCTTCACCCTTAATAGGTTATTTTTTCTGGTTTAGTTTCATTAACCAAAAATCCTAAACTAACACTCCAGCTCTTTGCCACTCTTTTCTTATGCATGCCCCTATCCTTTGTCTCCTGCACACTCACTTCCCACCATCTCCATTTTTCTGTGTAATTTGACCTTTTCGTGCTTAATTTTATACACACAAGCTTCCCCTATAGACTCCTTCTTCCCCATCCATTTTCTCTCTTGGCCTTCAACAACTAAGCACCCCTACCTTTTTATTTTTGAGTTTTGGATCACTGTAATTGTACACCACCACCTCCCTTTATAATCCTTCAACCCTCCTTTTTATTTTTGTTCAACCTATCCCAAGCAACCCTTTGTTTTGGGTTTTTTTTATAGCACCACCAAACCAAATAACACTCTCTCATGCGCTATTAATCACCTTAGTTACCCCTTTTCATCAACTTATAATATTCTTCCCCTTTCCTCTTTCCCCGATAAAAAAATGAACCCCCTATTCTTGGGCATATGGTTTCACAACCTCTAATCATCCGACCCAACCTCCACCACTATTGTCTTTGCATAGCACACATCACCTCTTTGTGCAACTCCTCTACTTCGTCACTTGCATAGCAGAGCCTACCCATGAAACCATCACCACCCATTGCTAGCTTATTTGTTCTGCCCAAAAATCTTCATCTTGTAGCAATTTCCACCCTATTTTTTTCTACACCTCATACAGCCTCTGACACACCATCATTCTAACACCCCCTACTGATGCATATAAAATTCAACTTGGGTATTGCTAGGTGTTGGTGTCCTAAAATTATAGAACAACAGAAACAATTGAAGGAAATGGGGGAGATTTAGAGACAATAAACATTGATTCTTGGTAACCCTTTGAATCAATACTTACAAGAACCACCTAAGGTATAAAATCTTAGGATAAATATTGCAAAATTTTGCAAAGAACTTCAAACTCTTACACTTATAGAAGGAAGGAAAAAACTCTCGATTCTTGAGAGGAAAATGTGTAGCCAAAAGGTGAGTTATTTACATCTCATGTTATCTTTATCACTTATAGAATAATTGTGGGATTAAAGGTCATAACTTAACCAACTAATACATATGACTAGAGCCTAAATAAGGAAAAAATTCTAGCTAAGTTCTAGCCCATATATTTTGGTAATGGGGTGGATACTTAAGTAGATTTTTTAAACCTTCAACCCCTAATATCACATGTTCCAATCTTCAACAACAATAATACAAAAAAGAAAAGAGACAAATGCCCCTTTTAAACTTATATGTAACAAAAATAAGTAAGGAATTTCTTCTAACCTTCCTTATTCTTCCCCAAATATGTATTGTTCTTCCCAAGTGCTGAAAGTGACTTATTATCTAAATAAAAGGGACTTGTGGCTAAATTATGTGGCTTTTAAGGTGAGTTTATAGGGATGAATTTTGGGGTGCTATTTAGGGTTAAAATACTAAAGGGAATATGGCTAAAAAATGAGGGAAAACTTGTAAAAAACGTGGCCTTATGTGGATTTGTTTTAGTTGGGTTGTGGACAGAAAAAGGAGGAGGATTTTGCATGAATTATAAGGATTGCATGGTTTGCATGGCTAGGTTTTGATAGATAATTAGTTCTTTCAAGTAATAAGAGTTTTGTGGTTCTCAAACTTGAAAAATTTAATGTCTATTCTACGATCATCATTTGGGAATGATCCTGTATCACCCACCTTCTTGTGAATTTCCCTATGCAACCTCCATCATCGCCAACAGCCAACCACCTTCACCATTCCCTCTTGTTCGAGCCATCGGCACCATCGAACCCCATATCCTTCATATTTCTCATCATCCCTTTTGTTCTCTCGGTCTTTGACTCCCCCAATCTAGCTAACCTCTCCTTTTGCCTCTTTACTTGTTGCCCTTTCCATCCACACTGAGAGTCACTAGACTCGCCACCCACCACCTTGCTCCACCAGTGCTAGTGCCAACCTGCATGTACAATTTATCCTAATTGTGCACCATTTTTTTAGCCTCAAACCACCTCCCCCCATGTATCCCAACCTCTTGTTTCCTCACCTCTTTACACTATATTCTTTGCTAAATACTGCATGTGTATGCAGCTGAGCCATGTAGTATGAGTCCCCATCATTTTTTTCTTCTTCTTAGCAATGCTTAAACCCTTAGTTGTGATGTGTTTGGTTAGATTTATCATTTTTTTGTGATTCTTTGGTTGAGTATTTTTTTGGTTAGTTAATGTCATTAGATTTTCAATGTTATTATGTTATTAGTTGTTTAGTTTCAATGTGTTTGGTTTGCTGTTATTTTAGGTAAAGAAGGAGGATTAGTTTAGGCTAAAAATTTATTTCAGGTTACTTATATTTTTGATACTTTGCTAAAAATAAGGTAACTTATATGCCTTACTAAAATGTTAAAAATTGCATGATAATATATTAGGGTTCCAACATGCTAAGTTGTAATTATTATTTTAAGCAATTCTTGTTATGTTGTATTTATTTTTCTAGGTATGCTAGCATAAAATTATGTATAATAGAGCATTGTAAATTATTTATAATATTAAAAGCATGAAATCATGCAAGAATAGGTAAATGTTTTAGATAAATTATGCATGAAGTATACATATAATATGATAAGTTGAGAGTATTAAGGCGTAACTTTACATAATTATTATTATTGTATTTCCTAAGGGCAGTTTGGCCTTGTAAGTATACCATATTTACTTTATTCAAGTATATGTGCCTAATATGTATTATATATTATTAAGTATGGAAGTATGTGATTTATGATCAATTAGATATGTCTGTTATGATTTTATGTGTTACATTATGTGTAGGGAAAAAATAATCATTTGTCATGCCTGGTAATTTACCTGCATGCTAAAATATTTTAATTATCATATTTTATCCTTGTCATGAGAAATTATTAAATAAAATAAAATTTAAATTTAAAATGGCTAATAATGTGGTGATTATGGTTTCTAGGACATTTTGGTTATTTTGACCTAATGCACTTAAATGTGAATAATTGGGCATAGGACACTCTTAGTAGATTGTTAAGTTGAACTTAATGTTGAACTTGACCTTGTTTTGATTGTTTACCTTAGGGAAAAATTGAATAATTTAGAATAAAGGAAAATTGTTCAATAAAATTAGAATTATTTATGTATTATGTGATATATATGGTCGATAAATAAAATACTAATAATTAAAGTAGAAGATCTCAATATTTGGAAATGATTTTCTCTCTAAGGCTAGATATCTTAGAGACAAGCTAGAAGTCATCGTTGTGGATTGGTTTCATTAGTGCCCCTTAGTACCCAAGTAAGGCCTTAGTCTACTCTATAATTATAATATGGGTCTTATAGGAGGTATCGATACTTAATTATTAGGGGATCTAAGCTAAAGAGTATTGTGTTGCCTTTAGTGCACCGGTATGATCGATGTATTTTACATGTCTCCGAGTTATCTGTAGGTAAATCCATCCAGTTAATAGAGGTTGTTCTTCATCCTAGCAATTCTAATATTCATCCCTGATTCTTGGTCTTAAAAATGACAACATAAAAATAGGAAATTAACATGCCATTTCAAATCTTTGATCAATTTATCAAAGTACATTAGATTAGCAAATCAATTACTTACATATAGGATATCCTTAAAGTAGAGGTGAAAAGAAATGGTAATGTTTCCTTGGCTAATAACTTTAGCCAATGACCCTTTGTTTGTTAAAAATTATTGAGTTTAGCACATAGTTGATAGGTTTAGAAAAGAGAAAAAGAATTATTCATGTGGTTAGTAGCACCTGAGTTGATTCAATGATTAAGATTTTGGTTTTGAGCAAATATAATTTCAAAAAAAGGAAATATAAGAGGAATATAAGAAAGCAAGATTGATCAGTCCAAATTTCTAATTAGTTAGTTTCTTAAGGGGTTTAAAGAAATTCTATAACTATTCTAGTTCTTCAACACTAATTTCTCCACTAGAGAAGGATTGGTTGTGTGTTTCCTTTGAGTTGGTTGGTAGGTTTGACTGGGTTTCATCAAAGCTAGTAGTTGTAATAGAGTGAGTTGGAGGAACACCTAGAACTTCTTTATAGTAATTCCATTTCGTACTTGGTGGATTTTCAAGAAGCATCCAACATTTTCCTCAACATGACCAAAATTCTTACAATAAATGCATCATTCCAGAGACTTAGTTTATAACATTACAATTATATATACTCTCCTCAGCTCAGATAGTATAGATGATTGCTTCAAATGAAGGTAATTCCTTCTAAGCAAGAATTTTAACCCTTATCTGGTCAAATTCAAAATTTAGTCCAGTAAGAAATTGATAGATTCTCTATTTATGAATAAATTTGGTGAGTTGTTCAACATTTTTATAAGAATTTCATAGTTAATATTGTATATTGATCCAGCTCTTTGCCATAAGTTTTGAAGTGTGGAGGCATATTCACTAATAGTATGTCCTCCCTAATTGGAAGCATCTCCCTTGGATTTCATTTATCAACGCTTCATCCTTTGCCTTTGAGTAGGAAAATTTTAGGAAGTCCCATATTTCCTTGTAAGTTTTGAGACATGATATACTGATTTTCGGTTCTGTGGACCCCCAAAGCCAAGATATTACCATAGAGTCAGTTTCATCCCAAGTTTTAAAACTGAGATCAAATTCATACACTATATGATAATTTAAATGACTAATTTTTCCTTTTCCTTTGAGATAAATCTTCATGGATTAGGACTAAGCTAGATAGTTTTTCCTATTGAGAATAATGGAAGAGTCAAGATTATTGAGCTTCGTCTTTTGTGTAATGGTTGGGGAAGAAAAATAAATCTCAAACTTAGAGGAAGACATTGAAATTTGAGATAAATAAGTTCAAGAGATGGAATTGGAAATGAAGAATTATTTTTATCATTGACATCACAAGAAACATAATGAAGGATTTAGAAAGCGTAAGCAATGAAGGCTATAGTAAAGAGACAAATATACACAATCAAAGAGGGAAGAAAAGAGCACAAACTAGGCTATGATATCATAGAGAAATAAAGATGAGGGAAACAGAATTATCTATCCATAGAGAGGGATGGTATTTATATAGGAATAGAAGAAAGAAAAAAAAAATTACATAGAAGCTATAATCTAAGAACCGGACAACAATCCTGTATAATAGTAAATAACAATATAATTTTTAATCTTAATCATGATTGAACATCACCCAAAGAGGATGACAACAATCTACTAGTAACTATTTTTAATTCAAATGGTAATTGAACATCACCCAATAAGGATAAAAATAACCCAAGATTAATTATAATTATATGTGCAAAATAAAAAATAATCATAATTATAGAATTAGTTCTGACAAATACAAAAGCGCATGCACACACACAAGTTTGTGTGTTTCTTTAATTTTAGATACTTGTACTCAATGGTGACTAAAACACTATAGAGATTTTGGGAACTTAAAATGAGTAATTGAAATATGATGTTTCATAAAATAAAACAAAATTAAAATTAAAGGTAAGTATACTCTACTAATTAAATAGTACTTTTAACATATTTTTAATTATCAATTATTATGATATATCTTATTATTCAAAGATGATCAATAGAAAATCATCATTGTTCTATATTACAAATAAGATTAAATGATTTCTATTTTAAAGATAAAAACTAAAAATTAGGAATAAAACGATGTTGTCTAATTTAGTAAAAAATATTTAAAATTATTAATTATCCTAAATATGTTTAGAAGGCCATGTAAAAAAGGTTGTTTTTTTATTGGATCTAAATATTTTGTTGAGACCATAGTTATTAAATTTTCAATATTATTCTATGATTTTACAATCCAAAAATCACAAAATGATCCATGATTCTGGGTAGAACCTTAAATTAATCGAATATTTATATAATCTTATGATTCTACAATAGCATTTTACAATCCTAAGTAAAATCCTATAACATTACATATTAATTATAATTTTTTTCAATTTATTTCCACATCTATTTCCAATTATATTCCAATGATGTTTCTCCCTTAATGTTCTGATTTTTGATTCTATATTACTTTGTTGCACGTCTTCAAAATGAATTGATACTAAGAAGTATGATTGACGTACCACTAAAATAATAAAGCTAACGGTTGATGTAAAATGCCTACAAAAGAATGTATTCTCTATCTAAATAGTAAAATGAATGTATTGAATTTTAAAATATAATTAATTATTAAGGTCTATCTAATTCAAAATTATTATTATTTTTTTATAGTCATATTGGTTTTATAATACGAACAAGCTTTAATTTATGGTATACACATTGTTTATATAATAACTTAACATGTGTATATAACTAATTTTTCCCCTTTGTATTTTATCTTAATTCATCAAATGTTTCAAAGCCAACATAAAACTTTTTTTGATCTTATTCTCTTAAATGATAGAAAATGTTGTTCCTTCATTGTTGCTTTCATTATTATCCACTGTTTTATTCTTTGTATACTTTTCTTAAGGCCAATAATATTATATATCTCAAACATAATGAGTTATATTCTTACTTTATCCATAGTCTAATTGTAATTTTCACGTTTCGTTTGGAATTTTATTTATGATGTTGTTGATTTATTATAGTTCATAATACGTAAAACAACTTCAATAATTTATGCTACTGATAAGTTGATGGAACTCAATTAATGACTAGATGAGAAATTAATAGTGTAATAATGTATTCTTTTAAGTTAAACTATAGTATTTTATAGCATATAAATATACAAGTTTTATATTTTTACAATGTTTGTAGGATTTTATGATCCCAATATCCGATTTTGAGCCTCCAAATCAATCCTAAATAGAATATCGAATCTAAAACCTTGGTTGAGACTAAAAGAAATTTCAATTTTATATTTCATAAATCCAATTGAAGAGCTAGATAAAAGCTAAAAATTAGTTGTAAGTTGAAAAAAGTAATTGTTGATAGCTAAAGTTAATAAGATATTTTGACATAATAAGTTGTTGAACTAGTCATAATTATTAAATGATATTAAATACATATTGATAATAATAATAGAACATTAAGCTAAAACTTATTATATATATGAATAATCAGCTTATGATAAGTTAGAAGATACATTTTTTTTAGTTTGTCAAAAGCAAGCTATTAGTAAGTAAAAAACTACTTGTTAAATGAAACTTATTTAACAAGCATAGTATTATTCACCTAGTTAATAAACTAAAAACTACTTATACCTTACCTACTACGTAATAATGCTTCATGTGAAAAGCTACCAATAAAATTTTTAACTAACGAAAAGGAAAGAAAAGAAAAAGAACGATTTTATGATGATAAAAGTGTATGTAAATTTTAAGAAATTTTATGCCACTTATCATATATTATAAAAAAGGTATTTAGTAGAATTTAAAACGTAGATAAATATCTTGGACTCGTTTAAATTTTTTTAGATTTAAGTTCGAAATGAACAAAGTAAGTCCGGTTCGATAAGTTTCCTAAGCCGATTCGGCTTATTAAATATTTTTTTTAAATTAACAATCTAAATTAACTTATTTATCATGTTTTGATTAGTGAATCAACTCGTTTAACTATTTATTTTATTTAAAATTTATATAAATTAAATCAACTTATTTAATTATTTAATTTATTAAAATACTTATTTAATTATTCGACTTATTTATTAAATAAATTATATATAAGTTAAGCCTATTAATTAATAAGTTGAGTTTATAAACAAGACGAATGAAGTTCGAACTACCGTGTGAACAAATGAACCAATTTTTTTTTTTTTAACTCAAACTCAACTTCAACTTATGTGATAAATAAATATAATAATAAAATTTTAATTTAATTTATTTTATTAAATAAATAAGTCGAATTAAAATCAAGCCGAAATGGCTCGTGAATCAGCGTGATTTGTCAATAGCGATACGGTGATAGTGCGGCGCCTCAAGCCTCAAGGTTCAGGTCATTAATAATAATATCCTCACTTTACTGTTTCAACTGCCACGAACGCTACCTTTTAATACGACTCTAGCCGATTTATTAAATAGACTAGACCCGTTTGATGCTGACGTGGCTTTGAGGGTGCTCTCCGGTAATTATTGGGAGAAATAAACCAATAATTTTGTACAGTAGGAGTAGTTCTGACTTCCGCGTAATTTTGACTTGATAGTTTTACTTTTATATAAATTTAATTACATTTTTGTATAATAAAATATAAAATGACATGTGTGAAATATATTATTAAATTAAATTTATATAAAAATATTCATTTTATTATATGAAAATATTTACTCTATTATATAAAATTATTGTTAATTCATATAAAGCTGAACTTATTAAATTAACTATTTAAAAATTTATAGAAAATTATCCATTTAATTATACGAGATCATTTATTTTATTATATAAAATTAGATATATTGCTTAACAAAAATAAGGTGGTGCACCTTATAACGTGTCGTTCTAAATTTCTAATCCTCACGGTCAGCGCCGCATTCCCCTGACAATTTTCTTTTCTCTTCCCTTTCCTCCTACGTAGTACGTATAGATAAGACGATGATATAAAAGGATGCACATTGTATTTGTGCCAGTACTATTATCTCTTCATTTTTTGAAGAAAAGTCTTAGAACCTTTTTATTTTATAGACTGCTATATGGGAATATCTTATATGGACCGCAGAGGCACAGAATATAGAGGCCGTACAACCGCACGCGAGAGAATTAAAGAGTGAATAGTGAATACCGAAGGCAACGGACCGAAATAATACGACCACGAGAAAAATCTATTGGGTTTATCACTTTAGTTGGGCTGCTTTGCGTCGTGTCGGTTGGACCAACCCTCTTTTTTTTTCTTTTTTTTGTAAAAAGTATTTTTACTCTGTAGAAAATATATCGTGAATAAATTTTTTACCGATAAATTTTGCCTTTCCACATCTTCAGTCATGAGTGAATTTTCTCATTATCTTTTTTCGACCGACGACAAGTTATACTGCTTCCTAATTTTTATATAAAATAAAAAAATAATGCGTTACATAAGGCAAATTTTTTATTAATAAAAAATATATGATATGAGCATAAGGCATAGATAGAAAAAAAAAGTTTGACTAATAAAAATTCATTATTTTGCTTTATATTGTCCAAATGCTTATATAAGCTTCAAACTACAATGAACTATATAACTTTTATTCTTCGTTATAGAGAAATCAATTAATAAGTTTCGATCTAAAATTTTCAAAAATCAATTTTATTGCTCAATCTTCTTATGAAATTTTGAATTACTTTTTTTTTAAACACTCATAATAAATAATAAATTTGAAATCCCTTCAAACTATGACGAGTTTGGAATTCCGACAAATTACTTGTATCAGGGGTTAAACAAATGTGTAGAACTTATAATATAATTTTGATTATCAAAGGTTCTAGAAAAAGAAATGGTATAGGAGCATATAGAGTCTCGATAAGATGTAAAAGAAGTGGAACGTACGTGCATATTAGACCTCTATATACTAAATGTGCATGTAATATAACTTCTAAAAATAATAATTGTCCATTTTTTTTATTGTCAGTGTTGAAAATAATAATTGAGGATGACAAGTGGTAGTTACAATGGGACACACAATCATAAATTGATAAATTATGAATAAGGACATGTTGTTTTGGGTAAGTTGACAAAAAATGAAGTCCAATTTGTTGATAAATTTATCATAGCTAACGTAAAAACCTTGACAAATCATACCACTTCTTTAGAAAATTTGTGAAGGAAATGGAGAAGACATATTTATAATACCAGACAGAAGCTTATGTTTAAAGAGATGGATGGTCAAACAATGTTACAACATGTTATGAGCATGTTGGTTAAAAATTATTATTTTCAATGGCATCAAAGTAAGTTGGAATCAAATGTAATAAGCGAACATTTATTTGCACATCTCATATTTGTTAATATTTTTCGCACATTTCCTCTTTATATATATATATATATATATATACACACACACACAAATGAATTACACAAATAGGACAAATAGATATGGAATGACCTTACTTGAAATTATTGGACTAACACCAACACAATTGAATTTTAACATTGTATGCACACACATGTCATCTGAAAAGGAGAAAAATTATTTGTGGGTACTTGAGAGGTTGAAGACCTTAATGGGCCCATCTATACTTCCAACTGCCATTATTACCTACTAAGAACTTGCTCTCATTTCAGCTATATAACGTATTTTTTCCACTTCAAAATATTTATTATATAAGTTTCATGTTAATAAGAATGTAGATGAAATATGCAAGAAAGTATTCGGTAATTCATCAGTCGCACATGGCTTTATGTCACCATGAAAAAATGTGATAGATGCCATAGATGAACAAATATACAAGAAATGACTCTTATCATTGGAGGAAGATTACATAAGCATAATAGCCTAATTTTGTATCTAAAGACAAATTGGCTACAAAAATATAAACACAAAATAATTTTTTCTTTTTTTGGTGACGTGTTTGATATCCATCAAATTACATAGAACATATATGATTTACATTTTATCTCTTAGTGTAGTTTCTTTTACTTCTTTCTATTGATAAAGTAATATACTGATTTTTTTTTGTCAATGGGATTGAAGGTGCTAGTGGATCATTGAAGTGGTCTCTAGAGACATCACGAGGCGACTTTAACATAGTATTAAAACAAATGCACACGTTCATAGAATTGCAACATGATCAGATCAAAGCATTGCTAGAGATATCTTGGTTCAATACTCCTCATGTTGCTATAAGTATCCTTTGCACCAATTTAAGAGGTCACACTACTTTGTATGCAATAGAGTTGGTAAAAAAAAAGTGCCAAATAAGTAATTATGTAGGTATTGATGATGATTTATGCGAATGTTATATGGACCATATGCACGGGATACTATGTACGCATAAGATAAATATCCACATTCATAACTACATCCCAATCTTTTTATTGAATATTCATTTGTCCTAGAAGAAATTCAATATAGATGGACCCATTAATCCACCGGATCCGTAAGAACTAACAGAGGCTGCACATCATTTATTTTATATTTTTATGGAAGCTGTTATGAGCCAGCCACTAGCAATACAAAAATCAATTGGGAATAAAGATATTTAATATTGTAGTTCCCTAAAGAACACCTCTCTAGGAGCCACTAGTACGACAACATATGGATCGCCCAAGGAACTTCACCAGAACGAAATCATCTAGTTAGGAGTACATAGAAGAGCAATCTTCAAGTTGTTCGGGATCAACAAAAGCTTTGGGTAGGTTGTCTCCACATCAAATTCGGGCTCGAAGTCGGGTTCAACGACAACAATCGACATTTATGTAATTGGGCCAATTACAATTTTTATATGTGAGTCAAATGAATCGATATATAGTTCCATATATTAGTACCTAGTATATTATGTTAGGAGATAAGAATTGTGGGTTCAGAGCATTGACATATATTATATTAGGAGATGAGAATCGATGGATTCAAATTTATACCGACTTATGTCATGAGATATTGACTAGACGATAGTTTTACGAGAATGTGTTTGTATATGACAGAGTTGATCAAGTTCTTAATACTATTACCCATTGGGAAGGGGTAGCTCCGATGACACGATAGATGGAAATGACAAATATTAGTCATATCATTACAACCCATTACTATGTGTTTTCTAGCATATTACTCATTGAATGGGCGCATTTCATTTCTACCTTTAGTGGCACAACATGGAATTCAAGGTCCTAAAAATGAAGTGACTATATGGTTTTGCAAGAAATGAGTTACTACATATCGGTATGTGGGTGTTTTATGTCTTTTTTTTACCCATATGAATATTATATTAGTTGCACTAGCTCTTATAGTTTTTTTGACAAGTATATCTTTTGGATAATTTTCTACTTCCACCATTGCATGAAAATTGGAACAGATATTATGATAGTAGTATTTCAACATGAAATACACTATATTCATCAAGATTTCAACAATGACGCTCTTTGGTATATGATAATACACAAGAGCCACATCCTCTATCTTTAGACTCAACTTTTATCTAGAATTGTTGTGATTTTTTCTTAGTTTATTTGTATCTGACCTTTGAAACATGCATATGATGAATTTTTGCTAATTTGTGTTTATTCCCTTGTTGTCTTTCCATGATAACTTAAGTATCTAATCTATGGTAATCAAATATATTTGTATGTTATTTAGATTAAGTATCTTAGTGTTTGATGTGTTCAGTGTGGGTTAGATGATACTTTCTTAATCATAAAATAAGATAAAAACTACATTCTTTAATTCTATAAAACACATTTTAATCAAAGTACATAACTATACAGTAATAAATCAAGCTCAAAGCGAATGACCATGCCCACACTTAAGTACAATAACTCCTAAATCATGCACAAGGTTTTCAATGCATGTAATTTGCTGCTAGTAATTTGGCTAGCTCACTCTTCTAGTGAAAAAGACAGAGAGTTTTCTGTGCTTTGTTAAGACATCTTTTAGCTTGAATTTCATGCTCATCATTTGGATGTTCAGCCAAATATTTCTCTATCGTTGCCAATATATACCTATGAGTTTTAGGAATATACTAATCTATATAGTCATAAGCCATATCCCATTGGTATTGAGCTGCTAATCCAAAAACATCTGAGCCCAATATGTGTTCACGTATCAAGAACCATTGACTAAGCATATGCATGCAATCAACTTTGTGTTTCTTGAGGAAATAACGTCTGTGCGCATTTTTTAGTGGGCTTGATAGGCTTCTTAGGGATCACTTGTGTATATCCAAACTGGCGTGCTACTCTATTTAGCATATACAGTTCCACTTTCTCCAAACAATTTAAAAAACCAGTATATAATGCCATAGGACAATTCCTATACGGATCAACTACCTCGTATGGATTCCTAATGACCTATCACAACAAATTAAACTAAATATAGATATCGCTATAATAATATAGTAAGAATATGGTAATTTGAGCATGCATTTGACGCATGGATAAGATCAATTTTAGCTCAAAAGTACTCAAGTGTCTCTAATTTATTGTTAAATTTATGTCTACAAAACTACCTCATATAATAGGGATGGTCTAGATTATACCCGGATTGTTCCACTCAAAACTCTAAAAATTATTCATAAATCCATGTCTATTATAATATTTATTTGTTAGAATTATAACTAATGAATCCAATCATGTAGTTTATATATGATAATTATAAAATTACTTATAGTAGAGTGACACATCTTGACATCTGAGCAGCGTCAACTCTAGAAGCCAAACTAAGATGTTGATATCGAAAAACAAGTGTGATTACACCCCATGCATAATCTTCAAAATGCCTAAGATATTAGAGAAAGAGGATATAGCATGGCTTGACTTTATGAACCAAATTATCGACAAATAACGATAGGTTTTTCTCATCCCCAAACTAGTATGATTTATATACTTCTTGTAGTCATTTAAATGAAAGACTGTCCTTTTGAGTGACTTCATTCACTTGCACCTCTTTCATCCCTAATAAGGTACTTAATACACCAATCATTTGGCCATACATGTTTTTCTATCATCTCTAAATGTAATGGATAACTATTAACTCGTAGCACTAGTATACGATGTACGTTTAAAATGGTGGTGGCCATTTTACCCCATGACATATGAAAGTTGTTGGTGTCTAGCGGTCATCTCTCTATAAATGATTATATAAGTGGCACGTTGTCATGCTCAAATGTGTAGGCTAGAAGGTTTGGCAATCTAGTTTGGTATATGAGAGCGATCATTCTTTCCTCGAAGCTTTTAAGAAAAATTTTCAACACCTCTGGTCTAGTGAGGATCTTCAGACAGCCATGATCTTAAAAAATAAAAGAAACAAATGAAATAAATGTATGATAGTTTACACATGAAATAAGAAATAAGAAATATGCTTAACTTACCTTTCCTAAACAAAAATCTAAAGTAGCGTGACGAGCAAAGCTTAGGATCACATCAGGGATTATTAGGCCTCCGGAATATGGCCCAAGTAAGTAACATTCATCCTTCAGTTGTATACCTCGTTTATCTTCACTAACATCATCAACACCAGTATCATCATCATCATCATCATGAAGTATATATGTCAACGAGGATGGATAATTAGTCATATGGGATTAATGATGTTGGAAAATCCAATGATGATCTAGAACCACTCACAATAGCTAGATGAATTGAGGATGATAGTACTCTCATGTTAGTTGGCGTCGGTGATGTAAGAAAATCAACATAGTCTATAGATAATGAAAAACCTCCATACCCCGAAATGCCAACATTGGATATAAATGATGGATGACTTGGATAGTCTATAAATGTTGGAATGGTAGAAATCTGATAAATAGACTTTGGTTATTTGGGATTTTCTTCATATTCTTGTTTTTTGAAGCTTCTTTCTATTTTTATTAGCCATATTTTTTTACCTTGCTATAATCCTCTAACAAGAGTTTTTCCTATACTTGTAAGATGAGACATCGGAGCAGATTATACTATAGCATTTCTATTACGTTATGAAGAAGCAATAACATGACGACCTTCGGTTCTATCTTATACCATATCTTATTTGTGACTTATTTGAATTTAAAAAATAAAACTATGTCAATTAAAATTAAGTATATGAATTATAGTTAATAAGTCATCACATAAATAAAAATTAAACACATAGGTCAGAGTAATATAATTGTTACATATTATAATATTAACCCATGTTATAACCAAAGAGGTATATATACCCAACCTTATAACTAAAGTGCATTCTCTTAAATTAATTATCTATTTTATTAATTTAATTAACTATTAAATATTTATAAAGTCAAAATACATTACCAATAATTTTATTAATTACTACTAGTAGTTTAGTATACTATAACAACTAAATACACTTAATTATGGTATCTAACAAAATCAATCTCACCGATAATCCTTTACCTATCTGCCAATACATTTTTTTTCAAAATCTTTAACCCAAAATAAACTCCCAAAATTATAATCCCACCAAAATTTATCCAAGATTTTCTATAAACATTATCAAACTACATACATATAATAAAAATAAAAATATATTTAATATATTATAAATAGATCAATATAAATAAAACAATCTAATCTATTATCTAATCAATATAATTAAAAACATTCACTAATAATCCCTCACCCATTGGCATTATTAGTTGATTCCTCACCTAATCAATGACATTTTCTACCATTCCATTCCCAAAATTACCTAGATCTAATCAACACATAAACATATTTAATACAAATATAATAAAAAAATCAAATATAATTAACACAATAACTCCCACCCAATGACAGACTTTGTTGATGCCTCTTCTCACCCCCAATGGCAAAATCTACCATTCCCTTTCCCCCAACCACTAGCATTTTTAGGTGATGCCCTTACCCTCCCCCATGGCAAAATATGACATTCTCTCCCCCCTTTTAATGGCAATTTTAGCTAGTTATTTTGCCTTCAGAACCCCATTTTCTACCGTTTCTTCCCAAAATTATAGAGATATAATAAACATATAACCGTATTTAATAGATTTAATAAAAATATTAAAAAATATAATAATATATCAAATCAAATATAATTAACACAATAATCCCCCAATGACAGACTTGGCCAATGCCTTACCCCTAATGGCAAAATCTACCATTCCCTTCTCTTAACCAATGACAATTTTAGCCAAGGCCCCGACCCTCAAATGCCAAAAAAATACGTACCTCTACGACGGCTAAAAGGAGAAAGAGAGCTTGAGCAATGAGAGAGAGAATGAGAGCATGAGTGATGAGAGACATAATGAGAAAAATGAGTGGTGAAATACAAGAGGGAGTGTGAAGAGCTAAATAAATAAGAAGGGTAATATGAGTACTTTAAAAACATATGTTTTCATTGGAGTAAAATTAGGTTTTCATATGCTATTGTTATATTCATATGCTATAATGTTCCTTATTAACCTTACTTTTCCAACCCACACCTTTTTTTTTCTTACTAGATAGGTTGTATGCGATTTTTCATATTGTAATAGTCACCGTCTATTTATATTAGTGTATAGAGGACTTTGTATGTATATTACACTCATCATACCATGGAAAACTAATATTCATAGCACTAATTACCAAATTAAAACATCACGCTCCTTTGTTAGGCAAGTATAAATTCTTTGTTTGATTGGGATTTCTTCGTGCCATATAGGTATGGTTCTCTCTTTCTCTCTTCAACACTATTATTCGGTGTCACTATATTCTTACCCAATGTAGGGGTAACCTAGACACCTGAAAACAAAACTCGAGCCCAGAACCACGGCTGCATGCTTTAAGAGAATTAATTTCCTCTGTAAGTTGTACATTTACAAGAAAGTAAGTTGTAGGAAAATACTTCATTATAGAATTAATAGTAATATTCTATGTTTTGCTTACATCGATCTCCAATGTCATAGAAGTAATGGTGTTTTTATGTTTGGCTCAATATTATACTAATAAGAACGTAGAAAATTTCAACAATACTCTTTAATAATAAATAAAGTTATTTATTTATTTATGTTCTACTAGCACAGAGTGAGGGCTAAAGTGTAATCAACAACTAAGGATATAAGGCTTACTTGGGTCTAGTAAGGTAAACCGCATTTACTTTTAACTTGTAGCTACTTTCTTCCAAATAATTAATATATAAAACTGTTTTAACCAATTCTAAGAAAGAACGACTTTTCCCCTCTAATTAATGACTCCCAAGCAGCAACCAAACGAGGCCTTAGTTTTCTTTATTGATCTCTGAATATTGAGAATAGCAAGCGTCAGCAAGCATAACACCGTCTAGCTATCTATGACGAACGACTCACAGTCACGGAAAGAAAAAAATAATTAACGTGCATGGAATCCGGATATTATTATGTAATGGGGCTCAGGGAGTAGTCCTTATCTAATCTTCACATGGATGTACGTGATTAAAAACAAAATTCCAAAAAAGAGGGTTAGCTACAACAAAGATTCTCAAATCTACATGCATTTTTGTACTCATTTGCAAATTGCAGTGGTTTCGATCAGATCATGATATATATATATATATATGTGATCAAAGGAAGAATAATAGCTATCTTGGTCTAGTACTTTCGTTGCTTGCGATCCGATCCACTTCTTATATATAGTTTATGGACATGCATGGTGAGGAGCAGACTGACCTCCTCCACTTCCCAGCCAAGGAGGGGACAAAGAGACACACCCATATTTTCTCTGGCTGCTTCTGGTTGTACGCCTTCTACGGGTACTGGCCGAAATCCCGGTGCTTATATTTTTGTTCGTAACAACTCCCATAGAAGATGCTCTTTTGTTTCCTTCGCTAGCTTTCTAGCCAGAAAGCACTAAAAAACTGAAAGCTCAGATATCACTTTATATCCCGCCAATCATGGTATTACATATGGATCCTACGCACGTAGCTAGCCATTGCTATACAGTACACGTGACGTGAGTTTAACTGTTTGGTCACATTGGACGTTACACCGGCTTCATCAACCTGAAACAATCTGCATCATAATTACCCCCTCCCCTCGTCCTGCTTAACAAAGTTCAAGCTAGAGGTAACAATTTGTATAGAAAATAAAAATTATTTTGAAAATTCCAAAATCTAATTTTTACATCTATCCACACTTTTCCCCCTTTCTTTCATTACCTATACATTAAATATTTTATTATTTTTTATTTAATAACAATAAGCTGAGAGTAAACAATATTTCTAGAGATTTAAAGTTAGATCTTTAATTGTGCTTAGAAGTTATTATAAAAAGACCTAGATCAAATCCAAAAAAATGAAACTAATATATAAGTCTAAGTAAGGGTCAATTAATAATCCTAAGTCCATGCTAAACATATGCATTGGTCTCACTTTTCTACCTTTTTTTTTCCCTAATGAAGGACTCTGTTCACACTTAACAATTTTATTTTAGCTCATGTACGTGATCTGTTTTTCTTGTTTATAATTATCCATAGGTAGCAAAAGCTTATTTATTGAACCCAACTACTCCAAAATTGACCCAATTGAACCCATAAAGTTATGCACTTGATTTACAAACAGACCCGATTGAGTTGAGTCCCATTTTATCGGTCCAAATTCACACTAAAACCAGAAACAATTAAAGTTATATTTTATTTTATTTTTTGTCTTGATCCACAAACAAGTGGCGCTAGTGTTGAACTGTTGATTTTGATGCAGCAGAGTGTTGAGTGGATATTATAGAGATCGAGGTACGCCAGCCAGCCAGCCAGCCATCGTAATCCACAATCAAATGGGTGGCATCATCCATAGGCAGCATTCGCCGTTCTTTTTCTTAGTACGTTTTATACGCTGTCGCTTGGCTCTTCCAGTTTACCGTTTTCCAAACTTCAGGAATCTACACTACATCCACTCGCATTAACGTACATGTGTATTTTATTTTTTTCTTGTGTTATTACCAAACTAGCCTTGATGATTCGCGGTACAGCAGACATACACGGTCGAAATGGGAAACCAGGCACGGGGAATCATGCCCGGATCAGGGGCGTTAACACACACATGATTAAATTAATTATTGGAGGAAAGATAATTACCGAGAAAAGAGAGAAACGGAGCGAGTGGAACAGGCAACAAAGATCATGTCGATCTTTATGGTGCTCAGAACTGGGTTGTAAAGGGCCACCCTTTTTTGGTCCGTTATTTAAAAGATACTTGTACTTTAGTCGGACGCTGAAACAAAAATCGAAATTTGAAATTTGAAACTCAATAAATAAGATTCAAGGGATGGGAGAATGGATAGTTTACTGATAACATATATCCTGGCATTCGTGCTTTGAAGTTCACTAACTTATTGTTTTTTTTTTTTTAGTCGATGTAAGCGATAAGGTGGACATAACCATGAAAATAAGATATCATAAAGCGGTAGATCCTCTGATTCTTTGTCTATTTTTTTTCTTTTTTAATTCATGTCTGTCTTTTCTTTTACCTGCCATTATATATTTATATGTATACTAAATAAGTGCTTTCATTTTAATACATTCGGACGGACAATATCATCATTACTAAGGAAAACAATACATCAAATTCAAATAAACTTTACAGAAAGATGTATGTATATATATATATATATAAGAAAATCATTTTCATAATGTACATATTTTCTTAGAAATTAATAAAATTATTTTATCATATTTCAATTGTACTATTACTGAGAAACAACAGAGTAATTAATATTTATAGAAGAGGAAAGACAAAGAGTTAGGGAAAAAGTACGAATTAGACGTTTTTTCTTCTCCTCCCAAAACGTCTTTGCTTTTAATTTAAAATTACGTCTAAAATGATTTTATTTTGTTTTATTTATAAGGAGAGAGCAAGTAAGAAATAAGTAAAATCTGGATTGCTAGCTTCGGAAAAAATATAATACTATTGAATACCAGAGCTCTTCGGTCCGTCCAAACTTCCATGTAAGTATTTTAAACAGTATCTCTGATGCTCAACACTGTATTGCCTGCACATTTTACTGGTAATTCTTTTTGTTTTTAAAATATAGTATAGAACTGTAGATATCTATATATTTATATACCTGTGTTCCTATTACGACTCCAAGTACGAAATCTAAAAAGGAAAATCAATTCCACTATACTCACGTTACGGACACATGAAATGAATGATGCATCTTCATAGGTTCAATTCCGCCATGTCCAATCTCTCCAATATTGGATTAGTTATGGGGACGACCAGTCACGATACGGCTTTGTTTTCTTTATTATTCGTTCAATAATTTAAACAACTTAATTAATAAATTAATCAACCATCTAATAATATATAAGGTACCTGGATTATTGGTTCATGTTGTGACCAACAAGTCCGTCGACAACCACGCTCCCTTCTTGAAGATCTGTAATCGATCGACCGAACAAGCGGCAGCCAAAAACACCAAATAATTGGGAGGGACATTAGTTTTGCCCGAGTTGCTTCCGTGATTTGGATCGATTAGAGACCAATTGGGTCAGGGGCATAGAGGTTTAGCTAGATGGATTATTTACGACATTATCATGCAGTACCTCTCAACTCTGCATGTATTACTAAGTAAGCTCCCATGCTTAGCTACAGTGGAGTTAATTAGTCAGAATTTAGGACCTTTCTCCAATCAAACCGAGTTAATTAATAACTTATCCATACTTACTTATTAAAACTAGTTATGTAAGACAATTACTTAGTTTTAAAAACTTTTTAGCCCAATTTTTTTTGTAATAAATAATTATTACGAATAACTTTAGTTCTAAATATGAGCTTGATCGTAAGTAATGAATTAGTTTCCTAAGTAATTTTAGGTATAAGAAATTCTCACCTAGACTCACCTTAACATAAACCCCTCTTTTACATATAAATAAATAAATAAATAAAGATTAGATTATAAATAAGCTTTATGTGTGATCCTTATATGTATTAATGTGTGGAAGAAGACTCATGAGGCTTATGGTGAGTCTTATATGTGACTAACTACTACTATGGTGGCATTGGATGATGATGATGATGATGCTGATGATCATGTGGTGGGCCATCCCACAACGAGCACAGTAGAAGCATCGTGTCCGTCGGAAATATCCAAACATAACGTCAACACCAAAGCTGGTTAAGGACAAAAAAGAATAATAATAATAAAAAAAGAAAAGAAAAGAAGCAGCGCTATGATAATGGAGAAGAGGGTGAGGAAGTTGATCTAAGCGAATGCTATAGATAACCTAAACCACACGAGACAGACACATACATACATATCTGAGTTTGATCCAAAACGAAAAAAAAAACTAATATTAATTAGGACAACAGCTTATAGTTTATGGCACACAAGGAATTAAATAAATAAAAGGGGGTACTTTTATGTGGTATTTTTGGGTTAGTTAAATATGTTAGTTTAAGCTAAACAGTTTATGATATATGTGATGGTAGTACCGTAGTACTAGCTAGCCAGTAGCTTAGATGACCCAACACACCGCCCAAATTTTCCTGCCCGGCCGGCACTCTCCAAATCTCCTTATTGCTTATATATATGTGTATATAATAACCATTGCCCCATCTTTGGATCCACCAATAATAAATAAAATGAAATAAAATAAAATAAAAACTTATAAGGATGACCATCTCCTCAAACTCCTAGCTACCTAGCTCCTCAATAACAAGGTCCCCCCCCCCCCTCCTCCCCTCCCCTCTCTAACTTGCAAGCTGAGAGAGCAACATAATCTTCAACTTTCGTATCTTCTAGCTAGTAGTAGTACCTTCTTTCTTATCCTACCTAGCCTTGATTCCTGATCTTCATGGGGCTCCTCACTTTTCTCCCCGCAACCAGGACAACCACCACCACCACCTTCTCCACCGCCGGCGCTGCCAAACAGAAACATTCTAAAACCCGCCAGCAGCAGCAGCAACAACAACCACCACCACCACCGAGCAAAACCCGTAAAAAACAGGATCATAATAACAAACGCGACGACCATCGCAACCGACACAAGACACCGCCAAAGCAAAGCTCGAAGCCAGTAATCCAAAATCCAAACCCGAAACCAAAGCTAAAGCAGCAGCGGCAGCAGCAAGAACAAGAGAAGCAGCAGCAGCAGCAATATTCATCATGGGACCAATTCAAGAACCTCCTCACCTGCAAACAAATCGATCAGCAAGGAGTCCACGACCCATCAAAGATCCACAGCAGCAGCAACAAACTAGGAGAAGGAGGAGGGGGCAACCGTTCCTCGTCGTCATGTGGGTCCATGTGCAGCTTTAGAGACGTTGTACACGGAAACACGAGGGTGGTAGATAGGGCAGATAGCTCATCGCATTCGCCGGAAAGTTCTTCGTTAAGTCGGCATCGCGATCAGGCCGATGAGACTCGGTCTCTGGTGGGTCGAAGAGGGGGCGGCGGTCACGGGTCTTCCAGCGTTCGGTCATTTAGTGGCGTTTCGGTGAGATCGGCGGCGGCGAGTGCTGGCGATAATAACGGCCGGCATCCTTCTTCAACTGCTGGGGTCAGACATAGCAGAGGGATGGGAATGCCGCTTGGAAAGTTTTCTGGATGTTACGAATGTCGCATGATTGTTGATCCTAGCAGGTACATAACAGTTGTTTAGGACACCGTCACACACACACGCGTATTTAATTGATATATTCATGAAATCTACTTATCATATATCAAGCACTTTTCCCTTGCATTTTAACTCCATATACCCCGCTTCATTTTCGTCGCAAAATTGAAAAGTCAGTAAATTAAAATAACGGCAGCGTAGATTCTTTTTGTCGTCTAATGATCTATATACAATAGCTAATTCGTCATGCCCCCCATCGATCTGTCTCAATTTATTTGTCTGAGTAGGTAAGCGTCACATTTGCATTATTACGTACCCTTTGATAGAACCATTTTTAATAATAATTACGAAGAATTAAAAAGATGGGCTTAGCTGTTTGTTTAATTAGAGATTACGTCTGATAATTCACGACTTGAAATTTCATTAATACCGGAGGATATATAGATTAATTGTGCTATACATTGGTAGCATAAGTCGATCCATATCAGCATTTAATGTTGTAGTAGTAGAACTATATTAGCAGTATCCATTAATATGATAAAAAAAAATTCAAAAACTTTGTATCTAGTTGTGTAACACTGATACTAGCTAGTAACATGTTGTAAAATAAATAAATAAATAAATAAATAAAAATGCTTGCCGCAGGTACCCGATAATACCAAGAACGATGGCGAGCACATGTTCACAATGTGGAGAGATTTTCCCTAAGATCGAGAACTTAGAACATCATCAAGCAGTTCGTCATGCAGGTACATATACCATTATTACCATATATTGTCGTTCTTGTTTCATTTTTTTTTTTGTTTTCTTTTTATTCCTAATTAATGAATATCATCTGTGCCAATACGTATGTATGTATGTATGTATGTATGTATGTATACAGTGAAGTACTACTGTACTAGTAGTATGTGACCTTAATTATGTCATCGTTATAAATAAACACCGACCGACACGTGACAAATCCGTAGATGTCCCTAGGTTTGAACCGAACACCGTAGTACTATAATCATACGTAATGAGTAGAATTCATTCATTCCACTGACTCCATGCACCACTCGATCCACTCTCACGGTCGGTCAGGTCCGGTCACACCAATGTTGTTGTTGTTGTTGTTGTTGTTGTCATATGGTTGTGTCAGTGAAATTTATGACGCTTCGCTGGCATCATAATTAGAACGATTAATGCAATTAATTGCACGCAGTCTGATTTATAAATGGAAAGGCCTAAGTGCGTAATTTACTACTACTAGCTACTACTACGTATGTGGTTGTTCTAACTTTTTGACACATGAATTAAATTAAATTAATTCAAATTATTATATTTTCCCCTGTTTATATAAAAGTATCATTAAATGTGATTATAGTAATTAATGCAAGTATAAAATAATTAAGGCTTCTGTATCTTGATGATTTTGTTGTATTTTTAAAAATTATTCGACTTAATTTAACTGCTAACTTAGGAGGGACTTACTTGCAGTCCAGGAGTGAGTATGATTCACCTGGGAATAGGACGAAGAATTTGTAGTCAAAAAGACACGAAACGGTCGATAAGGGGGTGGGGGTGGGGGACTTCATCATTGTGCCTGTCTATCCGGGTAGGGGAGGAGTAATTCATTAGCCATAATAATTACTAATAGTAGCTATTTAAAAATTCAAATCTCTTTTCCTACATCGGCATTAGGATAACGATCACTTTTCGAGCGCCGAATCGGCCCCTCTAAACTCTAAAGTCTAAAGTCTAAACAAGGCTAGCCTATGTAGGGTTGGCTAGTCTAAACTCCATGATATATAAAATTTTACCTTGCTTCCAAAAAAATTGGCCTAATTCTATTTGATTATCATGTGTTTCATTTTCGTTTATATACCCTTTGTTTTATATTCATTTTTATTTCATTATGGATCTATAAATAATTTAACTCCTACATTACTAATTAAAATGATACACGCACACACGCGCACACACTCATGAGTTGTAATAGTATGATTTTTGATCTTCTTCTTCAATTTCTTAATTTAAATTTCCTAGTATTTTTTTTGAAGTTTGTAAGATTTTAATATTGTTCTTTTATTTTATAAGCTAGT
The DNA here is from genome assembly GCA_030549775.1 of Tamarix chinensis. NCBI lineage: Eukaryota > Viridiplantae > Streptophyta > Magnoliopsida > Caryophyllales > Tamaricaceae > Tamarix > Tamarix chinensis. Next base: position 112,014,353 of record CM060174.1, read on the forward strand.
AAAAAAAGTACTTTTTTTTTTGTAAAAAAAAGAAGGAATTCTCTTATAAAAAAAAGATTTATTTGACAAATTTTACAATTAGCTAAAACTTTGTTTATGATCATCATAATATCCCACACTTACTTTGTTTTCTTAATAAATGAATACATAACCATGAGTGGCAATTCTTAGTTTTGCTTGCATGCTTAGCTAAAAATTTAGTTATTTTGTAAAATTAGCATAGTAAGATTTTGTATACAGCAGGTGCTCGCATTAATCTACAGCTATAAATATCTTTTATTATTATTATTATTATTATTATTATTATTATTATTACTATGTTTAGCACTCTTATTATTATAAGTGGATACCATAGTTAGCATTTTCTTCAATTAAATGTAGGCATGGAGATTGAAAAATGTTCAAACCTAGTGCGTTTCTTATGTGCATAATTTAGTCTATAAGCTAATTTTAAGACTCTTATTGATCGGATTAGTTATCTCCTTTCGAAAAAAATAAGATATGTTTGACTGTTTGGTTAATATCTATTAAAAATATCAAAACTGACTTTTGACATGCTAGCCAGCAAAACCCTCCCATGCCAGTCATACGATATCTTCTCACATTATTTTGTTGTTATCGACTCAAAAGTAAATTTTAATTAATTAATTTATTGGTATAACATTATCATCTTATACGATTATACTTTTAGCTAGTTCAATAGTTAATTTTATCAATTACTTAAAAAAGCAGTTAATATTATATTTTAAGCTTCTTTTTTTTTCTGTTGCTTTATAAGGCTAATTGTTTATGCCATTTTATAATTTAGTGTTTGTTTAATTTAGAGATGACAGGATTAAAAATATAGATACGTATTTTACCGCCCCTTAATCTCTTATATGGTTTATTACAAAATGATAAGGGAAAAAATATGAGAAAATATGCTTTTTAGGGTTTGTTTGGTTGGGGATAATAGGCGTTAAAAAAATTTCTCATATTTTGTATCTTTTATATTAAATGTTTAATAAAAATAAAAATATTTTTAATAAGATATTTATTTTAGAGTAAACTAAGATCTAAACTGGATATTTATTAAAATAAAAATATTTAATTTATATAAAATATATAAACTATAAGGATAATATTTTTACTTATATTATTTTCGTACCAAAAGATCTAAAATGGTGTCTCCCAATCTATTACCTAAGTAAACCATACTATTTTTTTTGGACCACTAGCACGAGGGACGGCACGTTTAATGGCGGTCCAAGAAGACTAGCGGGCGGCCCTATTGACTCAAGGAAGAAGGTCCCAAATTATATTTATGCGGTTTAGCTCCCACAATAGGCTAATTTAGGTACTCCACCACTTTATCATCACGCAATACTAACTAGAATTGTGTAGAACATTTAAAATTCAAAATTTTAATATGCTATTTAAAAATTTAGATATGATATTTAGGATATTTAATTCAATTAAAAAAATTGATATCAGACCTTTAAAATATTAAGTTTTTTACTGTATTTTCCAACCTAGAAAATATTTGTTATTTGTTGATTATCTCAACAATATATATTGTGTTTTGTAGTGTTAATTTTTTTAAAATTTATATATTTTGTAATATAAACATTAATAATGATATTTTAAAATTCTTTTTAGATAAAATAAAGTACTCATATAAATATAGATATAAACTAATATACACTTTCTTTTTAAAAAAAAATAAAAGTTATTAAAACTGGTTAAATAATATATTTACATAGATATAAGATATTAGATATATCCGATATTCACTACAAATTCGATCTTTATATTTACTTATCTAGAAATTAAAATATTTGGGTTCAAGAGACACAAAATAAATATCCAATTTGGTAAATGTGATATAACCCCGATTTATTTCACAATTTTTTCCTTGTTGGTGTCCGGCAGTGTCGGAGCTGGGGGCAGAAGATTCGGGCCGGAATATAGTGGAGATAATATTCAAATCAAGCTGGCTAAAAAAGGACGATCCAATATGCAAGATCGAACGGATACTGAAAGTCCACAATACACAACGAACAATCCAACGGTTTGAAGATTGCCGTGATGCAGTGAAACTCCGTGCGAATAACAACACGAAGAAAAATCCAAGGTGTGCCGCTGATGGTAACGAACTTCTCAGATTCCACTGTACCACTCTATCTTGTGCTCTTGGAGCTCGTGGATCCTCTAGCCTTTGCGGATCCGTGCCCGGCTGTGGAGTCTGTACCATCATCAGGTAAACCCTTTTATAGATTCACATTATTTGTCCATGTTCGTCCCTCGAGATAAAAATCTTGTGGTACGTTCAGTTAATAATCAACGATTATACTCACCTACTTTTCTGTGGTTATGCAGGCATGGATTTCAGGGTAATAATAAGGGGGTGACAACAACAGCGAGTAGTGGGAGGGCGCACGATAGTCTATCTGAGTGTGCAGACGGGAGGAAGGCAATGCTGGTGTGTCGTGTTATAGCTGGAAGGGTGAGGCGCATTAATAATACCATCAATGAACCAGCGTCTACGGCAATGGAAGAGGATGACGAAGTCGACGGCGGTCGTGGTAATCTATTTAGTTCGGCGGATAATGCGGCGGCAGTAGCTGGTGCCCCATATGATTCAGTAGCTGGCTCAGCCGGGATCTACTCTAACCTCGAGGAGCTGGTCGTTTTCAACCCAAAGGCTATTCTACCTTGTTTTGTCGTCATCTATAAGACCATGAATATTGGTGCTAGTTAATTAGCCGGGAATCCTTCGAGGGAGGTGTTGCGGCTGATCAGGACGTCCGTTAAATTAATTAAGTCATGAGGACATATATAAATACGTGAGATAAGTGTTTATTAATTAGTTGACGGAATCAAATATGTAAGTATGATTGGCTTGTTACGTGCATGAAGTAACGAGCTGGTCGATTGACGTTCGATGGATTACTGTAGCTTGTTGAATTTGTGTACATGATTGTTGTTCATTTTTTGAACTTCAATAATTTGGCTAAACTATCCGTGCAACGCCCGTTGGATTAGTGATATTCGCATCCCATTATATTCTGCATAGTGTGGGTTTGACCTCCGTAACTTGCACTATTTTCCGTGTATAAATGGTTATTTGACTTTAAACATATTATCTTAAATGGTTATTTGACTTTAAACATTATGAACATATTCTGTATGTTCTTGCCTTTATTGTATATTGAGACAAGAATATTAATCAATTATTTGCCCTTCTTTTTTGATAGTTTTATTGGTGGGTGAAAGCCAATATAGTCCTACATTAAAAGTGTTAGGATTAATCCCAATAGAATAGTATTCTATTTTATTTGTTTGATTTTTGTCGAATCAATGAATGCAAGAAGTAATGTATCGACAATGAAAGAAAATGATAATACCAGAAAAACAATGGCTATATCAAGAAGATGAATGCAGGAGCTTTTATTAAATCTGTATTTAGATCATTATAAGTAAACAATCAAGAACCACTCTCTGTCTTTAATTTTCTTGATCTCTACATCTATTTCCCTCTTCTTCTCTATGCTGTCCCTCAGTGTTTTCTTTTCTGCTGCTCTCTGTTTTCATATATCTCCTCTCTAGGACTACCACTCCCTTCTATATATATATATATATATATCAGAGACAAGTAGATATTAAAACAAAAGAACAAAACTACACATCACAACCCATTACTCCCCCTCAAACGACACACTTTGCATAAGTGTTATACCTATATAACATTCAGCATATTAGAAGTCATTTAACCGAGTAAATAAGTGTTGATGTGGATGGACTATCCTTTTTTAGCTTCACAATTCTCCACCTTATCCACATAGCACATACACTTCATGAGATTATAGCAATATTCAAATTTATATCTTGACACTGACTTTGTCAAGATATTGGCATAATTATTTTCTGTACTTACTTTTTCAAGGCTAAAACTACCACCTCGAATCACCTCTCGTATGAAATGTAGCTTCACATCTAGGTGTTTTGTCCTTTCATGATAAACAAGATTTTTATTCAAGCATAATGCACTCTGATTATCACACCATACCACCATATTATTGATAATGAGCTGAAACTCTTTCATCAACCCTTTCAACCACATTACTTCCTTTATAGCCTCTGTACATCCAATATACTCAGCTTCTGTGGATGATGATGTCACCACTCTCTACAATGATGATTTCAACTTATAGAGCTACCATATAGCTGAAATACAAAACCAGATTGTGATCTTCTAGTATCAAAGTCTCCTGCATAATCTGAGTCAATGTAACCCTGCAAATTTATATGATCATTCGAGTCTTCACCAAATATAAGTCCAACCCTCCTTGATCCGGCCAAGTATATAAAAATCCACTTTACTGCCCTCTAATGCTCTACCCTAGGTTCAGACATAAACCTACTCACTAAACTCACAGCATAAGCCAAGTTTGGTCGGGTATAAATTATCAAATACATCAAGCTTCCTACAACACTTTGGTAAGGTACTTTACTCATGTACCTCTTCTCCTCCTCTGTCTTAGGAACCTGATCTTTACTGAGCTTGAACTACACTATCACTTTTCAGAACACCCAAACTTTTCGAGCACTTTGTCAATATAGGATCCCTGAAATCCAGGCCCAAAATTCTTTTGGCTGCACCTAAATCCTTCATATCAAAATCCTCCTTTAGTAGCATCTTAAATTCATTGATTTGTTTCATACATTTGTTGGATATTAGCATATCATCTTTCTCAATATATCCAGGAGGTTGCTTCATATATATCTTTTCATTTAGTTCACCATGAAGAAAGGCTGTCTTGATATCTAACTGCTCAAGTTCCATATCATATATTGCAGCTAGTACAAGCATACTTCTGATTGAAATATGTTTAACCACTGGTGCAAATATCTTTGTATAATCCACCCCTTCTTGCTAAGTAAAACCCTTTTCCACTAATATTGCTTTAAATCTTAATTTCTGTCCAGCTTCAAGAGGTTCCTTAAGCTAATATATCCACTTACACCCAACCAGTTTCTAATTCTTTGGCTTAGGAACCAACACCCAAGTGTTATTACTTTGTAAGGATCTCATTTCTTCATTTATATCTTCTATCCATGACTTGATGCTGCTGCTAGCCACTGCTTCTCTGTAACACTGTGGTTCTAGCTCCACCTCACTTGTTGTATTAAGTGCATAAGCCACTATATCAGCATACGCAAACCTATTTGGAGGTTTTATTTCCCTTATTTGTCTATCAATGTGTAACTGGTACTGAGATAAACTTCCTTCAGGTTCTTATTTTTCTTCTCCATCAGAATCTGAATAAGTTTGATAAGAACCTTCTCTTTTGTCCTGATTGTTTTCTTCATTAGACTCCACCTCAAAACTAAATCACCCAGCATTCACCCCTTGCATCCGATCATCTTTTTGCACATGATCCTTATAGAACTCAAATTCTCTGAACTCGACATCCCTAATTAGAAAAATTTTAGTATGCTTTCCATCTAAACTCAGGAGTTTATATCCTTTTGTTCCTCCAGGATATCCAAGAAAAGCACACTTTCTTGCTCTTGGTTCCATCTTTCCATCATTTGTATGAGCATAACATATGCACCCGAATACCCTTAGATATCCATAATCACGAGGTTCCCCACACCACCTTTCCATTGGAGTATCAAACTCAATGGCACTAGATGGGGACCTATTTATCAAATGACAAGCTATTTTGGCTGCTTCTGCCCAGTATGATTCAGGCAGTCCTGAAACAACCATTAAACATCTAACCCTTTCCATGATGGTTCGTTTCATTCTCTCATCTAAACCATTCTACTGAGGAGTCCCTTTAACTGTTAGATGTCTCATAATCCCATTAGCTTTGCAAAGCTCATTAATTTATGAATTACAGAATTCAAGACCATTATCAGTTCTCAACTTCTTGATCATCTTTCCAGTTTGAGTTTTAACAAGTACCTTCCATTCCTTAAAGTAACTTAGAGCTTCTCCTCTGGTCTTCAAAAAATATATCCACACACATCTAGTATGGTCATCGATTAAGGACAATAAATACTTTGCTCCTCGATTAGATGGCACCCTTATAGGCCCCCAAAGATTTGAATGTTATAATCCAGAACCCCTTTGGTTTTATGTGTGCTATTTGAGAACTTCAATCTGTTTGCCTTCCCAAAAACACAATCCTCACAGAACTTAAGATCAGGAAGACTGCCTTTGCCAAACACCCCTTTCTTCTCTAGGAATTTTAGACCTTTTTCGCTAACATGACCAAGTTTGTGATGTCATAGCATTGCATCATTGACTTCCCTTTCTTTAACACTTGCAGATACATTCAACTCCTGCACTTGATTTTCTTTTAACACATACAAGCCATTTTCTTGAACTCCCTTTTAGAACCACCATTAATCCTCTTGTTACTTTCAATACCCCCTTTTCAACCTTAATACTGAAACCTTCATTATCTAAGGTTCCTAAATAAATTAAATTCATTTATAACTCGGGTACATGTCAAACATTGTTGAGAATAAAATTGGAGCCTGAGGAATTATTGATGACAATCTTGCCAATACCAAAAACTGCGACAATCTTGCCAATACCAAAAACTGGGCAACACTTTTTGTTTCCCAACAAAATATGTCCTCCATTAGTTTTCTCATAATCAACAAATTTAGTCTTGTCAGGACACATATGATATGTGCAGCCTATTTCCAACACCTATCCATTCGAACTGTGAGCTGTTGATATCATCAACACTTCTGCACTGTCATATCCCTTACTAACTAAATCCACATCACCATATCTTGGCTTATAAGTGTTATCTTTCTTCATGGTCATATCCCCTTTTTCTCTGTCAGGACATTCTCTTTTGTAATGTCCCTTTTTATGACAGTAAAAACATTTCCTCTGAGGTTTACCCTGAGATTGAGACCCGCCTCGCAGAAATTTCTTCTCTTTCATTTCTGATCTTACCCTAGAATACAGACCTTCAGGTATCACTTTATCTCTTTGTATCCGTTTCTTCATTTCCTTTGATGAAAGTGTTGTCACCACATCCTCTAGGGTTAGATCCTCTAATTGATATAGCATTGTGTCTACAAAATGCTCATATCTATCTTGAGGCAAAGAATTGAGCAAGATATTCATCTTCTGGTTTAACCTCAATGTTTTCAAGATCAAGAATGATCTTGTTAAACTCATAAAGATGATCTTCCAGTCTTTGATCAGGCTACATCTTGAATGAATAGAGACGTTGCTTAAGAATGGCCCTCTTTGTCAATGATCTTGTCATATAAGAGTCTCCAATTTTTCCCAAATTCCCGCAATTGTTGTCTCCTTTGAGACCTCACTTACGACACTCTCTCCAAGGCACAAGACCAGGGTGTTGTGAGCCTTTTTCATTATGTATACCTTGGTTTTCTCATCCATTCCCTCTAGTGTTTTCTTTTCTGCCAATGCCAAATGGAGCCCTTGTTGCACCAACATGGCTTTCATTTTCACACGCCATATTGAGAAGTCTTTTTTCCCACCGAACTTGTCAATATCAAACCTTCCAGACCCCATTTATTCTCTTGTTTTGCTCCAATACCAATTTTTAGGATTAATCCCAATAGAACAATATTTTATTTTATCTCTTTGATATTTGCTGAATCATTGAATGCAAGAAGTAATGTATCGACAATGAAAGAAAATGATAATACCAGAAAAATAATGGCTATATTAAGAAGAAGAATGCAGAAGCTTTTATTAAATTTGTATTTAGATCATTACAAGAAAATAATTAAGAACCACTCTTTGTCTTTGAGTTTCTAGATCTCTGCATCTATTTCCCTCTTCTTCTCTATGCTGTCTCTCAGTGTTTTCTTTTCTATTGCTCTCTGTTTTCATATATCTCCTCTCTACGATTATTGATCCCTTGTGTGTGTGTGTGTGTGTGTGTGTGTGTGTGTATATCAGAGATAGGTAGATATTAAAACAAAAGAACAAAACTACACATCACAACCCATGATTCCCCCTCAAATGACACACTTTACATGAGTGTTATAAGTATATAAAATTCAACATATTAGAAGTCATTTGACCGAGTAAATAAGTGCTGATGTGGATGGACTATCCTTTTTCAGCTTCACAAAAAGGAACAAGACAAGGAACGGCTATACACTAGTGTTGTACGAGCACAACAGGGACAAAGATGAATGAGAAAAAGGATAAGTTTTTAATTTATGAAATATACTATCGCTGTATTTTAGAAAAAAACATTAGTACACAAATACAAATAGAAATATCTTATATATGGTTGTTATAACAAGAACCGTCATAATCCATTTAGCAAAAACTAGAGCAAGTTGGAAAAATTGGGGTTAGTGTGGAAAACTATAGATGATTGTTCCACAATTATACCAATCATCTATGGCATTTTTTAAAAAGGAGCATTTTAAGGAAGACTATAAATAATGATTTTATTCTAAAACTTTCATCTATAATTTAGCATATGTATATAAACAATTAGGGTATAGACAACCATTTTAATCTATATTTGTTGTCTATACCTCAATTTGCTTTTCCCACCTTTCTTCATCGGTATCTACTTTGGGATTTTTTATTTTTTATTTTTTATTATCTTTTACCCATTTACTCAAACTCACAATATAGAAGTTCTAGTGGCATGAAGAACCTTTGCCATTGCTTCCACTTCAAGGCTTCTTCTCCGATGCCCACCATCATCTTTTCATCTTTCTTTTGTCGTATACTTACTTTTGGTATGCATTTTTCTTCCTCGTTCTTATTTTATGTTTCACATAACCTTGATTTCTCCATACTTAAATAGGTTTGTTTCCTTTTATCTTGCCCAATTTTTCTCTTTAATATGTTATGCACCATTTAAACATAGTTTTAAGTGTTGTTTATTGTCATTTGATTTTAGCATTTTGTAGTGGTTTTATTTTTCTTGTCCTATGGTACACATGTTTTACATGCTTTGTTATTGGGTTGGTTATTACTATTTTATCAGTAAGGAGGAAAAACATTATTAAGAAGAACTTCATTAGAATTTCATAGTAGTTTATGTAATGCTAGCATGATGTGTGTTGGAATTTTAAAATATTAGAAAGAAAATTTAGGTTTTGGAATTTTGCTTGCTTGCTTGTGTGATGATAATAATAATAATAATAATAATAATAATAATAATAATAATAATAATAATAATAATAATAATAATAATAATAATAATAATAATAATTAATAATAATAATAATAAAATAAAAAAAAGATCAATGCTTCATTAAATTCCAATTTTTTTCTTTAATTATTTCATGCAGGTATGATATCTCACGATTATCAAGGGGATATATATGTTGAAGGAAAGATAAGGATGGTGCAAATGAAGAATGTAACTAAGTTAAGGCACAAGGAAATTAGATTGGTAGTGGATGAGTTTACTAATGAAGGGGTTTCAAACCAGAGAGAATATGACTTATTGTATAAGCTATATGAATACTGGAGCTCATGCAATGGTTCCCATTACTATTTCTTACCAGAGAAATGTACCTAATGAGTTGAACAAAAAGTTATGGGCTAATATACTTATATAATGAACATTTATATACCAATATTATATCATCATTTAAATTATATGCTAATAATAGTTATTATTGTTTTGATGCAGAGTAGTCTTGATGTGTCAAAATGATGTAAGAACTTTATACTTCAAAAGTGTACTAAATCTTGAAAAAACTTTAAGTATGATTTAATATGTCTTTACATGGTTGGTGAAGATAGAAATTATCTATCACAACCACCAGGATATTATTAGTCCGTGATTACACTCTAATGGGTTGAGTTTGTCGAGTTTAAAAAAGTCAAAAGATGTTAAGGTATATAATGACTCGCATTTATATTACATTTTAAATAACAGTTATAATCATATATACATTGATTTTTTTAATAACTTGTATGTTTTTAGTTTTAAAAGATCCAAATGAGAAAAAAAAGAAGGAGAAGAAAAATTCTTACAATCACAAGAACTCATGTGTTAGCAATAATACTACAAGAAAGGAGTTGGTAAGGAAATAATTTAGATCCTTATACATTGGTTATTTTATTTTCAAAAGATAATAATTAACTTAATGTTTAACTTGATTCTAAAGGAGAAGTAGACAAAGGACCACATAAAAAAAGGAAGGTGTTCCATATGTACCTCTTATATGAGTTGATGTCTAGGTGAAGTTTAGGGTAGACAAGAAAAGGGGGAAAGCTTTCATTGAACTAATATAGAAAATCTTTGATAAAATTATAACGATGTGGCATTATCTACTTCTCAATATTATTTGGATATCAATTCTTTTATTGAACTTCAATCATTTATCTAACAAGCGGAGGCTCAAATAGCAGGAACACCATCCACAAGCGACCAAAATGATTTTCTCACTTAAGCTTTGGGGATTGAGGAGTACAGTGGTTGAGTTAGAAGGCTTTCACATGGTGTTACATTGTCTAATGCTTTTGTATGACTCCCTAGTTTTAATACTCCCAAGGAAGATGTCAACCATATATCTAAGGACCGAAGTGGATACTTTAAGAGTTGGCCAATAAGAGTTAAATGGTAGCCCCTTTATTTTTTACTACCAATTTTTTTAAGTGATTACATAAGCAAAAATATATAAATACTCTCAAAGAAAAATGGCATGTTATCGCTAAAACTAACATAGGATAGATGTCCATCATTTTTTTTCATATTATATATAAGGCTAAAAGTCCAACCAAACAAAATATAAGGAATAAAGTGCACAAAATAAATAACATAATGGTACTAAGAGTTCGGGTCCAAGAAGAGATGAAATACATAGAAGGGGAAAAAAATTAGAAAGTTGGGTAAAACCATGAAACTTAGGTCTCTCAAGGATTAAAAAAAATAGTAACCACCATAATTCCACCCTCAGGTGCCCCTTGCCCACAAATACCTGCACAAGGTCCTTTGATCATGGGATTAAGTAAGTGACCAAACAAATGGATATGTCAGTACGCTATATACCGAGTAAGCCAAGTTACCTACTCATGGGAGTTAATGGTGAAAGTAAGGTTTTAAGAGACTTATAGGTCATACTGGCACACATTCTCATGCTCATGCAATAACATATGAACTTATGTACTTTATTATCACAGAGTTCTTATCGTAGTAAATTGGTAATGGTCATAGAATGAAATAGTATCACATTCAATAATAAAAATGAGTTTCACTAAGCATTATGCTTTACATCATGTATAGGGAATTAATAGTTTATCATACTTATCACAATATTCATGAGTAATTTATATCAACATTTGACCATGTAAAATAAAAAACCAATGGCATGAGCTACTAGATAACCCGAAGGTCCATTCCACTTATCCAATTATGAGGTTTGAATATATAGTAGTTAACTCATTTACTTGTAATTCTCTTCCTTTTTGAGCAGTGGGTTGGAGTATCCCCAATGGTCTCTCAATATCTATAGAAGTTAAACAAATAACCAAAGGATATAAGTTTAGTTGAAGCCAATTAACCAGTAATAGGCATAAAGACCGAATGAAACCAAATAACCCACAAATGGACATAAAGTATAGTTGAATCCAAATAAACCATATATGTGATTAAACCTTTTAGTATCGATACCCTTAGTACATCATTACTGTCTAGAGTAAGAAAGACACCGAGATCAACTAGAATCCCACCATAAGGTAGTCCAAAGGTAATACACTATACCCAAAGGTAGACTAACCCTTGATAACTAATCGAGGATCTAGATAACCTAAACCCATTTAGTGATCCATAATATTCTAAATTAAGTGATTATTATTTTGTTATCTAAGTAATATACCAATCAAGGCCCACATAAAATTCCAAGTCCACCACAACTACATAATCATTCCAATTTATCCATCATAACCACTCAAGGACTCTAGTGATAACATCATCAATACTTGGCCAATTTGATCCATCGATTAAGTTAATTAATTTATGCCAATAATTGTATTTACATCATATAATAATTATATCATAATATTTTATATAACACTCCAAATCGATATGACCATATAGAGATCACTTGGGCCCACAATGTTGTGGGGCTACCCTATATCACTTTCATATTGGTTGGTTGGTCTCATAGATCAACATGATTTCTTTCAGTGTATTTTATCTTCACACACGTTGTAACACCCTCTTTTTACTACTTAAAAATTATATTTTGTAGAAGCATTAATTAATAAATTACTAGGTGTTACCACCACACTTAGCATAAGTCTAGTTCCCTTATCTTTCTTTACCAAGTGCTAATGCTCAAAACAAAACATAATTAGAATAAAACAACAAAAATGAAATATAATATATAAATAAGAGTTATGAATAATATACTCTGTAAAACAACAAAAATCAAAATAAACCAAGGCACATCAAAGTCCGAAGGAAAATCATTGACATCAAAATAGGTACCTGAATGTACAATACTGGTTTACCCTAACTTTTAAATCCGAAAGCCGATTATGAGAATGAAATCTCTTTCCAAGGGCTCCATTTATCCTTGCCTCTATTATATGCCTCAAACCACTCCATTCCCTTCACATAATCATATGCAAAAGTAGTATCAATATAAGTAAATCACAATACTTCACAAGTGGTAGCATACCCACGTTGCACACAATAATTCAAAAATATGCAAAAGTAAAAAGCATAAGCCATAACAATAGGTAATAATAATAGGATAGTGATTAAAAATTCACGGTCTCATATTCAACAATCAATCATACAAAGTCACTTCACATCATCATAATGCACACATTAGCGATATCTGACTAGTTAAATCAATCTTAAATACCAAGATAGGGTAATGAGGCAACTACCAAACCCATATTCTAAAGCAATATCGACTAATAAAGGTAGGGTGTTGAGGCAACTACCAAACTAACAAATCCGCTTCAAATCCTTTTTATATTCTTACATAATACATATTTCCATTTTAATTACTCATGGGGATGCAATCAACCCAGGGACACTGAGGTCCATTAGGTCATATTGGTGCACAAAGGTAATAAAATACCATTACCCTAGAACAAAGGAACATAATTGTACACCTAGTCATATTGAAGCACAAAGGCAACATAGTATCCTCAAGCCTCGGTCATCTAAGCGTTAAATATAGATACCCTATAGGGCTTGTAGGTCACTTATAGAGTATACTAAAACCTTTTTAGGATACAAAGACATATTAAAGAACCAAATTCAATTACGGATACTCCTCGTCTCTACGGTAGCTAATCCTAGATAAAAACCATTCCCAACTCAAGATCTTTTACTTTAATTATTAATATTTTATGAGGTGATCACAAATGTCACATGCTATAAAATAGTTTCCATTTCCATACTTAAATATTTTCTTTTTTATTTTTAATTAGTAAAGGTAAATCCTAAGGTCATCGGTATATGTCAAGGATATATTCAACACTAAAGTCAACCTACAAAAAGTTTAAGGCCATCGTTCCAATTATTCACAAAAGATGCATTAGGTCAAAATTTTCTAAAATGACCCTAAAGCCCTAATTTTGTCTTTTTATCCCGTTTCATAACAAATATCATTATTACAAGAAATTTTCCATGAAAAGGCTAAAATAAAATAATTCACATTATTTTAGCATGTAGGTGATGTTTGTGATTTAGCAATTTACCATAATTTTAAATTTTCATGTATTTAATAAATTACACCCACTAACCCTAATCATACATGTCTAACATGTCTTAAATTCCAGGCATCTTGTACGCACATTTCATAGCATAATATAACATTTAAAATGGTAACTAACATCATGGTGTATGCGCATAAACATTTCTAACCCTAGAACATGCAGATATCTATTATCATATTCTAACCCTAATCATACATGCATGTTCTATGCTATTTATAACAACCCTAGATACCATGCAATATTAATCATGATATATTTATCATGTCATTTACATCATAATTTTACAAGATTTCAAACCCTAGACATGCATGTGAAAATCATTTAACATATTACTCTTGCAAATAACTTAGCTTAACAACAATCGTATGTACCATTTATTTTACATGTCATCATTTTATCTTGCATGTGATGATAATTGAAAGATATAAAATCCTACCATGATTTTAACTCTAAAAAATCCTAACATTCTCGCACATATTTTCTAACTTTTTAAACTTATACAAAAATCACAAAAACTATCTTTTTAAATATCCTCAAGAATTACATAAGAAATTAAAACCTAATAATGGATGTATTAGCATTTAATATGACATAGTAATAACTCAAAATTAACTAAACCAACTTGAAGAACAAGTAAACTAATAAACCAAGGCAATAAGGAAACAACCAATCTCACAAAACAAAAGGAGAAGGACAACAATCTATGATGAATATACATTCTTAAAGTTACCTTTTTAAAGAACAACGATTGTAATCAATTATGCTTTGGAGGAGAGTCACTTGGATGGCTATGCCGTTTAGTTATTCTTAAGGATTTGGTAATATCATGATTAACTATAGTTAAATTAATTAATTTTATAATTATTATAGATTAAACTATTTTCTTTTCTTTTTTTACTAAGATGGAAACATTTTATGGAGGAAATTAAGTCCTAGGGAATAACAAGAAAAGGAAATAGAGAAGGCAAGAGTAGGATTGTAGGAAAAACACAACATGCCTCCTAGTAACTATCAAGCATTGCACCCGTAGGATGAGGATGTATTTTCATGAAGTCTTATGCAATCAAGATTTGAGCATACAAATTGAATTACCACTCTAATTGTTTTTTAAGGTTGAAGAGGTTGACATATGTATAGGAGTTAAGGACGCAGTCCATTTGGTGGCTAGTGGCCAATTGCAATTCCAACATATAAATTCATATATAAGGTATACATTCATTTAATTTTAATATATAGATATAGTCAACAATATTATTATAGAATTTAAATTATTACAAACATATAATTATATAAATATTCTTTTTATATGTTATTGAAAGTTAGATTTCTAAGTGAGAAGGATAAGCATATGTGTGCATTCTCATGTCCTTAATTAATATCCTATAGTGATGATAAAGAAAAAGTGGAGTATGTGATCAAAGTGATGAGGGTGACTCCACATCAATATATTTTTGGCCCTTTTTCCTTTAATGTGCATTAGATTTGGGTCATTTTATATCCATAAAAAAGGATAGCATGCTGGTTTGACCCCTTAAGTTTATAATGTTATGACATTCCAAAAAAAGTTATTGGTAGGTAATTAATTTATTTCTGGATTTAATAAATTAATTTCATGAGTTAATTTTTATATTATATAATTTATATGTCTTTATAGACCAATTAGGTCATTTAAGATATATTTAGGGAAGCAAAAAGATAAAGACAAACCTAAACATCCATAGGCTTACATAATTATTTTATATTTTTTTTTCTATGTTTTAATGTCTAGTATTTTTCTTACAAATTAATAAATGCATTTCACTTCATATAGTGTCCAAAATAAGGAGATAATGATAATTGGGGATATCTTGTCATGAAATATATAAAAGGCATCATTGTAAGATGATGAAGGGGATATTTGAAAGTACATACTTATCAGCACATATATACTTATTAATATTGTCACTTCAATTAAATATAAACTATACAAATTGTGATCCTTTTTTCTTTTAGGTATATGAAAATAAAGAGGTGAAAATTTTTGATGGTCAGATTAATGAGGTCAGAAAAGAGTGGTTAGATTTTATCTTTGAACACTAGCTAATGATTTCGGATGTCGGTAGTTTTTGATTAATGCCGATATATGAATGTATATATATTTGATTATTTGTAGGATTGATGATTGTATATATGATTATGTATACTTATTATTATTTTTTATATATGATCATGTATATGCTTGATTACTTTTGATAGACTTTAACTTTTATATATACATAGAATACACAACACCAATGCTTGTAGTATATCCCTATCCTCTTTTGTTAGGGCATCTGATGTTAATGTTTACATAATAAGAAAAGGAGCTAGGGATATATGAGGTAATTTTACTAAAATATAAGAGTATATAGTGTAATATCCTAAAATATATTTATGTCCATTTTGAAAAAAAAAAAAGAGGATACGGAAATAGAATAGAAGTAACATTTTTTAGATCGAGGTCAAAAACTGGCCTGCACTCCGGACCTAACAAGAAAACTCCCATGGAACTACGCGGCACGTATGCTTACAATCTGCGATCCCATTATCCGTAATAGAAAGCAAAGAACCTTCATACAAAGCTAATGCCACCACTATATATTTTGTTAAGACTAAAGTAGTACACCATCGTGCGAATGACCTACTGTTTGGTCGCAAGACGCAATTAAATGAGCCGGCCAACAACTTAGCTAAATTGGATGACACATTGTCCATGCAAGTATCGTCACATGATTCTTCTATTCAAATATATATTTCAAGTGAGGCAGCCTGCGGGTTTCTTCAATTCGATAGTCAGTCTGTGCCATGGATCTTATCAACCACACATGACTGAACTCGCCCAAAATATGTCAGGTCCCATTTGCGAGGAACATATAGAACCTTTACCAGCAGGAATGATATATAGTATTCCAAAATTGAAAAAAAAAAAAAGGTACCATCGCCTCCGTTGAAATAAATGTGTGCTTGGGCAATGGTGCTATTGAATATTCATTTGTATGAAAACGCTCGCTATATGTCCTTTTTGTTTCTCTCGCGTGGAGATGATTCACTGAATATGCCATAAGCACAACTGCATGAAATAGTGGGTGCAACTGCAAACAAATTGACAAAGCATCGCTATTAAATTAAAATATTACTGGGATATCATCGTTAGTGTATACTGGGATAGCTATGTTACTGTATACGTAAAGCTTTTATCTGGTTTGGATCCACAGGGAAGAAATAAACCATGTATGAGCTGAAGTTGGTCTTGTAAAATTTATATCTAGCTACTATTTTCGAAAAGTATACATATTTTACATATTTATGTTATGGGATATTTACTTTATTCCCTAACATATAGATACGAAAATAAAGATAAGGATGAACCGATGGATAGCTCCATGGTAGAAGACCATGAAATTCCAATAGAATGACTGGGCTTCCCTCATGTAGTCGTGAGTTCGATTTCAATCCATGCTTCTTCTTTTTTTTTGATAATTATAAATCAACTAAATTCTAAAAAATCAGGCCAATCTTACAAAAAAAATATATTATTGACCAATTCCTTAATTCTATAGGGGAAGGCCCTCCTACTTAATTCAATCCATGCTTATAGTTGACAAACTCTTGAATTTTTATTAGGTGTCACGACACAGATTATGATTTGTCTTTTATGATGTTTTATTGGTGGGAATTTTGCGGGGCTTTGCTTTGGAAACAAAGGAGAGAAAAAATGATAGAAGAAAAATTATATAAATTTGGTTTTATGGTGGGAATGCAAACCGGTGAGATTTAGGTGAAATGAGTTTTTTTTTTGTTTGTCGGTAATGATTTTTAGTTAAGGCGAGAGAAAAATAGTGAACGAATTTTCATTACGTTTTTACGGTACCTTTTGTAACACCCCGAGTCGACACGACCACATGGGGGCTACCTTGGAGCGCTTTAGGATTGATCGGCTGACCCCACAGATCAACACGAGTCATTTCAGCACGCTTTGTCCTCACTCATACACTTCCCGAAAAATTTTCAGAAAATTTCTGAAACTTCCCAAGAGGTCACCCATCCTAAAATTACTCCACGGCCAGCACGCTTAACTGTGGAGTTCTTAGGATGGAATCACCAAAAAGATGGTGTACCATGTTGATATAAGTAGCCAAATCAATCATTATAACACTCCGCTCAATTTGGGGTATTACACCTTTAAACTCCGTGATTTAGCGAGACTGTGTATATTTGGGAGTAGTGCACGTGAACATGAATTTGCATCCCAAGGCTTTGACAGAAAACCATTACCATAGTGTTTGTTTTGTTTCAGGAAAAAGAAGAAAAAAAAAACCCGCATAAGAATTAAGATGCTTCTATATATAGAAGCATGAACGTCTGTATAAAAGCGTGATTATTGGGCTTCACCGGCACAAGCCACGAGCCAGAAGAAGAAGAAGAAGGAAAGAATCAAGGAAGATGTGTCTGATTCCATGATGATGTTGTGCACGTGATGATGGAAATCTAAGTTTGTTTTTCTTTGTTCGGAGCTGTTTGGACTCTTCTTAAAATCATCACGACTAATTTTATTTTATTTTTTATTAAAAAAACAATAACTAAAGTCCCCGAAGTTAGGGATTTTACTGAAATCCTTGTAGCAATTAATTTGTGTGATATTAGTGTCATGGTGTCAGGGGACCATGACTACTGCGTGTTTTTTTTTTTTTTTTTTCTTATGTTTTGAAATTCCTATGAGCAGTCTGTCAGACACAAGTTAATTAAATAAACAAAAATACTACTACGAGAAGCTTAGTTAGGCTAATCAACTTTCAAATGTAAGCCGTGGAACAAAGTAAACTAATCGACGTTATTGGATTCGAAATTGATAATAATTACGAACTAAGATTCTTGAGCTCATGTGTAGCACGCGGTGACAGCTTCGAGTTGAATCGAGGTGCATACTACAGCCCTTCTTGCACTGCCTCATCATCACATTCGAATTAACCTCGTCAATTTTATTGGTACCCCCCCCCCTTCCCCCCCGGGAAAACCCCAACCCAAAAATAAAGCCTAATTAATTGCAAGTTCAATGTTTTTTTTTTCCTTTATTTTTTTTTAATTTTTCACTTAGCTATATACGTCCATCACATGATATGAGTTGTTTTTATTGTTAGAGCTTCTATTAAAAATAATTATCTTATTTAAAATGATTTTAGACTTATATTTGTTTTTAACTTTACTTATAAATAAATTTATACTAAAAAGTAGTATAAATATTAATAATAATAAAAAATACGCTTTGAATTTGAAACACTTCTCCAAATCATGTCTTAATAAATAGTGTTATCTAAGCACCATATGGTTGTTGAGCGAACCCGATGTCCTCATTGGATGGGCTCACTCATCTGCATCCCGCGCAGACCAAAATCGGACGCAAATTAGAGGCACCACTGCTAGTTCAGTAGTTCCTTCGCAGGCGCCCGCTTGGAGCTCCGACTTTTGCCTTCACTCTTCCTCACCCTTATTATTGTCAACGGGCCATTTTTGTAGCCAATAACTACAGACAATTGACGCGCGTTTTTCCAGCCGCCGACTTAGCGCAAATTCATTTTCAAGGCCCGTCTCAAGGACGATGACCTTACAACAGCCCAGTTATCGAGGCCTAATAACAGAAGGAGCCCACTTCCTCCACCACCACATCCTCTCTCCTCTCTCTCTCTCATCCTATGTTTGGATTGGGGTGGAAGGAGGTTAATTTGATTCATCCTACTTGGATACCAAGTTAATAATTTTAATTGGGTGAATCGAGGTTAATGTTTTACCTCCATTCACCTCGATTAACCTCGTTTTTATTAACCTTTGATTTCGAGGGTAACCGAGGTGAAGGTAAAATAATAAATAAATTTTTGACTTGATAGGACCAAAATATCCCTCAATATGACTTATTTATTTAATACAAGTATATAAATATCATTTGTTTTATTATTTTAACCTTCATTCACCTCAATCTAAACGAAAATTTTTAAAACATTCACTAGGGGTGTGCATTATCAGATATCCGTATCTGAACAGATATTTTTTTTGGATATCCGATCCGACCGGATATTCGATATCCCATATCCAAATCTGCATCCGAATACACCAAATATTCGAAACATCGGATATTCGAAATATCGGATAGGATTTCCGATATATCCGATTATTGAAAAAAAAATATCCGATTATTAAATTTACATATATAATCTATATATTTTTAAAAAAATTCTACATAAACATTTGTTTAATTATTTAGCTTGCATACAAAAAGATAAAATACATGATTAATCATATCCACAAAAATTAGCAATCAAGATTTGTGAACAATGACGCTCTAGAATCATGGAACGACCTAAGTTAAGTGGCTCAAAAATTTTAGGAGTTTTTTTTTCTGGTCTAGGTGCTTGTGTGTGTGTAGGCCGTGACCTATTTGATTGTTTGTAGAGTGTGGATGTTTATTTTAAACTTTAGTTTAGTAAATTATTTTTGGAGTTATGTACTATAGTTAAAAAAAAAGATCCAAACATTAAGATTGAAAGAAAAAAAATCAGATTATAAATTAAATTATGCCTAAATATAACTAGCTTATTTTTAAAATCAGATATTTTTTACGGATCGGATTATCCACTAAAATATCGGATCGAATATTCACTCCGGTCAAACTTATATTTAATCGGATTGGATATCCGCTTCGCTTTTCAAAAATTGGATCGGATATCCAAAATTTCGAATCGATTTTTTCGTATACCGGATCGGTTTTTTGGATCCCGATTTTTTTGCACAGCCCTAACATTCACCGTAATTCACTCATATTAGGTTAATATCATCCAAACAATATTTTAAAATATTCACCCCGATTCACCTTCATTTTCTTCACCTAGGTTAATTTTTAATGTTTATCCCCACCTCAATTCACCCCAATCCAAACGGACCATTAGGGATGACAATCAGATGAGTTTTATCCGAAATCTGATGGGTTTTATCCGTTAGATGTGTAAGCGGATATGGATATGATACAGGTATGGAGGAAGGGGAGAAATATTCGTCGAGTTTGGGTGTAAATATATAAGTAAGGGATCCTCAAATCTGTACCCGTACCCCTACCCTTATCCATTTATCCGATATAAAATTACATTTTTACCTTCATTTATGTAACTTTAAGTATATTTTCTAAGGCTAAAAGTGAAGATATGATTAAGTTTTAACAATCTAAGTATATAATTCTAACATTAAATGATTTTTACTTTATACTTAATGGATTTTACCCGAAATTCGATGAGTTTTATCCTATAGATATTTAAACAGATATAGATGAAGAAAAAAAATATTTGTCGAATTTGAATACTGATATGGGTATAGATTTTTTTATCGAATTTAGATAACGGATAAGGAGTACCTAATCTGTACCCAATCCATTACCATCCCTAATCTCTCTTAGTTTTTGTTCTGATTTATAGCCCACTTCATCATGTACTTACATACGTGCCTATATATATTTATATTTTATCAAAATAAAAATATTTTAATAATTTATATATATTTTTAAAAAATAAAATTAATTTTAAAATTATATTTATACCGTCCACTAAAAAAATATTTAATAAGAATAATTTATTGATAAAATATTTAATAAATATTTAATAAAAAATATTTTTTAATTAATTATATTTATTAAATATTTTTTAAAGAAAATAAAATTTTTTATTAAAAAAATTAATAATAAACTCACTCCTTTTTAATACTGATACGGATTCAGCTCCTTTCTTTTCTTTTCAATATTTTATAGGGAAGAGGGAACACAAGGCATAATCATGAGTACGAAATGAAATTATCAACGCGTCCCAAAATGATTGATTCAAAGGTCTTTGAGTGAACTGTTATACCCTCGACAGGGGATAACCAGCTTCCGCTTTACGCCTTAATTTTATTTTATTTTTTCATTTGTCGGCACCCAATATATAAACTACTCCATACTAGCTACCCCTCCCCGGTAGCCACTCAACTGCGATCGAGAACATCTTGCCTAAAATGATGCATCGCTTAAAATGCTAATTCTGTTGGACAACGCTGAGATTAATTAATGTCACTCGTCTCCTTAACAAAGGAGACATAAAAACAACTCGGAGTAAGCTTATAGGTCGAGACTACGAGTTCCCTTTATTTTATGTTCCCGTCAAAACTCATAGGCGTTGCTTGTTCCGCAGATTGGAAACCCAGACATGAGGCTTCTCACTCATGTAGGTTACGTAAAAAGCTTAAAACAACTACAGTATCCCACGATAACATCCACCCAACACTTCTACAGTTTTAGAACATCATAATATTCCACACAACCACAAAAGAAAGCTTTAATAACGATTATTAAAAAGCTTAATTTAGTTTTTTGACAATCATTTTAATTCCGATTATCAGCCTTAATCGTTATTAAAAGTACTTTTATTAACAATTTTTAGAAGGAAAAAAAGGTTATCGAAAACCTAGTTTCTTAAACTATTATTCATAGTAGTTTTACAATGATAATTGATCTAAAGAAGCTTTAGGGAATTGAACCATCATAGTTCCATTGCCATAAGCTTCATGGTACCCAAGATTTATGACTTCAAACCTTCATATTAAACAAAGACAACAAAAACAACCAAAATGATACAAAAATCAAAACATGCAACCAAAACACCTAAACACAAATTATTCCGATTCTCACCTAAATTGAATCATTAAATCAAGTTTCTAGATCTGAAGTTCCTAGCATTGACTAAATCATCCCATAACAATGGAAGAGCCTCGGGAAACAAAACCAGAAAGGATAACACATTTGAACCATGACACACAAGTCTGAACTAGTTCTGGTCAAAATTGAAGCAATGAAGAAACACATAAAAGAAGATGAATGAAGGGAACAAAGTCCTAGAAAAGCATACCCATACAAATTGGAAGGTACAACAAAAAATGATATTTCAAACAAAGCAACCAAAGCGAACAACACCCACTTGAAACAAAACGAATCCAAACCAACCTAAATAAATAGATCTTGATCACCCATGGAGTTCATGACATAGTTTAAAAAAATGGGTCGGTCATTGAAACGACATTGTTATTGATTCACTAGTTTAGTGGTCAAACTAGCAGTTTGAATTGGTCGGATCAGTGAAATATATTAAGTGAAAAAAATAGAAAATATATAGAAAGTTCAACTACACATGAAGTTAACTTGCTCCCAACCGATTTTTTAATTAGTTCGATCAATCAGTTTTTGGACCGGTTCACTATTTTTTTTACTAGTCTAACCAGTTTTTGATCGATTTCTACTGATTTTGAGATTCTGAGAACTGGTACATGAAATTTGGCTGATAACCTGATTGGTTCACTAGTCCAACCAATTTTTTAAAACTATAGTTTGAGGCTTAGATATGAGCAAAATCGACTAACAAAAACGAAGATCAACCACTGCACAAATGACTCAAAATCTAGAACAATAATTTATAGATTTAAATCAAAAGAACAAAACAAAAAGGAACCTCAGATATGATAAAATTGAATTTGAACAAAATAACTAGAATGAAAAACACCCAATTGAACACGAAATCGATGGACATAGACGTAGATCAACCACTACACAAATGACTCAAAATATGAAACAAGAATTCACATATCTGAACCAAAAGAGAGTGAGAGAGAGAGAGAAAAAAAGGGGAACCTGAGGGTACATATATGAAGAAACCTGAAACGAACTTGGAAAAGAACAAGCTCAACAAAATCCCATTTTTGAATCAAAACCTAAAGGTTGTCGCCGATGCTAGATGAAGAAAAAAGATGATTAGGTTATGAAGAATAAGATGAGGAGGAGAAGATTGCTGGATGAAGGAGATTAGACAATATGGGTGAGGGATAAAGGAAGAAGAAAATTTGGCAAACATATTGGACAATGGAGAGAACTTGAGAGACTTTCAGATAGAAAATGAGGGAACAAAGAATAGGTAAAAAACTTTGAGAGTAATAAAAAGTAAGTGCAAGAACTTTTAATTAAAGTTCCGAGTAAAACCGTTATTAAGGTCAAAGTATAACATTCTAATAGCATTTTTTTATTATTTAATTAAAACCTTTTTATTAACCTATGTGCATTGTAGTTCATATTTTTCTTATCAATTTTAAGGTAACTGTTGTCTTATTGGTGTTATCACATCCTATTTCTATAGTAGTGCCACAAATTAGTAGCGGGCTAATTTAGAATACGTGTATTCATAGCGTCGTTGATAAAGACTTAAAGTCGATGATCCATATATACGGATTACTGCTAATAACTAACTAAAAAAAACAAGACAAGAGTAACCCAACGTAAATGATTGGGTCACATGTAAGGTTAGGCAGATAATTATATATATACATATATTTTTCCTTTCTTACAATATACTCTTTTTCTTTTTTTCTTTTTGATACTTTCCTTTCGTACAATATACTATAAGAATTTCATGATGAGGTAGGTAGCTACACATATATCATCTTTGCAGTACTTATAATTTAATTAGCCTTAGTTATATAGTCCAAAACTTAAGCTCTTTATAAACACAAATGATCACATCACACTTCCCCGAGAAGAACATCACCCCATCTAGCCAGCCAGCCAGCCAGCTCCCTAATCAACAAATATGTATGGCCATAAAAAAGACCAAAGCTTCCTCATACAGATAAGTGAAACTCCAACCTCTCTTCTTCCTCGTAATCAACAACAATTACAAGCCACTAGAAGAACAGCCAGTGCCAACAGTAAGTTGTTGATCAATGATTTCTCAGCAATGAAGGTATTCAATCGGTTTCGAAAGATATTCATGAAACTCGTTTTCTCATTTCCATCATCCTCGTCATCCAGAGCATCGTCCGGTACTAGGACTAGCAGTAGCAGTAGTCCGGTGGGAGCTGTGCCATCGTCATCGGTTCCTCGGAGGAGGTCCTGTGACACGGCGTCGGAGACTCCGAAAGCATCATTCAGCAGTAACTCCTATTACTCTACAACTTCTCATTACTCGGAAGCTATTGCGGATTGTATCGAGTTCATAAATAAATCTTCATGTAATTCTAAGGACAGCAATAAAAATCATGGGTATCATTGTGCCACAAACCCTGATGATATAGTTTGATCGATGTATATCGTATGTACGTACTAATCTACATATTTGATGTTGATTTGATCCATGTTAATGAAATCATGCTTGCATTTTGATTAAAGAAGGTAATGGCCGGAGAGAATTATTGTCGATTTAAAGCCGCTTTCAAAAGATTAACTATGAATCCAAAAACTAGCTATTTCTTTAATTTTATAGGTCAATTTTTTTTGTTTAAATTTTTTAGACATAGATTATCTTTAATTTAATAAATTAAAATATAAAATAATTATACCAAAATATTGCTAATAATTTTTTTCTACAAATAAACATATATATTAATATACTTTTGGTATAATTTTTTTAATGAAAAAACATACGTACAACATTGGTAAAATATCAATGTAGATATCATTAAACAACAATGACAATCGTTATAGTGAAATATGAATATAACTATAATAAAATTTGGCATCAACATTGATGGAATATGAAGATAAAAAAGGTGAAACATGACAAATTAATATTCTCAAAATAATTATGACTATCAGTAGTGAACTATGAAAATAATAATGATGAAATACACAATAATGGTAAAAATACAATACAAAACTAGTGCAAGATAAAGGACATTATAGTAAAATATAATAAATTAATTTTCTTAGGAAAAATATAGCAAAAATTGGTGAAATATAACATCAACTATAGTAAAATAGAGAGACAAATATGGTGAAAAATAAATGAACAATGCTAAAACAAAAATATAATAATTGTAAAATATAATACAATACTAATGAAATATGAAGATAATTATAGTAAAATATAATAATATTTTTTTTAAGAGAATCACAACCAACATTGGTGAAATAAGACAACAAATGTGGTGAAATACGGAGATAATTATATTAAAACATGAAGGCAACAATATTAAAACACAAATATAAAAGTAGTTGATATGGGTTTTTTCTCAACTAGAATTATCAAACCCTCGAATGCTAGCCCAAAGTATGAGAATTGACCCCAAAAGCTTCCAAGCGTGCTCATCTTAGTCTCGAACCGGTCATAGAATAGTAACATTCACAACTCCTTTCTTAAGTTGGCTCTCTACATAGGACATGACAACTTCATGCCCTCAACCATACCATATTTTCCCCTCCCCTCTTTCCTAATTTCAAATCTCTATATATAGGGGACTCTGTAATCATATTGAGGACATGAAACTATAATATAACTATCTTACTTTTCTATCTCCTCTCTTCTCTCTATTTTACCCTCGGTATTTCCTCACTGCTAACCCATATCTCTATTTTACAAGAATCCCTTACTTTACAAAACAAACACAACAACAGACACCATCTATGGGGATCTTTTATAAAAAGCTATGTCTCCCATTTAACCTTCTGATTGACTTGATTCTAGTACTAGTGATCTTTCTCCACTCCAAGCTATTAATGTTAAGATCCAAGAATCTATTCAAGAAATATTCTCAGACATGCTTGCTCCTCTTACACATAGTACCCACAGGTAGTTGCCCCCTCTTATGGATCAACATCGTCATGTTACACCTCAACATCCTAATTCTCAAGAAAATTTAGTGGAAGCTCTAGGTGTAATTTCCAAAAATTTTAGAAAACCTATAATTTAATAAATAATTTTTATTTGAAATAAATTATCTTTTAAAATTATTTAGTTTAATTATTTTATGGATTTTTGAGTATATAAATTTGGATAGGAGTATTTAATAAATTAAAAATAAATATTTTATTATTTTATCATATTATTTTTATTTAAATAATTTTTCAAACTAATATTTTACTAAAATTATCCTTTTTGGACCAATATATTAAATTATATTGAATTAAATTATTAAATTAAATAATTTATCAAAATATTACATTTTATTATTTTATAAATTAAATTAAATTATTTCCCCATTTCCCTTTTAACTTTTTCTTTTTCCCCTTTTCTCCTTTTTCTTCTTTCTTTTCTTTTCCTTTTTTTCTCCTTCCGGTCGCCCGCCAGGCCAGCTAGCCTTCTCCTCCCCCTGCGCCTGGGCCTCCCGCCCACTTCCTTCCCTCCTCTCCTTTCCCCGACGTAGTAGTCCAACTGCCTCCCCCGTTTTTTTTCTTTCCTTCCCTTCACCTTAGACCGACCGGCCCAACACTCTTTTTTTTTCTTCTTACCTTCGCCGACCTACACCTCTCCCCCTCCTTCCTTTCTTTCTTCTCTTTGCTCGTGCCTAACTAGTAGGCTGTTCGATGCCATGCTCGACCAAGAAGACGCCTGCAACCCCTCGCTGCCACCACTACAACCCTCTCACCCATCATTTTCTTCCCATTCTTGGACCTAGCCAGCCCTGCAAGCCGCCCTTCATACCCTATTTTCCCCCTCTTCGTCTCCCCTCCTTGCCACCCTACCACCTCCCTTGCCATCCTACATGCTTCCACCGGCCAGCCAGCTGCCCTCCTATCCTCCCTCTCCTTTTTCTTCACTTCTCCAGCCTCTCCCTGCCCCATTTCTTCGAGCCTTTCCCCTTCCCCGACCTCCCTCTTCTCCCTTTCTTCCGCTTCCTTTTTCTTCCCTCTTTTGGCTACGTCGCCTCCCTCCCCGCCGCACCAAGCCCCTACACCACCCACTATCACCCTATACCTCAGCCCTGCACCACCACAATGCCACCAAGCCACCCCACAACCCCCTTCTTCCTCCCCACCTATTTTTCTCCCCATTTCCCCCTTCTCGGTAGCCCCCTGCAACCCCATCATTTGTTACTGTCGGGCCGCCTCTACCGCCACCCAAATCACCAATCCACTCCCTATAACCTCCTCTACCACCCTATACCTTTTTTAGCCGAAACAAGCCCCCCACCCCTCCATTTCCCCCCTATCTTTTCCTTCTTCTGCGCCCGATCCCCTCCTGCAGCCCACTTCGCCACCTCGCTGTCGCTGCCTCTACCGCCTTTGGCCACTAACAACCCATCACTAGTTTCCACCTATACCCCCTCTTCACTCCTGCACCCTTCCCTTGCCTCCAAACCTCCCCCATCTATCTTCTTTCCTAGCCCCAAACCACTAACCCGAAAATAACCAATTTTCCCTCCTGTCACCCCCTCTTCGAGCCTTCCTCTTTTTTATTTTGCATGTAGCTCATGCTGCATGAGCAGATGCATGTTTTAGTATTTTATTAAAAAAAAGTTTAAGGTATAATAGCATTTTAAGTTAAGTGTTTCATTTATTTAAATTTTATAAAGTTTTATGCTTGAATTCTTATTTCTAACATGATAAGTTTTAATACTATTTATAGGTGTTGATTTTGCTATTTAAAGCTTGAATCTTCAACCGAGATACCGGTAAGGTTCGATTTTTACAGGATCTAAGGTAATTGTTAAACCCCACTTAAACGCATAAATAAACGTATGTTAGCACATTAGGATTTTTAATATGTTATTATGCTTGATATTTGTAGTTTAATATAATATATATTTGCTTGTATTGATTGATAAAAAAAAGTGTATGTTAGTTTATATGCCATGTGTGGAAATGTTGCTTAAGGGAAGAGTTTGATTATTAATGAAAGTGTTAAGTACTTATCCATGTTATTTTATGTTATTGTGACCATTTATGCATGAATAATATTATTGTAGGCCCTAGGGGCATTTTAGTAATATTTCATGTGCAAGAATTATGGCCTAATATGTGTGGGTGCTAATAAGTATTATATTAAAATATAATAGTTGGTGGAGTTGGATATTGTTAATGGAGGATTAATATTATTATTCCATGTGGTAATATTAATTTAAGAAAAGTGGGGTAACAAAGGGGGTAAAGTGGTAATTTTAGAGGTAAAAGGGAAAATAATAATTTTATAAGTAAAGGGGTATTATGGTAATTCTGGGAGTAAAGGGTAATATGGTAATTGTGGAAGAGAAGGGTAAAATGGTAACTTTGTAAGAAAGGGGTAAAATGGTAATTTTGGATGTAAAAGGGTATTATGGTAATTTGCAAGCAAAAGGGTTAATATGGTAAATTTGGATGTAAGGGGATAAAATAGTAATTTTTATAAATAAGAGGATATTATGGTAATTTTGGTAGTAAAGGGGTAAAATGGTAATTTGTAAGTAAAAGGGGTAAAATGGTAATTTGTAAGTAAAAAGGGTAAATTGGTAATTATAATTATGGTGAAGGATAAATTAACAATTATAAGTATGGAGAAGGGTAAATTGGTAATTATAATTATGGAGAAGGGTAAATTAATCATTACAAATATGGAGAAGGGTAAATTAATAATTATGAATATGGAGAAAGGTAAATTGGTAATTATAAACATGGAGAAGGGTAAATTAATAATTATAATTATGGAGAGTGGTAAATTGGTATTTATAATAATAGAGAAGGGTAAAATGGTAATTATAATAATTGATAAGGGTGAAATGGTAATTATGATAATGGATAAGGGTAATATGGTAATTATAATAATGAATAAGAGCAATCTGGCAATTATAAGATTACATAAGGATAATTTGGTAATTTAACCAACTAAAGGGCAAATTGGTAATTATGATAAGAAAGAAGGGTAATTTGGTAATTTAATACAACTAAAGGGGCAATTAAGTAATCATGACAATGGAAAAGGGCAATATGGTAATTTAACTGACTAAAGGGTATATTGGTAATTATTTAACCAACTAAAGGGAAAAATTGGTAATCATGATAATGAAGAAGGATAATTTGGTAATTTATCCAACTTAAGGGCAATTTAGTAATTATAACAAAGGAGAAAGGCACTTCGGTAATCTAACCAACCAAATGGAAAATATAATAAGTGTAGCAATTATTGTAATACTCCGTATTTTTAAAATCCAGATTTATTAAGTTTAATAATTTTATTAGCGTAATTTGATGTAAACAATTAATTATTTTAATTTCGATTCGTTTTATGGATTTATCGACGATTTCAAATTCATAATTGAATATAATTAATCATTTTCGGGAAGTAATATTTTATCAACGTTTTAATTAATTGAATGTAACATTTTCGGGAAATTTAAATTAAAAATGTTTTCGGAACTTATTTAAGAATTTCTTTTTGAAACTAATTTTCTTCCGTTCTACGCTTTTTATTTTGCGGAAAATCGGTTTCGGAAATTATTTGAATTAATCTCGGTTTATTAGAATTTGAATTAAATATTTTATTATATGTTTTTAAATATTATTTCGGGGTCTTATAATGTATTTCTGTAAATAATATAAATTTTTACGTTCGTCGGTAAATTCTTCCAAAAATGTTTCTGAAATTCCTTATATAGCTTTTTATTAATTTTAAGCCTTCGGATTCGTTCGAAATAAATTTTCGTTAAATAAATTTTATATAAAATCTTCCAATAATATTTTTATATTTTTAGTATTTGTTTTTTACAAATACACATAAAATAAAACCCTAAAGCACTTACAGCGAAACACCACCGGTTAGAATAGTGGCTAGAGGCGTTCCGCCCTGGGTGTTGATTCCGGTCCACCGGCTATAATAGTGGTCAGAGGCGTTCTGCTTTGAGTGTTGATTCCGATCCATCGGCAATAATAATGGGGCTCCCGCACTTACATGTATTATTAAAGAATATGTGTGAAATTGACATATTATTAACGAGGACAAAGAATAAGTCACCGGAAAGTACTCAGACCTTATCTTGTGTGTTATTGCATGTTACTTATATGATCGTGCTATGTGGGCTATGTGGTATGATTATATGTTTGGCCTTAGCGCATCTGCGTCCTTACTCAGTATTGGACCCGTACTGATACTACCTTGATGAATGAGTCCTGTGATGATCCACCGATGGTGGGGAGCAGACCTCTTGTGCAGGTTTAAGATCGGATGCTGTTTTGGGGTGGAAGACTTGGCTTGAGTGAGTAGGCGATCCGGATATTGGTCCCTTGGGATCCGTCTTATTAGCTATATTTTGTACTATGCTTCTTGCTTTGAAACCGTACTTTTAAGTTGTAATCTCAAACGATATTTTAACTGTTGTTGACTTGTGGTTTTCGTACATGACCTATGTTAACTATGGACCTATGTTTTGATGACTCTTACTTAATGATCGTTTAGTTTAACCTTAGCACTTAGTATCGGAACGGTAGGAGTGAACTGGTCTGGTACTAAGTGTGGCGGTAATACCCCCAAGTTTATGGTTTTAATTCTTTCGCTCCGCTAAAACCTTTGTCTTAAACGAAATTTTTCAGTAGTAAATTTGGGGTGTTACAAGTTGGTATCAGAGCTTTTGGTTGTTGAGAATCGGGTTCGGTTAGAGATTTGGTTCTCACGATCCTAAATGTTTTAACTGAAAATGTATTTATCTTCTTTCAAGTGAACTTTAAATCCGGATTAGCTTGTGAAGATAGTGAGATTGGGTAGTGTAAGTGGCCTTGTGACTTGTTGTTGTAATTATGTCCTTGTATACGATCATTTGTTGTTTTACGTGCCTGATTTGTGTTAAGTCTGCATTTTATATGTTGTGATTATTATGGTTTTGTAATTAGTTTGCTCTTAAGGGGGTAGTGACCCCACTAGGTTAACCCTAGTCTTGCAGGCTCAGCGAATTAAAAACCTTAACGTATACCTTGTCGGATATAGTATGATGTGACATAAATTGTAATCTATTTTGGTTGAATAATTTCGCTTTTTGGAGTTGTAAGAAATTTAGGTTTGTAACGCTGATAGTGATGTTTAAGTAGAGGTATCATTTCAATTGGGAGAAATCTAGAATTGTGATAATGATAAGGTTGAGGTTTAGATAGAGGCGTTTGTTTTTTTTTTATCAGGGTGTAGGGTGCCTAATTTACCCTAGTGATTTTAATAATGCAGTATAACTTTCATTATAGGTCTATATCTAGTTTCCATCGATTATCATTCAATCACAGGTTGTTTCCGTTTTGTATTTTGTGTTAGTAATTTTAGCATTAATGTATGAAGATCCTTCCTCGTAAAGTATGTATATTCTCTTTTCGACTTGCTGGTGAATAATAGTGTATTAATTTTTGCCTTGTATAAGGAGAACTATTGATGAATGAATAGATAAATAAAAATTTTGGGTTCTGAGTGCTATAGTTGCTATAGTAGTAGCATTTTCAAATTTAAATGTTTAGGCTATCATAGTTATAGCGTAGATTAGATAGCTTGTTAGTGAAGTGTTTTGGGTTAAGAATCCTCCTTGATTTAGAAGTGTGTGGTTGGTGTGTATGAGAATCTTTTATGAGTTGTTGAGCCAAGTGTAGCCTTGTTTTCTTGTATTATATTATAGAGATAACTTATTGTATAAAGCCTTATGTGCATATTATGTATTTGTTGTATTATTAGAGTTGTGTAATCTTTATAATTTTCGTTCCTTTATTCTCTTTGAACTTCACGTGATACTTTTTGTTATTCTCTTGTAAGACTTTATTTTAACGACAGTATTTTCGTAACTTGTTTGTCTTTAAGTCTGTATTTCTTCCTTGTTTGAATTCCATTGTATTTGATCTACTAAATATCAATTATCCTTCTTTTATTTTACTTCCTATGCCTTATTTTGATTCAACTTTGCTTGGTTTAGTTTCGTAAATATCGTTTTACTTTCTTTGGATTTACTTTAACCTATTTATTGTGATCAATATTTTATGCAATCGTTTGTCAAGTTTACACTACTTAGATTTTCCCTGAACTTCGGGGACGAAGTTCCTTTTTAAGGGGGTAGTGATGTAATACCCCGTATTTTTAAAATCCAGATTTATTAAGTTCAATGATTTTATTAGCGTAATTTGATGTAAACAATTAATTATTTTAATTTCGATTCGTTTTATGGATTTATCGACGATTTCGAATTCATAATTGAATATAATTAATCATTTTCAGGAAGTAATATTTAATCGACGTTTTAATTAATTGAATGTAACATTTTCGGGAAGTTTAAATTAAAAAAAATTTCAGAACTTATTTAAGAATTTCTTTTTGAAATTAATTTTCTTCCGTTCTACGCTTTTTAGTTTACGGAAAATCGGTTTAAGAAATTATTTGAATTAATCTCGGTTTATTAGAATTTGACTTAAATATTTTATTATATGTTTTTAAATATTATTTTGGGGTCTTATTATGTATTTTATAAATAATATGAATTTTTACGTTCGTCGGTAAATTCTTCCAAAAATGTTTATGAAATTCTTTATATAGTTTTTTATTAATTTTAAGCCTTCGGATCCATTCGAAATAAATTTTCGTTAAATAAATTTTATATAAAATCTTCCAATAATATTTTTATATTTTTAGTATTTTTTTATGTGTATTTGTAAAAAAAAAACCCAACTAGCCCTGACCTCGACCCTCTTCCTTTTCCTTTCTCTCTTCTTTTCTTTCTCTTCTCTTTCCCATGCGTTGTGTCCCGCAACCTTAACCCTAGCCGATCTCCCTCGCCTCTCTCCTTCTCCCCTACCCCTCCCTCCTTGGCCTGTCGAGCTCCGACCGCCACCGACCCGCACAGCAGCCGCAGCCGACCGCTACAGCAACAGTAGGTAAAGCCGCGCGATAGCAGGCAACACAGCAGCGGGCGACGACAGCAGCAGCAGCAGGCCACGTTGGTTGCTCCACCGCCCGGCCACCGGCAAGCCTTGCTGACCACCGGCGAGCCACCGTCGTTCCCCAGTGAAGCTTCTTCGGCATTTTCTTGTCCCGTTTTGTGTTGATTTCGTTGGTATAACTTCCGAAAAACCCTAACCCTTGTTTTGATTAATTGGGTAGGAATTAGCTTATAAGAAATTAAATTGATTGTTTGATTATGTATATATGTGGTGTAAGATTGATTTGGATAGGTGAATTGTGTGGTTGTGTTGGAATTTTGGGAAAATTGGATTTTTGGCCGGGTTATGCCCGAATTTTTCGGATCCGTCCGTTTTTGCGATTTCGGACAAATTGAATATACAATATGTTTTCAAATGTATCCAATTTCATTTTGGAACCGTCAATTTGAGAAATTTATGCAGGTTTTATCGGAATTTGATTCCTAGGTCAAATTTTGGGTGTAATAAAATTGGGTCGTATAATTGAGCCGTTCCGCTGAATTGATTTTATAATATTGTTTAAAATGTATTTAATTTTATATTGGAAGTGTTGATTTGGGAAAATTGTACGTAATTGATCGAAATTGGGTTTTTAGGTCAAAACTCCCGCGGGTTTAAATTGGTTTGGGTAATCGGGTTATTTTATTCAATTGACTATATAAATTACATTAGAATATGTTTAATTACATTTCCGAACCGTCAATTTATATGTTTTGGTAAGAGTTGATCGGATTTGCGTTCTGGGCTCAAAAACCCTAATTGTGCTAAATTGGATATTTCTATTATCGGTTTTGATCAATTGATTATTTGATATGTTATAAAATGTGTTTAATTGTATTTCTAAACATTCAATTTGATTAAACTTATAGAATTTTACCGAATCGTATTTTCGGGCCTAAAACCCTAGATTTTAAGTGAGATTATGAAATTAGTTATTTGCATAGTTGTTTCGCTAAAATTAAATTTATAAAAGTAGTTGAAATGTCCCAAGTGATATTTGTATTAATCCGTTTTGATTTAGTTTTAACCTTAAATCTTAATAAAGTTATGCTTTTAAGTTCTAAGTTTTGGACACGTTTTCTAAGAAAGATTATTTGTGTTATTTGTATTTATTTAATTTGAATATGTGAATTATTGATTGATAGAATAGTTTCTAATTTAGTTTTCGATTTCTATCGGATCTAGGAAAGCTTTCTCGTGGATCCACGAGCTAGTGATCTCTCTCCCTCTTATCTCGCTTAGCTAGCTTTGGATCCAGGTAAGTCTCTACTTAACTCCACTTATGGGTGTTTCGTAAGGGTGTTACTAAGGCCATTGTGTGCTTATGTGCATTATGTGCTTCGCATGCTATGTATCCTATGTTTATTATTATTAATTATTTTGTATGTGGTATGACATGGAGTTGAAGTATGTTTTTGTATGGCATGTGTACTATGTGTATGTGACGATATGTATTGTGACCCTGTAAGACAGGCATGAGAGGATGTCGATGTGGTTTGTGTGGAAGAAAGGATAAAAAAGGAGGATGGGGAAAGAAGTTGACTAAGGGAAGTGAGTTGACCTAATTTTATGGTTTTATAAGGAATAATCTAATGTATGGTTTTATGTGGAAGAATATAATTTATGGTTTTATGCGGAGAATATAATATATGGTTTTATTTAGGAGAATCTAATTTATGATGTTATATGGGAGAATCGAATTTATGGTGTGTTTGGGAGAATCTAATTTATGATATTAATTGGGAGAATCTAATTTATGATATTATATGGGAGAATCGAATTTATGGTTTGTTTGGGAGAATTTAATTTATTATTTGATTGGGAGAATCTAATTTATGATTTGTTTGAGGGAATACAATTTATGGTTTTGCTTGAGAGATTCTAATTTATGATTTTATGTGGGAGAATCTAACTTATGGTCTTGTATGGGAAAATCTAATTTGTGGTTATGAATGGGAGAATCTAATCAATTGTATGGTAAGGATGAATCTATCGGGTTTTGTTTGGTCTAACTGTGTTTATTTTTGGAAGTTTCAAGTATTGTATATAAAATTTAATGGTGTTGTAATTGTCTTTTAAATTTTCTTGTACTCTGATAATTTTTTAAAATTCAGATGTAATTATTTGACAGGTTTTAGCCTTGCATCTAACATGAGATAGATGATTGACATTTATCTTGTGTTAGATGTGGCGGTAACATTTCCCAAATTCTCTCCTAGCTTCCGTTTTATTCTTTCAAAAAAAAATTCCAGGAGTGAAATTTGGGGGTGTTACAATTATGAGGGCGAATGGTGATCTAAAAAGCGTAGGAAATAACTTGGTAACCTAAATCAAGTATGGGTAATTTAGTAATTATGCAAACTGAAGGATAATATGGTAATTTACCAAGTAAGGAAGGGATGACTTAGTAATGATATAAGTAAGGGGTAAATGAGTAATTTGTACCCAACATGTTGTTGTGATTGTGGAATTTCATAATAAGACTCAAATAATGCTGATTAGCAAGGTAAGAGTATTTGATAATTAGTAAGTATCACGAAAACGAATCCTAATTCGGAATTAGATGAGATTATGATGGCCTTAATGATTTCTCTGTATTATCTTGGATAACTGCCTGAATAAAAAAAATGACTAATGATATTAGAACAATTGAAAGTGAAGAAGTATCTGATTATTGTGCTTTTTGCGATCCCGTTAATTAAGACACTAATACTTAAAGTGAAAGACCTCGAGATCGAGAATGGTATCTCTTTAGGGGTCGCTACTCTAAAGATGTGGTTTACCCCACGATTATTCTGGTATTTGTTGGTGTGCCTTTGTGCCCCAGCCATGCCCTATATCTTACTCTATCTAGCTCTTCCAACCTATTTAGGGGGGTATGCATACGTATGGATTAGGTGTCCTTGTTGGTAGGGTACTGAGTAGCTTTATGCACCAGTACGACCAGGGTACCTTTGCGTCCCTGGGTTCATGGTTGAAGGGTACCGAGTAGCTTGAATACACCGGTGTGACTGGTGTATCTTTGTGTCCCGAGTTCTTGATCTCCCATCTGAGGCAAATAAATGGACTTGTTGTGCTAATTAAAGAAAGGAAAAATACTAATCATGAAAGAGAAAGATTAACGAGTCGGGCCTAGTTGAATTATGATATTGAGTACCCATCCACCGTTTATAATAGTGGCCCAGGAGCATGATACCCTGGCAAGTGGTTATGAGTACCGATCCTAGTGGCCTAAGAGCGTGTTGCCCTGGATGATGTTGATATATATTTCTATCAACCAACAATAATAGTGGGGGTCCCGAGTTCAATAAAACCAGTCATGGATGTGAATAAAGTTATGGAAAAATATTAATCACTTATAGTAGAACACCATGTGAGTCAGGGCCAGACCGGTCCACCGGCAAATAATAGTGGCCAAAAGCATTTTTCCCTACATGACCGGTCCACCAGCTATAATAGTAGGGTTCCCGCACTCACATGGATATAAAATCTGAGAGGTAGTTGAATAATGATAGACTAATGGCTTAAAGCCGGAACGTATTAATTTTACACTATGACATAACTTAAGTCCCAGAAGCATTGATTTTACATTATGACTTATTAATAATTGATGGTCTTATTAAGTATGTGATTGTGGTGCATGTATTTCTTATTGTATGTGTATATAGCCTTGTATCATATGTTACATTGCGAACCTGCTTTTAAGTATGTTTTTAAATGGTTACTCAGTACCATAGTACTAAAGAGTTCCATTCGTGGGGCTCTTGCTTATTCAATGGGTAGTGTCCCTTGCAGGTCCTTTTCAAGTGCTATTCAAGTGGGTAACGAGAAAGAGTGTAAGGATTATCCGACCTTTAAGATTTCATTCTTCCTCTTCTAATATATGGTTTAAATGTAATTTTGTTCTTGTAACCACTATTGGTAGAATCTATTCTTATAAAATGTTTATTTGCGCTACTCTAATTGTAAATATGATTTGAATATCTAGCAATTGATATTTTGTTTTTTAGCCTTAGCACTTGGTACTAGAACGGTATAAGTGAACCGATCTGGTATTAAGTGTGGTGGTAATATCTCCGAAATTCATAATTTGTTATTTTGCTTCTACTAATCTTTTAATAAAATGAAATTTTTTAGTAGTGAATTTTGGAGGTGCTACACTAGATCTTTTAGAAAGGGAGCCACGAGTTGGAATTTTTAATCCCATCTTTTTAAAATAAAAGTGATGACTTCTAACCACAAGTGCACGATGTTGAACTAGCATACAAGGTCGATCCTACAGAGACTAGGAAGTGAGCAATGGGATAAAATGCCAAATGTTCTATACTTAACCCATATTACCCAAATTGCCTTAAAGATAGCTAAAATATCCATATTTTTATAGAAAGTATACATGTCCCAATATAAATGATTATTCAACCTCCAACAAATATCGTCATGAAAATAATTAACCACAACACACACATACACACACATGAGTTAGACATCATAGCCCAATTTAGATAGTGGTTTGTACCAACCGCTCAACTTACAAAACAAGCTTAAATAATGATACTTATAAACACATGCTTTCAAGTATTAATAATTTTTCCACAATGCCACACATCATATCATATATAAACATTATCATCATGAAATAATCCATATAGTAATACCAAACATGAGTCTTCATATAAAGTTTCACATTGCATAAAAAAACCCTAACAATTCCATGTATCCTTACTAAAAACATCTTTAGTCTCTAAGAATATATAACCCTAAGTCTCCTCCTCTAAGACCACTAAAAAATAACCTAAAAATCAAGGATAACATAAGGTTAGAACTTAAGAAATTGATCAAGGAAAATATAGGCCAAGGAGGGTGGAAAATGGATCAAAACCAAAGAAAACTAAGCTATGACAAAGCTTGAACTAGTTGCGGAAGAACTTGGTGCGGCTCTAAGGGGCGCAACATCAAGGTATGGTGTATCTATGTGGGTTGTTGTGTTGAGGAGTGATGTAAATAGGGTGGTGTTAGCATGGGTGGTTTTCATAAGAGGAGGTGGTTTGGGGTGGGTTTTTTGACATTGCTTGAGGTGGTTTAGTGTGGGTTGGTGGTGTAGTTTTGGGGTGTTGAGTGTGGAAGGTTGGCACATCTAAGGTATAGGTGTAACACCCTAAAATTTAAAACTAAAAAAATCATATAAGCTGAAAGGT
Organism: Tamarix chinensis; assembly: GCA_030549775.1. NCBI lineage: Eukaryota > Viridiplantae > Streptophyta > Magnoliopsida > Caryophyllales > Tamaricaceae > Tamarix > Tamarix chinensis. Next base: position 112,052,949 of record CM060174.1, read on the forward strand.
GAAACAAGCATAAACGGGTGTTACCATTTTAATTAACATAAGTCTGGCTTACAAGCCATTCTCAAGTTAATTACAAGGAAAAATAATTTAGAATTTGAAATATAACAAGCATAAAATGAGGAAGCTTTCATAGACATAGATAAGGGTTTTGGATGCTAACTTTGAATATGATATTCAAATACATAAGGGAATAACCCTGGATAAAGAGTCCCAAAAGGTATCTGGGTCAAAATAAGGAATTGGATAACTTAACACTTCTATTCGAACCTCATACATAAGATAAGATCATTCTTCTCCAATCAAAGTGTCATAAGCAATATAGTCATCTAACGGGTACTTAATGACCTTTACAAACTCAAATGGGTTTTATGCTTGTGGGAATAATCAAGACCCATGAAAAGAATAGTTAGTACGTTACGTACTAAGTAAGGTAAAAATATAACCATAACCAGGTTACACATGACATAAATCATAAGGAAGCATAAATAATAATGTTCATAATGTAAGATAATATTGATTCTAGAAACTCGTCATTAATTACAATTATAATCCATATTCTTAATATGTTAGCTTTAGGAATCCCCACTATTCTTTAACCCGTGAAATAGTTTGAAGCACCTTTCGGGGACAACACACTGGTGGACTGAACCCAACACTTCTTAAGATAAAATACACTTGACCACTATTTATAAATTGGTGAAATGGTCTAAAACACCTCTCATTGAAAAACACACTTGAGCTGCTATTATTGTGTAGTGAAATTGGCCCAACACCTCAGCTCTAACTCATATAATCTTTCATTTTAAGTGATTAGTGTTTTATTCATTATTTCTTATCTCAAGATCATCTTCTAGTTTATGTTAAGTATGAGAAATCCACTATTCTTAAATCACTGGAGTGTTCTAGAGAAATTTTTAAGTAAAAACATACCTAAGCTACTATTATAGTCTGGTGGAACTCTAGCTCATGTAATCTTTCTCTTTAAGTAATTAGCATCTTATTCAAGGTGTTATTTCTCAAGGTCCTAATACATACACATATTTAGTCATAAAATCACATATTATATACCTTAATATAATCATTTGAAACATATAAAGTACAAATACATGAATATTGAGACACTTCTCTAAAGAAAAGGTCACACCCTTCCTAAGAAACCCTAATTTTCATAAGTCAACCATAACTTCTTCCTTGGTACTTATTTTATCACCATTTTCAATACCCATCCTTAAAATATTATTATTAATACCATAACCAAAAATCATGCTTCAACTCTAATATCTTACACATACGATGCCAGCCTACCATTAGTGTTATTATTTATAATTTCCCATAAAATTTTAATTTCCCAAATTAAGCATAAATTTTGCCATAATCCTCATATGATAACCTAATTTTATAGAAATTCCTAAAATAAAAATAATAACAGTATATCTAAAAATCAAGATCTAACTGCAACATTTTACATATATGATAATAACTTGCCCAGTATGGTTATTATTCCAACTTTAGTAATTTTTCTCCTTTATTGACCTTAAATCATTCACAAACACCGAAAATGTTCCAAAAACGTTATTTAGTATATTTATAACCATTTAACACATTAAAATAATAAGGATATTATTAACCTATGTTGACCAAAATACACTCAAACTAGCCAAAACATCTATTTTTATAAAACCGATGAGTCCCAATATGGATGGTTCTCGACTTCCTATAAATCATCATGATAATACTTAATCACATTATTTAACATCATTAAATATATATACAAAACATATTGAAATACCATAGGTCACATGATGATACTGAGGGTTACAAAGCGAGATTCATTACAACAACATTTAAGGTCATTCTCTTCACATATTCTTACTTTCCATGTATTCAATACCACATCATCATACCATAACATTATCAACATAAAATTTTCATCATAATAATATCAAACATGAGATATCATAAAAAATACACATTACACATAAGAACCTTAGTTATGACATATATCCTTACTAAAGTGTCTCTTGTCTCTACACCTACATAACCTCATATACCTCCTCAAAGAATATGGGTATAACACCTAAAACAAATACAACATTATAACCCATGGAATAAAATAAGGAAAATATAAGGCAAAAAAGTGTAGAAGGAAGAGAAAGAACTAAACTAAACTAAGGTAAGACTGCGGTGTAAATGGTATGCCAACAATGAAGGGAACAACATCACTTGTTGTTGTTGCTATAAAAGGGGGAAATAGGAGTAGGTGATGAATCTTATAGGAAAAATGTGACGAAGGCTGCATCTAGGGGATTATTGTGTTGAGGGATGAAGTAGGAGGGAAGGTTGTAGTGTTGAGTGCTAAAAGTGAGGGGTGTATTGATGGTGGCTGCTGAAGGGGAGGAGTATTAGTGGGTTTTACCAAATTTTGGGAGGGGGTAATAGCAAGAGTGGTCGAAGCAAGGGGAGGTAACTATGGAGAGTGTTGGTAGTGACTAGTGGGTTGGTGTGATGTTTGTTGTGATGGTGAGGTAAGAATATGTAGAAAGGAATAGGGCTTCTGGTTGATGGAGAAATGGACAAGAGTGAAGGGATAGGAGAGGTTTGGTGTAACACCCCAAATTTTACTACCAAAAATTTTCATTTTACAGTGGAAGCTTATAACTAAAATACCAAGTGTTATTGCCATAATTGATGTAACTTTAGTACCATGCCAACCTAAAAACGAGAGCAGTTTTATAAATATAAATATGAGTTTGGTGATTAACTCAAGGTATAATAACAAAATACACACAATAGGATACCATGGATGTAATGGTAAAAAAACATTATCTAGATAAAACACTACTACAAAAATGGAAAATAATAACGGGACATTAATAACGGTGGTTTGAAAAATGTTGTCAAATACGTGAAAATTAATGGGCCGGATAGTTTTGATAATGATTATAGTTCAAATCCGTTATTAAAAGGGAAACGTTAAAATTTGCACAGATGTTTTAATAGCGGTTTTATTTAAACCGTTATTAAAAGATGTTTTAATAACGATTCTTACAAGAACCGTTGTCAAAAGGCCTAAGGTTTTAATAACAGTTCCTGGGAGAACCGTTGTTAAAAGATGTTTTAGTAATGGTTCTCTCAGGAACCGTTATTAAAACCTCTTTTAATAACGGTTCTCTCAGGAACTGTGATTAAAACTCCAAAATCAAACTCTTATTTCGCTTAGTTCTGTTTCATGCCAAAAGTTTCAGACTCTCTGCACCTTTATTCTCTTACTCTTCTTCTCCTTGCAAACCCTTGCACTACAACACCGTGCACCACCACTCTGGCTCCTCTCAAGTAAGGGAAACCCTCGCACCGCCAACTCTCCACCATGCCTCTGCCATTGTCGGCTCTGCATGTGCGTACTGTCATTGTTCCGAAGCTAGCTAGCCAGCACTTGCACCTTCATCCTCCATCATGTTTGAAGCCCTTGCCTCTCTCAACTTACTCACCGTCGTGTTTATAGCTAGCTCACTTTATGTATATGTTTGTTCTTCCTCTCGTAACTTTTTATCTACTTATATATGTATATATATATAAATGCATGCATGTTTCTATAGGGTTTAGTTTGTTTGTTATTGAAAGATTGCGGTTTGTCGTTCGAAAATGTGTTGTTGAATGTGTTGGTTGAAAATATTGCTGTTCATTGTTGAATTTGTTGCGTTATTGTTATATATTAACAAATGCATGTGTTGGCCGAGACCTTTACATATATATATAATATGAATGTGAGTGTAGAATTATATACATTTTCACTCATAAAAACTACACACACACACACACACACACACACACACACACACATTTTCATTAATAAGTATAGGACACTAGCAATAAGATATAGGAAATGTCATATAATTATGAAATGAAAAAATATTTTACATATGCACATACATCAGTAAATGAAAATTTCAATTAGAGATGCATATATTAATGATTTCTATTTGATAAGGATTAAATAGATATATAAAATAAGAAATATATAAAAGTGAATAATTAAATAGAGAGAAATAATTGTGTATGATAATAACAATAATAATAATTAATAATATGATTTATATATTATGGTTTAATTACATTTAGCTAGGTTTAGGGATTAGGGTTTTATGAGGTTTAGGGTTAGGTTTTAATATAATAAATTATGGTTAATTAGCTAGGGTTAGGGTTAGGGTTTATCATTTATTATGGTTAATTAGGGTTAGGGTTAGTATTAATATCGTTTTGGAAACGTGTTAGCATGATTTGTATATATTTATAGAATAGCATGATACATTTGCTCAATACATAACATTATAACATAATTTATTTATTTATTTATTGTAGAGATATGGCCAACAAAAACATTGATAGGGATAGCAGTGATGAAAAAGGGAAGAGAAGACCTATGATTATGAGAATCATCACAGACATGAGGAATAGAGGAGAATTAGTCGAGTTGGGATGGAATACTTATAATCTTCCCATTGGCCCTTACGCAGACATGTTCTTGACTTACATTTCACTTGTGACTCGTAACCGTGTTCCTATCTCCTATAATAATTGGAAGCAGGTTCCAAAGGGCCATAAGGAGCATATTTGGTAGGAAATCAAGGTAAATATGCTATTTTATGTAATAATTTTTTTATTTCAAATGTTATTAATTTTATTACATTAACATCGGTATGCATCTACATGTCTAATTTTGTAGAGAGTGTTCAATGTCCCAAAGAGTAGGAAGAAATGGCTTCTTAGACATTGTGGGGAGTGCTTAAGAATATTTAGGTCATATTTAGCTCGTAGAAAAATGTATAGAAAGAGGGATGGTTCTCTATGGCAGAACCCACCCAAACGATACAGTTTTATTGTTCAAGAAAGTTGGAACCAATTCATTACATATCGTTTTACGGGGGATTTTAAGGTACTTGTTAGATAACAATTAAACTTTTTGTATCGATCCCAGTATTATGCTTAATATTTAAATAACCATGTCACTATGTTTTGGCTTGTCACATAGGAAAAAAGTACCCAAAATAAAGAGATTGCGAAGAAAAATAAATATCGGCATAATATGGCTCGCATAGGCTATGCGGGCCTTGAAGAGTAGTTGGTATGCATTTTGTGATTTATCTATTTACATGTAAATGTCGAATTTTATAATAATATTCTTAATTAAGAATGTTTTTTGATTTGTAGCTCCTAGCCCAAGACTTGGACCCATGTACCTCGTCCATCAATATTGGTACATTATGGAAGAAGGCTAGAGCAACAAGAGATGGATATGTTAATGAATATGTTGATGTTACAGCCAAAAAAATTGTAAATTTGTAGATACCTAGAACCCTACTTAGTTTTCTTTTAGAAAACTATTATATTATGCTTATTCCTATAAGTTAAATTTACATATATTATATACATTATAGGACGAACTTGAAATGTCAAATGGTGAGGAGGTGGACCAATATAACATTGTGTCCCAGGCTACAGGAATTGTAGAACACCTTGGAAGACACAGGGGCCTTGGATTGGGTGTTACGAGAATGAGCATATGTGGTCGATATCGTGGTTCTCGTAGCACTAATGAGTAAGTCACCATCCTCACCCAAAAATTGAATGTGGCATTCGAACAGATGGAAACAATAGAGCAAGATTTGTCATTTATTAAATCTCAAGGGTATAAGCCATTCGATTTGGTAGACCATGATCAGCTCCGCATACCTAATGTAAATAGCGTAAGAGTTAGTTGTGAAGCTGATGCACGTCTTTCTACTCTTCACGAGGTAAGCATTACAAACTATGAATTGTTATTAAATGTATTCGGTGTAATAAATAATTAATAATGTGTAATATTTTTGTTTAGGGTTTACATAAATGTGACTTATTAGCGCATGACCTTTCAACACTTTTGGCAAAGGAAGGGTCTGCATCAGTCACAGTACCCAAACACAAACAATCCATGGGTACAATTTAGCCCTAAATACAAGGCCACTGAGTATTGACACTCCAATCATTGGCAGTGCGCACTTGTCTTGTTATAAAGAGGGCGATGAGGCAACCAAAGTACTAGAAGCTCATGGAAGCTTCGTGGCTTGGCTTGCGGATCAAATACGTCTCACTACTGAAAAGGTATTGACATTTGACATCTTCATTAGACCTTGTTTAGTAGTTACACTATTCATACCTTTTTTATATACATATTTATATGCTCAATACATATTTTGTTTCATATTATCAATTAAGGAATGAAAAAAGAAGACTACTCCTGGTAGTAAAACCAAGAGAGGTACTAGCAGAATGAATAGCACAAAAGAGGGCGCTACTAAAGGAAAGAGAGCTAAATCTGAAAAATCAATTGCCCCACAAAAGATTCCTTCTTCAAATCAAAAAAGCCAACCTCCACCAGCATTAGCAATATTGTATTTTTATGCCCAAAACTTCCTCAGGGACAATTATATTTTCATTGATTGTCGTCCTGAGTATGTTGGGAAGGACTATGCTACTTATATGGTATCGACGGTTGACATAAGCGATATTTATAATCAAGAATGGATGTCAACCATGAGTGTCGCCGTCTATGACACATAAGTATTATTTCATTTTGAGATTTTAGTACTCTTAACTTGTACAATTGGAATTTTTATGACCTCTTATATGAGTTATTAGTTATTAACAAATATGCATTGTTTTTGTCGTCCATAGGTTGGTAGCTAATCAAGCTGCTATGGAGGGAATGATTTCCTCTATTGTGTTTGTGTGCCCATACTATATAGCTGACGGTAGTACAATAAGAGAGGGTAAGCACATAAACTATTTAGCAAATCACATTTTGATTGAGGGATACAACAAGCTCTATCTCATTCCTCACCTCGCAACTGAACATTGGGTTTTGTACGCCGTCCGACCTAATCTTAATAAAGTCTATGTGTTTGATTCCCTTTGAACCTATGATGTGCCTTTTGAAGTCGCTCGTCGTGGTGGGAAGGAATTTATCGACATGTTAGTATACTTTTCACTTCTTACTTCATTACCTTATTTATACATATACTCTACTAGCTTTCATTATTTGAGGTATATATGCGTACTTACAATATTGTGTATCCAACTCTATTTATTAGGGCACTACAGACAACGTATCAAAGGAGAGGTGGGAATGGTGTCCTAGACCCAAAAATGTTCTATACGAGCCTATCATAGTAAGTAGGAAAACAACTGTCTCATATTTTATTTTAATTAAAATTAATATCTAATAGTTAGAGAGCTAACTGAATTCAATTGACAGTGTCCACAACAGAAAAACGACAATGATTGTGGATACTATGTATGTAGAGCAATGGATCTGATAGTCCAAAACAGATCGGTCAACATAGATCCAAGCCATGTATGTTTTCTTTTCGATATTTTTCCATTAATGAATCATGAAATATATTTTTGGTACTTGACGTAAGTACTAATTGTATATTAATTGAAACTTGGGCATTGTAGTTTTTCACCAATGACTATGCACAAGGCCAGCAATATAATGTTGATGATATTGATGAAGTTACAGACCAATTGGTCAAGCACGTGCACTCATGCATTCAGTATTAGGTAGAGATCTATATATTCCACATGCATGTTCAGGTTTGTATTTTGTCTATATCTTTCAGTCTTCTAGGCTAGATTTATGAACTTTTTACTTTGGGGTGTAGAGCTACCAAGTTGTGATATTCCCACTAATTTTGATTCTTGAGTATATATGTCCGGTGTATTAAGACATGCATATTAACTAGAGATTGATTGAAATAATGGTGTGATTGTAGATTTGTTATGAATTGATGTTATTTTACAATGCAGATTTGGTAATTATTTGAACATACAACTGTGTATGTGGGTAGGAACAAAACTGCAAAAACGTTAAAAAAAACTGTAGTTTTAATAACGGTTTTCATAAGAACCATTATTAAAAATGTACATTTAATCTCAAATTTATGCTCATTTAATACGTATTAGGGTTTAATAAATGCCTAAATATTGTCTGAAATCCTAATTCGATGATGTTTTAACAACGGTTTTTTGTAGTAACCGTTATTAAAACCCTTTTTTTTTAACAAAGGTTGTTTTTAAAAACCGTTATTAAATATATAGTTTATGCTCATATTGGCGCATTTTTTTATATTTTTGATAACGGTTAGGAACGGTTATTAAAGATTTAATAATGGGCGGTTTAAAACCGTTATTAAAACTATAAAATAACCGTTATTAAAACACTTTTTCGGGGTAGTGAAACCATCATCTAGAAACATAACTCTTTGTTCAAACCCCTAGTACAAAAAAATCACTCCACCCCATATAATGCATCAGAGGCAACAAAAGCATTCAGCTAGTCCTCAATAACCTACACAAAAGCATCAAGGTCGCTTGCTCATGGGAATAAGCAATACCCATGAAAAGGATGGTTAGTACACTATATATTGAATAAGGTGACAATATTGTCAAGTTAGGGATACAAATAAATATATACAGTCACATTAGAGAATAAGTGCACATGTGAAGCACACAAAATATCACAAGGTAGGAATTGAACTAGGCCTCTTTATTAGATATAATAATTATCATAATTTTATTTATGTTAAGTTAAAGGACCCCACTATTCTTAAATGGCGGAATGGTATGAAGCACCTCTCAGGTACAAAACACTTAAGCTACTATTATCATTCGGTGGAACACAGCCAACACCTCTCAAGGTAAGATGCTCTTGAGCCACTATTCTTAAACTAGTAGAACAATCTAAAGTACCTATCAGAGACAATACACCTGAGCACTATTATCGTCTGGTGGAATAAACTGAATACCTTAATCTTGACTCATGTATTATTCCACTTTAAGTTATTAATATTTTATCCATTATATCACTTATCTCAAATTATATTATCTTTCATGTTAAGTTTAGGGCATGCTATTCTTAATTTGGTGGAACAGACTAATTTACCTCTTAGGGCAAAACTCTTCTGAGCTACTATTATCGTTCAGTAGAACAGACTTACAAAATACCTCAACCAAGATCACGTGATCTTTTACTTTAAATAATTAATGTCTTATTCATGATTTATTTGAAAAGTGTAGAGCACATTTACAATAAGTAAAGAACGTCACAAATATCCTAAGGCCGTTTCTTAGGGTTAAGACCCTTATTTTCTCTAAAAACCCTAATTTTACATTTTAGTCATAACTCATATTCTATTACTCCATTATCCACCAAACTTAGTAAATTTTCTCCAAATAATAATAATAATAATAATATCATCATCATCATCAATATACTAAAATTTCAAGGTCTAATTTCAAGGTCTTGTACATGCAATAATAACCCTATCTCAAGAATTACTATTTTCGAAGCTTATAAATCCTAATTTTACAAGTACATCATAAATTTTTGTGTAGGGACCATATAATTACCATATTTAATATACTTTCCCAAAACACAATCATTTCATGGTCTAACTCTATCATTTCACACATGTAATAATAACCTTCTAATTTAGGGTTACTATTTCAAATTAGACCATTTTCATACTTTATTAAACTTAGAGAATTCACTAATACTCTAACCACTTCCTATAAGATCCTTAGCATAGTTTATATAATATAACACATTAAAATACCATAATTCCCATATTAAACCCTTATTAACCAAAAAGTCCTTACTGATAACCATAGCCCTTATTTCATGCGGATTTTGTATGTTTTGGTTAGATTATTTCCTAAACCTCCGTTTGTCATCACATACTCATTGCCCATATAGCATATCTTATTAAGTCATATTAGAACCTTATATCATACAGATGGTTTTCTACATAGAATAATGATATCACATAATCTCTACTTACTTATTATTCAATCATACAATATCAAATCTCATAACATTAACAATTATACATTGAAGCCTATAATAGAAATAACATGGTATTACAAATATCATGCATAACACTTAGGAACAAAAAAATCCTAGATTATGACAAGTATCCTTATGAAAAAGACTCTGGTCTCTAAGAATGCTTATCCTATTATTCCTCTTCTTGAACCTATGAAAAAACACCTAATAAACCAACAAAAAACCATTGGGATTCAGCCACGTAATTAAGGAAATGGAATGGTGAAAAAATAGAGAAAAAATAATCCAACTAAGGTAAGTGTTTTAAGAAACCTTTTGTAATAAGAAGGGGAGTAATGGTTGGTTGTGTAGTGATGAAGGGTGGAGAAACAACTGGTTATGTCATTGCTAGGGGGTGTGCACTGATAGGGGAGGCTAAAGCTAAGGAGGTGAGTTTAGGTGGGTGTGGTCGAAGATGAACGATCTGGTTTAGTTAGGTTAGCCGAATGGTGGGGGTGGTGCTCAGTTATTTTGGCCACAACTTGGGGGTATCTTGTGGTGACTTTAGACAGTGGATGGGTGTAGTAATGGTTGGTTTGGCCAGTGCCATGGGATGGGATGAAATTATTGTTATTAAAACTAAGGGAAGAAAAGAAAAGGCGGAACTGCAATTGCTTGTGCCAAATAGAGGGGGTGAGGTGTGGCTAGTTAGGTAGTAGTTGTGGGGGAGTTTAGGTGAAAGCTTCTAATGGTGGTTTTTGAGGGTGTTTTGGTGACAACAAGGAGGAGAAGAATCAAGAATAAGGTGTATTTTAATAGAAAAATGTAAGAAGGATTAAGGGTGGTTTGGTGCATTTAATGTACCACATCTATACATAGACATACTATATGCATGAAGAGAGGGAGAATGGATGGTGAGGTGATAGGGCATGTTTGTCAATGCAACCTATCACATATAGAAAGGGAGTTGATGGGTGATGGTGAGAGTAGTGAGCATGTTATGGAATGGAATCATGGTAGGGGGATTTGGTTGGGATAGGGAAGCTATTACACACAAGGAGAAAAGAAAACATGAGAAGGAAAAAGAACCAGATAGTGGAAAAAAAGAGAATGGGGAAGTAAAAGAATAAGAAAAATAAGGAAGAGAAAAATATAAGTTTGGGTTTAGAATTAGTACTAGGCTAAATAACCAACATCGACATAATTGATTTAATTCCAAATACCAAGAGTTGGACATAGAAGCAACTGCCGAACCATAAATTTCAAATCATTTCCGCATACTAAGGTGGGGTTCTAAGGTAACTACTATACCAAATACCAAAACAATTCCAAATACCAATATAAGGTAATAAGGTAACTACCATACCAAGTACCAAAACCGATTACCGCACAAAGGCACCTATCAAATAAACAACCAATAATAAATCCATTTATATTCTTACACAATAATTACTTTTATTTTTAATTACTCAAGGAGGATATAATAATAACCCAAAGGCATAAAATTACAGTGGTAATTTTGGCATACAAAGTATCACAATACCCTCCCAACCATCCAACCTAGAGGTATAACAAAACTATGGTTATACTAATGTACAAGGTATCACAATACCTTCCATAGCTAGGATACCTAATTCTTAAGTATAAATACCCTTATAGGGTTTATAGGTCACATATATAGTAGAATAGGGCCTTACTAGGGTATAGCGACACACCAATGAACAAAAAAAACAATGGCTCCTACCTCATATCTAGGGTAGCTAACCCTATATAGCAACCACTCCCAATGTCGATGTCTTCCACTTTAAGTATTAGTATATTATAGGGTGATCATAAATATCACACATAATATAACAGCACCCATTCCATACATGACCATTTTCTTTTATTTCTAATTATTAAGGTACATCCTAAGGTTATTGGTTTATGTCTAGGTCAAGGCTAACACTAAATTCAACCTATGTCCAATTATTCACATAAGGCGTATTTGGTTGAAAATGACCAGAATGCCCTAAAAATATAATTTCACCATTATTTTTCAAATATCATACCAAACATTAATATTACAAGAAATTTATCATGAAAAAGCTAAAGACAATAATTCACAATATTTTAGCACATAGGTAATATTTAATATTTAGCGATTGACTATATTTTTCATATTTTATGCATTTAGTAAGTTGGGTCTACAGACCCTAATCATGCATTTCTAACATGTCATATATTTCACACAACACCTGCGTACATATTTATAGCATAATACAACATTTAAGAGGGCAATTAATATCATGGTGCATGTAGAAAAATATCTCTAACCCTAAATCATTTGAATGAAAACTATCGTATTCTAACCCCAATCATGTGTGCATGCTTTTTATTCTATTTATGTCAGCCCTAGCTACCATGTAATGACAATCATGGAACCCTTAGAATGGAATTTTCATCATAGCTTGAAAAGATTCCAATACCTATTCAAACCCTAAAAAAACCTCTATACATGCATACATTAACCATTAAACATAATACACATGTATGTAGCTCATATTTAACGGTAAGTCAAACGTACATACTAACTATTTACTAGCATATTTATATCCTAGCATGCATTTCATAACAATTTTGGTGTATAATGCATATATATATATATTCTTTCAAAAACCCATGCATAAATCATACCCTAAGCACATGAAAACTTTTATGTGTCGCCACATGGTTTCACATATTAGTTAAAAGGGTATGGTTACTATCCAATAAAAAGAAATAAAGTAAGATTCACCCAACTAGTCTTCACTCAACCTCTTCAAACTCTTTGCATCAACCCAATCAACACACATATTAGCATCTAATATAACACAATCAACAACCAAAATTAATTAAAATAAGTTATGAAAAAGATTAGGAATTAATCAGCCTAAAGCCATTGTAATGGTGCAACAAAGGATGAACTCACATGACAAAGAGAAGGGGAACACCAAGGATATGGGGAGAAACGACACAAGATGTTATTATTGAGGTGTGAGGAATGGAAAAAGGATCCAAAAGGTGGGGTGTGCTATATAGGATAAGGCCAAGGCTAGGGATTGTTGTAGTGAAAATTATCGATGGTAGAGGGTGAGGTGTGGAAACTTTAGCTAGTTGTTTGGTGGGTTCTTTAGAACTTTTGGCTAAAGCCAAAGGGGGTTAACCAAAGGCAAGTGTTGCTGCCAGGATAAATTAAAGCTAAGGAGAAGGGTTTGGTGGAGGAGAACATTGCTAGGTTGTGTGGTGGTTTGGGGTATTTTTAGCGATGGCAAGGAGGGAAAGGGAAGGGAAAAGGATGCATTTGGTGGTGAAAAGTTTTGACAGAAAAATGGAGGGATAAAGGGATTTTTTGAGGCATTAAATGTGTTATATATATACACACACATATCCACAAATGGGGAGATGGAAGTGAGGCATGATTGAGCAAACCAACCTATATGCGTAGAAGGTGGAAGTTGATGGGGTAGGGTGTTGGTGATGGCATGGAAAAGGGCATGTGTGGGGGAAATATTTCACGTAGGAAGAAGGGTAGAAGAAAAGGAGATCGGGAATGTGCGGAAGAAAAAAGAAAAGAAAAATAAGATGAAGAAAAGGGGGAAATGAAAAAGAGGAAAGTAATTGTGTGGGTTTAGAATTATATTTAGGTTAGGGTATAAACTAGGATTAAATTTAATAACCTAATTTCTATCAAGTTATAACCTAATGAAATTTGTTTTTAATATGTTATAATAATAACATGTTTGATATAAGTTCTCCTAAAATAACTATTTTAAAATCATTACACATAATTATAAGTTTATAATAAAGGTTTCTAAAAATGATATATTACTAGAATACTTAGCAAGATGAAAGATTGATGTGAACTCACTCGCTAAGCTCACGAATCCCATGGTGCATCCTTGGTTGATTAACCAAGGCCATTAAGTTTACCTAGGCACATTTGGTGTCTTTTCAACTTCTAAGCCTAGACTCCCATGATGAGTCCCTCAATCAAGTTATTGAGGTCACTAATCTCAATGCTAAGGGGTTTAGTTCATCCATTCAGTCTGGTCAACCAATGATATCTGGATCAAGCCTTACTTTGGTTTTCCATTACCAAAGTATAGTAAATATTTGAAGTGTGTGCATTCTAGGAATTTTAATCTTCTTATTACAACAATATTTTAGCATCATCATAAGTGGATAAGGAAGTTTATATATAAAGTAAGATAATAAACTTCTATGGCTACATTTTATATATCGAAGGTATGAACAAGTTTCAACAAAAATAATGATAAAAGAAAACAAAGAGGCACTTTAAGAGCCATATTCTTTACTATCAGCCTTAGCCTCCATAACATTCAGAAGCAATGATGTTTTCCAAATCTTTTGCACAATATAATTGTATGTCATACTTTAATCATCATTGACACTCTAATAATGTCATGAAATGAGCATACACCCCTAAGGCACCATAAGCACGCCACTGAAACTAAAGGTGTTCTTTATAATATGCAAACTTTTTTTCCTGTTGAGTAATTATCTATAGATTTGCAAGAGTGTCTTAGTTTGACATAAAAAAAATGGCCTTCTTGATGCACTCATCCTTATCTTTTTTATAAGACTCGACCATTTTCTTAAGCCCTATCCAATTATTCCTAAAGATGCTTTATTAATATTAATTTCCATCTCCTTATTAACAACTTCCCAATGTATCCATTTGGTCTCGATATGCTATTCCTACAATGTTTTTCCATATGTGAATATATAGCATCATATTCAATTACCTTGTTATTGAGGGCATTAGTCTCTACTATCAAAGATTTATTAGCTTTAGCATAAATCTAAACCTTCTTAACATTTGCAAACCACTTTCTCTTTTGAGAAGATAATTGATCGGTCAAGTTTCTTTCCTTACAAATATCATATTCTAGAAGGATGATATTAGTTTTCAACTACTCTATCTCAACCCCATCTAATTACCTTTCTCCTCTTAGCTAGAAACTTGGGCCTTCAAAAAATCTACCTTGAATGTGGTAGACTTTAAAGCATTCTTCTCATTTTCCAATTCATATAATTTAGCCTCAAGGGATTACTTTTTGAATTTCAAAATTGAGCAGGCAACTTAAAGTTATTCATATTTGTACTCTATCCATAAGAAGCACTAGGTACTTCAAGAAAATGATCAAAATAATTTTTTTTACTAAAAAAAGTATCATAGATGGTATATAAAAAGTTATTGAAGTCATCACATTGAAGACATTTTACATATATATAAAAGTATGAATTAAGATATAGTAGAAAGAAGAGATTTAAATCATCCCTTGATAAGGTCTCTATTTTGAGACCTTTGACTATTTTCCTATCTAGGTCCAGCATCACGGCCTTAGCCAATTCAAGACCAACTTTATCATCTATGTGGTAGTTAAATAAAGAGAAATCACCATGCATGGTCAAAGTATCTCCATGATATTTAATACAGTTGGAGCCACTTTCACAAAATATTTTCCTCAAAGAGAAAGCCTCCAATTTAGTTGCCCTAGCATTGGGGCCTTCTAGAATAATAGTTGTTTAGGAGGGGTCATTGGCACATTTTGGTCCAAAGGATGTTAGTGGGGTGCCACTAACACTTGTGTTAGCCTTTACTTTTAGAGAAGGAATAGCATCAGGTTCCATGTCTATCTTTGTTTTCTCTTCTACAACTGAACAATCACTTCCCTCCTCTTCTATTAGTATTATAGTTTATTTGACTGAGGTCAGGAATGGAATCTCTTCAATATGTGGTAAGGTAGAAATTTTAAGTTCCTTCAAAATAGGGTACAGTAATTCCTTAATTTTTCAGTGAATTGGTTCCTAAAGTGACTCCGAAAGATTTCTTTTATTTGGTATTAATAGATTAGGTGTGGTAGAAAGTTGGACGTATGAAGGTTTTGGAACCTCCTTAGTCATTGAAACCAATCATATCACCATAGGTTAGGCTTTCTCTTGAAAAGGGTAAATAAAATTATGAATAATTAGTAATCATATAATATAAAGGGTGATCAAATATGAAAAAAGTATAAAACTTAGTATTCAATGACATATTCATCACATGAGACAAAAAACATAAAACATGTTTATGATGGGAACTAACAGGACTTAAGGACATGTTTATAACGAGAGCCAGTGGAAAAACAATGAGTATTACTAACCTTATTTGGTTTTGCCTTTTTCTTTTGCTTTTTAGGATTGAGCATGATGATCCCTTATCTTTCTTAAACACATGAAAAAGCTAAAGTATTTTTATAACACGATTACAATTGAAATAAATATGAAAGTGATATATTATTAGAATATATATCATTCGTTTGGTATTCCCAATGGTAGTTGTCCAAGTTGAAGGATGAACACTGAGCCTTTTTATTCTCTTGGATAGGTCAAAGGAAACAACCTATTACTGAGCTTTCTAAGCATTACACTTTATAAGGAAAAGAAGATAATTCTATATGCTAATAGACATAGTAAGTCAATAAATATACAAAAATGACAAAATAGGAATATGTTATTTAATAATATTAGAAATTAAACATGTCTTCTCAAGAATAACAGGGTCATTCATAACCTCACTATTATTAATAATATGCCCATCCTGCACAAACTTATTAAATTTTTCTATGCAGGATTCTAAATCCAGAGAGAATGGTGGACACTCTCTAACATTAGGATTTAATTAACCCTACTAGGCAAATTCCACTCGGTATCCCCTAAAACAAAGAAATATTGGTATTTTCACCTCTTTAAAAAAAAAGACCAAGGTTCTTTGATGAATTTATTATAGCCTCTTGTCTGCATGGAGTAGAAACCTAAGGTAATGTGGCTTAAAACTTTTAAAAATTACTAAATAAATCTATTAGTAGTCTAAATTCCAATTAACAACACCCATATAGGAAGCTTGCCACTATTCTCCGATAACTAAGGACAAATTGAGGAGTCTTTAGCTAACAGTCTTGAAGATATTATTTGATAAATGGGTATAAAGGAAAATGTGTGTCAGATAACACCTCAACGTACATGTTTATACATCTATTGGGTAGATTATTGGCTCTATTTGAGGGTTTGGCTAAATTAATGTGAGGATATAAGGAATATAGTATCTAATACAAAATTGTTCAAGGTGGGATTCAGTAATGTCGCTCGAAAGGAGAGTATTTGAGGCATGAAATGAAAGTTTGGACATGTTAGTAGAAAAGGGAAGTTTATAAAAGGGTGAAGGGACCAACGAGTTTGTGTTTGACTACTTCATTAAAGTTATAAGAAGAAAAAGAAGGAAAAGACAAGGGTGTGATAGAGGTATTTGAATACTGAGAATTAGAGGAATTAAAAGGATGAGCAAGATACTTGAGAAACAATCTTTAAAAAAAAGTAGGATATTTCCTAGTTCTTTTAGTAAAACTGTTAGTTGGTGCAGCTGTGACACAAACTATGCATGTTCGATTACCATTAGAGAGTATGTTCCTCTTATGGCAATGGTGGGAGGAGTTCACAAATCTCTATGAATGAAGAAATAAATGGTGCAGATGACTCTATGATATGATGATAAATATAGGGAGCGAGAGTTAAAGGAAGACTTATAGGTTTTTGATAGACAAATAAAGACTCGAAGAGATTTCTTTGATGAAAAATATAGAGAACAATAATTAAAGGAAGACAAAGAGTATTGAATTTAGAAGTGAGGAGAGAGAATAATGTGAGGAGGTATATATATAATGATGCAATATGGTTGAAATACCTCATTTTTTATTTAGAAGATAAAGAATATTATGGGTTGTGTGTATGAATTATTGATACTATCCTCTCAGTAACCTCTTATAATTGGATAAAAAGGCTAGTTGGTGGGAAAAATATTTGGAGAAACAAAGCATCTAATAGGAGCCTCAATTCTTACATTATCTTATTTAATTTTTTTTTATAATTAGTAGTGCGCAAAAGAAAAAAAATAACATACAAAGTAGTAAAAATCCATAAAGGCCACACTGACACCCTAACAAGCAAGAAACATAAGAAAGCATCCTAACTCAACAAGGCTTGGACATTGTAGACCATCTCCTTCGATCTGTAAAAAAACTCCTTTCTATTGTTTTTAACCCAAAAGTCAATTCTCATTTTGACAAGCATAAGCATCCATCCACTAAAAACTTCAAGATTATCAAACACTCTTGTATTTCTAAACTCCCAAATAGTGCCCATAATAGCCAAAAAGGTGGCTTGTAAAATCTTCCCCCTCAGACCCTTACCGATGACTCCTAGCCAAGTAATAGCATTGTCTTCAACTGACTTAGGGATCACCCAGAATTGGCCAACCCAATCACATATCTCATACCAAACCTTCCCCATCACATAACAATGTAGAAAATGATGATTGATCTATTCTTTCTCTGATTTACATAAATAACAAACTACCTCACGCATATCAATGATTTACAATCTAGCCAGTCTTTTCTTTGTGATGAACCTTTGTTGAACTGCGAACTAAGATGTGAGCTTAAACATTGGGGGCACTAAACTCCTCTACATTAGATTGGCTGGTCTAGTACTCAAGTTATCTAGAGAGAAAATCTGATAATACGCTTGACAAAAAGATCTCACTAAGACGACACCAGTATCGTCATACACCCATATGATCGAGTCTTGCGTTTCCTTTCTCAGACAAAACTGTTGAATCATTACCTGCAATTGCTCATCTTGGGTCTCCTCCCACCTGAATAGCTATCTCCTCCACCTAAGGTTCCAAACCCATTGAGATTCATCCCAACTGCCCATCCCTACCACCTTTTCATCTTGATGCCCTGCTATACTAAATAATCTAGGAAAAAGGTTCCTCAATGGCTCTTGTCCATTCCAATTATCATGTCAAAACCTAACAATTTTACCATCCCCAATCATAATTTTCATGCCTAAACTAAGGATAGAAATTTCTCTCCTAGTTCTAACAATATCTATCCATGAGGACCACCCTCTCCTTAAGGCCAAAATCAATAGTGACCCAAAATGATCTCCCGAGTAAATTGAAGAGATAATTCTCTTCCACGAAGCCCTCTCAACTATAAAAAATCTCCACCACCATTTGAAAACCAAATTGTTTTTCCTTAAGGCTATATCCCCCACACCCAAACCTCCTATGTATTTGGGCCTTTGAATTATACTCCATTTAACCAATGGTAACTTCTTCCTATCCCCACTCCTACTCTAGAAAAAGTTTCTCTGAATATTGATGATTTCCTTCACAACCCCTTTTCGAATTCTAAATAAGCTTATGTAATATATTGATAGACTATTCAAAATACTTTTAATTAATACTAATCTTTCTACTCTTAAGAGAACTCTCGCCTTCCACCTAGATAATCTCTACTTTATCTTGTTGATCACTGGTTTTCATACCTCTCGTTTTCCTGCATTAGCCCATAAAGGCAGGACAAGGTAACTAATAGGTAAGGATCCCACCTTGTACTCCATTACCCCTTCAGCTTCCTTCTGGAACTTCTCATCCATGCCCAAACCGTTTAGTACTGATTTGCTAAAATTAACCTAAAGACCCGATAGTAAATAGAAACAATCAATCAAACTTCTACAGTTTCTAATATTACCAACCAATGCCCCCACATAAAATTATCGTATCATCTGTGAACTAAAGATGGGTAACTTCCAAGTTATCCCTACCCATTCTTATCCCCTACAAAAGACCTTTTTCCATGCCTCACCTGATGAGTTGATTAAATGCCTCAACTGCTAATACAAATAGGAAAGGTGATATGGGGTCACCTTGTCTCAACCCCTACCTATCTTAAAAGACACTGAAGGTGAACCATTAAAAAGAATCAAAATACTTGCAATTGAAATACTCTCTTTAAACCATCCTCTAAATTTGTTTCCAAAGCCCATAATACCTAGCATGATGTCTACAAACTCCCATATGATACTATCATACGCATTTTAAAAGTCCAGCTTGATCCTCATACCCTTTAACCTTTTTCGCCTCCTAACCTATTGAACAATCTCATTAGCAAATAAGGCACCATCTAGAAGTCTCCTTCCTTCAATAAAAGCTGATTGGGAGTCACTACCAGCTCATTGACCATCTGTTTCAACCGTTGGGCCAATATCTTCACAATCACCTTATAAATACGGCCTATTAAACCAATTGGTCTAAGTTGACTAACCTACTCCACATCAACCACTTTGGGAATCAAAGTGATTAACATGGTATTAAGAACGAGTGGTAGTTTTCTTGAGCAAAAAAAAAAACTCCAAGACAGATGTAGTGAACTCCTCCCCAATAATCCCCCACATATTCCGGATGAACCCCAAATGATACCCATCATAAACTAGCGCTTTTAAAGGATCACAAGACCAAACTGCTTTTCAACCATCCTCCTTACTAGGAACCCCTTCCAATTCCAAATGTTTCTCCCTCAAAAGCTTATGGAACCCATCGGTAGAAAGACTAATATGCGGGAGATCTGAGTGCTTATAAAGATCCGTGAAATAATCAGTAATTACCTTCTTAATTTCTAACGGCTCTAATATCACTTTGCCCTTCTTTACTAGCATGCTTATGGTATCTTTCTTCTTCCTCACTGCGGCTACTATGTGGAAGTAACTTGTATTTCTGCCTCTATCTTTGAAGCCTCTAACCCTAGACATCTGCATCTAGTATGCTTCTTTCCTTTTATGTCATTTCCATAGCTGAGATTGTAAGGCCAATCTTCTAGTAATATCAATTTCATTGCAAATACCATCCTTGTTCGAGCCATCTACCTTAGCCAATTCCAAATCTAGTAAGTTGATCTTCAAATCAATGTCCCCAAACACCTCTCTATTCCACTTCCTGAGCATACCCTTCATCTCCTTTAGTCTATTATGACATGAATTCACTTTTAGCTTTAACCATCAATCAAACACAAAACTAGGGAACTAGGGGTGTGAAAACTACGTATCCCAAGTTCTGAATAGTTTCAGCCCAAACCCATTCAACTTAGCACTTAGGTAAATATATAGGGTTATGGTTTGAAAGCGATCTACCTAACCCCAAGCAAGAGAGCCCTAGGAACATAGTCAACCAAGAAGGGTTAAATAAAGATCTATCTAGTAAGCTAGCTTATCACTTTAAATTAGATGGTTTAAAGTCAATAAGGCCCAACTTATCTATTCACTCATTAAAGAGACAAACACACTTTGATCCATCCATCCCCCTTCCTTTCAAACTGACTTCTGACCTCATTAAAATCCCCCATTACCAACAACAGACTTATGCATTGATGGCCCACATCCCATAGCTCATCCCACAAACCCCTTCTCTCTCTTGGATCTGAGTACCCATAAACAAGAAGTACCCTTCAATCAAACCAATGAGGACCCAAGCCGCCTTATATCAAGGTCCACCTCCTACCACACCTAAACCTTTGTAACGAAAAAAGCTTTGAGTCCCATCCAATGATTAAACCTCCACTCTTACTAAGTGCTACTGAGTCTCTCTATTCAATCGACCCACTCCTCTAAACCCTATTCTTCCATGAATCCTTCAAGGAATGGTTTTTAGTTTTAACTCGCCCGCAAATCTAACGCTTCTCCTTCGGAATCAAACTCTAGATACTAGAAATTTTACCTAGGGCATTGATCCCTCTTACGTTCCAACTAATGATAATTATAGAAAAAGACTTTGCTCTCCCCTATCTATGTTACTCCCTCTTACAATTGCCTTCTTCAGATCTTCCTCTGGATTCTCCTCAAACCCGCCAAATTTTCTACACATTTATCTTCCTCTCTAGAAGATAGCCTGATACCCTTTCTGAATTGCTAAGTTTGTCTCACCTCATTTAACTCCTCCTCCTCCATCCTTCTCTCTTCTACTTCTGAAGACATCCTTTCCTCTGTCTAACTTGGTCTAAGATAAGTTACATAACCTCCCACCCCTTCAAAACCGGGTGGTATATCATCCAAGGAAGCATGGATATCACCTGTTCCCAATGCCTCATCAACTTGAGACCCTGCATTAGTACCTTTAAAACCACAATTTTACCACAATCCTCCTCTCCCTGCCCCCTCCACTTCTTGGTTAATTTTTTCTCTCCCTCAAGATGATGGTCCACACATGCTAATTTTGTTTTTGTAGAGTCGACCTCCTCATCTTCCCCATCCCCTAAAAACTCCTTTAATTTTGAATGAATACTCTCCTTTGAACACTCCCCTACATTGTTATCAACAAGAATTAGCCCTAATAATCTCTCCACATAACTTCCTCCCTCATCCTCTACTCCTACCAATTTTGAAGAAGCCTCATTGGATCTCCCCTCCTTTCCTTCCTTCCAGCCAATTCCTACTTCCAAAAAATGAGGCTTCCCGGAACCAGGCAACTCCTTTTCTTCCTCTATTTTTGAGTCTTTCATACACCACATGGACTAGAATAATTCATACTCCCTCCACTATCCCGAGATGTCCAGGCCATGATTAGTTTCCTGCCTTAACTCCTTACTTGCGACACTCTTTTTCCCTCTTAATCCACCTTGGAGCCCACTCTGCTGATCCTCACACTTCCCTCGCAAGGTCCCTACCTACCTCTCCCCATTAAGCCCAATGTAACGTGTTGCATCAACTTTGTCGACTCTCTACACGCATTCATGTTTCTCCAACTTATAAAAGTAAATAATCTTCCCATAGCACTAGCCCTCGACCTCCCCTCTCGCACACTACCTGACAAACCTTCATTATTACCGTCCACCCCAACCGATGCCCTAACAGACTCTTCTCTTATCCCAAGCACATATGCCCCTTTCACTTCCCCACACTACCTTCTCTCAATCCCCAACCCATCAGTACCTATGTACACCTTTTCCTACATGCCTCCAATGTCCAAGAAACATGCCAGCAGCACATCATTATTAGAATTCTACTCATACAACCGATCGAAATCATCCCTGAATAGTGAAGAGTCCGGCCACCCTCTACATCCCGTTGGATACTACTTTTGCCAAGGGACATAATTCTGGCTAACCTCCTTAGCCACCACTAATGATGAAACATCCCGAATCTGCACCTCTATGACTTCCTGAATATCTTCCCTACATGTAGTATTGATTAAAATTCTTGTTGCCTCTAGGGATAAGCTATGATCTACCTCATCTTCCCAACAAACCCATCATCCCTAAGGATCTACCAAGGTCCTCAACACTTCCTCCCTCCACGCTACCAAAGGTAATCCCCTAATCTCTACCCATGTACACCTCAAAACACACGCATCATCTATCCCCTATCTCCTCACTACTAGGAAAGAATCACGTAGCAAACTACCCTCCTCCAAGGCCACATTGTAGTCTTCTTGAGATTCAAACATAATTAAGAGTTTAAACCTTCCTAAATCTCTTACCTTAGTATTCAACCTCGAATATTACATCAGCTTTGGGATGGTGATCTCTGGCAGGAGGGGTTGGTATGATTCTACCACACCACTTATATCCAGCCAATCCAGTACACTCCTATCAACTTGTATGGGAATCAAACATCGTTTCCCTTCAGGCAGAATCCTTCCATCACCTCTAACAACCAGGGTAAACGACCATCTATCCCTGAGGGTTGGGTGCCATCCACCTTTCTCCAGGTTTTGTTCTCTTGCTTGTGGCTTATGCTCAGCCTTGCTTTACTCCTTTGGTTGCATCCGTTCATCCCTCCCAAACAACGCCCGACGAGTGTGAAACCTAATACCATGGAGTAGAATATTATTGATACTCCTCACAACCTCAAACCCCTCCCTTTTGCATCCAAATCTTATGAAACCAAACCGTAAGATCGACGTTCTCCTTTCCTTCCTACTGATTAAAACATCCACCACAATACCAGCTGAATCAAATAACTCCCTAACTTCCTCTACAGGGATGCCCTTTGAAATATTGTCCACAGACACAGTGAACACCTTCCTTTCAATGTGCCTGGAGGGAGCAAACATAACTGGCTTCTACGCTTCTGCTTTTCCATGCTGAGGTTTGACATGTTGCAAGAAAGGATTAAATCAATTGGAAGGACGATTGGTTTTGGCAACATGGATGGGGTTCGGGTGTTGGGTGGCTAGGTTGGTTGGTTTGAGTGGGATGAGATTAGGGTTTGGGTACTTTTGCATGGGAATAACCTGCATGGTTGTATTTTTGTTTATGTGTGATATGTTTGAAAGTTTTGAATATCATACATATTAGTTGTGAATCGATTTGAAGTATCCATTTTATTACACAGTTCATGAATTCCCCATTGAGTTAGGATGGAAAATAGTTGCACCCATGTTCCCAATGACAAGTGATAATATATTAGTGGCAGTAGATAACTATCTCATCATTATCTTATTTAATATAGTGGCACCAAAACATATGGTATTCAATGACCAAGGAAATATTTCCTTTTATAATAATTATAGTTAGGATTGTATGGCTCTTATTTAAATGTTTCTTCTCTAATTCAAACACATGGAGTAAGGAAAAGGAGGCTTACCCTAAAAACCATATTTTTGGTACTATCTTGTTTTTATTGAAATTTAAAATTTGAATCCTATGAAAATCATTATTTTTTCTAGTTTTGTTTGTTTATTTTTTGATAGGATGGGCTGAAAGACATTATAAGAATGATTTTATATTTCCCTACTTGATATTGTGTATGTGGTGTTCAGTGGTCTTTTGTATAAATTCATTTATTTCTATTATTTGTTATTTATGAAGCATATGATGATTATTTATCTATAATTTTATTCGTTCTTATTTGTATATGTGTATCAAACAGACACACTAATGTGTAAGCTTCTTTATCGATCTTCCAAGGTGTAATTTTTATATAGTAAATTGTATCATGGTCTTGCTGGTTAACACATTTAATGTATAACTATGACCGTCAAATGTGTAATAGAAGTTTAGCTTGTATACTCCATGATAGTGGTTGACGTGGTATATGAAATTTTGAGGAGAGTGATGAATTTTTCCATAACTAGGATTATCAAGCCCTAGAATATCCTTCCAAAAAAATGAGAATCAACTCAAGAAACTTCTAGGATCACTCGCCTTAGTCTCAGACCAATCCCAAACTAGTAACATTCATAACTCCCTTATTGGGTTCGTTCTCTACATAAGATGGGGTGACTTCTTGTCCTTGACCACACCATATTTTTCTCTTCCCCTCTTCTATCATTTCAAACCTCTTTAAATAGGGGGGCTATAATTATTTTGGGAATAAAAAATCATAATACAACTCTCTTACTTATGCTATATCCTCTCTCATCTCTATTTTACCCTCGATATTCCCTCACCTTTAACCCTTAGTTCTATTTTCTACGAGTCCATCGGTTCACTAAACATAAACAACAATAGTTAAATATAAATACAATAATGGTGAGACATAATTATAGCAATTGTGACATTAATCCCATTATAAAATGTCATCTCAAAAGTGTTAAAATATACCTACAATATGGCGAAGCATATAATAATATTTTATGTAATGACTTTTTAAAATTAGAAATATATCAAATATGTCTCCTAGAAGAGAAAATTCTCAAGAATAAGACAATTCGTATTGGATACACCTGGGTGTATGAAAATACATGCATCTAGCTTTCACATCAACTAAAAAGGAAAACTAATTTTAATGCTTATTGATAGTTAAAAAAATAATGCTTATAATCACCATACATATTTACATAATCACCACAATAGCTTACATAATTACCATATCGGTATATATAATAATCATTGTAGCAGACACAATTACCATAGAAAATATATATAATAAACACAATATTAGACTCAACACAAAAATATATATAAGCCACAATAGCACACATAGGGTAGAGATAATGACTATAGAAATTGACATCGATACAATATCTTATAGAAATTGACAACATATAGGAGTAGAGATAATTACCATATAAGTGAACATAATCACCTTAAAAGTTGACATAATCATCATAATATATCATATACATATAGTAACCTTGAAAATTATTTTTGTAGCAAAAACAATAACTACAGAAATATGCATAATAAATACAGTAATTAATCAACATAAAAAATACACAAGAACTAATCCCTATAAAAATGGATGGCACATGTTGGTATAAATAATCACCTTATAAATATACATAATCACCATATAAGTCAACATAATTATCCCAAAAAAAATGTGAACTTTTTGTACAAAAATGCTAAAATAAAAACACATTTTTCTTATATTGGAAATATATCAATATAAATATATCTTTATAGTGAAAAAAAATCACGATTATTATGATATAATTTTTTATGATAATTTAAATTAAAGATAAGTACTTTAAAAAATAAAAATAAAAAGAGAAGAAAGAACATTGACATCACCTGATTGTATGTAGGTATATACTCTTAAGTATATCTAATAATTTGTCATTTTTAATGGTAATAATTAAATACACATATACTCTCTTCCCCCTCTCTTTCTCTCTTAAAATTTAAAAAATTATTAAGTCTGACCTAAGCTCAATCTATTATTGACCTAACCTAATGTTACCTCAATAATAAGCATCTTGACCCAAATCTAACCCGACCTGAATCTAAACAATGATCTGAGCCAACCCAAAACTCGGCATGACCTGACCCAACATTAACTCAATATCAGCTCAACTTTAAACCAATAACAACTTGACCCATTTGGAACTCGATCCGACAATTACCCAACCCAATATCAATTCGGTCCAACAAAATAAATTCTATATTAATTCATTACAATAAGAAAAAAATTATACACATATTTAGTTATTCATTTAAATCGCTTTACTGAAAATATATTATTTTATAAATTTTACTTCTATTTTATTACTTTTATCCTATATATTATTATTCATCAACCATATTCTACATATACCTCCCTCTTTTGACACAAAAATATAACATCAAAAGGTTATAGTAACATAACAATTAACAATGATCACATTTGACCTGTAGGAACTTCAACCTAAAATAACTTGAATCAAAGTAAACCTTTCTCATGTCGTTAGATTGAATTAGTTTAATTTGAACTTGAAATGATTTGATCTGTGATTAGTTCAACCTTAACTTGACTTCAATTATCAAATTAATCCAAAATAATCCAAACCCAATCTACCCAAATGAACCTAAAATCACATAAACTCAATCTAGTTCAACTTGAACCCGATGCAACCCATATTTGCAACAACCCAAACATGTCTCGATCCGAACAATAAAATGACAAGAGATGATTTAACCTCAAAATAATCCAATCCAACTCACGATTAACCTAAAAAATAAAATAGCATACAAATAACTTGACCTGAAACCCAATCCATCAGCTATGACCTAACCTATCCAACCCAATTATCCCCTCTACAAAGTGCCTTGAGTTTGAGTCTTTCAAAATGCCTTGGCATTCATGAGAGTTGATGGAGCTACCCATGCTACTTATTTTAAATGTTCTTATTTTAGTTTATAGTTTTTTGATGTACCACTTATTTTTAGTTTTAATTTTAGTTATAAATTTTCTATTTATACATTTTTACTTTAATAATTAATTTTTTATATAAATTATTTAGATTTTAGAATTTTAGTTTTGATTTTGAAAATGTTACCTATGATATATATATATATATATATATATATATATATATATATATATATATAGAAATTGACATTATAATATTAGGAATAACTAATTAAAATATAAAAATAAAAATAAAAACTGAATGAAAAGATTAATAAATGAAAAAATTGAAAAATCATATAAAATATAAAATAATAATAATAATAATAAAGAACAAATTAATTATAAAACATTAAATAAAAAAAATGATGAATATATCAACTCATAGTAAATTAGTATATTAGGCATATGATAATAGAGATGCAATTATATATAGATAAATTCAAAAATATAACATAGCACATTTATAACAATTAATATTATTTTAATAAAAAAAATATTAATTAGACAAATTTCTCACATTTATAAAGTTTTTAGAAACTTAAAATCATTTATTCCTCAGTTAATCAAATCTCAAATATTTGGTCTGCACTTAACAACAAGACTGATATTTATCTTTATTTTCATGCTCAGATCAGAGAACCATATAATTTTTATCTTTATTTTTTTACAGAGCTACAACTCCGTACGGACAACCACAACAGTACAAGTCAGGTACGTAAATAACTCATGATGGAACCTCGAGCAACCGCAATATGACACAAATTCGATATTACCTGAGTAAATAACTGGTTTTGTCGGGGAATCATATCTAGTTCCTCATGCTTCCCACATTGAAAAATAGTTGCAATTTACAGTAACTTTTCGGCTACACTAATACTTTCTGAAAAAATAAATATAACTGCAACAGTTATATGCTAACAAAGCATTTCCGAAACACCGAGGACAAACTAGTGCGACAGTGATGGAACGCAATTTATGCTCAAAACATGACTATCAGGAGAAGGCGCACTTGAACATCTGTGAAGTATCCTTGGGTTGAATCTGTATCTGAAGTTACTGCCACAAGGCTGATAGTCGATTGAGAACAAATTACACTAGTCAATCAAATAACTTGTCCAAAAAATAAATTTATAAAACTGTTATATGTAAAAGATGATATCCAACATCCGCTTGTATGAAGAGAAAAAATCGATGCCCTATTTCGAACACGTCACACGTACACTAGATCATCTGAAGTAGTATTGCCAAGCTGCAGCAATTAATGCCACCAATATAACCTTGAGCATTAGCTTTCGAGTACTGGATGTTGAGGAGGATGGAGATAATTGATCTGGCTCCAGAGGTTTACCCATCAACTTGGCAGATAACTTCATTATTAACCGCTTAAGTGGGCTACCTTTGTTGGCTGCAAAAAGAAGCACAAACGTATATGTTCAGTCAATGAACAGCCGAAAACTGCACATAATGATTTAAGTAGCAAAAAGTGATGGTATCTCAGAGCGTATGAAAGTGCGATTACTTATTTACATGCATACACCACTCAGCCATAACTAATTCAACCCCAGTAAATGGACAGAACGAAAGAAAATGTCATGGGGTATTGTATGCATAGAATCTCATAGAGCAGCTGGCTTTTAGAAGTTGTCTTAAGCATAACTAGTCTTAATTTGCAAGAAACTGCATTATCCTGATTAATGAGTGATCAAAATGAAGATCTATGAGAGTCTGCTGCGTCAGCCATCAAGGGACCACAACGCATAGGCTAATAGGCTTCCAACCAAAATAGGTCAATAAATAAAAGTATAGATCCAGAAAGACGACATAATATCTTCAAGGCAAGCACTGAAGATGTTTTTTTTTTTTTGGGCTCTCTACTCCATTTTATTTTTCTTTCTTTCTAATTTTTTTTTAATGTGCCAGGTTCTCTGCATTTAGTTAGCCTTCATTTATATGGAATGAAGTTCTGTGGTGTTATGAGACATAAAGTAGTGGTTGGCTACAGAACTTCATTCAACTATGAGAATCAAGCAAAAAATGTTTTGGATTCAGGAACCTATTTAAAATGATACAAGTAGCCTATTAAAATTGAGAACTCATCACCACATGTATGCAACAAGTAGAGACTGATAAATAAAACATAGCACTTCCCAAGAGTGCAGAAACCTATTTAAAATGATACGAATCTACCTCTTTCTTTTAGTAGCCTATCTTCCTCAGCAACACGTCGCCTCAGTATGTTGAGCATTGAGCCAAAATACAGAGAAAATACTGTACACGTTATTGTTATGACGTTATAGGGCATGCTGAAGTCTGGAGTAGTCAAAGGCACAAGGAGCACTTCTGTATAAGCAAGAGCACGATTTCTCTTCTGCATGGACAATCAAAGAATCAAAAAACATAATAAAAAATCTGGAAACCAAACAGGAATGCTGATATATTTTTCTTAGTTTACTTTTGCCCAAAGTAACTAGCTATTACCTGAAGTCTTGAGATAATGGGTAATTGGCTTGAATCATTTGCATGGAAGCTTGACTGGAAATCAGGAAAGCTAACTACAGCTGAAGGAATGTCAAATCCTTGATTAGCATCAGGAGGGTACTCACTGATGTGCAAGAATCCCTAGTAGAATGCATAGGAGAGTAGAGTTGTGAGTTTCTTGAAGATTTGATCAAAAACTGCAAGAAGAAACTGAGATTCCCCACAATGATTATAAGTTATATGACAGCAGCTAAAATGCAGGTTATAGATGGAATCATATTGAAAGTCTCTCCGAGCAAATAGAAGAGCCAATTTCTTTCCATGGACTAATATTTTTCATCATTCAGCAATATGGAATTGAATTTATGCAGTTTGATCCTTATGGTAATCATAATCTCATATGTACAAATTGTTTATAAAATATATGAACATGGGCCATGTGGTTTTGATAATCAGAATACTCCATTACCATAGCAAAACATGCCCTTGGCCAAAAATATTGTCCCTCTCTAAAGTCAGGCACAGCATGTGAGCACCAGCAGGACTGGTGCACCAATCTTAGAGTGCATGTATATGCGTGTTATGTGCGTCCAGCATAACTTGTGCATGAAATTTGATATAAAGAAGGTGAAAAATGACCCCATAAGAGGACAAACTTTATGACTCAGGAGGCTAGAGCTCAATTGTTACCAAAACATAATCATGTTTTTTCTGTTGTCTTCAATCACAGGGATGACTTAATCCTAGCAGGAAAATAACAGCAAACCAACACCTAAAATATCAGATATACCTTGTCAAATTCCAACCCCAAAGTGGCTGTCTTTATGTGACAGGGAAATTTCATGATCAACTCCAATACGCCTGGTGAAACCTTATCCACGGAAGGTGAGACGTGCATCTTTTCTATGATTTCTGCGACTGGTTGAACTTGTCCATCAATATGTATCTGCAAAGTATGGTAATATACCTTAACATACCAAGGCACAACTTGGAAAACATCAACTCGTAGCATGCACCTATCTCCATCACCAGTGCCAATGAGACTTTTTATGTGTTCAGATGATCTCAAGGAAATAACAATGGCACCCCTTTCATTCCCACTTCCTATCAAAAACCTATTGGCATACAGTGGTGGTTGGGTTGATGACCATACAACAGGAAGCTTCCATTTTAATGCCAAATCAAATGCTCTAGCTTCAACATGTTTGTTGATGAAATATTGATAGAGGATAGATGATTCCTCATTATTCAAGCTACTACTCAATCTGATAACTCTGTCAGGGACAACAGATAATTCAAAAACATTGTGAAGCTTAGAAATCTCACTCTCTCCAATGATATTCTTTAATGAAGAAACTAAACCTCTATCAAGTTGGAACAACACATTACTAGATGTAGAGAGCATACATCTTCCACTGACTTCCCTGCCAAAAATGGAGCTCAGTGACCAACTAGGTTGCCTTGAGGTGTCACTGATATAACTCCTACCAGCTGCTTGATTTCCAGGATGCAGTACAATAGTCAGAGTTTGTTCGATTTGAATCCCAGATTCAAGTTCCAATGAGTTTGCTTCAGTTGAGTTCAAATATAGCCTCTGCGAATGGTAAAACCCACGGTAAATAGAAGGCCTGTCCATCAACTCAGCAAGACCAGCCTTGTCACGGCAAGGCAACAGCTTCAACCAGGGAGTCAAATTCTCAGTGCAGACAGCTTCACGAGGCAATGCACCATATCTCAAACTCCCTGAATATGTTCGGAAGCCCCACTGAGGAGCAGAAAAAGAAGTCGAAGAATCCAAAAAGTTTATAGAAGCGCAGAATAAACCAGAAAGAGTGTGGGTTAGATTTTTCCACAAAGCATCAGCCTGAGATTGTGGAGCATCAAACACAGCCCATAGTTCAACTCCAGGAGGCTTGGCATTGTTATTTGAAATGGGATCAAATCCACCCCAGCGTTCATAGTTCCACCGACCTTGTGTGAAAGACAACTCCATTTCTCGAAGATGAAATTTCTGGACCTAGAAAACAGATTAACAGAATTAGCCACTAATAAAAGAGTTATATCAATTACCACCTAGATGAACATTTCGGTCCGAATGAATTCCAAATTTGGAATATGGCAGGCATCAGTTTTGATATATGTACATATAGCTAGGATAGGTCAAAAAATCTTCAAATTCAATAATACATTTTTTTTATGTCAATAATATAAATTTGGAATATGGCAGGCATCAGCTGAAAACAAGAATCTTGCAATTAAACCTGCATTTGATAAAAGGGAAGATTCATTAAAACAGGATGTTGTTTTTCAGTTCAAATCAACTTTTAAAAGGTTAAGCACAATTGATATGGTTTCCATATGTAGCATCAAGCCAGGAAAAAAAAGGTAGAAAATTATAAATAAGGTCAATTTTCAAGTTATTTTTTCATTAATTCTTTGAAATTTTTTAATAATTAATATACTATCAATGTTCAATAATGATATTATCATAACTTATCTATGATATAAGCTTTATAAATTTATACTACTGATGTTATATTCTAATATTATTATATCAAGTTAAAGGTATAATGATCTTATAAAGTTATGTTTTATACTGGCAAATATTTTTTTTTTTGTCTCTTAGTACATTATGTGCTTTCAGTTTTCTATTTATTAACACTTGTTAGTTTCCTACTTTATATATAATGTATATTTATTTGGTTGATGATAATTGTTGTAAATAATAGGGCTTGTTACTAGTATTACATAAGTATACGATCTAATTCATACAAAAACATGTTATGAACCTTAATTGAAACCAAACTGACAAAATTCACCTTATCTAAAAATTTTCCCAAAAAACAAATAGACAGGTTAAGTAATAAGTTTTACGATTGAGATAGATGTTATCACACATAATGAAAAGTAGCATTTTAAATTTTTAATTGCCTTCAACTTAATAGTAGCAACATAACTATGCCTTCAACAGTCAAATTAGAAACTCAACATTCCAAGTCCACTGGTTTCGGCAAAGCATATGTCAAAATTATACCTAAGAAAAAGATAATGCATCAAAAACATAAAATTCTGCTAATCGAAAACAAGCCAATTGAGAAGAGAGAAACTTTACAAGCTGATATATGGCTTTCGGGAAGAGCCGGAGGTGGCGGCCGCCATTAGAGGAAGCAATATTAGCTTTAGAATCGAAATGGAAATGCGTGAGGACTTTCCGATCGGGCAACGGCCTAAGCAATAATTCTTCAGTAAATCCTTCCCATTCTCGTTCAGCTACCACAAACAATACTTGATGGAAGACGAAGTGACAAAATATAAGTACAAAAATAGAATTGCTAGAGATGATAGATCTTCCAATCGCCATTATTGGATTTCAGTTGTTGCAGCGAGCTAGGGAGATTTAAAATGGGACTGAGAAGGAAAAGCAATGAATATAGAGCAGCATGGGAGCAGCGGATCGGGAAGAGAGAGAAAACATCCACAATCAAGCCCTAATTTTTCCTTGATTAGATAGCGCGAATTCATTACATCTAATTCCAGCCCTTCTCTTTTTAATTGAAGATTGCAGGCTTCACGGAGGTGATGGGAACTGCAATTAAATCGAACTCATATATTGAATCCCGCAGTCGGGAAGTATAAGAGTCGGTTAGCTAACCATGACTATAGAGGTTTTTGTCTAAGTCCCGATCTTGCCAGGAAAGTTTAAATTGAAGATTGCAGACTTTCCGGTGGTGGTTTGCAAAGTGGACATGGAAGCTAGGCTGACGACGGAGAAGGTCGAAGGAGGTGGGATATTTCGCCAATGTACTGGACTCGCGGATATCGCTCTTTGCGTTTTTTCGTATGGGCCGGAAATGGGTCGAGACTATCTTTTTCGAAATTAGGCTTAATTTAATTAATAAATTACTTTAAATAATATTTAAGTTTGATTTATTTAATTAAATAATTAAATCGATCAAATTTTTTTATGAGTCAGATTGATTAAAATTATCAATGCTAAATTATAAATGAGGTAAATTAAACTTCTTCAAACTTAAACTTGACTTATTTAATTGAATGAACAAGTCAAACTGAAATTTTAATAAGTCAAGTCAGGTATCATGATGCATGAATTTTTTTATTTTTTATTTTATTAATGATATATTATAATTAGTATATTTTATTAATAATATCCTAAAATATTAATTGGTACTCAAATCAAACTAAATTTAAATCATAATAATATTATTTATCATTATTATTATTAAAGGTTAATTAGTGCTTTTGAAATATCAAACCAATCATATATTGTTAAGATACAAAAAATTAGCAAGTTAGAAAAAAATTAAGCTAATGTTTATTAAAATGATCATATAACTTCACTTCAAGAACTAAAAGAATAGGCACATGCCATTTTGGAAATTCAAACAATTAATAACTATTATTTTATTTTATCAAATAGTATTAATATAAATTCCTAATGATATCAATGATTCAAAACAAAAACTATATAGTTCATTCTTCACTAATTTTTAAACAATACCATTACTGACGTTGATTGTTGAACGAATAATGATGTCAACAATAGGATGGATAACAAAATCAACGGGTGTCGATCTAAGACCTAAATATGTGGATTAATTTCAAAAAGGATTGATTATGATGTCTCGTTATCATTTATCAATTTGATTAAGTTTCTTATTGATGCTTTCATTTAAATATTTAAATATATGGAATAATAATGTCAATTGGATGCCTTCAAACTGAGATATTAGGAATCTCATAAGATGATTATGTGTTGAGCTTGATGTTGTGTGTTATGTTTTGTTCGCTCCTACACTCTTAGTCCTTTCCACTCGAACTTCAACTAAATTATCTTTATGCGAAATTTGGCCTATCTTGTATCATTTTTACCCTACTCTAATTAATTTCTTACTAAATCTTGATTCATCATTTTGAGTTAAATTCCAATTTCCTTTCTTACCCTTTCCAAACTTTAGAGACAATGTTAAATGGGGTAATTGAGTAATACTATGTTTTTCAAAAATCTCAATTATTTAAGATTTATATTATCTAAAGATACAATTATCTTTTTTAAAATTTTATTATTTTCTCTACATTTTTGAAATATTTCACTAAGACTTTGTTATTGTTTCTTACAATGTTGATTCCCATAAGTTTTTTTTAAAACATTTCTAACTATCAAACTTATTCAAAACCTTTCAAAGTTGTTGAACATTGAATTTATTGACTTTTTATCTAATCCTAATAGTGATTTTTAGAATTATAAATTGTTGTTTTAATTAAAAAGTGTTATTTATTGTGTTAATGTGCCCTAAACATGTTTTTAGCTTGAAAGATCCTTTTTAGCTATCAAATTTTACGAAACTTCAAGGGCCACTATATTTTGAAAGTATTAAGCATTAAATGACACAAAATATTTTATAATTATTTTTATTATTTTATTATCTTTTTTTAACTATCAAACTTTTATTCTTTCAAACGCTAAGGAACTTTTCATAATCATTGCTATCTTTTCATTTATCATCTAAGTAAGTGTGAACCACTCACTTGTGGCCTTATCTAGCACCATCTCCCCCTTTAGCCTTGATATTTTAGTTAGATATTCCTTTATTTGTAAGTTAACTTAATCTTATATTTTCTTTTCTCCACTTATCTCTAGCTTGCCTCCTTCTCCTCCATTTTTTGCGAACTTCCTTATTCTTTTCCTCCATTATTATTACTTTTCTTAACTTCTAAATCATTAGGCTTAACTTATTAGTATTTTCTTTAAGCAAAAATGTGTTTTATCTTTTATGAAAAGTGAATTATTTGCATCTTTCTCCTCCCTATTAAAGCTAGCTTTGGTTCTTCTTTATTTCTTGCTTGCTCATAGCTTAGGATTTAGGTAAAACTCCTAAACTTTTAGTCAGAAGAAATTTTGTGTATGTATATGTTTTGCTTGATTTATTTAAGAAAGCATGTATACATGTTAAATTTGGGATTTAATGTCCTTATGAGTTTCTCATGTTATGTATGAAAGCATAACTTTATGTTATTTCAAGGTATTCGAGCATATATGATTTTATAAGAAGTTAAGTTTAAAAAAAATATGTATTTACCTTTTTGTGAGGTCTCAACCACTTGGATTTTTTGCACGGATGGGTCTCAACACATCAGTGGCCTTGGTGCTTGCCTGGAAGGGTTTGTGTATGGTGTTATGTTGATGGTCCTACAAGGCGATATTTGATTTGAGTGGTGATATGTATAGTTAAGTACAATGTTGGCTCTTTAATTATACTACAAAGAGAATCACTTGGATGCTCCTTTGGTAAGTTATGTTAATTTTAAGTGAATGAGCCTTTATGACATATAATCAGGATATATGTAGCCATTCAAATGTTTATTGTATTTTAGTTATATGTATGATCCCATGTTCATATGTTTGATGTGTGGTAACTGATGTGTTCCATGTGGTCTCTACATATTAGTAATGTTAAAAGGGTTACTTGATACAATAGTATTGAAAGGTTCCTTTTGTGGGTCCCTACTTATTCAATGACTAGTTGCCTTTGTAGGTTAACTCGCAAGTAATATTCAAGATCTACTTTCAAGCTAAGATTGTAGGATTAATTGGGAAGATTTTTGGGTTTTCCATAAAACTCTTATACTCCCTTTTTAATGATTTTATTGTGTAACCACTATTAGTGGATTTTGTTTCTAGTAATTTAACTATCACACTACTCTCTTTTATGATTGCATCTTGGATTCGTGTAAATTATATTTTCAGCATTAGCACTTGGTACTAGAATGGTGGGGAAAAATCAGTCTGGTACTAAGTATGGCGGTAATATCCTTGAAATTTACCTTATTTTTTTCCACTTATAATTTTAAAAATGAAATTTTTTAGTAGTAAATTTTAGGGGTGTTACATTGACCCTCAAATCTAAATAAGTTATTTAATAAATTAGTATAATTATTTTATCTTACTCTTTTTTATTTAAATAAAACCTAAACCTGTAATTTTACCAAAATTATTTTCTTAATTTGATACCTTAATTATTAGATAAATTAATATAATATTATCCTACAAAACCTAAAATTAATCTAACTTTTTCTTATCCTTTCTTTTCTCTCTTCTCCGGCTAGCTTGTTCCCCCCCCCCTCTTTTTTTCTTCTAGTGTCAGCTTAGCTCTCTTCTTCTTCTTCTTCTTCTTCTTCTTCTTCTTCTTCTTCTTCTTCTTCTTCTTCTTCTTCTTCTTCTTCTTCTTCCCATATAGGTCCAACCTCCTTCTTTTTTCCTTTTCTTTCCTTGCACCCCAATAGCCTAGTCTAATATTCTCTCTTCTTCTCCTTCCTCGTTTGCACCCCTGTGCCCAAACACCCCTTACCTCTCCACCCCTGCAAGCAGCATGCTTACACCCTACACGCTTGTATCCCTTTTTCCGTTCCTAGCCAAACCATGCATGTACCTCCTCCCTCCTTATGTCCCTTTTCTTCCCTTTTTGGCCCTTACAACACCCTTTCCCCCTGCCTGCACCGACCACCCCTATAATGCCCCTGCTTATATCAACCATATGCCTTGCAATGCACCCTACTCTACACCCTTTCCCCCTGCGAATCTCACCTATCATCCCCACACCTAAGGCCTCCCTATTCTTCTTTTTCTTCTTCTTCTTCTTCTTCTTCTTCTTCTTCTTCTTCTTCTTCTTCTTCTTCTTCTTCTTCTTCTTCTTCTTCTTCTTCTTCTTCTTCTTCTTCTTCTTCTTCTTCTTCTTCTTCCCTTCTCATCTTCTCCCTTACACCCTTCCTCTTCTCCCCTAACCTCCTTCCTTACTTTTTCCCCGTCTATATTTTTCCTCACCATTACTAGCAGCACCCATCACCTCCACCCCTATCCTAGCCTCTATTATCGACCGCCTACCTCTTCCCTCCTTCTTCCTCCTCCTCTACCACCTTGTTATCCTTTATTTCCTCCCCTATGGTGGTTTTTGTTGATCCCTGCCCTTGGCACCAAGTGCAGCCCCCATAGCTACACCCACGGCAAAGCTAATTTTTTTCGCTACCATCCCCTCCGCTAGAATCCACCACTCCCTCCACCCTACAACCACCCTATAGGATGTAAAACACCACCTCAATGCCAACAACCACCTTCCTACAACCCCTTGCACCCATATCCTCCCCTCGACACACCATCACTGCCTCTACCACCTCCTCTTCACCACCTCATCCTAACTCCATTTCCTCCATCACCATAGCTCCTCCTGACCTACCTACCTCCAACCACAGCCACCATCCACTCCTACACCATCATCCCGCATCCACACCATCAACACCTCCCTCCTTATTCTCCTTTTCCTTCTCTGCACTACCTCCTTTCTACAATCTACACTGCTATCATCGTTACCTTAGACCCTCCTACACCACACCTCCCAACCATTACCATCTCCACCACCCCACCTTCTATACCTAACGACCAAATCAACACCAACCAACCACCACCTCCAACAATTACCAATCAAGCCACCTCCCCCTCCTTATGTGCATTATTTACGCTGCACATGTAACATGATTTATGTTTTGATTTTTGGAATTAATTTGGTAATTTTTAATATATAAGAGTAGTTTGGTCATTTGCATTTAATAAATATTTTTAACAAAATTTATTATTTCATTGATCAAATATTAATATGGTATTTGTGATATTGCTTTTAGGTACAAAAGTTTTATTAGTGGAGCCTAATAATTTTTAGGCAGCTACTGATAAATTTTATTTTTGCTAGAAATCAGGTAACTTTTATACTCCACTAAAATATTTAGATATCATATGATAGCATATTAGGGTTTTGACATGTAATTTGTGTTAGAGATAATTTTTTACAAATAATTATGTGACTATAATGCTTATCATGAAAAATCAAAAAACAAGGCATATTATCCTGTATATAATATTATGTGTACAAAAGTGTGATTAAAATTGGTCTAATGTTGGGAAGTGATGTTGTATGATATGCGCGTGTGAAAATGTTAGGTTAGGTATGCTTAGATACACTTGTAGAAAAATTATTACTATCATATGTCCTAGAGGCAATTTGGTAATTTAAGCATATCATGATATTTAACCTACACCAGAATGCCTAATATGTTATAGTTATTGCTAAGAATGGTGGTAGGTGATTCTGTTGTGTTAGATACACTTGTTTCAGCATAATCATTATTATTGTATGACCTAGGAGTATTTTAATAATTTGGATTATATCATGATGAATATTCTAATAAACATACATGATATATGTTATTCATTGTTAAGCATGAGAATATGTGTTTTGATGTTCTAGAAGCGCAAGATAGGTTTTATGTGTAGAATTGTGTATAAGGGCAAAAGTGTTATTTGGCGTGTCGGGTAATTTAATTACATAATAAATAATTTAGTTATGGTATATTATCCTTTTTATGGAAATTTGATAAATAAAATAAAATTTGTAATGAAAATGGATGGTAAAGTGATAACTTTAGCCTAGGGGTATTTTTGTTATTTTTGACCTAAATTGCCTAAGTTTGAGGAACTAAGCCTAAGATATCCTTAGTAGATTTCTTATGTTGACCTTGATAATGATCTTGATTATAGCTATCTTAGAATTTTTGGAAATGAATAAAAATGGTTAAGTATGAAGAATTGGATCTATGTGATTAATATGTGTTTTTTGGTCATTCATATAAAATAATAATACTTAAAGTGAAAGACATCAAGATTGGAAACGGTGTCTCTTTAGGGGTCACTACCATAAATACGTTGTTTTTTCCACCATTTTTATAGATTTTGCTGGTGTGTCTTAGTGCCCTAACCAAGCCCTATATCTTACTTTATTTAGCTCTATAGACTTATGTAGAGTGTATTCATACTTATGAGTTAGATGTTCTTGTAGGTAGCGTACTATATACCTTCATGTACTAGTGCGACCAATGTACCTGTGTGACCAATGTACCTTTACGTCCCTATGTTGATATTCAATAGGATACTAAGCCACTCTTGTGCGCTAATATAACTAGGGTACCTAAGTATCTCTTGGTTTATCTTATCTCCCTTCGAGTAAATAAAAATGAAAATGATTGATATTTGAATAGAAACAATTATTGGTTTGGTTGGCGGTAGCCTTTATGCGTACCTATGGTTTAGTGGTAACCTTTGTGCCTACCTTTAATTTGGTAGTGGCCTTTGTTCCTACCTATGATTTAGTAGCAACCTATGTGCCTAACTAGCCATTGTGTCTATCTATGATGATGTGTATTGTTATTGGTTGGGTAAATGGGTATACCTGTGTTATAAGAAGTTGTGGATTTGATAATGAGAATTGTGACTATGGATATATCTTGAGAATGATGTTGCTTTCTAATCACACTACAAAGAGCATATTTTGGATGCTCCATTAGTAAGTCTTGGTTATTTCCAGATGAACAAGCATTGGTAGTATAGGGTCTAGATGTTATGTGGTTATATGAATAATTATTGTATTTTAACTAATATATACATAATTAAATGGTTATTTATTGTTGTGATGTATCTTATATGTTCCATGAAAACCCTACATATTAGTCTTGTATAATAGGTTACTCAGTACTGTTGTACTAAAGGGTTCCTTTCTTACCCCCCGTTTATTCAATAAGCAGTGGCATTTGCAGGTTAGCTTGCAAGACCTATTCAAAGCTATATTTCGGGTTGAGAATATAAGATTATTCGGGGTTCTATCCAGTGATTTTGAACCAAAAGTTTCTGTATTTCTTATAGTCCTTATATATTTTCTTTCGCTGATATTTTTATACCTACTGATAGTGGATTTTATTCAAAATGTTATTTAATTGTTTTAACTCTTTCACTACTCTTATTGACAATTGTGTTATTAATTTAAGTGGAATAATATCTTTAGCCTTAGTACTTGGTAACAGAACGGTAGAGGAAATCAGTCTGGTACCAAGTGTGGTGATAACACCCCATAATTTACCGTCTGAACTTCCACATTTAACTTCTAAAAATAAAAATAAAAATTAGCTCACAAATTGAGGGGTGTTACACTTATAATATTGTTATTGAAAACATACCTACAATTCAAGGTTCAACCCTCATATCTTACACATGCAATAATAACCTACATTTAGGTTTACTATTTATATTTTCTAGCAAAACCCTAATTTTACAATTAAATCATAAACATTTCCATGAGATCCATATAAATCCCAAATTTAATTTGCTTTTCCAAAATCCCAATATTAACAACATATCCAGAGATCAAGGTCAAACTCCAACATTCCACACATGAGATAATAATTTCACCCCTAGATTTAGAATTCCATTTAAAGCCCCTTATCTTATTCCATTTTGAAATGATGTGTATGCCCACCATAGTTATAGTATATTCCCACCACTTGTGACTTATACGTGATGTGTATGCTTAGGATCTTTTTGGCATAACCCAAGTTTATCATTTTAAAATTCTTAGTCAAATCTTCATTTAGCTTTAAAATTTGTTGTCAATCCTAGCCCGCTATCAACATGTCATCTACATATAGAAGTAGAAGGATAAAGTTGCTAGGCCCAAACCTTTACATGAACATGAAGTGGTTGGGTGAAGTCTTCTTGTACCCTTGTTTAGACATGAATGATTCAACTTCATGTACCACTACCTTGGCACTTATTTTAGCCTATGTAAGCTCTTCACTAGATTACACACCATATCCTCTTTATCCTTGACCTCAAACTCCTCTAATTGTTCCATGTATACATCCTCCTTGAGATCATCATGTAGGAAGGTTTTATTGAGGTTAAGTTGCTTCATATTTAAATATAGAATGGGAAAAAAAATCCTAGAATCACATGGATAGATGTCATCTTTACAACTAGAGAGAAAATTTCATCATATTTGACCCATTGCTTATAGCCAAACCCTTTGATCGCCAGACTTACCTTATGCCTTGGCTCGATTTTTCCCTCCTCATACTTAATATTGAAGACCCATTTGTTATTTAGGACTTTTATTTCCCTCGGCCTCTCCACAATTCTATTAGTGTTGTTCTTTTGAAGGGAACTCATCTGTTATTTCATTGTAACAGAAAATTTCTCCTTATGGGCTTCGTTTAAGACCTTATCATAACATAGAGGCTCTTTTCCATTTGAGAGCAACACTTAGTCCATTGAAGGGTACTTACTAGTTGGTATTGGTCTTTTCGTGGATCTTCATATCTTCTAGAGGCATCAAGGTCGTTAGATTCCTAGAATTTTATTTGCTTAGGCTAATAATATTCCACCTCTATTACCTCATCTTAATACCTTGATATCTCCTCATCTAAGTCGAAATGTGCCTTGGTCATTTCTCTTAGATTAGCCTCTCTTACCAACCCTCCTATT
The DNA here is from genome assembly GCA_030549775.1 of Tamarix chinensis. Taxonomy (NCBI): domain Eukaryota; kingdom Viridiplantae; phylum Streptophyta; class Magnoliopsida; order Caryophyllales; family Tamaricaceae; genus Tamarix; species Tamarix chinensis. The sequence goes on from CM060174.1 coordinate 112,095,143, forward strand.
TTTGAATCATCACTGGATTCTACAAGATCATCGATGTAGGCTTCCAATTTCCCATATTCAATTACATATTTGATATTTTGGTCCTCAAAAAACATAACATCTTTAATTCATATGACATTTTTAGCTACCGGGTTGTATAGCTTATAGTCGAACTTTTCTTCACCATATCCAATGAACATACACTGATGAGCCTTCTCATCCATCTTTATCCTCTCATACCTCGGTATGTGGAAAAACTCTTGCAAAATAAACACCCTCATGTGGTTGTAGCTTATGTCTCTATCAATCCATACTATGTAGGCCACAACACCATTTAGAAAATTTGACGGAGACAAGTTGATAAGGTGACAAGCCATTTGTAGAGCTTTTACCCAGAATGATTGTGGAAAAATTGCATGTGAGAGTAGGCACCTTATCCTTTCCATCCATATGGGGTTCATCCATTCTACAATCCTATTAAGGTAATGGGTTTTAGGAAGGGTATGCTCGTGTCAGATTCCACGAGCCTTACATTATTCATCAAATGGACCATGGTATTCACCTCTATTATCCATCTAAATACACTTCAACTTCTTTACACCTCACACTCTACTTTAGCATAAAAGACTTTGAAGTTGACCATACTTGATCCTTGGTCTTCATGGGATATAATAAATATCACAAAGTATAATAATCCACCCAATTACTTCACCTTCATTGTTCTATAAACATCCAATAAGACCCGATCAAGTTTCTTGACTACTTGTTTGACGTCACTTTTAACAAAGTGGGATATGCTTTGCTTGCTTAATATATAGTAAGTGTATTGTCCAACCTTACCCCCTCGGACCTCTAGAATAGCCCTCAGTTGCTAAAAAGATTTACCCCCTTTTGGCTCATATAACCGAGTCTATGATTACATACATCATAAAAGTCTTCCATAAAGTTTTCCTCAACTGTCAGATACACCTTTGCCTGATTCCTATATAGTTGCTCCCCTAGGCCACTACCATTGACCCCTTTGTCAACTTCCACAGATTCTTTTTAGCCTATCTTATGTAGCCCTCATCATCAATCTTATTGGCTAATATGAGACTTATCTTCATGTATAGAACATATTACAATGTACAACCTAAGCTCGTCTCTAGTTTTATACTACCTATACTGACAATCTTTGAGATGCCATTATAATCCATCTATACCTCACCGAAGTTTTTGGATGTGTAGGAAGAGAATAACTTCTTGTGCGGGGTGACGTAGTAAGATGCACCAATATCCACTGCTTAGTTCACATCGACCCATGAGGTGCTTATGTAAGAAATCGGACACTCTAAGATGACCATCATTTCATAATTGATAATGACCATCATCTCCTTATTCATCTTACCTTTCCCCTTTGCATCCATCTTCAACTCCCAAAATCCTTCTTCCAGTGGTAAGGTTCCTATAATGGAAGAAAGAAAGACTTATCTCTCTTTGAGTTCCTTAGACTAAGATGACAAGACCACATTGCCTCCTCTTCTCATCTCTTCTCCAAGAAGTGATGATGTTAATGATGTTGTTATGAGCTTTCCACCTGGGGCCTGATTGCTAAGAGACATACAAATAGATTCCCAGCAATCCAATGGAAAATCTATGACCAAAAAACTTAAGATTCATCCCTAAACACTATCTCTATGTTTTTCAACTAAATGAATATTTTTCTGAACTCATTAAGGTGTGAATCCATGGTCTCTCCATCTTGATACCTCAATTTATACAACTTCCTCATAATTTATACCTTATTTCCAACCGTCTTATTCGCATAAGGTGAATATAGCATGGACCACATTCTATAGGTTACAATTTCTTACTCAACATGATTAATGACATTGTCATCCACTCATTAAATGATATAACCACAAGATCTTCTATCAATCTTCTTCCACTCCCCTTCTTCTTGTTTCATGCTCTCATGCTTGACTCTCTCATTCTTAATCAGAACTACTAACTCTTTTATATAGAGAAAATCTTCCATCTTACCCTGTCAAGTCCTATAATTCATTTTGTTCAACATCACCATGATCATTTTACTAGAAACCATGATTCTAAACTAGCTATGATATCAATTGTTGGAAATAAATTTCCTCGATCCACCACATAATATGAGAAAATGTAAAAGTAGATTACAAACATATAGAAAATGAGAATTTTATGAGAGAAAAAAATTGATACTTTTATTGAGTATGATGATTTAGAGAAAATTAAGAGCTTTCACACCCATTACAAATGGTTAGGAGAGTGTCTTTTATATCCTCCCTCATCCTTGGCTAGAATACTCAACCATCATTGGTAGTCTAACTCACTCATGTTTCTACCTAGTCATAATTAGAAAAACGTACAAGTAACAACTTGATGATTGATTCTATGAGTTTAACCTTATAAACTTATAAACTAACATGCTGATGAGTACCAAATTCCTTATACTAAATAATTTTCTAACCACTCTTTGACATCCTTTATTCACTCACATATCCTTCATCGGTCTTAGCCCAACCTATTAGATTGCCTATGGTAGTCATCTTTGACTGATGTTCTTTAGTCAATGCCCTTTAGCTCAAAGCCCTAGGTAATGCCTTTTAAATGACGCCCCTAACTAACACCCTTTGATTGACACCCCTACCATATGCCCATGTTGACACCCTTAGCTGTAACACCCCAAACTTTACTATTAAAAAAGCTTATTTACAACGGAAGCATTATACTAAACTAGCTAGGTATAACTGTCATAATTGACACAAGTCCGACTTACCAACCCATCCTTACATCATTCACAAGGCAAAACAATTAGAATGTAAAATATGATCGTTAAAAAATAAGATAAAATTTATAACATGAATATAAGTCTGGTATTAAATTTGAGTATAATATCCAAAAATACTAACAAAAGGGCTACCTTGGATCTAAGAGTCAAGAAAGGTATTTAAGTAGAACTATCATCTAAATAACATGACTATACACCTAAAACCCTAGTACAAAAGTCACTCTACCCCACATAAACTTCATAATCTATAAAATCATCCATTCAATCCTCATCAACTTGCACATAGACATCAACATCATCTTCTTGTGGGAATGAACAACAATTATAAAAAGGATAGTCGGTATGTTATGTACTAATTAAGGTGACAGTTGAGTAAGGGATACAAATAATTACATGCATTCATAGAGGAAAGTAAGTACACATGTGATATACACAAAACAATGAAAGGTCTCATCATTAGATAGAACATATTTTATTCTTTTATTTATATTGATTTTAGGGACCTTACTATTATGAATAGGCTAGAATGGATTGAAGTACCTCTCAAATACAAAATATCTGGGCCACTATTACCGTCTGGTGAAATGTACCCAACATAAAAAAAGGAAACATGCTCCTGACTACTATTCTTAAACTGATGAAACAGTTTGAAATATCTATCAAGGAAGAACACATCTAAGCCATCATTATCATTTGGTAGAATGAATACAACACCTCGGTCCTAACTCATGTAATCTTCAAATTTAAGTAATTGATGTATCATCCATTAGTTGCATTATCTCAAGTCATGTTCTCATTCATGTTGATTTAGAGCCCCACTATTCATAATCTAATGGAATGGATCTATGAACCTTTCAAAAAGAAATCTAAGCCACTATTATTGTGTGGTAGAATGGACCCATAAAACAACTCAGTCCAGCTTACGTGATATTTCACTTTAAGTGATTAATGCCTTAATTATTATTGATTTTATATGTACAACACATAATTGAAGAACATTAGGCACAACCACATAGATATCAAGTTTGTTCTCCAGGGTTTAGATCCATATACTTCCTAAGAAATCCTAATTTCACATCTTAGGTATAACTTCTTATCTATTTCTCGTTTATCATTCGAACTTCGTATCTCTTCCTCAAATTTTATTATTATTATTAACATAAGATAAAATCAAGACCTAACTCTGATGTCTTATACATATAATAATAGCCCTATCTCAAGAGTTATTATTTACAAGATTTACAAAACCCTAATATTACAAATCATAATTTTTTCCATAAAACTCCTATGATTACCAAATTCAATATATATTTATAAAATATTTTTATTAACAAATCTCCAAAAATCATGGTATAAATTTAACATTTCACACATACGATAATAATATCGCCAATTTAGGGCTAGTATTCCCAAATTAAGTTATTTTCTCATTTTATGGAATATATGCCATTTTTATTTACTCAAAACATTTCACATGATATTATTAGCATATTTTAACCTATATAACACATTAAAATACCATAATTCTTATATTAAACCCATATTGACCAAAATGCCCTTATAGGTAACCAAAAAACCCTTATTTCACAAAAGCCTTATATGTTTGATATCAACTTTTGCAAATCTTCTATTTATCACCATACATGTCAAATATAATTATTCCCAATTATCATACTATATCAAATTCATATGACAACACCATGTGTATAACAACTCACTTAGGGTTTTCCACATAGTACTTATCGTAACGATATGGCATGATTCTCATCTTACTCATTTTTCATCATATAATATCATATTATTATATCATGACATTAACAACATGTGTTTAACAACATATTAATAAAAACATAATCATACACATAATCATACAGAAAACCCTAACAACAACTAGTATCCTTATAGAAAAAGGCACCAGTCTCTAAGCATGTATCATATCTCGCCTCATCCAAAATCTCCAAAAAATAACCTAAGAGACAATAATAAAACACCATTATAACTTAATGATATAATTAAGGAATAGCTAAGTTAAGGAGGAGAAAATAAGCATCAAAATTGAATCAAACCAAGGAAATGCTTCAATAGGAACTTAGGCTAAAATGGAGAGGACATGATGGGATGTGCCGAGGCTTGGGGTAGTAATGGCACCATTTTCCATTGCTAATGATAAGGGAACAATGGAGGAGGTTGAAGGGGGTAGTGTAGCTATAGTGAAAATGGTTAAAGGAAGGTGGGGTGCTACAACTGTAATGGATGAAGGTGGTGGGTAAGGATCGGTGGTTTGTGTTGAAGGAATGGGGGGAGCAACGACAATTTGTGCATTGCTAAGGGGTGGGTATCGGTAATTTTAGTCGATGGTCAGGTAGGAAAGGTGTGGATCATCAAAACTCAAGGAGAAAGGGAAAATGGTGGTTTCGATGGAGTTTGCTAAAGGCTTGGGGTGTGTTTGGTGGGTTTTGTTGGCGTAAGGGGAAGGTGTTTGGTGAGTTTGGTAGGTGGTTATGGTGAGGTTTCAGTGAAAGTGGTTGGTGCTAAAGGGTGAGGCATGATAAAGGCTACCAGTGGTGGTTTATAGGGTGTGTTTGTTAACAATGAGAAGGAGGGAGAGAAATGAAAGTAGTCATTTGGTGATGTTAATTATAAAATAAAAAAGAGAGGGAAGAAGGAGATTGTTTGATGGAATTTAATGTGTTATATACATACATTCATACAAGCATAGAGGGATATGGGAGTGAGGTACAATCGGGAAGAATTTTCAAGGCCAACCCATATGCGTAGAAGGTGTGAGTTGATGGGGGTATGGTGTAGGTGTTGGAAGCATGGCAAGGGAAAAAGGCATAGTCATGGTCAGGTAAAGATCTTATGTAAGAGAAGGGTGAGGCAGGAAAGAAAGAAGAAAAGGGAAAGGTTAATCGTCTAGGAAAAAAGAAAAAGAAAAAGAAAATGGAAACGGAAAAAGGGAAAAGGGAAAAAGGAAAAAGGAGGGAGGAAAGTAAATGTGAGTTTGGAATTAGATTTAAGTTGAAAATAATTTACGTTAGGTATTAGGATAATTTAATTGACAACTTTCTAAGGTTAGGTTTTAGTAAAAAAATATATATTAAGAATTAAGATTAAAGTGTTAGGGTAAGGTAGAAATATTAATTTTTTATATATTAGAATTAGGTTATAATATTAATTACTTAAGATTAGGTTTAGGTAAAATTTAGGATATTACATTAGCTAACAGCCCTAGCTAATGCTCTTTGGCCAACAAAATTCTACTGGCCGACGGGATGCTCCTGTCGAGGAAACCCCAAAAATATAGTAGCATTTGGACAAGGTAGCTAGCTAGCACCAACTTCATTTGTTAATCAAGCTTAAGCAATAGTAGTAATGATGTACAAGTGTGCCTTATTCTACTTTTCCATCTTATTTCTTCTTCTTCTTCCTCCATCGGATTTCTTGTTCTTTTTCTTTAAAACTCAATACATTAGTAAAGTAGATTAATGGTGAAATATCAATTCAGTATTAAAAAATCAATATATTAATAGTGAAAGATTAGTACAAGTATGATGAAAGATTAATATATTAGTGGTGAATGATCAATTTAATAGTGGTAGAAAATGTTTATATATGTGGTAAAATGTATGTGTAGTTTGTAGTAAAAGATTTAGTATAACTAAGGGTGGTGAAAGATAGGAACTCCAATGATGAAATATACATGTAAATTAAGTATGTAGGTGACAATTTGCAGAAAAATAAAATTCAAGAATATTATTACATTATTTTTATAATACTAGTGAAAGATATTTTTAAGTTATTTTGTTTAAAAAAATTGATTACGTTAGGATACCGCATCTTCCTTCTTGTGCAACTAGTCGTGCCATATAGGTATTGTCCGGGGACACTCTTATGTGTTGAATTGATGTCTTTCCTCAAAATGCTAAATTTGTTGGACGATGGTGAGATTGATGCACTAGTGAACAAAAAACCTACCTACACGATTTGCTTACTACTGGCAGGAATTAGCTAAGCTATATATTAAAATATAATTTCCATAACAACGGGAGACATAAAAGCATGCAAGTCAAAGTAAGCAAATAGGTCGAGTACGAGTTTCCTTTATGTTCCCGTAAAACATATAGGCTTGTTCCACAGAATGGAAACCTAGCTATGCGCATGTCAGTTATGCAGGCTACATAAAATCTTAGAAATCCTTAATTGGGACCTCACATGTCGGGCAAGTCGAAAATCGCCAAACAAGTGACAATGTGTTAGTGTTAATACAATGTACTCTGCCATGACATGATATATTCTGGGTGGGTGTTTAAAATAGTTAATTAGAACCTTAATTAATCTTACAATCAAAATCATTCAAACAACTGAACTTTTTATCCCAAAAGATTCCTCTTTATTTTTTAATTGTTCTTACGCGAATTATTCTAAACAACAATACGTACGTATGTACGTACAAAGGAATGAAAAGTTAACCATGTAGTTGAAGATTATAATCAAGATAGAAATTAATCAAACCCTGCCCTAATTAACACAGCTATATATGAATAGACTTGCTAATAACTAGGGTTATTGACGAGCCAAACTAGCTTACGAACATGTTTGATTTGATTTTAAGGCTCAATTCGCCTTACTCATTTAATTAAATGAGTCAATTACAAGTCTTATGGACAATAATTGTTTAGAAGAAAGTTTGAGACTCAATTAGAGACTTATTTATAAATAACACATTATATATATATATATATAGTACTTATTTATTTTTTTTATAATAATTAATTTCAAACTATGCATTATGTTATTCATAAATTAATTAAGTGCGGAGGAGATAAAAATATGACGCTTCTTATTAAAAATTTATATTTTAAAAAATGAATATATAGATAGAGCCAATAAATAAGCTTTTCATAAAATTAATTTTTATTTTATTTTATTATTAGAGCTGGTTCGACTTGTTGATGAGTTAAATTTAAATATCAATATTTATAACTCATCTAATAATAGATCAGCTTAAATTAATTTGTTTAATAAATAATAAATAAAGTAAATTGAGAGGCAGGAGATTTGATTTGGCTCGTTATCAACGCTAATAATAACTAAAAGAACCAATCTAAGAGTAACCCAGCGTAAATGATTAGGCCATGTGCTAAGTTAGCTTAGCAGACAACATATATAGTACTCCTCCTGTATATTCTTTCTTTTTGGTACACTATAATACTAGGAATGTATTTAATGATGGGGTAGGTAGCTACTAGCTAGGCAGCTGATATATTATACATTGTTTTGCATATAAGCAAACAGAGGTGGAAAAAAAATTCTAAATTATATTTATGTATATTTTTTTAATTAATAATAATAATAAAATAAGACTAGCTAGAAAATAAAAAATTAAGATAAAAATGGAGGCTGAAACGAAATTTTCGTCCATCTGTGGTTACCAAATTTTCGTCCATATATGATATATCACTTTGCAATACATATATTTTTATCAGTCCTAGATTATAACTATTATCCAAAATTTAACGTATTTTTATTCCCTCCCCCTTCCTCTGACTGTCTTATAAAACATCATTCAGCTAGCAGTCAGACCAAATATGATGATCACATCACACTGCCCCAAGAAGAGCATCCCTCACCCCATCTAGGCAGCCGGCCGGCCAGCTTTAATTATTTGCCTCCTAATCGACAAATACGTACGACCATAAAAAGAGAACAAAGCTTCATCATACAACATAAGCAGACAAGCAGTACAAATCGAAGCTCCAGCCTCTCTCTTCTTCCTCGTCCTCCTCATCATCGACGACAGACTAGAAGCCACTAGGTGGGGAGCCGGTTCCAACAACATAGTATCTAATCGGTCGATAGTTAATTTATCAGCAATGAAGGTATTTAATCGGTTTCGAAAAATCTTCATGAAACTCATGCTCTCGTTTCCATCTGCCTCCTCGTCGTCATCCAGCGCAGCGTCCGGTACTAGAACTAGTAGCGGCAGTAGTAATCCGATGGGAGCTGTATCATCCTCATCGGTTCCTCGGAGGAGGTCCTGTGATACGGCGTCGGAGACTCCGAAAGCATCATTCAGCAGTAACTCCTATTACTCTACAACTTCGCATTACTCGGAAGCTATTGCCGATTGTATTGAGTTTATTAATAGATCGTCGACTTCTAATTAATTAAAGGATAGTTATGACGGTGGTAGAAATGCAGATAATCAAGTTTGACGTCTTTCGTATGCGCTGGTTAGTTTTCCTATATATATATATATATATTTGATATGATGATGTCGAATCGATCGATCGATCCGTGTGGATGAAAGCCCGCATGCATTTTGTTTGCACCGTTTTTTTTTTTTTTGGTTGTACGTCTTTAGGGGGGGGTGTTTTGTTTGTCGAGCTATCCAACATCGGACTCAAGACTCTTTTCTTTTGTTTAATAAATTAAGGTAAGTACATACGTTTTCAAGTAGTTCCACTCCTAGCTAGTATATCGATTGATGCGTCATAATTTGTTGCATGCATGCTTAAATACATCAATCGACATTTTCATATGTATTTGAAGTCCATGATTGATTTTTCCGTTCCTTAATTTTTCATTGCTCGGAATAAATTCATATATACCTTATTAGGTCGTAGTTTAGTAGTTAAGAATAGAAAATTTAATTAGATTCCTTAAGAGGAGGTAGTAGTAGTAGTAGTAGTACCATATATATATGATTTTTCCTTGAAAATGTTCCATCTATGGTCAGCCTTTTACTTTGCTTCAAGAACAATGGTTATACTTGCCAGAAAAGAAGAAAGCTGGCAGGCAACCAAAGAATTAAATAAATAAATTGACACATTATTCTTTGGGTCGGTCGCATAAGCTTTGTGTATCTTAAATTAGGGCATTCGTAATTTTGTTTCTAAATTAGATCACTTGAATGTACTATAATTAGGTAGATCCATTCCACAATACTACTGTTGAGTGATCTCTTTTTACGAAAGTATCTTTATGATAAATTATTTATTTTTCACAATCCTGACTGATGACATATGTATTCTTATTTTTATTTTTAAAAGGGACAACACAAGATAGAGGAGAGGAGAGAATACAAGTACGAGAATAACTATAATTGATTGGGAAAAGGCAAAAAATTTCAGTACATAAAACATTATTACATGTTGCTCATATCACATACGCAAAGCATTTCATTCGATTGATTCCAACCCTGAACTCCGGAATCCAAAAACAAAACAAACATAGAGAACTAAAAAAAAAAAAAAAAAAAAAAAAGGAAAGACAGACGGATGTGATAATTTATTTTTGTATGCAGCTCTTAAAACGTAAAGTCTCATCACTGTCATGAGGTATAGATCTTCTTATTACACCAATTAAGCAGGGCTACCAAATTTGGGAGAGAGCGAAGAAGATGTGAACTTGCCGTAATTACTAGCTGACATCTTCTTCTTTCCAAAGATGCCTCCGATCAGAGGTATCAACGGCTTCTTCTTTTTCTTCTTTAACGACGGATGCCTCTCCAACAACGACCCATGACCATGAAGGTGACCGCCACCAAAACCACCACCGCCAACATTATGAATACCGCCTGCGCCGCCGCCACTCCCCTGAGCGGCCACGAACATCATTTCAGATAAAGGTGGATTAGCAAAAGAAACGTATCTCTTCTTCTGAAACTCACTACCACCATCGTCTTCACTGATTCCCATATTCATCGTCATGACTTTATGACCACGCCCAGCTGGGTCCACATGAGTAGTATTATTCAATGGCATTGGCCTCTGCAGTAGTACTGTTGATCGTCGGTTATGGCGATCATTATTATCAGCTTCAACGTACTTGAGTTCTTCGCCGATTTCTAAGTCCGTCATTTGTTGATCGGGGGAATAATATTTCTGACTATCATCATGATCATGACCACCACCTCCTTCCTTTAGTCCTTGGAGCTCCTTCTTGGTCCGCTCCAGTTCTTCTTTCATTGAAGATAGGTAATCCGACATTTGCTTCGTTTCTTCTCTTGCTTTTTCAAGGTCCCGTTTCGTTTGTTCTAATTCAGATGCCGTCGCATGATGGTGTGCGTTTGCACGACCTGGTCCGCTGCTACTAGTGTTCATCTGTCGTTGATATATAATATTTAAATTAAGTACTAATTACATATGCCCGTATTGGTAACGATTACATCCCAATACTTAACAATTAATCAAGACTTGCACGAGTACAAGATTCTTAGCTTGAGACAACTACTAACTCATTGTGTGATACACGCATAAAACTATTTTCATGTTATAGGGAGTGAGTTGGCATTTCTTCTAGAGAGAGCAAACGAAGGATATATGCAACAATTCTATTCGTAAGAAGTTGATTCACTATACATTATTTTTCACGTATAAGATTTATTAACCAATAAGAAATGGTCACAAATAAGGAATATAACAATTAAGAATAATGTCGAAGCAGTATCTTAATTAATATTAATGATTCTCAGCTTCTTACAAACGCCATGGGTTTCAAAAAACAAATATATATATATGGAGGCGCGCGCATAAAAGATAATTCTTAGAATTATAATTAAAATATTTAACATTTATTGAGACACACAAAAAAAAGCTACTATTTTAGAAAAGGGCAAAAAAATCGTTATAGTTAGCAAGATCAAAATTTTAGTCATGTAATCTCTTGAGCACAAATTATAGTGTGTTTTAGCAGCAGTAGTAATAGTAATAAATAAATAAATGCCGTATAGGTCATGCTATAAATTGTCGACGTGACATAAAATTTAAAGATATTTAACCCTTAGAGTTAGAGGGCATCAATATAATAAATATACATGTTACGGTGAAAATACTGTATGTTTTGCTAATTTTACATGCCGAAGAGCATCGTGAGTCGTGACACTTTAAATTATGGTGCTTACAGTGCTAACTGGACCAACAAGAAGAGTGGTATAGATTCAAGAGATTTGGACTCAAAACGGTGTAATTCTTCGACAAATCATCGATTAGGAAAAACAATTTGGGAAAAGGATTCGAAAAAACGAAGGTGGTGGTAATGAACCGCCACCGGATATTAAAGATGTGTGTATATGTATACGTATATGTACCTCTTTGAGCTTTCCGGCAGCATAAACTTCTCCCGCGAGAACTCTTTCCCCAAACAACGAAACAGCCTCCTTGACCGACCGAAACGGCAGGCTTGTATCAATCTCCGCCCTTTTGTTCACCATTACGCCACCGCCGCCATGACTACCGCTCTCCATCACTCCCAACTTATCTTCCTCAGGATGTTGTTTGAAGTGGAATTATATGGTCATGATATGCCGAAACCTAACTAAAGGCTCTCAGCTGCTGGTGGCTATATTGAGAGAGAGAGAGAGAGAGACACAGACAGAGAGAGTATAAGAGTCAGGTAGAAGTGGGGTAGAGAGGTAGTAATTAACTAAAATTTGTTAGGGAGGGAAAGGAAGGGTAGCGGAGAAAGATATTGTCCAAATTGAGGAAGGAGTAGGGAGGGGGCAGAGAAGTAGCTTCGTTTCTTCGCGTCCACTTCACTAGTATTTTGTTATGGCGGTTGAATGTGCACTCGACTTGGTCTACCTTTTCCGTTCAACTCGATCACACTTTTCCAGTGGACTAGCCCATCTCTGATTTTCGTTGGTGGCCGAAGAATGACATTTCAACTACATATAAAAAGAGTATTAAGGTTGTCCAAACACTATAATGTGGGCTGGTATCCTTTTTAATGCGACTAAATTAGTATTTGATGAAGTCCAGGAATGGCCAAATTAGTGTTTGAGATCCTATCGTAACCCACAATCCTTCCCAAAAGGTTTTAAGAATAACTATCGCTTCGAAACCAAGTTTAGGTATGTTAATTTTAATGACAGGCTGACAGGTCCTCATTAATAAGTCGAAAAAGATGCACCGTCACATCACTAAACTAATTAGATTGCGTTGGCTCTGTATGTTCCTGTAACTCGGTAAGTATGAACGTGTCCGCAATACACACAAATACCTCACTGCTCCCCCTCCCGCGGGGACCCTCGTTCACTCAATGCCTTCGGTCTCCAAGTGCCTTGGATTAGTATGCAACCACTATGCCATATGCCACAAGTTCTGCAACTTTTTTCGTTGCTATCTTCTTTGATCGATTGTCAACAAAGTATGAGGAAAAACATCCAGAAAGACAATAAATACTCCCTTCCTGCTTGCTACACTCGCCTACACTTAAGGACGCTCGGTGCAAAGTAGTTGCAACGGTGGAATACCATCAGGACGGAACTGACCGCCATTCTGTTCGCAGTTGGAAGGGATCTGGCTCTGGTGAACCTTTTCCCTAGCATGTTGTAGTGATGAACTGAGTGCTATGAGTTGCCGCCGCTGCTGCTGCTGCTGTGGTGGCAGGGCTTCAGCATATTTTGAGCGAAGAGCTTCCAGAGAAGACTGGGAAGTTGGGATTGCAGTTCGCATGAACTGTGTTGAGGAAAGTGCTTCCAGCCTTCCGCTTTGCCAACTAGGAGCAGATGCGGGGAACGTCCCTGGCCTCCACTGAGCCGCTAGCTGAGCTGCCCACATTTGCGGCTCTTGCTGTGACTGCAGCCGGGCTTGCTGCATCCTAGAGCTTGTGCTGCCCGCATGACCAGGCCCAGAAGAATTTCCGAAGTATGAAGGTAGTTGCAGATGGACCTATATCAAAAACTTCTTGCATCATTGATGTGACCAAACATGAAAACCAAACACAATATTGCATGCATCATAGAAAATTTTCCCGAAGTATGCGGGCAATTGCAGATAGGACCTATATCAAAAACTTCTTGTATCATTGACATGACCAAAACATGAAAATCAAGCAATATTTTAGGCATCCTATTAGTCGCTTTATTATATAATTGTAAATTTAGCACAGGCTAACTCTTATATAATGTTTACTCTCTCCATTTCTATAAAAAAAAAATCTTTGCAGTTTTCGATGATAAACTTTAACTGTTTATTTCTATTGATGTATACTACATTATAATACAACAATATAATTATTACATTTGAATCAAAAATACTTTCATAGTATAATTTTTTTAATAATTTTAAGACTTTTTTATACAGATAGAGTATAGTAAAAAAATTGATAATATCAAAGTTTACTTTCGAAATCTGTGCAACTTTTTAAAGAACATTGAGAGCAGGCTAACTTTTATAGCTTACTTAATGATTGTAAGCTTAGTGCAACTCTTAAACTCTAATATCATATAGCCAACCCTGTCCGCATGTACGATAGGAAACAAAGTTAACACAACCACCCATGGAGATATCGCTAAAACCCAACTGTGTTGTAGAAGAACCATGGGGTTTTCCTAACATAATATGAGCTAATAAAATTTTGGGCAAATATGTTTAAACTTGCCATTAAAGAACGAGGATATCCAGTTCAATCAGAAAACGTTCTTTTAAAAAGCAAGAGACACAGCAAATGACCTGTTGTGGTGGGAAGGGTGCTGCTGCTGCAGAAAGTTGATCACAGTAAATACTGGATGGATGGCGAACTTGAGGCAAGGAAAAAGGAGCGAGTGTATTTTGTTGGGCAAGTGACTGCAGGTAAGGTACACGCAGGTGGTCCAAACTTTTTTCCATTCTAAGAACATTGCTTCTATCCCCTGATTCGTTGGCACTCGTGAATAACGACAGGAAATCAAGGCTCTGGAAAAGCCACAAACAAGTCAGTACCGACGGTGGTCATGCACTCAAACCAATTCAAAATAAAAGAGAGCTTACCTGCTTATTCGTAGCCAAGACTTTCGATGAGGCGGAACCCTGCTCCACAATGTGATGTAACCTGTCCTGTGTCCGTGATCCACCGTTTGCAGCATCATTACAATTGTTATCCAAAGGTAAGACAAACATTCGTCCATTTGACACAATTCCATCGGAATCACCATATAAGTGCTTCGATGATGCATGAAATTGTAGCTTTGATCCTTCACATGAATTCATTTGCCTGGGATCCAGAGTCTGGACGTCCTTTCCCTCCGACATTTTAAGAACTTGAATGAGGCGGCTAGTATAAACATGAGCTGCACATCTCTTCCATGACCTGCCTTGAGTTTTTGCAATACCAAGTACCTACCAATTTAATTGAGTGGGTAATGAGCAAATAGAGTAAAAACTGAAATGCCTTGATCCATTATTGACCATACTCACCCCATTAGACAGGCCATATTGGTTTGACCTAGCTTTTGATGATGCAGCCGCAGCACTAGGCCAAGGTGGAAAGTTAGCAACGGTCCTGGAACAGAATTTATATAAGACCCCCAGAAGAAATCAAGGTGCCTATTCAGGGCAAGCAGGGAAGAAAAGGAAAAGAATGATGAGATAAAGAATTACTCGATAGATAATCCGCTGGCTCCAGGTTCATGTGATCCTCTTGAAGGCAGCCCTTGGCCCAAGGTCAGATCTTCAAAACCAAAAAATGGGTTACACGACGAAAAAGAAGTAAGCCTAAATGAGAACAAAAGTGAAGAAACAAGTTACCATTTTCCTTGCGCTCAAAAGTCGGCTGCAAATTATCTTCTTTACCGGTGACATGTGCAGCCTGGTAGCAAACACGCTGTTAACTTCGATAATAAAGTGGTAGTTCTTATCAATAAAATATTGTCATGACAATGACGCATACAATATCTGAAGTATCTACATTCTGTTGAGCACCAATGCCAAAGCAAATAGAACTTTGTGTTGGTCTTCTGCCAAGATGCTCGCTCTTTACCGTTGGAGTTGGACAGGTTGTCTGATGATTCAATGATGAAGTATCTACATTCAGATTGAACACTCTCCCTTCAGATAGCGTAGGGCAATGGTCTGGTGAATCCATTTTCTCATTTCCTCTGGGTGCAAGTTCAACAGGCGGATTGGAATCAGTCATTTCATCAGATATTGAAGTCGATGATACTTCATCGTCCTTTAGATCTGCATTAACAGATAAAACACTGATATTTGGCTACGCAACTGAAAGAAGAATAGTGGCCAATTAGCACAAGATGCTGACAGAATTGAAACTGTTAGATTCTGGGACAAGTCCAATGTTTTTCCTCCCAAAGGCTCACCGTCTAACTTGTTCTTTCGAGGTAAGTCACCGCCAGGGATCATTCCAGCCAATGCAAACAGTGCCTCTGCTACTTCCTCCTCATCCTTAGTAATAGGCACAGAAATAGCATTTTTGGCAGCCGAATCCGAGTAGCCGTTTTGCTGCAGAATCAAAACTCAATTGATCAGCTGGCAAGGTGAGCACAAGGCACAAACGAGACGTTTTACTATTAGATGAAATGGAACAAACCTTCGTCAACTTAATTTTCTTCATACCATACTTTGTGGGTGTTTCAAAACCATTTATGGAGTGGTTCGTCCTCTTGGGACTGGGTGAAGGCGGCGAGATTGATTTGCAGCTTCGATTTTTTATGGCTGCACAATTAGAAAAGGGTAAACAATTAAAGAAATTCAATTCGATTCAATCACAGTTGATCGAAGGCTCGATTGCAGAAAAATGCACCATTTTCATACGAATAGGATAATGTTAAAAAGTATTACTGCTAATAGGATAATAATACTTTAAAGCTTGAAAATGAATCAGCGGTTTCAGCAGGTGACCATTTTTCCTTTTTCCCAAAAAGAAGCAAAAAAAAATTCAAGTTAAGTTCCCGGAACAACTAAAAGCAAAAGGGAAAAGGTGGAAAAGAAGAAAAGGAAGCTTCCCCAAAAAATCTCACATCCACCATTAGAATCTAGTAGCATACACAAACAGAATCAGACTATACATTTCATACCTATCTCTAAACAATAAATCAAGGAGATGGGAAATAAAATTAGATTAATAAATAAAAAGATGAATCCAGACACCTAGAGTCTAGAGAGAATGTAATCCGAAACCAACGCACCTGACCGTAGCTTTCGAGGAACAGATGCATGATCCACCGTTCCGCAATCTTGCAAAAACTGCAAAATTAATTAATATTAGTAACAAATCAAACCAGTCCAACAACTACTAAAACGATATTCCAAAAGAACTACTAGTAATCAAACTTCAAATAATGGCATCTTATGAATAAAAAAATATAAAAAAAATCAACAGATATTAAATTGCATTAAATTATAATTATAACCTTCTTGGGAATGGAGAGTTTAGATTTCATGTTAATTAGAGTAGGGCTGGAACTGGACGGCCGGAGCTCAACTTCGACATCAGACCCCACTGACCCCATTTTTTCCGGTTCCTGGTCGTCACTCCCGGCGGCAACAACACTACTCAATGTCCTGAGTTTCTCTCTCTTCGAGCCTTTTACCAATCAAATCACAATTCATCAGAAATGAGAGCGAGAAGTAAAGGTTTTCTTTACGCGGGATAGGAGAAAATCAAATACAGGGAGGAAGGGAGGGAGCGGAGGGGAAGTACGGGGTAGAAGGAGATTGAAGCAGAGAAGCTTTAGTTTTATCCACAATTTCCTATCACAAAAACAAAACAAAACAAAAAAATATCAAATAGAGAGATGGGTTGCGAAGAAGAAGGAGAAGAAGAATTTAGAGATGGAGACAAGAATTGATCTGAGAGCGAAAGCGAAAGGACTGTTGTCTGCTTGCTCGTAAAATAGACAAAAGGAAAGGGGAGGGGGCAATTACAGTAGTAAAAATACTACTATATATAAATACTTAAATAGCGACTAAGCTGTGGGGGTAGGGTAGAGGGTTTTCTATAATATATATACTAATACCATTACCAGAAATAACAAACTCTTGCTTCCGTTTCTGCCGCTTCTGTTTCTTCTGCTGCTGCTGCTGGTGGTGGTTCTTTTTGTTGCTGTGCTTAGATAACCGACTGAATACTCGCTTCACATCACGAGAAGGAGAAACCTCTTTGTCCATTTCTCAACCATTGGACGGCATTTTATCTCAAACAAAAATCTTCTTAAATATCACCGAATAAAATCAGGAAAACACATATCCCCAATATATAGATTGATCTTCAGAAACCGGACATCTGAGGAAGGTGGAAGGATGAAATCAGGAAGCGGGGAGAGAAATTGAAGCTTGAAGGAACATGGATGAGAGGGAGAGAGGGAGAGAGGGAACGGAAACGGAAAGGAATGATGAATAAAATAATAAATGAAAGAGGAAGAAAGAACTGAAAGCGATTAAAGAGGAGTGAGGAACGATTGAGAACCTTGGGGTAAATGGAGAGAGAGAGAGAGAGAGAGAGACTGTCTATATGTCTGCGTGTGAGAGAGAGAGAGTCGTAGTAGATTGTAGTATTTGGTTTTATTACCGAAAAGTATGGCGGAAAGTGAACCGAAAAAGCAGAAATGAAGAAAAGAGAGATCAGAATTCCAAATTACATAAAAATTAATCTCTCAGACAAATCTCAATAGTAACGAATTGACAGTACAAGTTTTAGTAGGAGTAGCAGACAGTAGATGGATAAAAAACAATCGACGGCGATAATCGATAATGAATTCGGCTGAACAAAAGCCAGAAGGAGATTGGAAAATTAGAAGGATTCTCCTGTCAATCCAAGTGTATATCTCCCGTTCCGTCAATGCAAACAGATGAAAATAAAAAGGGTGATACGAATACAAGAGAGGGGAGAGGAAAAGAAATAAGAAGGAAAAGTGGAGTTCCGTTT
This sequence comes from Tamarix chinensis, assembly GCA_030549775.1. Taxonomy (NCBI): domain Eukaryota; kingdom Viridiplantae; phylum Streptophyta; class Magnoliopsida; order Caryophyllales; family Tamaricaceae; genus Tamarix; species Tamarix chinensis. The sequence continues at coordinate 112,113,573 of CM060174.1, forward strand.
CTCGTGTTTCCAGAGAATCAGATTCTTCACGATACACGCAGCACGCACGCAGCACAATGCCAACACCACCCGATTCATTAGAGAGAGGAAAGTAAATACGGGCAGTAGGATTGCACAGAAACGGAAAAACCTAAAAGTCAGCAAATTCATAAAATAAAAATTAAAAAACAAAAAGGAAATGCTCTAGAGTCACTCTCTCACGCACACACAAAAAACACTGTCAAACTCACACTCGGAGAAGAGAAAGTTGTGATTCATTTCAATTAAGTGGATTGATCTCCTCCATTCAATAAAAACAAATACAACGCTCAAACAATTAACAATTAACAGGAGAGAACCTGACATGAAATACTGAATCGATTTCCGGGAGTAAATGCAGCTTTTATTGATCGATAATGCCGGAAAACTTATGACTCCGATCGCTTAAATTCCATCACAAATGAGCTTCCCGACAATGACTCGCCGGTTGAAAGGGAAGAAATGAAAAGAAAAACAATCGGAACTCAACCATCAATCTTTTCTTTCTTTCACGATAATAGGGATTCTGAAATAAATGCGCAGAAATAAATGCATACAACGTCAAACACGCATATTAGGAAGGCGGAAGGATTTGTATTTTGTAGCACCGTGACACTGTTACTTACATATTGTAACAGGTTTCTGTGATGCAGCTGCTCCTGTCCTTTAATTAATATATATAAACATATATAGTCATTGTTCCGAGCATCGATTGGATGATAATAAAGTAGGGTCCGCCCATGGACGTCCGATTATGAGCGGCTTCTGCAGAAGTCGGCCCGGCCGCTCTAATTCGACGCAAAACGCACAAAACCGACTCAAGAAAACCTGATATATTCATCGGTCCAACCCAACCTTATCAGATATTTGTCTTATTGATTTCTAACTCGACGCGTGACATGAGTTAACTTGAAATCTGACTCGATTTTAGTCTAATTCAATGTTAATTTGATATCAGTCCAGTTAGGTATGAATTCTACCCAACATTAATTTAACTTAACAAAATTTAATTTCATATTAATATTTTATGATAATAAATAAATACTCATGTTCTATTATTTTATTTAAAGTTTAAAAACATATTTCATTTTATAAATTTTATTTATTCTTTTTAATTTTACCGTGAATGTCCTTATTCACTACTTTACTAATAACGTCCTAATTTCATTGGTCATACTTTAAAAATATACTGTTATATATTTTAAAAAAAATATATGAGATAATATAATTGCTATATACTTATATTAATACATTACACTGTATAAATAATATATCTTATTTTTAAGATATTAAAATATAAAAAGTGTATAGAATTGGATTTGAAGTTTGAACTATGTTGAATTTAACTTGATAAGAAAACAAATACCAATGTATGTTACATGAAACGATTAATAGGTTATTGACCTATAATTTTGTGATCCGATACTGAAATGAGTTATGATTTGATCAAAACTAAGCTCAAATTGATAAATCGACATGAAGTGACTTAAACATAAAATAATTCAAATCGAAGTAATTGGACTTGAATCCGTTTAACGCTGTTAAATTAACCCAATTTGATCCAAACCAAACCCGAACAATCAAATTCATCTAAAATGACCCGAACTGTTAAGTTAAGCCAAATTAACACAGTATAAGCTGAATTTGCAATGACCCGAATTTTCCCCCAACCAGACCTAACCAATAAAATAACCCGAAATATCGTGAACCTAAAATGACTCGACCTAACCAACAATTGATCGTCAAAGGAAAGTAACCCACAAACAACCTAGCCCGAGAATGACTCAAGCCACAATAATCCAACGCGTACCCAACTAGATTGTCCCCTCTAATTATGAGATAAGTTGTCTGATAAAACAAAAAAAAATAGATGAACCCAATGCAAATCCTTTTATATAAAAATGGAGTAATAAATGTATTTTACATGTAGTTCACATTGCTAAATGACCTAAAGTGACTTAAACATGAAACAATTCAAATCAAAGTAACCTAATTTGAATCCGTTTAATGATGTTAAATTAACTCAATTTGATCTAAACTCAACCCGAGCAATCAAATTAACCCGAAGAGATCTAACCTCTTAAGCTAAACCAAAGCAACCTAAATCCTACCTAATTCAACCAATTAACCCAATATGAGCTAGATTTGCAATGACCCAAATTTAATGCTAACCCAACCTGACCTATAAAATGACCCAAAATGTCGTAGACCTAATATGACCTAGCCAGACTAACAATTGATCCTCAAAGAAAAATGAACCACAAACAACCCAACTCGAAAACGACTCGAGCCATAATAATCTAGAGTGTACCCAACCTGATTGTCACCTCTAATTATGAGTTGAGCTGTCGGATAAGAGAAATAGATGAACTCATTGTAAATCCCTGTATACAAAAATGGAGACATAAATGTATTTTATATGTAGTTCTCATTTCTATATGAGCAAGTATTCATGGTGAATCGAGCTAACTTGAGAAGTTTTACTTCTATCCGGGCATTTGGAGAGCATTTAAACATTTTTCATATTTTTAAGGAAATAAAAATAGCTTAAGAAATTAATTATAAAACATCATAGCTAATAATATGCTATATAAGATAAAAGGAAAAAAATTATAATAATAACAAAAATCATGATTTGAATTTTTAAAATAATTTTTAATAAAAAAATTATACATAGAATGGCTTCACTTTTGAATTGCAGGGATTGTTATTCAGCTTGTCTTGGATTGTTACTTTTCTTAATTGACTTCTAAAGAACATTTTTTTTTATTTTATCTCTTGAATATCAAAAAAAAAAAGAGTTTGTTTTAATCCTTATATATTTATTTCAATTTTCTTGAAATGTCAAGAAATTCTTACATGACATATGCTTATCATAAATCATCTCACATAAATATAGAGTCATAAATGAATTTATGAGTAGTCCCCACTATAGCATCTCCATTTTTACTATTTAAAAGTTTTATTTTAATGGAATAAATACATAAAATAGCTAGTGTTACAACCATCCTTAACATGATCACATACATAAGCAAATCACAACAACAACAACAATAAACATGTGTATAGACATATGATCTAATCATAGATCTAATCCAACATGAAGGCATGCATAATATAAGGATAATAAATTCAGTCAAATATCATAACAACATTTGAGGACAATTTGTAATACTCTAAAATTTTCTAACCATAATCCTCGGGTATTTAGCATTTTAATCCTTCCCTAATCTATAACCTTGGTTAATTTATATGATCTTAAGTACTCCCCTTGCCAACTAGATTTTATTTTCTGTAATTAGGTTGCCCAAACTAAACCCCAATTAATCCTAATCCCTCACTCAATCTCTCACTTTTTCATTCAAGTAATAAACACTCAACCTCAACCCACGCCCCCTATACTACACACTCTACCTCACTTCATTCCCCTCTATTGCATGCCACTCCTACCAACTTACATCCTCTTCTTGCATGCACTTTATCCCTCTGTGCCCCATCCATCATGTTCATTTTCACACAACACAAAACCATACATATACCTCCTCACTCTTCTCTCCTTTTTCTATTGATCTTCTATCCTAACCTATGCCTCATCCTCTTCTATTTTTATTTTTATTTTGTCATTCAACCTCCCAGCTCCTCTCCTTCCTCATATGTTGGTTTGACATTGTTTCATGCTTACTTGCATTGTTCCTACCACACCACCCTCCAACCTCATGCCACCTACCCACCATAATGTCACTACTTTATGCTAACACCCATAGGTGTGTGCAAACCTCACTCTATCATTCTCCTCTAACTCCACAACCAAACATAACTTGTTGCCGATCACCATTAGCACTTTAGGAAACTACCACCACCCAATGTTGGTATATCACGCAAGATACCCTTGGTTGCGTGACAATATCATGAAAGCCACCCCTAGCACCAACCCCTTGTGTAACTTTATAGCTCTTGTGTGATCTTTATTTGCAACATTAGTTAGCCTTTTGATACCCGTGTGCAAAATCTTGGTTTCCTATTTAGTCTTCATTCCCTCCTTTACTTACTCCTTATCGATTTTTGTAAGTTCATAACCTCTTTTGTTGTTAGGTGATTGTATGATTGGGTGTTTCTTTTCTTCAAAAGATTAGTGTAGCTTTTGGCAATGATACGCAACTCTATATTAGGGATTTATGTCGATATATGTCTCTTTTATTAAATCTCATGTTAGCATATTTAATTTCTAGAAATCATGTGTAGGTTTTGAGCTTATGCCTATTCATTATCATGATTTCATGAAGAGTATGTAATTTTATAAGTTTATGTATATGAAAAATCACATCTGGCCATGGTACGCTTAGTGGTAATTTTTTTAGCATGATGATACATGTTTTGAATAGTTTTATTGAGCATTTTGTTAAGTGCTAATTCATGAGTTTGAGTATTTTGGAAGAGGTGTTATGTTAAGGCTTGGCCGTGGTAATTTTAGGCTTACGTGTGTTTCGGCCCTAGGGTTTTTGGTGGCCTTTAGGTTGATTAATTTTATAAAATTATATATATACAGTATATAGGAGGGAATATTTGAATTTGGTTAAGTTTGGTAAAAATATAAAAAAAAAAAAAAATTGGAGTTTTGGTGTTAATATTAGTTTTAGGGAATTTGGGTCAAATTTGTGAGTTTTTGTTTAAAATAAGTATGCCAGCATTTTTTTAGGTTTTTAAATAAAATTTAATATATAATGTGTTAGGTATTGTTTGAGTGTATATTAAATTATAATGATAAGAATTTTTGGTGCTTTGAGGTGAATTAAGGGAAAATGGTCATTTAGGGTTAATTTTGGTACTTAGGGTTTGTGCATGTGTTTTGTGTTGAAAATATGATAATTTTACTACATGTATAGTTTGGATTAATTATGGTTATCAGAAGTATTAATATTATGTGAAAATGGCTTAAAATGGGATTGGAAACCCTAAAGGTATGATCCATATTTTATGTGTGAAATGTTATAGCTTATACTTGATTTTTGGATGTATTTGTAAGCATGATATATTAGATTATTGTGTTTTGATGAGTTGGTGATTTTTATGGATGGTTTTATGAACTGAGAGTGGTTATGTGATGACATTTTAGTCTTTCACTTGTGTACTCTCTCTCTCTCTCTCTCTCTCTCTCTCTCTCTCTCTCTCTCTCTCTCTCTCTCTCTCTCTCTCTCTCTCTCTCTGCTTGTTATATTTCCTTATGTATTATCTTTGCTTCATGTGATTATAACATGCTTAATTTGACTAATCATGATGCATTTATAATTATTTTAAATAAGTACAATTATTGGAATGAATTCAATAATACTCGGTATTTTCTTGTAACAATAATAATTTATATCACATGTGAAAAAATAATGATAATACAAATGAAAGTGATATGATGATGAATAATCCAAGTGATGTTTGGTTATACTCTAAGTGTTGGTTTATGAATTGATAATACATCAACAGTAAAATGAAAGATTGCATGAGTTAAGACCAGATGTTTCCAAGAGTTTAAAATTATTTTATTATATTGTATGGTTTTGTTGGAACTAGAAGACTCTAATAAACTCGATATTAGTCCAATCCATCGACCTATAAGGGTACATATATTTAAGGATTAGTAATTTACTGGTGACTCATGTATGTTTTACCATGGATATGAGGGTATCATTGAGTTTTGCTTTCTCTCTCCTATATGTGGGGTCCAGAGGAGAGTAAATAGTATATATTAGTGATCTTAACTAACTCTCTCCCATCTGTGGAGGAAAAAGGAGATGAGTGGTTGTATTACAAATAGTACCCTAATCTCAATATGACTAAGTAAATGGAATATTATTATCACCTAATGTTGAACCTTAATCTGATTTTTCTTTTGAGTCATAGCATATTATGAGCTTTATGCATGCATGTCATGTGAATCATATATATTATGCATACATTGGTCGATTGATGTGTATTGTTTCCTTATTCAATACATAATATACCAATAATCATTTTGATGGGTGTTGTTCATGCCCATGAGCAGATACCACCTTATTTTGCAGGTGGTTGATGAATTAATGCTTTGATGTAAATGCATGTGATGAGTGCTTATTCGGGTTGGTATTAGCTTTTAGTTATCTGTGTGTGTGTGTGTGTATATATATATATATATATATAACTTTTATTATTTTGTGTACTTTTCCCTCTTTTCTTGTTTCTTTGTTTCACAACCTTGTATTATTATGGGATAAAATGATTCTCACACTTGATCTCTTAGTATGAGTTACTTTTTAACCTTACACCTAGTATAAATTAGGTATGGGGAATATTTTCCTATGTGGATTTGGGTAACAACCATTATTTTATCATTATTGTTTCTACAAAATAAAATTTTGCAGTGATAAATTTTAGAGTGTTACACAAATACAATCCCACAACTCCATATAAGATGATAGCCAATCATGCGCTAGCAAGGGTCAATATCAACATTATTCAAACACAACTCAACACTAATTGGGCCAAAACCATAATTCAGTCATTATAATGATATCATGGTGGAGAGAGGGCATGACTCACCAATGATTACCAAGGAGGTGTTACTAAATCAATATACTCAACTTTAGGGTAAAATTCACTTAGGACGTCACATGACATATTAGTCTCCCATACTAAACCTCAACAACCAAATCCTTAAATATACATATCTTCTATAGGGTGTATATAATGCCTATAAAATAAAAGGTAAGCCCTTTAACCTGAAGTTTTAACTATGTATTCGAGAACTTAAGTCCAAAGCACAAGATTTTTCCCGACTCAACTTATCTTTCAATTTAAGTTATTAGTGTTTTGTCTAATATCAACATATTATTATTCAAGAAAAGATACAAGATCCACATAAAACACAGTCAACAAATTAATCCAAATCAATCCAACTTAACCACAAGAGCCATAAAAATATAATATTATAGAAGGCCTAGGGTCAGGCATTACACCATAATCTAAACAACTAATCGATTCAATCAAATCTAATTAATTCAACCCTTTAGATTCAATTATTCAAAAAGAAGTCAAAAAAAGGCCAACTATCAAGAATGGGGCCACATGTCAACACTAAAGTGAACTAATGCCAACTTATATCCAATTATTCAATACTTTGGCACATTTTAGTTACTTATGACCAAAATACCCTTTATACAACTAGTTATTCCAATTATTTCTATTTTACCACCAAACATTTATATAATTAAATGAAACTCAAATATAAGGCTAATCAACATTAAAATAAGCATTTTAACACATAATTCCAATTTTGGAAAATTTTAGAAGTAGCACAAAAAAAACCTATTTTGCCCCTTCTCACATATTAAACACATTTAGCACATAAACCCTAACCATACATATCTAACATACCATAGTTAGCATGCTTATCATACATAATATATCATGATACATATTTGACATAAATGCATGTAAAATTATGTATATGCTCATAGGGTGCACAAAACTTTAATAATGTATAATTATGTCTAAACATGCTCAAAACCTAATATATTATTTATCAAACTTTAAGTAAAATACCTAATAAATACTTTTAAATATATATCATGACATGAAAAGCCCCCATTAGAGAAAAATGTCCCGGTCAAGCGTCAAACATAAAATAACACATACCCTTCTCATGTTTTGCATATTATTACATTCTCAATTTCACATATTTAGCTAAAATTAATTAAATATATGGTAAAAAAATACATAAACATGTTTCATGTATAATAATCAAATATCATAAAAACTTATAAAACAATAATTTAATGCTTTTGAACAAACTAACACAAAATACATAATTTTCATAATAATAAAACCTATCATGATTACTAAGCCTAAGAATCCATAACATGTTAATGCATAACATTCTACTATCTAAAGAGCTAAGTTAGATTTACCTAATATCCAAGCTTGAGAAAAAAAAAAGGAAGTAAAAAGGCCTTCTTCGAGGCTAACTCAAAACCCTCTTGAATTATCTTCATATAACAAAAATATCATATAAGAAAGCATAATATAATGTTAAATAAATTAGCAACATAAAAGCTTCAAATGACATTATACATGAATGGATTGAAAGAAAAATGGTTGAACTAAAAGAGATTATTTTTAAATATGGAGGTTTGGAAATACACAATAATTCTCTGCTATCACCAAACCTTAATCTCCTACAATTTTCACAGAAAGATTAGATATTAGTCTAAGGGGCTTAAGAGAGTAAAAAAAACAACAAAACTATGGAGGAAGGAGGATGAATGATGATGGATTTTGGCTAGTAAGGGGAGAAAACTAAACAAAAAGGGGGAAGAACACCACCCAAAACAACACCAATAATTTAAGAGTCTATAAAGTAGTGGTAGGGGATTATCGTAAGATGTTTTTATCAAAAAAAATGAGAAGGAAAAGGAATAAAAGAGGCACGAAACTACTATAACAATGACACCCAAGTATGTTGAAAAACAAGAGAGAACATGGTTTGCAATTAATAATATTGGATGAAATGAGAAAGTGATTGCGTAAGGCATTGCATAGGTCATAAAGGACCAACAACTCACCCTCTTCCCTACCCAGGTCCGATGCATAGTAGGTAGTGAATGGCTTTGGTTATCTCAGCACTTGAATGAAAGATAGAATGATATATGTATAAGAGATTAGGTGGATTTATGTAAAATTTAATCTTTAGTTAGGATTTAACCAAATGGAAAAAAAGTCAAGAATCTAGTTTCCTATAAAAAGGAAGGCTTACACTAGCTAGGGGGAGGGTATAAGAGGAATTTCAAAAATTTAAGAATAACTAAATAGGTAGAAAAGTTATTAAATAAGGATTTATCAAGGAAAAAAATAACCAATGAATCACAAAATTAATGAAGATTTATGAAAATGTACGGAATAATTTTATATAAAAAAATATGTATAATATTTGGTATCAAAAATGGTGTGATGACCAACAAATGTAAGATAGAAAAATGACTAAAACCGCTTATTTGCATAAATGGTAGAATTTCATATAAGTGAGTGGAATGGAGTTCAATACTAAATTTTGTAGAACCAAATTATGAGTTTAATCAAGCAAGGTAATTAGGGTTAAAGAAACAGGGTATTACACCCCACATGTATATAATTGAAATTTCAATGTAAATGACTTAAGCAAATTCCTTTACTTAGTATCTCTTATTAACCTACTATTAGGGCTATTACATATTACTCTTCGCTTATGAAAAAATATAGTCTTTTAAAGTTTAATTTTTTATTCAAAATATATTTAAGAAGTTAAAAACTTATTTCTCCTTTTACCTTAACATTGTCTCTTTCCTTTTTTATGATTGAATCATTATATTATTATTTTAATGAATGATGTAATTATAATGTTAAAGATAATTTTTTTAACTCATGAAAGAACATTAAAGTCAACAACACCACTTATATGAGTTTCATTTGTTCTAATATCAAATTCAAATTCTAGATTAATACTCCCTCCATTTCTTAAAGAAATCATTGTTAACCATTTACATACTATTTTAGAAGAAAATAAATGTGATCATAATATTACAATTGCACCATTCATTAAAAGACAACATCATAATTAATACATAAAAATAGAAAATAAAATAAGGACAAAAACAAAATAAGTCTTAATTTTTCTAAAAAGATTTTATTTTCTAAATAAAAATTTTAACCTACTAGTGTTTCTTTTAAAAAATGAAGGTATCAATTCATAAGAATCATAACAATGTTTACATAGAGGAAAATGAAGCAGAAAAAAGTTAATATCAAGACTCTAGAATAAAATCTCCCCTTACACATTTCTTAAAATTTCACAGTGCGTAATGATCCAATAAAATAAACTTGACTTCCTATGCCAAAAATTGTAAGACCATGATGCTTAAGGAAATAAAACTGAATAATTAGTCAAAAGATTTATTGAAACCACTCATAACCAAATCACATTATGCAAATGGGTTTTCTAAATAGATCAAAGTAACGTTAGGAAATAAAATATCAATTATTGGAAGTCCAACATGGATTTAATAGAGAGCACTAGCCCTAATTTTTTTCTTTTTCTTTTTATGAATAAACACAAGCGACATATACATGATAATAAAAGTTGGCATTTAAGGCTAGACATAAGTTTTTGAGATAAATAAAAATAGTAGTCGAGATTTGAAGTTAGATAGAAGCATTTAAGAGATATGGTAATAGCAAATAGATATACATGAATTTGTGAGATAATAAGTAATCAACTATTTTTAAAATTAGAGTCAAAATTAATCTTTAACAAAAAGCAAGAGTAGGATGAATTATTTTTCTTCACAATTGGTGAATCACTTGAAGAAGCACAATTTCCTAGAGGATGATAGATATGGAGAATGAAGATGGAAGTCAAATGAGGAGGGTAAAGATATACGTTGAAGTTGGAGGTTGATTTCCTTGGTTTGGTGTCTGAATATTTTTCACTGATGGAATTTGAGCTTTCAAAATTTTAATCTAGTAATATATATATATATATAGTTCTTTTCAAGTTACATTTGTTGTTAGGTTGCAATGTGTGTTAATTAAGAGATATGGTATTTTTAACCTGCAATAGCATATTAATAAGATATTAAGAACCATTTTAATTAAATATGAATTTATCTCAGCTCATTCACATTGTTAGCCCTAAACTTCTAAAATTGAGCATCATCAATTAATTCAACATTTGAATGTACATGAATCTAAATAGTGGCTTCACAATGGTGGTATATGATGAGAAATATGTAATTCTCTGATATTTTGTGAACTCTTGAATTAGTAAATGTAGTAGTAATTATTTTCTAAATGTTAAATTTTACATTTATCTAGTAGCTATTTATGCACATTGTACAGTATATAAGACAAATTGCATAGATCATAAAATCTGGGAAGAAGATTAAGTATCTATATATGCATTAAATACATATGGTACTTATTGAAGTAAAAATTCCAAATATCCATAAAATTACCATTTGAATGTTTATCTGCCATATTTTGTTATGTGCTTTAGATATACCTCATAAAAAACATTGTCAGAAAAAAAAACCTAATGGGAAAAAACCTGAACAAAGGGAAAAATAGTGCAATACGCATGAAACTCCACTTCAATTCAAAATACATCTCAAAAATGACGTGTTCCCAACTTATGTACCAATTATTCAAATATTATAATAGGTAAGGATTTTGTTAATAAGTCTGATGACATGATTGAATTTGTTAGACATTGACCATTCCTTCCCTCTCTAGATCATGAGTGGAGAAAAACTTTGGTGATATATGATTTATTCTATCTCTTTTGATATATCATTTCTTGAGTGATATAAGTTGTATTATCTTCATATATTAAAGTGGGGTAATTCATGATTGCTTTCATACTACATTCATTTTGTATGTGTTGAATCATTAATCTTAACTATATGCATTTTCATCTAGCTTCACAAAGGATAATTAACTCTACATGATTTGATGATGTGGCATTCAAAATTTGTTTTTTGATATCCATAATATTGTAGTGTTTCCAAATTTAAATACATAACTAGATTAAGATTTTACTTTGTGTAGATCTGAAGAACCTTACAAATACATATCCAATAAGAGTGGCATTTATATGTCTTTAGTAGAATAGTCTGAGATCATAGATACCTCTAAGGTAGTGTAACAAATTTTTAACTCCCTTCTAATGCCTTCTTATTAGTTCAGAGCTATGTCTTAATAATAAGTTAATAGAAAAGGCAATGCTAAGGCGTTTATTGTTGGCAAAATACATTAAAGCCCCAATTACACTCAAATATGGCACTTCAAGACCAAGGATTTCTTCATTTTCATCAAGAGAGAGGAATATATTATCCTTTATATTTAGCAAGTGAAAAACCATTGTAGAGTTGATTAGGTGTGCTTTATCCATGTGAAATCTACTTAGAATATTCCTTGTGTATGTTGATTGGTGCATAAAGATACCATTATTTATGTGCTTAATCTCTAAACTGAGATAAGGCATTGATTTTTTGAGATTCTTCATCTCAAATTCTTTCATCAAATATCTTGTATTACTTTTGATATCTTCACGTGTTCCAATGATATTAAGGTCATCAACATAAACTGCAATAATGTTAAATCTAGAATGGGGTCACGTGATGAAAATATATCGGCTAATTGGATCATTTTTAAACATGCTTTTAATAATATATTCACTGAGACAATTATACCACATATATCCATATTGTTTTAATCAATACAATACTTTTCTTAACTTTATGGAAAATATTTCTCGAGGCTTCAATTTATAAGATTCAAACATTTTAATTCCTGAGAACTTTTATATAGATGTATGTATCAAGTTATCTGTATAGATATGAGGTTACAACATCCATAAGGAACATCTCTAATATATGAATGAATACTAAAATAATTAAAAATCTCAATGTTGTTGCATTAAAAATTGGGGAGTATGTCTCCTCATAATATTTTCTAGGAATTCTTGCCTTATATCTTACAATTTCATTTTTCTCATTTCAATTGTGTATCAACATCCATTTATAACCTGCTGGCCTTGTGTCTCTTGGTGTAAGGACCACATGTAACACCCCCAAAATTCACTACTGAAAATTTTCGTTTAATTAAAAGAAAATTAGCGGAAGCAAATTAATAAACCATGAACTTTGGGGGTATTACCGCCACACTTAGTACCAGACCGATTCACTCCTACCGTTCCAGTACCAAGTGCTAAGGCTAAAAGAGGAAAATACAAATTTTACGAGAAACTTAAGCGTATATAAATCAGAGAAGCGCAGTAAATAATTTACGAGAGTAAAATCCACAACGGTGGTTACAAAATAACAAATACATTGAATTTAAAGAGACAAATTAAAACCCTAGAATTTACCGGATAGTACCTTACGCTCTTTCCCGAGAGCCCACTTGAATACCACCTGAATACAACCTACAAGGGCATTGAATAGGCAGGGGCCCCACGAAGGGAACCCTTCAGTACTACGGTACTGAGTAACCCTTTAAAAACGCACTTAAAAACAGGCAAGTAATGTAACACATGAAATACTATTGCGTTCGTACATAACCATAGGTATAAACATGATATTCGAATCCATTCATTCGCACATCCAATAATTCAATCAGATATTAATAGCGTATACGTAACATTCACTTTCGTATATTCGCTTACTTAACAAGTCAACCAAATATTAATAGGCCATAATGAGTAATCGATACGTTTTCGAGCCTTGAGGCCATTAGTCCATCATTAATCAATCATCTCAATGATTAGTATTTTTCCATAATTTATTTACATCCAAATCAAATTTATTGAGCTCGGGACCCCCACTATTCTGGCCGGTGGATCGGAATACATATATATCATCCAGGGTAAAATATCCTCAGCCACTATTATATCCGGTGGGTCGGTACTCATGAACATCATCCAAGGAAAAACATCCTGGGCCACTATTATATCCGGTGGATCGGTACTCGTCAACATAATTCAACTGGGCCTGGATCATTAATCTTTCACTTTAACAATTAGTATTTTTCCTTTTTAATCAACACAACAATTCCATTTATTTTTCCTCAATAGGGAGATCAAGATCCCGGGACACAAAGGTACACCGGTCGCATTGGTACATAAAAGCTACTTAGTACCCTTCAACTATCAACCCAGGGATGCAAAGGTACCCTGGTCGTACTGGTACATAAAGCTAACTCAGTACCCTACCGACAAGGAAACCTAATCCTTAAGTATGCATACCCCCTAACTAGGTCCGTAGAGCTAGATAGAGTAGATATAGAGCCTGGCTGGGGCATAAAGGCACACCAGCAAATACCAAATAATCGTGGGCTAAACCACGTCTTTAGGGTAACGACTCCTAAAGAGCCACCATTCCCGATCTCGAGGTCTTTCACTTTAAGTATTAGTGTCTTATTCAAATGGTTGTCCAAGGTAACACAGAAGACTCAGTAAGGCCGTCCTAGTCTCATCTAATTTCGAATTAGAATTCGTTCTCGTGATTCTTACTAATCATCAAATCCTCCTATCTCGCTAATCAGCATTATTTGAGTCATATCACAAATTCCACAATCACAATGACATATTAGATACAAACTACTCATTTACCCCTTACTTATAAAATTATTAAATCATCACTTCCTTACTTGAAAAATTGTCATATTACCCTCCTTGTTACAAATTACCAAATTACCCCTTATTCGATTTAGGTTACCAAGTTATTACTCATACTTATTAGGTCACTAATCCCCCTTAATAATTATTACACTTAATATACTTTCCATTTAGTTTGTTAGATTATCACTTTGCCCTTTTTCCTTTATTATAATTAATAAATTATCCTTGAGTTGGTCAAATTACCAAATTACCCTTCCTCCTTATCCTAATTACCAAATTAACCATTTATTTAGTTAATTACCCAATTACCGTCCTCTATTATCAATGACCAACTACCCTTCTCCATTATCAAAATTACCAAATTACCCTTGGTTGGTTAAATTACCAAATTACCCTTTTATATGATCATAATTACCAAACTACCCTTCTCCTTCATCAAATTTACCAAATTACCCCTTGATCATTTAAATTACCATATTGCCCTTCTTAATTGTCATGATTACCAAACTACCCTACTCCATTATTAAAATTACCAAAATATCCTCTAGTAGGTTAAATTACCAAATTATCCCTCATATTTATCATATTTACCTATTTTACCCTTCTCCATTATTAAATTATCAAATTACCCTTTAGTTATTTAAGTTATTATTTTACCCTTCTCAATTATTATAATTACCAATTTACTCCTTTCCAATTTCCACTTTTACCCCTTTGATTTACAAAATTACCATTTTACCCCTTTACCTTCAAGTTTACCAATTTACCCCTTAACTCCCAAAAATTACCACATCGCCCTTTTACTTATAAAATTTCCATTTATCCTTAATTATGAAATTACTATCTTACCTCTTTTAATTTTCAAATTACCATTATTTCCATTAATCACAAAATTACTATTTTACCCTTTAATTATAAAATTAAAATTTTACCCTTTTATTACAAAATTACCGGATTGCCCTTTTATTACAAAATTACCAAATTGCCCTTTTATTACAAAATTATCAAATTGCCCCTTTTATTACAAAATTACTATTCTACCCTCCTTACTTCCAAAGTGACCAATTTATCCCTTACTTCCAAAATTACCATTTTATCCTTTTATTAACAAATTTACTATTTTTCCCTTGCCTCCAAAATTGCCATAATACCCCTTTTTACTAAAATTTACCATTATACCCCTTATCACACCACTTATATTAAATTATTATTATTACTACATAAAATATTAATATTAATGCATCATCCACAACTTTTATAATTAATACAATACTCATTAACACCCATATATATATTAGGCTATATTATTGTACAATGTACATTAATAAAATCCCCTAAGGCTCACAAAATATTAAACACGTATTCAATATTACAATAGCATAAAACAATATGGATAATACTTAACATTTTCCTTAACAACCAAATTATTACCTTAAATATTATTTCCATACATATCATATAACCTACCATGCTTCCTTTTCTCAACCAACACAATAACCACATATAATATACTAAACAACATATATCAAGAATAATACACACTAAAAATGCCTAATGTGCTAACATATGTTAATCCATGCATTTAAATGGAATTTAACGATTACCTTGATTCCCGCCAAAAACAAACCTTACCAGTATTCCGGTTTAGGGTTCAAGATTTGATTATCAAAACCAACACCTAAAAATAATATCAAGGTTTATTATGTTAGCAATCATAAAAATCAAAACATAAGGCTTTATAACACTTAATAAATCAAATACTTAAATTAAATATTATTATACCTTAAAAATTAATATTTAAATCAATAAAAGAAGGCAGCAGCTGATCCTGCTCATGCAGCATGAGCTGCATGCAAAGAAAGAAAAAAAAGAGGGGCTCGAAGGTGGTGGAAATAGGGAAAAATGGGCAATTTCGGGTTAGAGGTTTGGGGCTAAGAAAAAGACATGGTGGGGAAGGATTTGGGGCAAGGGAATGGTGTAGAAGTATAGAGGGGTTATAGGTTGTGGTCGGGGATGGGTTGAAGGTGGATAAGGGTGGTGGAGACGGCGGCAGCGATGTTGCGAAGGTGGCAGCCGAGGAGGGAGGTCGAGATGGAGGCTAGTGAGGAAGGAAAATGGGGAGGGAAAATGAGGGCCTGTGGGTGGTGGTTTCGGCCAAATGAGGATTAGGGGTGGTAGAGGGGGTTGTAGGGATTATTGTGGTGGCTCAGGTGGCAGCATAGGCGGCGTAACGACGGCGGATCGGGGCTGTACAGGGTGGTTGTCGAGAAGGGATGGAAGGGAGAGAAAAAGAAGAGAGGAGGAAGAATGGGGTTGCGGGGTGGCTCGATGGGGACTATGATGGTTTGAGGGTGAGGTAGAGGGTGGCAGGGGGTGGTGCAGGTGGTGGTTGAGGCGGCGGAAGCGGCGGATATTGGTGGCAAAAAAAATAGGGGGAAAGAGGGGAGGAGAAGAAAGGAAAGAAGAGGGGGTCGGAGAGCGTGGGGAGCTCGGGAAGAGAAAAATGCAGAACGGGTAAGGAAGGAGCAATAAATATAAGAGGAAGAGAAGGGAGGAGACAAGGATCTCGAGGGTGGCAGTAGGTGGTAGGGGGGATGGGAGTTGCAGGGAGAAGGAGAGGAAGGTGACGGCAGGGAGAGGGAGAGGGAGACAGGGGTGGTGGGACTGGTATGGCAGGAAACGACGAGAAGGAGAAGGAGGGAGATAGGGAAGGTCAATGGGGGAGAGGGAGTTGCAAATTGGGCGGCGAAAATGGTGGAGGATGGCTGGGATTATCGTCGGGGAAAGAAGAAGAAGAAGAAGGGAAGAAGAAAGGAGGGTCGGGGGGCTGGGGTGCGTGCGAGCAGACCGGTCGAAGGAAAGAAGGAGCCGGCCCGGTTGAGGAAGAAAGAAAAGAAAAGGAGGGAGGTGGGCGGCTCGCACGAAGGAGAGGAGAAAAGGAGCCAGGCCGGGAAAGGAAAAGGAAAGGAGGGAGGAGGGGGAGAGAAGTGGGCCAGCGGCCCAATGCGCAGGAGGGGGATAAGGGCAGGCCGAAGCAAGCTGGCGGCCCGTAAAAGAAAACTAAAAAGAAAGAAAAGAGAAAAAAGGAGAAAAGAAGGAAAGGGGGAAAAGGAAAAAGAAAGGGAAAATGGAATAAATAATTTAATTGATAAAATAATAAAATAGAATAATTTTGGGTAATACATTGATTTAATATTTTAATTTAAGATAATTAAAATATAAGGGTTAAAAAGGATAGTTTTTGTAAAATAAGGGTTTAAAAATTTATTTAAATAATAAGAGTATAATAAAATAACAAAATATTTATTAAATTTAATTTATTAAATATTTATAATAAATTTTATAAGCTCAAAAATCCATAAAATAATTAAATTAAAAATATTTAAAAGTTAATTTATCCAAAATAAAATTTATTTATTAAAACATAGGCTTTTAAAAATTCGGGGGATTACACCACATGTCCAAGTACATCACATTTTTATAAATAATTTTAGTTCTAATTTGATTACCTCTTTCTATTTTAGCTAATATTATCTTTGTTAACATTCATTTATTATTCTTATCTCAAGATTATTTTCATTTGACATCATTTCACTTGTAATTGAATATGTAAATACTCCATCTACTATGGTGTCATTTTTGTCAAGTTGTTCTCCTATGGAAATATAATTTAATGATATCTCATGATTATTAGTATTTCTATCATCATGCACATCTTCTGAGGTGTTGTCCTCAACCTTTGAAATATTATTATCTTTTTCTTCAATGGAAGTAATAATTTTGATACCATTTAGCATATTACCCTGTTTTCTCATCCTTCTTGGTCTCAAGTGTTTTAAATCAAATGGTCTACTATGCTTTCCATGTACTATAGTTTCATTTATAGGCGTTATATCCAAAATATTAGTAAGAACTACAATTTTATAGAAGCATTCATCATTGGAATGTGTGATTTTGTCACTTTTTTTTATGTTAGTGAATGCACCAGGAAATTGATTAGCTACATTTTGAAACTGTATAATATTTTACACTTCTTATTCACATAATTTTAATCATGGATCAAGATAAGATAAATTTGTTGCATTCCATGTAATCTCCTATGTATATGGGTCCACTTTACTCTTATCTCCCCTAATTTTGGAAATATTATTTCATCAAAATAATAGTCACCAAACCATGATGTGAACATATCACCAGTCATCGGTTGAATATACTTAATAATCAATGGAGATTCAAATCCAATATAAATTCTTTATTTCCATTATTTGTGGCAGAGCAATAGGCAAATACACAATATGACCAAAAATTCTTAGAGGTGGTACACTTGGTTCTTTAACAAAAACCAATTGTAATGGAGAATATTCATGATAAGCAGTCGAACATAATTGAATTAAAGCTTCCAAATGTAATATTACATTTCCCCAAGCTGATGATGGTCAATAGACATTAAATACTTGGGATGCCAGTTCATCGGCATTGTCAAGTATTATCTTCTTTGTTGTATAATCCAGGAATTGAGCTATTAATTGAATGATTTAAGCCAAAAGTCTAGAAAAATGCTACATTTCTATTAGACAATTAACTTACATGTGACCAACATGTTGATGCATCGATTAGGACCATAAAATGTCTAAATGGCCTACATGGAAGGATAATTGGTCTGCAAATATCTCCTTGTATCTTTTCTAAAAAAATTGGAGATTTAGTGGCAATCTAACTTATGGAGGGCCTTAT
This sequence comes from Tamarix chinensis, assembly GCA_030549775.1. NCBI lineage: Eukaryota > Viridiplantae > Streptophyta > Magnoliopsida > Caryophyllales > Tamaricaceae > Tamarix > Tamarix chinensis. The sequence goes on from CM060174.1 coordinate 112,132,501, forward strand.
AATCAACTTACCAAGAGAACCAAAAGCACATAAGAAATCGTAAGATTTTAAAACTTTAATGTTCCTTGATAAATATCCGATTGAATTTTCAATAACTCGGTGCATCATTCCTATGCCTTGGTAACCCAAATGGTCATGCCATAAATTTAATATTTACCATATTTATTGTAATTGGACTTACATCATCATAATATAACCCTAAGGAATATACTGGTATTTTATCAGGAATATATTTCTTGCTAGATTCATGCATCATAATATACTAATACTCTTTTCCATTTTTCATTCTTGGTTTCCATATGATAACCATTTTGATGCGTGTATTTAAAACTCAATAAAATTATTTGAGATTTTCTTGAATTCAGTGTGTCTTCAATTACTAATTTTGTCCCTTTAGGGAATGATATGCATGCTCTTCCAAATCCTTCTATAAACTTTACAGCACCAAATATGGTATTTATATTACCATCAATAAATTGTAGCTGAGAAAATATTCTTTGTTGCTCAAAATGGTGTGTAGTGGCATGGTCTACAAGACATTTCTCTTTACCATTGGATAGGTTTACACATGTGTCCATATCTTCAACTTTAAGAATAAATAATAATTGTTGGTTTATTATTTAAAACAAATGGCATATTCATTAATAGCAGAAGTTATAAGATAACGTAAAACAAGGGTTAAAAAATCATAAAAATGGCATCATAATAAAAGACATGTTACAACATATTAGTGGATAACTTAATACAACATATTAAAAAGAGAAACAGAAAGATAGTAGAGATAATATTCTCTTAATTTTTGGTATTTCCCATTATAGCAAAGCCATCACTATTATCGGTGTTATACGTGAAGTAATCAACAATTTATAGAGTGGGAGGAGAGGTGGGGACATTATCAGTGAAATTAACTTCAATATTCTTCCCTTTATCCTTGATCGATTAGTATAAATATACTAAGTGTTAGGTAGTTCTACAACTGTGAGTCTAGTGTCCAGTCATGCTAAATTTATGATATAGTGTTTTTGTCTTTGTAGGAAATTTCTTCTTCCCCCTAATATTTGTGGTTTCAAAGTTCCATTTTCTTTAAAACTCATACTTCCATGGTTATGGTGATTATGGTGCCCCTTACCATAACCTTCACCACAATAGTTATCACATCTTCGATTGTTGTAATGCCCATATCCACCATTTTTTCTAGCATTAGTTTCAAGTAATGTTGCATCTCATTGTTCTATTAATCCACAAGAAAAACTTGTATTAATTCTGAATATTACTTAAAATTTCTTAGTTTATATTACTCTTGCATTAAGACGTTTGATGCATGAAAAGTGGAGAGCATATTTTATAGCATTTGCTCAATAGTTACTGCTTGTCTACAAATTTCAAGTTGGGATGTTATTCAATTCATAATTGAGTTATAGTCATTGATAGTCTTATTATCCTAGAATCTTATATGGATCTGATCATATTGATCCTTTAGGAGGAGGACCAAATTTTGGTGTCTGAACTTCTTTACCAAACTATCCTATAATTCTTTAGGATCTTCTTCTAATAGATATTCATTTATCATACTTTCATGTAGATGGTTACAAATAAATATTATTGCCTTTACCTTTTCTTCCTCTATATTATTTGTCGTAAAAGTGTGATGAAGGCCTCTAATCTTTAGAGGTACTAGTGAAATAACTTTCCATTTTAGATGTCTTTGAACTATTAGGTCAAAGATATTGAATTCTCTATTGTCAATGGTTGTCATGGGACGTACTATATAAAAAAAGATAATTTTAGTTTAAACATTCACAAAAAATAAGAAAAGAGTTGAAGAAGGAAGATGGCTCATCTAGAACCAAGAATAAAGGGTAACACTTAGATAAAATTTCAAACAAAGATAATAGAGGATAGAGAATAAAAAGAGGCATTGAATGAATGGAGGACCAAATGAAACACAAGAAAAGAAGACGAGGGTTCCAAATTTGTTAGAAAAGGAAAAAGAGGAGTTCACTTATGCAGACACTTGAGCGCTAGACAAAAGGGTGTAAGAATGGCAAAATGTAGCACCTTTATTTTCACTCCTATAAAATTTTATTTAAAAGAATAAAGCAGAATCTAAAATAAAAAATGAGAGTTGTTACTCTCACACCTAACATAAGATATGTTTCTATCATTTATATTATGTTAGGTGCATGACTAAAACCCTATTTACCAAAACCTAAAACAATATATATAACAAATTAATGAACTAGAACACCATTGATAAAGCTAGCAAAAAACCCTATCAAACTATTGTTGCTAAATCAATGAAAACCCTATAAGGTAAACCTAGATTTCAAAATCAAAACCAAACAATAGAAATATAAATGTCCATTTATAACATCATATACAATTAGAACAAAAAAAATAGAACTTCCAAAATATTTGCATATAAAAGTATAATACAAAAAGAGAAATCCTTGAGGAACAAAAACTCTAGATAACCCTAACGTTATATATCTGCTAACAATCACAGTTAAAATCCCACAAGGGAACTTGTATATAGACAACTATGTGATCATAACATCCATAAAATGACATATTGAGTAAACTACACTCAACTCTTAGCAATAATATGCACACATTTTACATTTTATCTAGAAATAAGAAAAATACAACATATATTAACATGAAATAACATAAACCATGTTGATGATATGCTCACAAATAACTTTCTAATCAGAAGATCAAGAAAAGAAAGAGAACTTGCCCATAGATTGATGCATAACTCATGAAAAACATACATCATCTATAACAAATCCGAAACATCATCTATCACAAATCAATGAACTAGAACATCATTGATAAAGTCAGTAAAAAATCCTATCAAACCTTTGCTACTAAATCAATGAAAACCCTATAAGGTAAAATTATATTTCAAAATCATAACCAAATAATAAATATATAAATGTCCATTTATAACACCAAAGATAATTACAACAAAAGAACTTAAAATTCTAAAATATTTACATATAAAAGTAGAACACAAAAAAGAAATCCTCATGGAACAAAAACTATAGATAACCCTACCGTCCTTCCACTTCCAACAATCATAGTTGAAATTCGACAAGGGAATCTGCTCATATACATCTATATGAGAGCATAGCATCCATATGATGACATATTGAGTAATTCACATTCAATACTTAGCGATAACATGCACACATTTTACATTTGATCATGATACAAGAAAAAAAATATTAGCATATATTAACATGTAATAACACAAACCATGTTGATGAGCTTACAAATAACTTACAAAGTAGAATATCAAGATAAGCAAGAGAACTTGACCATAGATCGGTGCATAACTCATGAAAAACATACAATCTCAACTAAGCATGGATTCACAGTTAGAAATGATAAATGTAGGTAATAATAAGGAATCAAGGACACCACATGTTATTGCAACCGGAAACATGGAATATAGAAGATTTCAAGAATCACAAGGGAGATAGATAGAAAAACACGTGTTTGATATAGAAACATGTCGACATGGGAGAATGCCATGGAAAACACACAAGTTTATGAATATCATGAGAAATCATATTACATGATCATAAAAAGTTGCATAAAATGGCATGATAGGCAAGTCATGGATAGCAGAAGTATTTACAACCAACAACAAAAAATTATAAATTCTAGCATGGTATCCTAGGAGAATTATGAAAGATATAAGGACATGATTCCACCAAATAATATGGTTTAATATAAATATAGGAGAACATATAATAATAGAAGAAAGTAGTTCCTTCACTTGCATAAAACTATTTATAATATTCATGTCAACCACTTAGAAGAATATAGAACACTTATATTAACATGGGACACTAAAAGTAACATGCAATCATGGTAATGACAAGAGGAAATAATACATACTAGCACATGAATCATCTATAAGTAACTTAGTGTAGAAAACAATATGCATTTTATGATACCATCATAATATCATAGGTAAAAGCAGTTGATTATATAAACTGTATAAAAATAAAATAGAAAATGTGTGGTTGTTGTCGCAAAATGATGGTTGTAATATCCCAGATTTTTCTAACCCTAATTACTATATGATTGGAATTGTAATCCACTTCAAAATTTTATTTCATGGTTTTCCAAGTCATATATATAAAATTTGAAATTTCCTACACTTATTTAATTTAGTCCAAGCCAAATTCAAAATCTTACATTCTTAAGTTGACTAAAATAAATCATATTTTAATTTAGTTAGCTACTTATGCAGACTTTGAATTAAATTAATTGCTACTTATTTTGATTAAGTTCTAACCCATTAAGATTAATTGAATAGCTATAACCTTTAATCTTAAATATAAAATTGATCAGGTTTCATATAAAGGACAATGATTTAAAAGTTAATCACAAATATGATTTCTATATTAAAATACAATAATTCATAATCCGTAATATTCAATTGTGATAAAAATCAATACTTAATAAAATATGTCTACTTAAATACAATACATATCACATGTATAATTAGGAATATATAAAAATTAATCAAATGATTATATAAAAAGAAGAAAATTAAGGATAAATACATAAACTTTTCTATTTGAAGTGCACTTGAGAAGATTTTTCCCACTTGTAAGTTACTCTCCACAGTATCATAAAAGCGCTCACTTACTATAGTTATTCCATATATTTATATAAATCCTGAACTTTAATTTAATAGGTTTTTAATTTATATATGGGGTAGAGTATGGAGAGAAAAAAATATTTATTCTTGATTTATTCACTTGTGTTTTCCCCTTTATGTCTCATCCTCATAAAATATATATATATATAGCGCATGGTATTTTTTTTTTCACAAGCATTTTGTTGGCCTTTTCTTAGCTTGTTGTAGACTTTATCTCTGCATATCTATGTTTGATAAAAAAAATTGTAAAAATTCTTTAATAACAAATTATTATTTTAGGTGATATTCACAGTTGTATAATAAATCTCAATTTTGATCATGATATGACTGTATTTAAGAAAAATATTTAGAATTAAAAGTTTTAGATTTCATTTTTTTCTTTTCATAATACTTTAAATCACCTAAATCCAAATTCATATGAGAACGTTATAGCTAAAATAGGAAATACTGTCGATATTCATACAAATTTATCATTTTGCTTGAATTTAATTAAATAAATGAGATAATTAAATCTCACTAAGTCTTGAACTTTTTTCTTCCACTTTCCTTGATTCTTTACCATTGAACTCCACCACTTCTATTCCCCTTCATTTTCATACCTTCTTCTACATTTCTTCCACTCTATTAATCCCTTTTTCTATCCTCCTCTTATTTTTTGTAAGCATGAGTAAGTTAGATTTAGGATAATGTTGAGTTCTTTGGTGAATTTACTCCTTTTGGCAATCCAATATTTGGGAGGATATTGAGATTTGCTTTAGTCAATATTCCCCTTGTATTTCTCTGATTTTGTGGTTGTGGGCAAGGTTTTGATTGATTCTTTTTCTATTTTTAAAAGGTGTTTAAGATTCTTAAGTTTTGGAAGCTTAAAGTCTAGGCTGATCTTTTCTCTTTACTCGTGTTTTTTCTTTATTTGAGGTAAGATAAGTCTTACTATATAATATGGTTGTACTTGTGCTATATGTTAGTTATGTTTACTTGTATGCAAAATGATAGATAGACTATATGCATAGGTGCAAGTATTTTGTGTTAAAGCATGAATTAAAAGCATTTATGTCATGATTTGGTTACAAGCATGTTCGGGTTGATATTGTGTGCCATGATGTATTTATGTTGTGTTAAATTGTGACATGAAGAATCGGTACATTGATTTCTGTTGAAGAGCATGAGAACATGCTTTTATAATTTTATGAGCTTTGAGTGAAATTGTGCTGATTTAGCATGATGAATTAGATTTGTATGATTTGGATCATGTGTAATTATGTTTATGATCATGATTAATAATAGGAATAAACCTGACAAATATAACCCGATGTGAATAATCCAATCCAAAACTTGACCTAGATCTAAAAAATTAAATCTAGTATCAACTCGAAAGCCCAAATCATCCAAAACGGCTCAACTTTAGCTAACACGATAATAACCCATAACCGAAATGACCCAAACTAAAATAACCCAACTTGAAAAGAGCTTGACTTGAATCTAACTCATACCCCAAATTTGATAATGATCTGATTTAAACTTATTCAGAAATGACTTGACTCAACCCAACTCATATCTGAATATAATTTCAAACTTAATCCAAACTAGAGTCAAATTTGATCAACAAAGATATAATTTTATCTCATTTAAATTATCTTATTAATATAATTTTATGTAATAAAATGATAATATGTAGCCCATTTAATAATAAATGAAACAAAACTAGTAAATCTTTTTTTCTTCCTCATTTTGTTTTAATATCATATTAGCATTGATTTGTTTAGATAATAGAAATTTATATTATAATTGTTATTATAATTATAATTATAATTATTATAAACATAAAAATTATAATTATAAATAAAATAATTAGAATATATATTATTATAATAACAATATTAAAATTTACATTTGTTTTTGTACCAATAATAATGATTATTTTATTTTAAAAACTGATAATAATAATAATAATAATAATAATAATAATAATAATTAACATAATAATTATAATTTTTATAACAATCATTATACTTATGTATATAGTAATATTTATAATTGTATTAATAATGATAATTATAATAATATTACTAATAATGATAATAATTTATTATTATTACATATTTTTTTATAATAATTTTTTATATCATTACTTATATTATGATAAACATTACTATGATAGGCATACTAATAATAATAAATCACAAAACTCAATTTATTAATTATATTAAATAAAAATTAATCAATATTAATATAAATTCTAAATTAAATTAACTTTGCCTAAACTCGATATGACCCAGAGTTTGTAAACCTAAATCCACCTGACCTAAACTTGATTCGACTCGAAGTTTGTAGACCCTAGTTGAATGTGAGCCCTAATAAACATGAAGGGATAAACTCAAATCTAATCCAAAATAACCTTGACCAATACATACCCAACCTAAATCACCATTAATCAAGTTGGATCTAAACTCAAACAACACCTAACCCGATCCCAAATCCAATTACAGAGTAAACCCGATTTTAGACCTACCCAAATTAACCACACTTAAACCCAATCTATACAACCCATTTGCCACCTCTAAGTAGGAATTCATGCTAGATGTGTTTAGAATAAATTGGATTTATTTTAGTTGGTTCACATGAGCTTAGATGTTTTACTTAGTTAACCACTTAACTAGTTGTGGGCAAAACCAGTCAACTAGTTAAGATGGTGTTGTTTTCACTTTTAATCTATATTGATCAACTGGTTAAGGGATAAATCCGTCAATTAATTTTTCCAAACTATTTGTTTGGTATTTCATTTGCTTTCACCCTATACAAATTAAATGGTCAAGGGATAAATCAGTTAAATGGTTTGATGAATAAATTGGTTTTCCTAAACTAGTCAATTGTTTTATCTATTTTGTTTCCTTTGCTTGTTGTATTTGTTCTTAGACCAATCAACCAATTTGTGGAACTAGTTAATTGGTCCTTAAGAATACTTTGATATATTTTTAGGTTGTTGGACTGTGACTTTGAACTATGGTTTGAATTTAATCTTGAATTTCTATTCATGAAATTAGGCTTGAATAATTATATCTAAGAAAAGATAAACTTAATTGATTTTGATGGTTGGGTGGTTGTGTTAAGTGTTATCATTCTAATGCTAATTTGGCTAATAAGAGTTTGCTTGATCCCACATTTTCTAACTCTTGAATTAGCTAGTCAAGATTTAGTTGGGTGGGAACCTTTGCTATATTTTACCTTCAGGCGATGCCTCTCTTAATCTTTTAGATTTATGATATTTTAAATGATATTAATATTTAAGGGTTAGGTCACCTATGAGGTTTTGGTGCCCCTTGGTATCTGGTGTCCAATATAAGGTGGACATTATAATCATTGTACAAGCCCCTTTACACTAATGTCCATTATAGGCTGAGTAGGATGCCCCTTCTTTTCTTGTACCTATTGGCTTTTATTTTCATTGTGGTGGAACGAGATGTAATAGTGATATCCTTGGTATATTTATCCATTGGTAGTAGGACGAGATATCCTCATGGTGTCTTATGGCTTTTATTTCCACTGTGGTGGAATTGTAACACCCCCAAATTTACTACTGAAAAATTTCGTTTAAACAAAAAGGTTTAGCGGAAGCGGAAGAATTAAAACCATAAACTTGGGGGTGTTACCGCCACACTTAGTACCAGACCGGTTCACTCCCACCGTTCCGATACTAAGTACTAAGGCTAAACTAAACAATCGTTAAATCAGAATCATCAAAACACGGGTTCATAGTCAACATAAATCATTCACGAAAACACAAGTCAACAACAGTTAGAATATCGTTTAAGTTACAGCTTAAGACTTCCAAACCAAAATACAAACGTAATACATATACGACTAAAGCTAGATAAACGAAAACAAGGATAGCAAAGGAGTCCGGCCGGCTCGCTCTCGGCCCCAACCAGGATAGGCTCAACACTCGGCCCCACCCGATGCCTCGTAGGTATCGTAGGCATAAAAAATATGATCTCCTACCTGCACAAGGTCAGATGGGCCCTCTGCTCGTGGGAATGAGCAACACCCATGAAATGGATGATCATTACGCTACGTACTGAGTAAGGTAACAGATGAGCTACGACCAACACAAACGTACAACATAATATACAAGGCACAACACATAGGAGACATGGAATAACACAAAGGGTGTAAGTCCGTAATGGTCCACTCAAACCTCTTTCTTGCGTAACCCTGATAATTAGCCATTTCACATTATAGACTTATTAATCCATGCGAGTACGGGAACCCCACTATTATAGCCGGTGGATCGGTCACTTATAGGGCAGAACGCACCTAAACACTATTATATGCCGGTGGATCGGTCTCCAGGGCACAACGCTCCTGGCCACTATTATGCTGGTGGATCGGTTTGGCCCCAACTCTCATGGTGTTCCACTGTAAGTATATAGTATCTTTCCCATGATTTAATTACAACATACTATTTGGTTTGTTGAGCTCGGGATCCCCCACTATTATAGCCGGTGGATCGGTCACTTATAGGGCAGAACGCACCTAACCACTATTATATGCCGGTGGATCGGTCTCCAGGGCACCCCAGCATTTGGCCACTATTATCCTGGTGGATCGGTCTGGGCCCGGCTCAACAATCTTACTCTTTAAGTAATTAATATCTTATCAGTGTCTTATTAAATCACACATCACCCTTAACATGCATGCCCACTACATTCTACTACTTTCTTTTCGAGTGGCCCGTCCCATATGTTGAGACTCTTACCCCCTTATCACCCTCGACATCCATTCCCTTTACCCTTACCTTTAGATGAAAGAGTCAACCCCTACGGGTGTGGGTTAGGCCCTACACTCATGACATCCACTCCACCTCCCATCACCCCCTAGGGTTTTCCCTTGAAAACCCTAATTAGGCCGATGTGGCCCAACCTTCTCCCACTCACGCTACCTTTACCTCATTTAACGCTCCACATCTTACCTCAATTAGATCCTCTCCCAAAACATATCACTTTACCTTTCGATTCAGCACATAACCATGAAAACCCTAGTTGATCAACTCAACCTTAATACCTTTCTTCTCCCACAAGTAACCTCTCTCTTTTCATCCCAAAGTCTCTTCTTCCACATGGGAACCCATACTCACCTTTTATATAAATGAAATCTCCCTCTTAACCCATACTCCACCCTTCCTTAATCATTCTTACTTTTGTACTTCCCAAATTTCCACTTTCTTACCGAAACCCTAGTAAGGCCCCTTTGCACCCTCGTACTAACCTACGTACCATTTTTCACCCCGAGTCCCCAATCCCTCCACAACTCTCCCATTCTCTTACTTACACCCAAATTTAACTTTTCTCACGTAAGACACACCCCCATGCGAGAGTTAGTCACCTCATGCAAACATCCTAAGTCACCATGCAGATTTTAAGGTCCCCATGCATGGTTCCCAACTTTCATTTATTTTAGACATTCTTTCCACTTAAAACATCTCTTATAGATGATGAGGCACTTTGGTCTACCCCATATCCCCCTTAATGGTCTCACTTCCCATTCCTCTCTTGTTATTCTTTTAGTCCCATTCCATAATACCAAAACCCTAGCATGCATGTCCTAGAGGGCCGTATCAACACATCATAAATATCATACATAAACATGTCATGCTCATGTCATAGAAAGCACACATGACATACCTCAAATTCTAAGCTGCGCTACACATGAGACAAGTTATCCATAAATCATATAACACACATTAGCATGGTATACACAACAATCAACACGTCACATCACACATAACACAAGGCCATAGCTTCGTCCTTACCTAAGGCGGCGCCGGACTTGGAGCACGCTCCTCTAACTCCTTAGGGCTTTGGTCGGGGTCACCTATAAAAGGGAAAAATATTAAGTATTATTTTCCCTCAAGAGTGCCATCATCCCTTATTCTAGTTTAGGATTAGGGTTTTCATTACTAAAGAGGGTATTATACAAAAACTAGGGTTTTTATCTTAAAGTTAGTGTATTAGCCATTACTAGTCAAATGTATTTATTTTTGATACTCATTGTTACCCTTATATTGTTAAACCCATTAGTTCTAATCTTGTAGTAATAGGATTTATGCTAACTATAGGAAAATAGTGATAGTAGTAACAATAGTAAGAGCTAATAATAGTACCCTAGTGATGAGGTTTAGGGTTAAAAGCATTATGGGTAATATTAAGTGATATGGTAATAAGGCTCAAGTATCCTTCTTAGTTAACAACCACATGATATTTACTAACTTTGAGTTAAGTCACATGGATAAGACAAAAGTAGTTTTTATTGTTAACCAAAAAAATAAGGGTGTTAAGTAGAATAATAATAATAGCAATAATAATAATAATGATGCTAATAATGGTAATAATAACCATAATAACCCTAGCAGTAATAATAACAATAACAACAACCTAGTATGGTTAAGTATTAATAATAATAACCTTAGTAAGATAATAGAGATAAAAATAATAATAGTAGGGTTGTTAATATTAACATTTATAAAAATAAAACTAAAGTTGAGTATAATAGGAGTTAGGGTTCCAAGAGATGTTAGTATGGTAAAAATGATAACTTTAATATCAGAAGTCACAATATTAGAAATGATAATAATAATAAAAGTAATAATAATAATAATAATAATAATAATAATAAGCATAATGGTATTAATATTAGATAACTTAATAATAACTATATGGAAATAAAGTTTGAGGCTTGGGAGGAGTGGAAGACCACCTAGGGTCGGTGGTGGTCCGGCGGCAGTGGCGATGGAGGAGGAGAAGAGAGGAAAAGATGGAGGTGGTGGTTAGATGGGAGGAGGAAAGGGGGAGTTTGATGTGGGGGAGGAGACAGCAGGGAGAGGGGAGTGGAATGAGGGTGGTGGCGTGAGAAAGGTGGCGGCGCGCGGTGGTAGACGCGGCGGTCGAAGGTGGAGGAGGGTGGTGGAAGATGGTGGAGGTTGGTGGAGAAGGAGGCAGGGAGTGAGGATGGTATGGGCAGGTAGGGGAGGACCTGCCGGTTACTTTGGGAGGTGGAAAGGAGGTTGATCACGGCGGTGGTGGCGGTAGAAGGTGGCGCGAGGTGGCGGCGATGGTTTTTGGGTAAGGGATTTTGCATGGTTGTGGCGGCACGTGCGGGGCAAGAGATTGGGCGGCGATGGTTTGGTTGCGTGGAGGGTGGTGCAGGGAAGGTTTTGGTGTGTGGCGGTGGTCGCGGTGGTAGCTGGCGGCGGCGGAAAGGGCGTCTGTTCTAGCGGTGGCGAGGCAGGGTTTCGGCAAGGTCCAGAGGGGAGGACTTACCTTGGCCGTTTGGGGAGGGGTATTTATAGGCAATTGAGAAGGGAAAACGACGAAGGGGAGAGGGATGGCATGCGGGGGCAGGTGCGGCAGGCCGCCGTCCGGTGGTGGCAGCCGGTTACAGGTCCGCGGTTGGCAGGCTTGTTTGGCGGTGTGCGGGAAAAGGGAAAGACAACAGGACGCGTGAGGGTTAGGACGGGTGTGCTGGGTCAATTTGGGAAAGAAAGGGACGGAAATGGCAGGGAAAGGACGGTCGGACGGCAGGGTTGTCGGCGGTGGCAGGCTGCGAGTTGCGGACCGGCGGTCCAGGGAAAAAGGAAAAGAGGAAGAGCCGGCCGGTTTGGCAACGGTTATAAGGTCCGTAAGCCAAACGCGGAGTTTTGGGGGTTATGGGAGGAAAACGCAGTGTCGCGTCGAAGGCTGGCAACGGTCAATAGGGCACTTAACGCGGCGCGGCATTTCGACGTCTTCGGGGGTTAAAACGCGGCGTTGCAGTAGCGGGACGGCAGCGGATGACGCTGGGCCATGGGGGAGGAGAAGGAAGGAAGGGATTGGGCCGGGCGAGGCCCAATTCCGGCGGAAGAAGGAAAAAAAAAAGAAAAAAGGAAGGGAAAGAAAAAGGAAAAAGGGGGAAAGAGATTTCTTTAGGGTTTTGAATTTTGCACAATTTATTTAGGATGTTTTTGGGTTATTATACATTTATTTATATATATATTTATTTTCTTGAATATTTAAAAATTATTCAAATAATAATTTTAACTCCCTTTTTAGATTATTTTGGCTATTTTGGTTAATTTCCTTCACTTTTATTTTAATTAGTAAAATGTCCAAAATTCTCTAAGTAATTTATTTATTACTTTCTCTTTATTTTTCTCAATTAATTTCCTCTTTAGTTAGTAAAGTAATTTATTTTATCAATTTTCCTTAATAAATCATTATTTGGCCAAAATTCCTAAATTAGGGTTTTAGGGTATTTCAGGAATGGAATGTGTTAGTGGTGCCTTTGGAGAATTTTTTCCATTTGTAGTGGGACGAGATGTCCTATGTTACTTGGTAAGCTATCATGACAAGTTTGTGATGTTAACCAAAGGACTTGTGTGGTTATAATGATGGAATGCTCAATGGTGTTGTTATAAGGGCTTTGTATTTCTTTCTACACTATCATGCTAGTGTATATACCTATGCCTGGATGAGATATATATCTTACCTTAGTTAATTATCTAATATATGTTGCAAGCATGATTTCTATGTGTCTCATGATCATCTTGTATCATGAGCCTTACCATGGGATGGTGTAGTCTTGTTCTTACTCAATTATCCCCATACTAATTCTACTTTGCGTTTCAGTAATCCTAGCTCTTACCTAGGTATGCAGATGATGTTAATGATGGTGTGCAAGATTAATATGATCAACTTTCTAGTGATGATAACTAGTAGTTGTAATGTGAGGTTTGACCTAAAATTTAAACTATCCACACCAAGTTGTTTTGGCCCATGTTAGGATTTCTTTTCTGTACTTGAGAGATATATAAACTCTTAAACTCTTTTATATCTTTGTTCTCTTACTCCTATTTGTAATACATTATTATCATATTATTCATGCTATCTTACTAGAGGTATCTCTTTGAATGTTTTTACTTGTCTCAATTGTAACCTTGTATGTAACAAAAAAAATTAGTAGTAAAATTTAGGAGTGTTATAGCATAAGTTCTTATTCCTTCATTGTAGCTATATACTTCTCCCTCTTTTCTCTTTGTAGATCTGTTATCACGAAACCTCTGTAATTATCCTTTCTTTTGTCTCCACAATCTCAGTTGTTGGAATTTTGTATAATTTTTAAGCTCTAGAAGTTGCGCAATAAAATTTAAAATTGATTTCTATCCTCTCTCCCTAAATTCACTAAACTACTATAGCAATAGGAACTTTAAGGATCAAGTTTTTACTCATAATTTATAGTAGTAGATGCAATACTATAGAAGTAATGCATTTCAAAATTAGGCATCTTATAGCATACTTGCATGCCTCAAAGAGATTCTAACCAATTTTAAAGACCTAATGGAAGTTTATGGGGCGGTCTGCTTTTCGTATATGAAGAAGAGTGATTGTCTCAATTTGTTTAAATTTCTAGCTCTTTTAGCTTAAGTAATTTTGGTTATGGCATATTTGATTTAGTAGCTGAAATAGGAGTTGGAGTATCTTATGCTAGCACGATTGAAGTCTGTAACTTGAATGACCTAAGTGATTTATAAAATCTCAAAACTTATCCATAATAATGGTGAAATATCAAAATGACGATGGTAGGACATAAGTATAATGATAATAAAACATAAGTACAATGAATATTGGTTCAACAATATTTAAACACAAGTACAATGTTGGGGATCAACCAATGTAAATACACATGACCTAATGTGATAGAAGTAAGGGTTTCAATATCTAATGGAGGAAAAATTGAGGAACTCAATTGGAAAACTAGATAACCTTATTTATGTGTAGAGAACAAGATATTGCAAAAAGAAATCATCAATCATCAAAACAAAATCTCTTAAGGACATAAGTTCTCGCCTAAAAACCTAGTTCTAGATCTATCTCTCTCTAAATAAGGAGAAAATAATGACTTCGATGATCTACAAACAATGGAAAAACAAGTATATATAACAACACAAGGTAGAGGAAAAGAAAGACTTTGAGGTAGTGTAGAATCACCATTGGCATGGGTGTGTTGACTGACTAGGGGGTTCATGTTGCCATCGACACACCCATGTTGGCCACCACAACGGGGGTCATGTCGATGCTTGTCTTTGACTTTTCCTTCGTATTTCTATAGTATCTTATGACACATGTCTAACACTACAATAAGATTGTGTTCACTCTCAGTCATGTTTTAGTTCTCTAAATTCCACTACTCGTCTACACATAAGGATCCATTCTATACAACAGATTAATTACAAGTCACAAGCTCTAACAAAACATAAGTATAGTAAATACTAGTTCAATAATGGTGAAAGATGAAAAAAAATAATGGAAAAAATATCAGTGATAATAATAATAAAATAACATTAATAATAGTTATGAAAGATTATTTCAATAGTGCAAAATCCATTTTGCAATGAAACAATATAACAATAATGGTAAAACATAACCACAATTGATGTCTATATTAATATTGGTAAAATATGAGAAAGACAATGATAAAAAATCATATTAACAATCATAAAACTTCAGTAGTAGTAATGGTAAAATATAGCTAATACCAAAGGTGAAATATCATTTTAATTAGTGAAAAAATAGTAATATTTTACATAATATTTTTTTAAATTAGAATTATAACAATATAAGTCTATATTTATAAAGAAAAATCTTATAAATATGGTAGTATAATTTTTTTAAGAGTCCAAATTAAAGATGATCAAATTTATAAAATCTTAAAAATAAAAGCCATATTTACACTATTGACAAAATCACCGCATACATACTAATCTTCAAATAATTTGTTTTATTTACTAAAATAACATCCCAATACACAATGAGCATATAGCATCTCATAATTAGGGGATAAACAAATATTCATATCCACTAGATTGAATACTTGTTTTGCATCCCTTAGATGATAATATCCAAATTTTAAAATATTCAAAATTATAGATCAAATATGAATTAAATATCAAATAGTTAAAAAAATATTATTTTAATAACTTTTACAAATCATATAACAATTAATATTCACACCTGTATCCATATAAATACCTTATTTTATCTAAAAAGTTTATTAAAATATTATTATTCATGTATAAATTACAAAAAAATAAATAAAATATCAAAACTTAATATTACAAAATCAGAATACTCTAATATATTAGTAAAATAATCAATAAAATATTAGATATTTTATCGGATCAAATTATCCAGACAAAATTCAAATATCCTATTGGCCAAATATTTTCAAAAACAGATATCTTATCCATTCGAATTTTTTAAATATCATATTAAATTTTTGGATTCCAATTTTTTCACTAAACCTTACTCATGGTGTCCAGCCGGCCACGCAAGGCACACAACCATCTGGCAAACCAGACAAGTTCGAATTATTATGAATGAAAATCCTTTCAAGACAGGCCAACTCTGTCAAGAGGTTGGGCAGGCCGACATTTCAGCCTAGTCAGGAATTTATAGTACAAGCATCTTGGAACACACGATTGGGGAAATATGCATCGTCGTTGAGGTCAAGATGACATTTGAAGAGCATGCCCCCCAAAAATTGGAAACTAGATAAGATAACAATAGTCGAAGTAAATATCATTCCAGTGGCAAACAAAATCTCTTCGCCTCAGAAGCCTCCACATGTAACACCTTAACTTAGCGAAGAGAAGAATAAATCAACCTTCCACACACTTCAACATACCCGTTCTCAGTTATTACAAGCTAGCCCACGAAGAGGAACCCTGTAGATGCGGAAACTTAAGTGTAAAGCATATATGGTATCTAGCACTACAATGACAAAGAACATTCAGGCTTGAAACAGAAGAGATTTTTGTCCAATTCCATATCCCGTCTTGTATCCCAGTTCTCCTTTCATCACGTTAACGTTTTCACATCATGAACCTCCCATTAAATAAAAACGTTCAGTCTTACAATTTCTAATATGGTAGAAGGAGAATCAGGACGACCTGGAATCACCCATGAAGCCCATACAGTTCATGTAAATTTGCACTCGTCTCAGCTGGAATAAGGATTCGCATTCTCTGTTGGCAAGTCGGTCGAAGAAAGGAATAGCCAACAAAGTATTCAGTCAACGAAAGAAAGTTGATCCACAAGACATTCACAAAACATGTCTTAAGTTCAGAAATCAGAACCTGGAATTGTCCTCATTGGAAAGGGATAGTGCCGTTCTGCTCCCATTCCGAACAGGTCCTGATATATCAAAAACAGAACCTCCTCCCGTAAAGAAACATATATAACATTATTATTCAATAGTCATTTCCATCCATCACAGCTGAAAAATAACCTAAAATAAATCTAAAGGAGAATCGTCATTGTCCTCACAAAGATTTAGTGCAGATGCTATGTCTTCAGAATTGTGTCGCCTTCTATACCACAAGTATGTTGAATACAATAATCTCAATAATCCCCCATTCGCAAAATGTGGAATAAATACACGGCCCCAGTATGGATAATATGGGCCTGGTAATTTCAGAAGTGTTAAGAAAGCAGCAATTGCAAACAAATGCCATGGAACTTCTGCATCCTGCAAATGAAAGACGCAGAGGCAAAACAAATTAGCTGTTGAAATGATGATCAATGACAGAGAAATAACACAAAGGAAAAAAGCCTGCTACACAAAATCAGACCTTCAGAAAAGGAGAAATTGATACAGCAGTCTCTTTCAAGATTTCGGCAAATGAGAATCCAATGACCAGGGTAAAAGGAACAAGGAAGAGTTTCCTTTCATGTGCACAATAAGACATCTCACTGAGAGATGTAACTGCCAGTAAGGGGGCACTTAAATATTTAATAACAGCCCATGCAAGGTCGAGGATGAGTCGGACAAAATTGTCAAGAACTCTGTTCCAAGGGAAGCTTTTCACTGGCCGGGGAAGTTGATTCCCATATTTTCTTGCCTCGTCCACTAAATGCTCCAAGTTTGATTTTTTGGGGTCACTAGAGTGCCCATCAACCATGCTTGTGTGACATGAGATATTGCGTCTGTCGTTCAAAGGTTTCACAATTGACCTACGACTGAAAATGCAACTTTCTATACACAGGGAAGCAGCCTGTCATAACTCATAAGAAAAGTTATATTTAGTACTCATTGACATTAGCCAAAGTTCACTTCCTTCTCATATGCAGAGGAAGAAGAGATGATATCATTCAACAGGTAAAGCAAGATAAAAAGCCTCTATTTGGAACACGAAAATAAAAATTGAAACTGAGAAGGGTTTTTTTTGGGGGGGGGGGACACTTTTTCATCTTTTTCCTTTCTTACAATTCAGTTGAAACGGGGATCATGCAAATGATGTCCATTTACATTATTGCACAGTCTAGATTCACCGTGATAACAGTCTCATTGCATGTCCCATGTCACTCCTAAAACCTTTTGTTAAGGGAAACTATCAACTCAACAATCTGCAAGAATGCGGCCCATTCAGAGGGCATGGACTCAAAAGGTAAATGATATAGAAGTGAGTATCAAAATGGGTAATGACTCAAGAAATAAAGTGTGGCAACCAAGAAGCAGAAAAATAAAACAAAGCCAAGCTTAGTGATTATAGGCCCCATGAGATCATTTTCATTTGCAATGAACTTTTAGCATACGGATTTCTACTTAGTCAGAGCAATGAAGAATTCTTCTGAAGCATGTGAATTGGGCATAATTAACCTTTTGAAGTCATTTTATAAATAAAAACAGCTAACAGCAGTAATATTACCAAAATATTCAAAAGCTAATATAGCCTCTAATATACCGGACAGGACCGACCACTTATTCCGGTTTCTAGTCCAGATTTTGGTCTCGGATTAAAAAAAAAATTGATCCTTAACTGGTTCGATGGTTCCGGTCCTTTCTGGTCGGTCCCAACCAGAATCTTATTAATAGTTTACCTAAAAAATATATAATTTACTGATTTTGATTCTAACTAATTTTGGACCGGTAATTGTTGTCCAGCCCTTAACCGGGTTCTGGTCCGGTCTAAGTCCATCCGGTCCGATCCAGTTTTGGACCCATGCACACGCCTAGCCTCAATTGAGTAGCTAATGCTATCAGTTGGTCAGACAATCAAATACACTATCAGCTAGCCATAATATAATCCGTTATCAACTATTTGCTAATTGCCAAATAGGATCACGTTCCAGCTTTATGATTCTTATAATCTTCAATGTCTTCAATTGGTTTCTACTAAATTGTTCTGAGGCAATGCTAATGAAAGTTCAATCTTCTGATCCCCATTTAAATATTTTCTTCGTTGGACATATTATTTATTTATTTATATTCTTTTTTCCTCCAGGAATCAAACGTCCATCATCATGTTCTGGTTATTTCTAAATCATTTTTTTAACTCTAAACACTTAATACAACCCCCCCCCCCAAAAAAAAAGGAAAAAAAATATCTCTTTGCCGAACACTCTGAATTACTAGAAGTTTAACCACTGATGTACCTCCTATAACTCAAGGGAAAGTAAGAGGTATGAGTTCTCAAGGCCACCCACACATTCAATATAGAGAAGCAAGCCGTAATTTTTTGAACTCTTAATCATGTGCAGTCAATTTGTTTTTATACTTGATTTTCGCCAACATTTAGTGATTATCATCTTCAACGTTGGCTGAGAATATCTCTTATCAAAGCCCATAATATCTAAGCATCAGGGTTGACTTTCTGTTTCTGCAAGCAGTTAATTGCTCCATTTCTTCACTCAAATGTATGGCTATCGACATTAGACAAGAGGAGTATAGCTCGGAAAGATATGAAAGGGAAGTGGGCACCCGTCGTGGAAGGCTCGTTCATCAGCAATACCCCCATTCAAAAAATTCAATTCGTTGACGAACATAATTCAGCAAGTCCTTCACGTCTTACCTCGCATAACCACAATCTCCATCGCCTATACAGTAAACTATCCAACCCTTGGAAGTAGACACATAAAAAAAATTGCTTAATTGCTCTAAACCTATCACAGGATATGTATAATTAACGAATATCAAAGGTTACAAAACCGAAACCTAAATAGTAAAGATATAAAGAGAGAGGGAGAAACGTACTCGATATTTCTGTCGGTTCCTTTCGAGCGGCGAGGTAGCGAGGGAGACATGGAACCGGGTCGTGTAGAAGCAACGGCAAGGAGAGGAAACTTGGGAGGAGCACGGTGAGGTTGACTTAAGCAGTTTATGCGTCCCAGCCATAGAAACCATCCGATGCGGTTTCTTGTTGAGTTGTTGCCACTGTACTTAACCGCAAACTGAGTCTGGATAAACTGAAGGATGGGGTAGAACGGCGGAGCGAGAGAAGGTTTCAATGATGTTAGAGCAGGAGTCTGATTTGTTAGTTAACTAGTTAGAGAGCGTACTCCGTAGGGTAAAAAAAATACTAAGATATTATTCCCGGTACAAATTAAAAGATCGCTAATCAGACACTAATATAACTTTTCTTAACGTAACAAACCGATAATGATAAATTTTATAGATGAATTTTCATAGTCGAGACATTGAATAGCATCAAAAATTACGGATTCAGGTACTCAAAATCATATTTTATCTTAAAAATTGGTTAATATATTTTACACCAATTAAGCCATTTGTTCTTACCTAATTTTGGGATTGATTTAACATCAATTAAATCATATCAAATTATTTTACTTATTATGATTACTATTATTTAGGATAATTATAAATATTAAAATTTATAATAATAATTTTATTATAATAAATATCAATAATTATTATTTTGATACGAATAAAATTCGATCATTTAGTCTAACCTAACTCATAGAAGCCCAGGAACTATGTGTGCTTTGGGTGGCTCGAGACTTTGCAATAATTTTCTTTCAATATCTGGCAACTAAACCCACACAACAATATTATATGTGGATATTATAACCCTAATGTCTTGACACAATTAATTCAAAATTAATCACTACTTTCTTTGTTTGAATACCGTCTAACTTCCTCCAATTTTCCTTCATTGATCATTTCTAATGACTAGTGATGCACGGGGACGGCAGTTAGGTGTCGTCTCTCGTCCTAAAAATATTTAATTTTCAGGAAATTTTTTTGTATCGAAATTTATATTAAAATTATTTAATTATTTTTTATTAAAAAATTAATTAAATAATTTTTATTAAATAAATTATTAATGATTAAAATTAATTAATATAGGTAATAATTTTAAGAATTTTTTATTTCTCTCTCTTAGTTTTAGTAGATTTGATCTATTTCAATATATATATAATTTTATTTTTATTTTTTTACGTTTTTTATTGTCATCGTTTCCTAAATTTTTAAGAAATGACGTTTTCGTGTTCCTCTCCGTCTCCATCCCCGTCCCGGTACAATGCTACTAATTACAACATCAACTCACCACTAATGAAGACCTAAAATGACTAGTAATCTGAATAGTTGTAGTGTAGGAGTTTGATTTCTCCTAGTGAATAAAGTCATCAATTAGAGAGTCGGTTCCTTGTGGGCACCCGCGATCGTAAACTTATATTCCCTGCACTCTTAAGGCATATGCCGCGATTTATTTCCATCGTATTGGCCTAGAACAGGATTAGTGATGATGACTAAGGTAAGTGTATTGACTTTTAAGAAAGGTAAACGTATTGACTTTTGAGACGTAGTAAGTTAAGTAATCTATAAATAGTGCAATTGTGAGGCCCTCAAATGAGGAATCAACTAGTCAATCTAAGCAAACTATCAAGCAATGAGAGCTTGCCATTCTCACTAAACATTCTTCTTTTAAGTTCTCCAACTATTTCCACTCACTATGGCCTAAACAACGCCCCTATAGGAGTCTCTAACCATGCACCCTAATCCTCTCATCGTCAACTACCACAAATTCACAATCTAATGGCTAAGTCACTACAATCGTTCTATCTCTATCATTCTGCATTATTGACAACTTATATCATTAAGTTGAGCATTAAAGTATTCTAAGGTCGATATCGTACTAATATCTTTCTAATGCTTTCAAAATTATTATTTGTCTTTCTTGTACTTGCGGCAGACTACGAGAGTCTAAATTCTTTAGTATAATTAGATTTTCCTTTAATAAAATTTTTAAAATTAAATGTAGTCTATAATAGGCTATTTAACACCATTTTCAACAGACATGAGATATAGGTTTCATCCTTCCTATCATAAACTACTCTTTTACACACCTTACGCACATAAAGCTTATGTTTACTCTTTACACTCAAGTTCACCAAATTCAAACAACAAACAATGTTCTCTCTCTTTTTTTCATCTTGGTCGGTATCCCTAATCCTTTGGGATCCTTATCTTGCTTTCATTTTTAACATACAAAATCTCTTATTCCTACTTCATCCATTTCCTACAAAATTGCCTGAGTAAAAAAGCTATTGATATCTCTTGGTTTTGCTGCAAAATTGTGGCCCTTGTTCTTCCTCCTCGATATTTGTGCTTTAGTTTTTAACTTCTACAATTTTTTTTAATCTAAATCCTCTTTAAATTAGTTAAGTAAAGAAGGGTTAGACTTTAAAGATTTGTGAATAAATATTTTGGTTTCTTTCCTCTTTTGATCGAGTAATACCTATCTTTATCCTTATTCTTAATACTTTATTTTGATATTTTATTTATGAAATATCATTTTTATAAAGTTTTTCTGTCTTGAATTTCAAAGGTGTCCAAGATGATTTGGATTCCTAGAGCTTAAAAAGTTGTTCTTTATTAATTTATTCAGCTAGTTTGGATTTTTGGTAAATCTTGATTAACTTTATTTATGTAAAAAGAAGTGGGTGCTAGCATGTTATTTTTTCTTTCAAAGTATTATGATATGTATGATATTGAAATATGTAAAATAACATGTTTTCTAGCATACATGTTAAAATGAGCCCATGCTTTGACATATTAAGTGTTTATGTAGATATGTGAATCATGAAAATAGGTGTTTGAGCTTGTTATTTAAGGTATATTAGGGCTTGTGAATAAATTCATATATGGGATTAATAATAAGAAAATACACTTGCCTCTATACATGGTGTCTCTCAGCCTTTGGCAACATTTGTCCCATCCAAGGGGTTTTTAGTCATTTTAAGTATTTCATTAAATTCCTTGTATATTTTACATGAAACTTGATAAATGATATGTTTAGATTTGAACATGTTCAAGTTAGATATGCATGATTTTAGTTTTTGCAATCTCAAGGATGTTTTTGTCATTTTGCTTGTATTATGGGATTTTTATAGAAATGTGTTTAATATCCTAAGTGTGAAAATCATGTAATTTAATGTTTTTTAGAAAAAAAAAAGCCTTATACATTAGGTTTTATATGTTTAGTGCCTTAATTATACGTTTAATAGTAAAATGATAATTTTACCTTATTATAATTTTGGATAGGCTTGTATTGTTGCCCAAAATAGTTTATTTAAAACGTTTAAGTGTTGTTTTGAATTTAGTTGAGTGAATAAATAGAATGAGGATGTTCTGGCTTACAAATGAATTAGGGATTCTCAAGTCAATTTGTCACATCACTTAATTACTAGAAATTATTTTCATAATTGTTTAATAACCTAAAAATATAAATTTTAGAAATATATAATAATGAGTTTGGGAATAAAATGACTTAATAATGAAATTTAGCCTTAATAAGAATAAAATGGTTATAATTCATACACTATGTGTAAGATGGTTAATATGGACTTAAGATGGATCTTAATAAACATTTAGTTAACCTTAGTATTTATCGTTGACCTCTAGCTTGACTTTTGAATAATTGGGTGTAATGATGATAAATGGTTGTGTGAGGTATGCTTTATTTCTAGGTCATTTATCGCATTGGTATTGTGCTATGATTCTTGTTAACTAAGTGACTGTGCACTTGATCCCTTCTAGGTCAAAGTGAATGATTAGTTGACGCGGTTTACCTATAATGGTCAATTATTGAAAATTAGTAATGTGTACTTTAATGTGCATCATGTGATCACCCTCACAAAACACTAATACTTACAAGATTTTTTAGCTTGGATATAGTTTACTCTCTAGGGCTATTGACCTTGGCTATAAGGTATTAGTCATTCTATCATGGTCTGTTTGGTTGTCATTGCACAATAATAAGACCCTAAATCTACTATATTTATATTCTAGGGATCCTTAATAAGGTGTGTATATTTAAATGTCGGGTGACTCGGGAAATTGGTTCTCATGAATATCATTCGGCACCATGGTTAGTTTTAATAAAAAAAAATTTATGCAGAAGCATTGGTTTTTGTGGTAACTGCCACTATATGACATTGTTGGTGTTAGTAATTATCCTTCTGTGCTATCCAATTTAAATAAGTGTAAATGGCTTCGTGTGATCATATAAAAAGATAATATAACATAATGATTAGGTAAAAGGACGGAGTAGTGCTTAGTGTTATCATATGATATGTTATCAATGTTATTGTATGTGGAGTAGTTATTGTATGTGAATGTCATTATTGCATTTATTGTTATGTGATCATGCATTGTACTCAATATATATATATATATATATATATATATATATATATATATATATATATATATTTTTTTTTTTTTTATTTTGTCATCATCATATATGTTGTTGATGTCGTATGAATATATCATATGTGATAGTTATTATCACATTTAATTTTATTCTTGCATGTGAGTTATATAATGCTTCTATAATATTATCTTATGAGTTATTTTATGCACACTATGAGACCTTTACATGCTCTAGAATAGTTTTTATTTAATTAGTATGGTCCATGTTGATTTACTTGAATATGGTCCAATGTGATGATTTTGAATTTGTTTAGGGGAGAAAAGGAGATAGTATAGGTGGAGCAAGCTTTTGTTAGAGTGGACCTACATACCATTCTGATTGGCTAGGTTTTTTTGGTATAAGATTAAAGGTTATTTGGTGTATCATTGGTTAAGTACTTTTGTATTCTTATCTGAATATTTTAAACTTTTGTGTCTCATTCCTATGTATTATGATTATCGCACATTTATGTTTGATATTTGGTGTACTAGGAATTGTGATTCATTTTTAAACATCACTTTGCTAATTATATTACCTGTCAAGATTATTCTACCACGGATTATTTGAAGTTTAAAGTAGAAGAAATTAAAGGTGGTGGAGACTGAACTTATGTTAAATACGGCGGTAATACCATTCGTTAGCTTCACAATGTTTAATAAAAATTGAAAATTTATGGTTGAAAAATTGAGAGTGTTAAAATTTGACTATCTATAAACCAATTGAACCTACATATATATATGGATGGTGATCCAAGGTTGACTGTTATTAGACAAGTGATTACAAATGGGTAGAGTAATGTCCACATCTTTTATTCCATCTTTCTTAAATTCATGGAAATTTTGTTTTAATAATAATTAAAAAAAATTGTTGTAACTCCTAGAATCATTCATTGGTATAGCTAATAAGAAAAGTAGGGTAAACACTAAAAATTTAAAATAGTAATAAAGGAATATTTCTAATTTCATTGATTTGTCTGTCACTCTTTATGCTTCCTTGAAAATATGGCAGTGTGAAACATTGACAAAATCCTTCAAAAGTGTCTTACAATTAGGTAATGTGCAACAAGCATACTAGACCAAAAATAAAATACATATATGGACCTCATATTCCTATTTTTGATTCTTGATCTGCAATAATGCAAAATTCAGGCATCCAATTGGTCTAGTCTAATATCATAAAAGTTTTGTTCCAAATCTGAAGACCTTGACAAGTCAATACACATTACTTAAGTATATGGTTGGACTTAGATCTGTGGCTACCAGAGAATACTTTCAGGTGTTAGTCTCTCTCAAATGTACTTTGTAGTTTTTAATTATCCTTGTTGAGCTTTCAATCATTAAATTTATTCCAAATTAAGGAAAAATGATGAATACTAGAATCATGGATATAAGAATGCATGTGCCTTACATCATAAAATGAAGCATATATCAAACACATGATAATGATAACAAAATTTTTTATCTTTATTTATGTAGACTACAAGTGTTTAGTGATAAGTAATTTTAATATTTTTTTTAATTTAAAAATAATTTAAATTTTTTAATACATAATTTTAGTCCTAATTCACCTAGTTTGACTAACATTCTGGATTATTCAATATGGTTTGGGCTAGGACCTATTAATAATTGGTCTAAATTTTCATCTCTATTTTATATAAATTAGGGCATTTAAGTCATGTTGATCTAATCCAATGTGGTTTGATTTTAGACCATTACACATCTCCAATTAAAATCTATAATGTTACCATAACACAAATGAGAAGGTAGTGAGTGATACTTCGAGCTAGTTTGGTATAAATGAAATGATGTTGTTGGTAAGTTATATTTCTAAGGAAGTAAATTGTAGAAAAATATTTCCCTATAAGTAGTATATTTTTATGTTTGGTAATATTTTCTTATTAATAACAATAATTTATGTTTGATTAACTAATATATAATAGATAAGTAGTACCAAAATTTTAGTATCCCTTAATAATAAATAAGGTTTTTTTTAATCTAAATTCCATCCTAATATGAAAAAGAAATAATCAAGGAATAGTATGAAATTAGTAAATAAGTAGCATTTATTTGGGGATACATGGATAATTAAGTGACTTTCTTAGGGAATGAGTAGATGATTCAATTAAAGGAAAGCAATAATTCCATTTGATATATGCTTACTTTAATACACCACTTTTTTCAAATCTAATTTCCATAAATTATTAGTTTTTATTTATGTAAATATATTTAGGTTTATTGATATTGAATTATCTTATTTAAATTGCAATTATTAAAATATTTGAATAAATTTTAGGTCGTTCAGGGATAATTTTTATTGTGATCATTTCTGTAAGGCTTTGAAATCTCTTTATGTACTTTCGAATCTTTGGAAAAAAAGTAATTTGGATTTAAAGAATAATTTCATTAATATTTCATAAATAATGAGTAAAATGGCCCTCTTTATACAAGTTATAACTTAGGTGTAAGACACGTTTAAATTTTTTAGGAATGATTAGATGGAGGTTTTGGTTTAAAAATATTATCTATGGTCCACTACTGTCGAGAGCTTTAGCCCGCAACGTCATTTAATCTTCCCTCTATTTTTTTTTAAAAGTTTAGATGAGAATTTTGACTTAAAACTTCCATTTTTAGCCTCTTTTGTTTTTTTTTTAAAAACATACTCTTGTTACCTGCACCATACACAACTCTCTATACACAAAAACCTACATGAACTCGAATGATATACATGTGTCAATGGTGTGCATTGCAACTCTAAATATTAATTTTTCACTATAACATCAATCATGTTATATTAAAATTAGCTCACAAGCATTTTAACAAGACATTAATCACATTTGAAAAATAAAAGTAACTAAACATATTAAGTCACAGAATTAAGCATCCTAGTGAATTAGGTCAACTACTTTGATTCTTTATTATTTATCTTGAAATCTTCATTTCTCATGGTCTTAAAAAAATATTTGCCACAAGCACATACATATGAAAAATGAAATGCCAATATAGATAACAAAGACATCTCTTCAACAATCTTCCACTCCATATGCATAATTGTAGAACAAATAATAATAAATTATTCAAAGTTCTTATGTGGGTCTTCACTAACATGACCACAAAACTTAGGATGTAAATTAAAATAAATAAAAATTCAAGAGGTCTTTCCAAAGTTGGAAAGGCCATACTTCATGGCTGATCTTCCAACTTGGGTTGATATAAATGATTTAGTGTTTTTTCCACGATGGCGTCGGTTCCTTTTTCTTGCGATTTTCCCTCAAAGAAAAGTCACTTTATTTACATTTTTTTGTCCTTTATGTCTCAACATCTTTATAAATAATTTGACACAATCTTATAAACCCCTAAAAAGAAAATATAATGTTATTCTAACTAATAATAATAATAATAATAAATAGTGCGTGGTTAGGCACTAACACATTAATAATTTATAACCTTAACTACCCATACATTGAAATAAAAACAAATAATATTAGATGAATAAAGGTCGATCCCATGCGAATAAGGTGCACAACTAATTTTTAACTTTCAAATTGCACAAGTGGATTATCATACCAAAATTTAAACCCTTTCATATGGATGATATTGAAGGACCTCAAAGAATAAAATTTTTTAAAACATCTTCTTATCTAATATTTGAATCATCTCAATTCGAGTTTGGATGAGAAAGTTATGCTCAATTTGCAATTTGGCAACAGAGTTGTTATAGAACAAAGATATAGATTGATAATGTTTATGAACAAGAACAAGAGCATGACTTGTGTGCCTCAAATAATTTTTATTTTGAAAACTTTATACTATGATATAAATAAATAAGGTATATATATTTACAATTATATGAAAAATATATGCATCATATACACCATATTTGGATGGGGTTAAGCTGATAAAATACACAACCAACCTACATATCAAAATAAGAACATAGTTTAAGACATTTATGAATTATATAGATGTCTAATAAACTAAGTTTTTCCTATGCTAATTTAACTTGATTAAACATTCAATATATTCTATTTAATGATAATTTAACCTAAGATTCACCCTAAGAAATTTTCTCTCTCTTTTTTTCAAGCTTTCTCACTAGAACCCTTGGTCTTGAAACATGACCAACACTAGTTTTCTTTCTTTCTTTATCATTTCTATTGAAATTTTTGAAACTTTAATAATAAATTAATACTAACCCATAAAAAATAATTGGTGTGAAAATTCAATCACTATATCATGGCATTGTGCATTAAAAGATTATAACATTGAATTTGAATACGTACATAAAGTAATTCGATTGTCGTGAAATGTAAGATATCGAGTCATGACTGCCTAGCATTAGTTCTTAGTTTCATATCAACAATAAGAATATCATAGATATGTTGTTGAAAAATTCCTATCTAGCCTATTCATTGTTGTAGCTAAATAGCTATATGTTATCTTAACCATTCCATTTGGCATTTTAATTATTTCCTTAGGCCTCACTATAGAGCATTTTACTAGAAATGGAGAAGGCTAGATTCACTAAATTTAAAAGCATTGCAAAGAGACCATCCAAAGAGTGAATATATATTGTATGTCCAAATAGCTCAAGTAATCTCTCCTATAATATAACACTTTTTTCACTAGAATGTATGGATCTTGTATATTGAAAATCATATTGCAAATATGGTAAAAATAGAGACATTCTTTTTCATATAAGTAAAACTTAAATTATGAAGGAAAATAAGAAAGATGTCATGACTAAATTATGTAATATTTAATATTGATACACAAAACAAATTAGCAAATGACTTTGTGGTTATAAAGTTATTATGATAGTGTTGTGATCATATTCTTGTAATTGATGATGATGATGATGATGATGATGAGAATAATAATAATAATAATAATAATAATAATAATAATATTTCATAAAAGGAAATGATCATAACTATAAAAAAATGATAAATACTCATAACATACTAAAGAAAATAAATATATGTCGTATGATTAAAATATTCCCTACTTAAATTACGTTTCTCCCAAAAAAATTTAGAATTGCTTCCTTCTTCTCTTTTATTTGTAAACTAAGAACGTAACTATAGCTATCCGTAAAAAGAAGTTCTATTTTTCAACTTAAGCTACTATATTTGTAACATCTCGAAATTTTGTAACCTTTATTTTTCGGTGTTTGGCCTTTTTATTCAAAACTAACACTTAAACCTTAACCTAATTATTTTGTTTATAACCTTAACCCATAAACTGAAATAAATCCCTAAAATTTATTTCCGATTATTTTATCTTTTTCCGTTCTATTAAACCTATTCTAATTCGAATTATTTTCTCCGAATTATTTTTCAACTCGGTACCCCAATCTATCTAAACTAAATCTAAAATAAAATTATAAAATATATTTTTTACAGTCTCCCTCACGCAACCCTCTACCATGTACAGTCCCCTCCTCCTAAATACTCTCCCCATCTCCCTCTTTACCTCACCACACTCAACCTATTTGTACATATATGTACGTATTCACTCACTACACACAACCCGTCACCATCAACAACCATCCCCCCTCAACCCAAACAACCCCTTCCCTCTTTGTTCTTATTTGACTACCAACCTTTCCTAGCTCCCTCTCTAAGCCTTAGCTCTCCTCAACCCCCTTCACCTCGACCTGTTCCCCTTCCTCCCAAGTGCACCACCACCTTCCTCCCTTATCCCTTCCCCCTTCTCCCCTACGTGCACCAACCATACAAGCACCATGCATCCACCAGCACAACCTCCTCCCAAAACTCTTCTTGCACACCTCCCTCCCACTTCTAGCATCGTCGACCAGCCCATCATCCTCCACCGTCGACCAAACATCCTCCATTTTTCTACACCCTCCACCCTTCCAGTACCAACCACCTCCCCCTCTACTAGCTATCTCTAGCCATTCCAGCCCCCTCTTTGTCATGCCTTGGCTCCTCTTCACCACCCTTTGCAATTGGCCCATACCACCGCAGCCAACACCATCACCATCAGTCAACACTACCCCATCACCACCGACTATCACCCAACAACTAGCAACACAACACCAGCCACAACTCCTCCCAACAAACTTTGGACACCCTTCTAGCACCAGCCCTAAATCACCTCCTTCCCTTGTCGCAGCCTTCCCGTTTCCAGCTCCTCCACCACTTTTCTTCTTCTTCTCCTTCCTTCCTCTTCTTCCTGCCCCAGCCGAGCCACCTTTCCCTTGCGTAGCATCACCTCCAGCACCACCTTGCCACTTCCAGCACCAACCACCATTGCCCTTCTCGTACACCCCAACCCACCTCCAATCGGGCATCATCCTCACCATCTAACCTAGTAGAACTACCCCAACTATCACCCTCGACCTCCAATATCCATGACCACCTCTAGATTGCATCGCACCCACCATTCGCAGCACACCAACCCAGTAGAGCTGCCACCTTTTACCATCAACCCTACACCCATCGGTCGAACCCACACCACTGACCACCACCAACAACCTCAGCACCGACAACACCACCGACCATCGCCACCATCTCCACCACCCTTTGCCACCTCTCCTCACCTCACCTTTTGCTATCCATCTAGCAACAACAACCCCCTCCCCCCTTCGTCCACCCGAGGCTCACACTATATGTGTAGCGTGAGGAATGTTTTGGGTTTTATAAATTTTGGTACGCATTGTTATTAAGTAAGGGCCTTTTGGTAATTTTTTTTAAAAATAAAATATTTTATTATTATAATCATTATTTTATCTGATAGATATTAATTTGTTAATTGTGATATTATTTTTATGTACAAAAGTTTGAGTAGCAGGACCTTATAATTTTAATAGGGTACCACTATTTTTATATTTTTGTTGGAATTTAGGTAATTGTTTTACTCTACTAAAATGATAAATATTGCATGATAGCACATTAGGGTTTTTATATATAAAATATGTTAAGTATGATTCGTTATGTTATAATTATGTATTATTAATTGTTATCAAAAAAATTAAAAAATAAGCATGTTATCTGATAAAAAAATATATTGAGTATAAAAGTATGATTAAAATGATTATTATGTCAAGAAAATATTTCGTATAGTATGTATGTATAAAATAATAGGTTGAGCATGCTTAGACATAATTCTGGAATAATTATTATGGATAAGTGCCCTAGGGGTAATTTGGTCATTTTGAGTGTGTTATGATTTTTATCCTAAAAAGCTTGTCTCATATGCATTATCTGTTGTTGAGTATGTGAGCATGTGTTTTAGATGGATTAAAAGTGCATAATAGGATTTATGTGAAAAATTATATATAAGGGAAAAACGGTCATTTGGTATATTTGATAATCTAAATTGCGTAATAAATAATTTATTTATGGTATTTTATCCTTTTAATGACAAATTAATAAATAAAATGGAATTATTATTTGAATACATGGTAATCTAAAATTTTTTATCTCAAGGGCGTTTTAGCTATTTTTGGCTGAATAATTGAGCCTAGAATGGCCTTAGTATATTTTTAATATTGGCCTCGATATTAAACTTGATTACAGTTGTCTTGGATAATTGGAAATAAGCAAAAATAGTTAAGTATGGAAATTGGATCTATCTATATTTTATGCAATATCGTTATGATAATGCTTTACGTGGAAAACCCTAAGTGGTTCAATGTGATATATGGTTGTAATATGGGCTTAGTATAGTATGATGAGTGGAGAATAATTATATTTAATATGTATGTTGATTAATGGAGGATTTGGAAATAATAATATTGAAAATATAAGCTTTTCGTAAGATAAGGGCTATCGACTATCTTTAAGGACATTTTGGTCAATATAGATATTTTGGTATTTTAATGTGTTAGGTGGATTAAAAATATGCTAGTAAGATCATGTGGAGTAATTGAAGTAATTATGAATGTCATAAGTTCGTCAAATGAGAAAATGGTCTAATTTGGGAATAGTAATCTTAAAACGGTAATGTTTTTATCATATGTGTAAAACGTTGGAGTTAGGCCATAAATTTTGGATATGTTATATATATATATATATATATATATTGGGGATGAATATTGAATTTTTTAATTATATAAGCCTTATGGGAAAAGTTATGATTTACCTATAAGATTAGGGTTTTGAGAGCCTTATCATTAGTAACTTTTGAGGTAGGGCTACTATCACATGTGTAAGACGTGAGAGTTAGAACTCGAATTTCAGGTATGTTAATAATAATATTAACTAAGGAATATATACTTAGTTTGGTGGATAAATGATCAATATGGGGGGCGGGGGAGTTCTGTATAAGTTGTAAATTTAGGGATTTTGGGGGAGATAAGCTTAACCTTAGAGAACAGCCTTGTTATCTATGTGTTGATGTCTCACTTGCCTTAATTTTATTTTGTACTCATAAAACAATCATGAATAAGATACTAATCATTTAACGTGAAAGATCACGTGAGTTGGGTCGAGAAGTTTATGAGTCCATTCCATCGAACGATAATAGTGGCTCAAGTATTCTGTCCCTAAGAGGTGCTTCAATTTGTTCCACCAAAAGAATCATGGGGACCTATACTCTATGTGAATAAGAATATGATTTAAGATAAGAACTAATGGATAAGATATCAACTATTTAAAGTGAAATATTACATGAGTTGGGACCAAGTATTAGGTCCGATCCATCAGACGATAATAGTGGCTTAGGTGTGTTGTCCCTGAGAGGTAATTCAAACTGTTCCATCGGTTAAGAATAGTGGCTTAGGATCATTTGTCCCTAAGAGGGAGCTTTTTATCTTAAGAGTTATTGGATCCATTCCATCGAACGATAATAGTGACTCAAGTGTGCTGTCCCTATGAGATGATTCAAACCATTCCACCGATTAAGAATAGTGGCTTAGGATCGATTTGCCTTGAGAGGTGTTGGGTTCATTCCACAGGACGATAATAATTTCTCAGGTTTGTTGTCCCTGAGAGGTACTTCAAACAGTTCCACTGGTTTAAAAATAGTGGAGTCCGTGAACTCAACGTAAATATATAAAATTAGATATAACAATGATTATTATTGGATTATTAGATAGGTTCATAGTAGCTTGTATGCCTACCTGTGGTCAGTAGTAGCTATTGTGTCTATTTGTGATTTGGTATTAGCCTTCGTGCCTACTTATGGTTTGGTAGCAGCCTTTGTGCCTACCCATGTGGATATTGTGCCTTTATGCCTCACCTATGATGTTATACATTTTGTTGGGGTTGATGTTGAGTTATGAGTTATGCTATGAAGGTTATGGTTGTTATGTTGGAGTTTTTTTCTAATTATGCTTTAGAGAGGATCTCTGGTGTGCTCGTTTAGTAAGTTCAGTTGTTCTAGATGAACGAATATGAACAGTATGTGACTTGATGATACTTGATTATCTAAATGATTATTGTATATCAATTCTCGTACATATATGTGCATGTCTTGTATGATGTTGATTGATATTCCTTATATGTATTTCATGCTAGTTTTTCATATTAGTTTGGTATAAAGGATTGCTCAATACTATTATACTGAAGGGTTCATTCTTGTGGGCCTCTGTCGATTCAATGGGCAGTGGACTTTGCAAGTTAGCTTTCAAGTTTAATCGAAAGCTGATAGTTCAGATTTGAGAGTGTAGGACTATCCGATATTTCTTTTGTTATCTTATTTTTAGTTGATTTTAGATCCTTATGTCCTCTTATAATTTCTCTCTTGAGTTTTATAAACTACTAATGTTGTTTTTAATTAGCACTATATTTATATAACGCTATCTTTATTATGATTTCTATAATCATGTTACTAATCTAAGCAGAGTAATCATTTCAGCTTTAGCACTTGCTATGAGAATGGTAGAGGAAACCATACTTGTACCAAGTGTAGTGGTAACTGTAATCCCCTGAAATTTCAAAAGCCTATAATTTAATAAATAAATTTTATTTGGGATAAATTAGCCTTTAAACCTATTTAATTTAATTATTTTATGGATTTTTGAGTAAAATAAAATTGGATATAAATATTTAATAAATTAAAATAAATATTTTGTTATTTTATCACACTCTTATTATTTAAATAAATTTTCAAACCCTTATTTTACTAAAATTATCCTTTTTAACCCTTATATTTTAATTATATTAAATTAAATTATTAAATCAATTTATTACCCAAAAATATTATATTGTATTATTCTATAAAGTAAATTATTTTATTTAATACCATTTTACTTTTCTTTTTCCTTTTTCCTTTTTTTTTCCTTCTCCTTTTTCTTCTTTTTCTCTTTTCTTTCTTTTTCTTCTTCTTTGGGCCGCCGGTTGGCCGGCCTACCCTCACCTCCTTGCGCGATTGGGCCCTAGCCCATCTCTCCCCCTCCTCCCTCCTTTCCTTTTTCCTTTCCCTGGCCCAGCTCCTTTCTTACTTCTCCTGTGTGAGCCGACCTGCCTCCCTTCCTTCCTTCCTTTCTTCCTCGACCGGGCCGGCCCGTCTCTTTTTCCTTCGGCCGCCCGTTGCACCCAATCCCCCTCCCCTTTCTTCTTCTTCTTTCTTTCTTCTTCCTCTTTTCTCGGCGAGAATCCCGACCCTCGCCATTCCACCTGCAACTCCCTCTCCTCCATTGCTTCCCCTATCTCTCTCTCTCCCTCTCGTTGTTTTCTCTGCCCCATCCCGGTCCCACCATCCTTGTCGCCTTTCCCCCATGCCCGTCCATACCTCTCTTCTCCCTTTCCCTGCAACTCCCATTTACCTACCCCCTACCGTCACCCCTCGAGCTCCCTATCCCCTCCCTTCTCTTCCTCTTCTATTTCTTCCTCCTTCCCTGCCTGTTCTGCATTTTTTCCCGAACTCCTCATGCTCCCCAACCCTCTCTTTTCTTTCCTTTCTTCTCCTTCCCTCACCCTCTTTATTTTTGCTTCGCCACCCAGCTCCGCTGCTATCGCCGCCTCAAAAGCCACCTGCACCACCCCCTGCCACCCTCTACCTCACCCTCGAATCATCCCAACGCCCATTGAGCCACCTCACAGCCTCCTTCTTCCTCCTCTCTTCTTTTTCTCTTCTTTCCCTTCCTTCTCGGCATCCACCCTGCATCGCCATATTCACCACCGTCGAGCCCCCTCCTTTTCCTTTCTTTGCATGCAGCTCATGTTGCATGAGCAGGATGAGCTGCTACTCTTCTTGATTTATTTGGGTAAAAATTTTAAGGTATAATAATGTTTTAAGTTAATTATTTTATTAATTAAGTGTTATAAAGCCTTATACTTTGATTTTTATTATTTCTAATGTAATAAGTCTTGATATTATTTTTCAGTATTGGTTTTGATAATCAAAGCTTGAACCTTTAACTGAAATACTGGTAAGGTTTGTTTTTATGGGAATCGAGGTAACTGTTAAATTCCACTTAAAAGCATGGATAACACATGTTAGCACATTAGGCATTTTTAATGTGTATTATGCTTGATATATGTTGTTTAATATATTATATGTGGTTTCTTGTGTTGGATGATAAAAGAAAGCATGATAAGTTATATGATATGTATGAAAATATTGTTTAAGGTAAGAGTTTGGTTGTTAATGAAGATATTAAGTATTATCCATGTTATATTATGCTATTGTGATCTTTAATGCATAAGTAATATTTTGTGAGCCTTAGGGGTATTTGAGTAATGTATCTTGTATGAGAATATGGCCTAATATATATATATGGGTGTTAATAAGTATTATATTAATTATAAGAGTTGTGGATGAGGTGTTAATATTAATATTTTATGTAGTAATAATAATAATTTAATATAAGTGGTGTACCAAGCGGTAAAATGGTAATTTGTAATTAAAAAGGGGTATTATGGTAATTGTATAATAAAAAGGGCAAATTGGTAATTTTATAATCAAGGGGTAATATAGTAATTTTGGAAGTGAAGGGGTAAAATGGTAATTTTATAATTTAAGGGGTAAAATCATAATTTTGTAATTAAAGGGTAAAAATGGTAATTTTGTAAAAAAAAAAAGAGGGGTAAACGTGGAAATTGGAAAGGAGTAACTTGGCAATTATAATAATTGATAAGGGTAAAATAATAATTTAATAAAAGAGAAGGGGGAAATGATAATTTACTAATGGAGAATGGTAAAATGGTAAATATGATAAATGTGAGGGGCGATTTGGTAATTTAACTAACTAAAGGGGTAATTTGATAATTAAGATAATGAACAGGGGTAATTTGGTAATTTGACCAACTAAAGGGTAATTTGTTAATTATAATAAAGGAAATGGACAAATTGGTAATCTAACCAACCAAATGGGAAATATATTAAGTGTAACGATTACGAAGGGTGATTAGTGGCCTAACAAGTGTGGAAAATAGCTTGGTAACCTAAACCGAGTAAGGGTGTAGCGAAGGCCAAATGTGTGCTATGTGTCCTACATGCCTTGGATGTCCTATATAATTTATATGTCGTGTTTTATATGCTATTATCTTAACTGTTTCATGCGTGGCGTGGCTTGGAATCGTGATGTGTTCATGTGCCCTCTTTTGGTATGTGCTAATATGGATATATTGTAAGTTATGATATGATGTGATGTGGCCCTTTAGGACATGCATGCTAGGATAATTAATGAGGTAATGTGGGATGGAGGCATGAAAAAGAGAAATGGGAAAATAGGATAACCAAGGGGAAGTAAGTTGGCTAATATAAGTATGGGAGGAACTTGGGTTTGCATGAGATGGTTAGAGTCCGCATAGGGGTAGACTTTACATATGGAAAGTTGCCTTGGGGTGTGAGGAAGGTAATAGAAGTGTCGTTTGGGTGTCTAGGGGCTTCGGGCAAAAAATAGTACGTGGGACAGTATAAGGGTGCGTAGGAGACCAAACTAGGGTTTAGGAGGAAACCCTAATGTGAGAAGGTGGAAAAGAAAAATAAAATAATAAAAATAAATGAGAATGAGTAGGGCAGAAAGTGAGGGTTGGATCTAAGGGTCGTGACGTGTAGGGTGTTGAAATAGTCGGGATGTGTATGACAGAGAAGGATGGGCCACATAGGCCCAAGTTAGGGTGTTTGGAGAAAACCGAGTTAGGAGGTGCAGAAGTCTCAAGATATGGGACGGGCCCTCCTGGGAGGATAAGTGTGGATATAGTTAGCCATGCATGTCAAGGGTGAAATACTTTTGAATAAGATACGTTTAAGACACCAATTACTTAAAGAGGAAGATGTTGAGCCGGACCTAGACCGGTCCACCGGCGAATAATAGTGGCTAGGGCCGGGGTGCCCTACATGACCGGTCCACCGATGAATAATAGTGGCCAGGTGCATTTTGCCCTATATGACCATTCCACCGGCTATAATAGTGGGGGATTCCATGCTCAACAAACCAAGCGTAAAAACGATAAGATATGGGGAAGATACTAATTACTTACAGTGGAACACCTTGTGAGTCGGGGCCAGACCGGTCCACCGGCGAATAATAGTGGCCAGGAGCATTTTGCCCTGCATGACCGTTCCATCAGCTATGATAGTGGGGTTCCCGCACTCACACGGACATTTATAATCCAAGATGATTGATTAATGATGGACTAATGGCCTTAAGGCCCTAAAAGTATCGATTATTCATTATGGCCTATTAACATTTGGTTGACTTGTTAAGTATGCGAATGGACGAAAGTGAATGTTATGTATACACCGTTAATATCTGATTGACTCATTGAATATGCGAATGTATCTGAACGTTATGTTTATACCTGTTGTGATGTATGAATATAGTAGTGTATCATGTGTTACATTGCAGACCTGTTTTTAAGTGTGTTTTTAAAGGGTTACTCAGTACTGTAGTACTGAAGGGTTCCATTCGTGGGGCCCCTGCCTATTCAATGGGTAGTACCCTTTGCAGGTCATTTTTGGTGTTACTCAAGTGGGCCATCGGGAAATAGCGTAAGGAACTATCCGGAACTGTTAGAGTTTTACTCCATTTCCTTTAAATTCACAGTTTCTATGTATTTGTTGTCTTGAATCACCATTGGTGGATTATATTCTTATATAATGTTTACTTGTGCTACTCTGATTTAAATATGTTTGAATTTCTCGTAAATTGTGCTTTACTCTTTTAGCCTTAGCACTTGGTATTGGAACGGTAGGACTAAATGTGGCGGTAATATCCCCAAAGTTCACGGTTTATTAATTTGCTTTCGCTAATTTTCTGTTAATTAAACGATATTTTTCAGTAGTGAATTTTGGGGGTGTTACAGTAACACCCTTTGTTTTTATTGTTTTAAGTTCCACGCTTAACTCTACAAATAAAATTTTTAAGTTTGCAAAAACTAGGGTGTTATAATATTTATGAATAATTGGAAAAGATTAGAAGCTTTACCGTATAACTTAAAGCATGTTAAAACATGAGTAGAAGAAGGCTTCTCTTCGAATTTTATTCTAATTTTATGGTGGCATAGATACCGTCATTGGGGTAACATTTTTTTAAGTATTATTATTATTATTATTATTATTATTATTATTATTATTATTATTATTATTATTATTATTATTATTATTATCTTCATAGGTAACTCTGCTCCTGTTAGACTTCTAGGAAAATGAAACATTCTTTTAAAACTCACTTCTGGCAAATTTCTATCCTCAAGTTATGTTGTGTATGTGCCCTCTTTGTGTAGGGACCTAGTTTTAAAAAGTCTGCTAAATAAGGTTGGATTAAAATTAGTTTTTGAAGTTGATGAGGTCATGTTAACCAATAGTTGGGTATTTATGAGAAAGGGGTATTTAGTCAGTGGTCTCTTTGTTTTAAACACTACTTTTGTAATACCACAAAATTTTACCAAATTTTAATTTTGATTAATTAATATTTTTACCTGATCTAATTTCTAATTTTGGGTCGTTTGTATTCTTTTTTTGCCCAACCCTAACACTGGTTAATTATATATAATTTTTAACAATATCCCTAAATTTAAACATAATCCTAATCCTAAGCCTAAAAATCTACCTTTTTCCCATTTTCTTTTCTCTCCTTTCTTTTCCCCTTTTCTTCCTTTCTTTTTTCATTATCTTCTCCCGAATGTGCACCCCATCCCAATTCATTCTTCCCTTTTTTCTCCTCTCCAACATACCAATCCAACCCATATTTTCTTTGTTTTCTTTTTCTCCTCCATCTTGAACCTCCAACCAGCCCATTTCCCTTCTTTCTTTATTTCTTTCTTTCTTTCTTTTTCGGTTTCTTCTTTCACTGATTGACACCCCCTTCTTCCTTTCCCTCTTTCGGCCAAACAACCCCTATCCCTTACATCCCCATAATTCTCTCCCTTTTCCTTTCTTAGCCATGCACCATGCACACCAAACCCCTTTCTACACAACCAACCCTTGCAACCTTGCCCTTACACCCTACTATTTTTGCTACCTCCCCTACGCGTCTATCCTAGCATCATCCTTCCTATATCTTGGTTGTGAATGTATATACTTACACATATACACACTCTCCTTCCATCCTCGCCCTCTCCCCTTTCCTTTATTTTCATTTTCTTCTTTTTCTCATTAAAGAAACTAGCCAAAACTCCCCCATCCCTACTCTATTTTGTTTCCCTCTCCTCATCACCGCCTATTGCTTCCAGCATCACCACCTCAAAACTTGGCCATCAACTCCATCCAAGCCCTTTTCCCTTCTCCTCCTATCCTTCCCTTACTTGCTCAACCCAACACTGCCACTATCAACCCTTCTTTTCTTCCCTATATCTCTATTTCCTTCACGTGTGCCCCACCAACCACCAAGCACCACCCTTACACCACCCCACACTACTCTTATTATGATATACCCACCACTAACCTAACCACCCAACACCACACCACTATCACCATGCCAAATCATCTCCCCTGCCACTCTCCCAACCATGGCATTTTCCCCCTCCTCTAAGCTATGACACATTATGCCATACCCCCTTCACCAAGCTTCGACCCATTATGCCCTTCCCCTCCCCTTTAAATATGACACTTAGTGCTATTATCCCTTTTTTTTCTACAACAAATTCTACTACTCCCTACCAACAACCCTTGTTGGTCCTAGATCCATCATCATCACCCCCTTGTTGCCAACCATCACCACCACCTTAACCATTGATTGCCACTGTGCTCGCCACCTACCACCACCGTGCACCACCCTGCCTAAGCCTTTCATATTTTAGTTATATTTATTCTTCCTTCCTTTCCTTTAACTTATTTTTCCTAGATTAATTTTTCCTAAGTCCAATCTTGTGTAATTTGAATTCTAGGTGATATTCTTGTGGTATTGGAGGAGGAGTTATAGGTCTTACATACTTAAAGACAGAAGATACTTCAGTAAGGATATATGTCATAACTAGGGCTTTTACGTGTTATATGTGTATATTTGTATGTGATATCATGTTTGAAATTTTTTTATGGATAATATTATTACAATAATGATGTTATATGATATGTGGTGTTGTATGTTGAAAAGGTGATAAAGTTAGGAAATCATGAGTTTGTGTATACTTTTGTTTGGTATGAACCAGGATTTGTAGTTTCCAAATATAATTATAGTTATGTATTTTTAGGATGATATTATATGTTGAATATCATTCATATTGGGACTCGTAAGATTTTTGTGGAAAAATGGGTATCTTAGATGTTATAGGGGCATTTTAGCTAATATGAGTTAGAAATAAAATATTGAGTATTTTAATGTGATAAATAGTTCTAAATAGGTTAAGTATATTATGTGTAATTTTGAAGTGAATATGAATGGCCTAAGTCCAATAAATGAGAAAAGTGGCTTTAAGTGGGAATATTGACCCTAAGGACAAAATTATTATTACATGTGTGAATTTTTTGAGTTTGACTTTGATTTCTAGATATGTTTTTTTATTAGAATTTTAGGAATTCATATTAAATTTTGGAGTCATATGAGTTTCATAGGAAAATTTATGTTTAATTTGTGAGATTAAGGTTTTGTAGGAAAGGTGAATAGTAACCTTAAGTACTCGTTTGTTTAGGGGATAATAGAGGTGGAAAAATT
This sequence comes from Tamarix chinensis, assembly GCA_030549775.1. NCBI lineage: Eukaryota > Viridiplantae > Streptophyta > Magnoliopsida > Caryophyllales > Tamaricaceae > Tamarix > Tamarix chinensis. The sequence goes on from CM060174.1 coordinate 112,173,708, forward strand.
ACCCCCATATTTTATATATCTTATATAATTTAGTTAAAATTACATATTCTTATTCTAATAAATACCCATTTTAGATCTTAATTTGATCTAAAATGGGTATTTCATTAAAAGCATATTTATTATTATTAAATAGTTAATATAAAAGACATAAAATAGGGAAACATTTTTTTCCACCCCTATTACTCTTATACCAAACAAGCCTTAAGAGCAAACTATTATTGCGTATAAAAGACATGTGAGTTAAAACTTGATTTTTGTATATGATTTCAATACCAATATTTTGGGAATATATATTAAATTTGGTGGTTATATGAGTCTCATGGAAAATATTATAATTAATTTGTGAAATTAGAGTTTTATGGGAAATGTGAATAAAAACCTTAAAGGTAGGCTATTATCATATGTATAAGACGTTGAAGTTAGACCTTGATTTCTTGGTATGCTGTTAATAATAATATTTTCTGAATGGTTATTGAATTTGGTGATAAAATGAGTACCAATGGTGAAGTTATGCCTGGCTTATAAATTAGGGTTTCTTAGGGAGATATGACTTGTCCTTGGGAATATATATTGTGAAATATGTCTTACATGTATATGGCTGTGTTTGTAGGTTGAAATTAAAATAAATAATCATGAATAAGATATTAATCATTTATAGTAAAATTTTATACGCATCAGGATCGGTTGTACATGTCCCATCCATTGGACGATAATATTAGTCATGAGCTTTATGCCCTAGGGTTGTATATTATTTATACTATTCCACTAGTCAAAAATAGGTGCTAGGAGCATTTTACCCTGAGCTTGTTTATTATTAATAGTTTTTCACTAGTTGAGAATAGTATGGTACCTGAACTCAAATTAAAATAAACTATTTGAATGATCATAACCATTGATAAGGTATTAATCACTTAAAGTGAGAATACCATGTAAGTTAGGACTAGTTGTACTTATTTGTTCCATTGGACAAGAATAATGGCCAAGAACTTTATTCTCTAGGATTGTATATTATTGGTATCGTTCCATCAATTGAGAATAGTGGTCAGGATCTTTATGCCATTGTATATTTATGATATTATTCCACTAGTTGAGAATGGTGAGGTTCTTTAACTCAACATAAATAAGATTATGAATATTGATCATGTCATTATTATTGTAAGGCCTAGAAATTAATAAATAAGCTGGTACCATTAAGTTATTCTATATGCATGTTTATATCTTATTGTGATCTAATGACCTTTTTTTGACCTTTCTTTGACTGTATTGTTATCTTCCTTAGTACGTAGCGTACTGGTTATCTTTTTTATGTGTGCTTCTCACTCCCATGAGTAGATCCACCTTGTTTTGTAAGATTATTGATTAATACTTTTAATGTGCTTGCCTTCAGTGAATGCATCATAGAATTGGCAAAGGATATGATTATCCATATGTCTTTATTTCTCTATATATTCTCAATCCTCTATTCTCATTATACATATTTCCTTCTCTATTTTTTTTGTATCCTATATTATGGTGGAATCAAGTGCTTTCCAAATCTGATTCTTAGGTATGAGGTTACTTTTACCTTACATCTGACATAAACTAGGTATCAGGAGTGCCCTTTTTTTGTTGGATTATGTGTGATACCCTTATGTTTTGTGTTTTGGCTTCCACAATTCACTCCTTAAAAAGAAATTTTTTGTTCATAAAATTTAGGAGTGTTACAATTTCAGTTAATGAAGTTGCTTCTATATATTGCCGAGTTTGTGTCTTTATATCATGGTAAACTAGGGCACATGAATGTGGCTTCCAAAAATAAACTAAAACAAATGAACCTAATTAATGTGTCAGGCACTAATGATTATGAGAAGTGTCCTATTTGTATGAAAGCCAAATATGCTAAAAATCCCTTTAAGCTTATCACTGAGAGATTAACTAATATATTAGACTTGATTCATACATATTTAGTTGACTTAAGGACTTTATGAGTAGGGCAGGAAAAAGGTATCATGTGACCTTCATAAATAATTATTCTAGGTATACTAAAGTTTACTTCTTAGGAATAAAGGTGAAACTGAAGAATCTTCTTAAAATATAAGGAAGGGGTTGAAAACTAATTAGACCATGAAATAAAAAAGCTAAGGTCTCACAGGGGTGGTGAATATGGAAATAGTCTTTTTTAGAATGTGTTTTCCATAAAAAAGAATACATATGATATTACTATTTACATTTTCCTTCTTGAACTTTATCTCTACCTTCTTCTTCAAGTGTTGTAAATGAAAATGTGAATGGGACTAGAAGAAGTAAAAGACAAAGAATAGAAACTAGTTATGGAACTGACTTTATTATTGCTTTTCTAGTTGCTTTTTTGCCTATTTATCAGAATGAGGAGGTTCCTAAATACTATAGGGAAGGTTTAACCTTTGTCAAGGCTAGTTTCTGGAAGGAAGCAATAAAAAATGAGTTAGAATCCATTATGTCTAATCATACATGGGATTTTGTTGATTTACCTAAAGGTTGTAAACCAATTAGATGCAAATGGGTCTTTAGAAAGAAACTAAGGACTGATGGGATAATAGATAAGTTTAATGTTAGATTAGCTGCTACAGGATACAAGCAAAAAAAGGACATTAAATTTTTTAATACTTATTCTCATGTGACTAAGATTACCACTATTTGTTCACTTGTTACCTTAGTTGCTATCCATGGACTTGTGGTCCATCAAATGGATGTTAAGATAACATTTTTAAATTGTGACTTAAAGGAAGATATTTATGTGGAGTATTTCGAGGGTTGTGTATTTCAAGGTTAGGAGAACAAATTTTGTAGGTTGAGAAATTAAATTTACGCCCTTAAAAAATCTCCTAAGCAATTGTATGAAAAATTTAGCCAAACCATAGAGAGTAATAGTTATGCTATGAATGAAACTACTTTATGTATGTACTCCAAGATGTTTGGGAAAGAACCTGTAATAATCTGCCTTTATGTGGATGACATGTTAATTCTTAGAACAAGTGTGACTGTGGTAAATGAGACTAAATTATTTGTACCTTCTCATTTTGATATGAGTAGTTTAGGCGAATCCCATGTAATTCTTGGTATTTAAATGAGAAAAATTGAGGATGGTTTTTCCTTGAATAAATCATATTATTTGATAAAATATTAAAAAAGTTTGATTGCCTTGATTAAATGTATATGAAAACTCCCTATGACCCTAGCATCCACATGCAAAAGAACTAATGTTTTAGTGTTTCACAAGAAAAATATGTTAAAATTATGGGTAGTGTATTGTTCCTCATGGATTATACTAGACTTAATATAACTTATGCAGAAAGGAAAATAAATAGGTATACTCACAACCTAAGTAGTGACCATTGAACTATACTTCTTCATTTACTTAGATACCTTAAGGGTACTAATGATTAGTGTTTATATTTTTGTAAATTTCTTATTGTGTTAGAAAGATTTACAAATATTGGCTAGATTTTTTATAATGATGAGATTAGTTCTACCAACGATTATGTGTTTACTCTAAGAGAAGGAGTTGTATCATGAAAGTCTGCTAAGCAAATTTTTATTCTTAGATCCACTATGGAGTCAGAGTATATTATTCTTAGGTGAGCTAGCCAAGAGACAGAATGTTTGATGAACCTATTGGCAAATATGCATTTGTGTAGGAAACCTTGTGTGCCGGTTTTCTGGCACTGTGATTCATACATAGCTAATGATGTTGCTAAGAACAATGTATATAAAAGAAAAAGGAGATACATCTGTTTGAGACACAGTTTGGTGAGATACTGTTGAGCAACGGTATGATTTTTTTAGAATTTGTCATATTAAAGAAAAATATGATAGATGCTCTTATGAAGGGTCTAACGAGGAGTGATGAGAACTCACACCTACATATATTATGCTATTTTAATTTAAGTTTTTGGTAATATGTTTGAGTGATATTTGAGATAATTTAAATTATTTATAATTATATATTTAAGTGATTATAATCTCACAATTTTTTATTATTTTCTAGTAAAATGATGAATTTCTTATAAAAGTTAACAAGTTGTCGTATTTTAACTATAACTTTTATATACAAACACAGATTTAGATGATTTAAATTTTTGTAGAAAGATAAAAATGATATCTATAATATTTATTTATATATACTTTTGCTAAATCCAAAACTTATTTTCATCAAAAAGGAGATTATCGTTAGAGTTGAAAATATTTAAGATTTGTTAGGAAAGATTCGAAAGCTTTATTTCTTGCCTTTTTAATTTTCTTCGTTGTACAAATAAAAAGGTACTGCCAATAGCAGATGCAACTCTAGAATTACAAGTGTCCCACAAGAGAAATAAAAAATAAAAGATAAGTGAAAAACAAAGGATAAAAAGAAAAAAAGGTATCATTTCTAAAATCTTGCGGGACGAGATAAAGAATAAGATCGACAACTATAAGTTCATGCGTCTAAGTACGACAAACGCTCGACGGAGAAGAGGAGAGAACGTACAAACACCAACTAAAACAAGAGACCGCAACATCTGTCAAAGAAATCAAGAACGGAGAATTTTTTTTCTTCATCCTCCTTATTCTTATCAGTGCACTAAAATTAGAAAGTTGTTGTTTTTATTCTAAGTTTTTGTATTTTTATATATTTCTTTATCTAAATTTTAATGTATCTTTAATTAAACTTATGCTTTATATTAAATTACAATTAGCTATATTCTATCAAGTTTTGATTTTTATAGTGAATTATTGTTTCGAATTATGAATGATTGAATCTTTTGATATATAAATCATATTTACTATTAATATTTAAATTCTTGTATTTTATATAAAACTTGCTTACTTTTATATTTATAATTAAGAATTACAGTTATTAGATTAATTCTATTATGCTAGTAATTAATTGAGACAAGTACCAATTAAGTCAGTTTGGAGTCTTTACAAGTAAGTGGATTAAATTAAAATATAGTTTATTCTAGTCTTGTTAAAAAAGTGAGGTTTTAAATTTGGCTAGGGCTAATGAGTTTTCTTATAAAGTAATATAATTAATTTATCTCTGGATTAATTGAATACAAAGATGAATTTAGGAAGATTAATTAATATTAGGAAGAACACAAGAGTTAGTCTAATTAGGCACGTTTGGGGCTAAGATAATTAGGGGGTTAATTTTTTATAGTTAGTTTATTAAATCACTTATTTATATATCAGTTGCTTAAAAATGTGGCTATACGAATTTAATATAGAGGTTGAGATGGAGAAGTGTTGGATATGTATATATTCATTTTGTAATTAATTTACTTTCATATTTTTATTTTGATTTTAATTATTCATCTTATATTAGTGTAGTTAATAGAGTTGTTCGGTTATTAATTTAGTTATTAGTTTTATTTTTTCCCATATCAACTCCCAAATACTTATTAATAATATAAATAATGTAGTTCTATTTCTTATTTTACTTTTAATTTATTATTTATTTATTTTATGTAGTCAAACTCTTTAGTTCTTTAATTTAATATTTTAGAGTTTAGAATCACATCCTCTTCGTAGAAATGATCATTTTTACCGTATGTTATATTTTTAATTATTATTTGGGTTAATAATATATTTAATTTGATAGTGGTAGTGACACGATATTAAGGAAAGTCATCTTCGAGTTGTCGAGGAAGATGAGGCTTAAGCCTTTGAGTTAAAAAAAGTATGGTGGATACTATATGATTACTTTTTTATATTACATTCTCATTCCTATGGTGTGTGGTAGTGGATCATGGATAGGCTCAACTTAAGTTCTTAATGAGTGCATAATTCTATTTTTCGGTGGTCCTAGTGAGACAAACCTGATAAACTCACTACTTAATATATTTGAGGGTGAGCATATTTTATGCCCTTAATGGATCCATAGTCCTCAGTGGTGGTGCTCATGTGAGACACATTTGATGGATTCACCTAGAAGAGTATAAAGATGAGCCGCCTTCTATGAAAGAGTAAGACTACCTTTCTAGGACACTTATGAGTATCTAAGGTGTATGCGTGACCATTAAAAACACTTGTCTTATTATCATGGAATTTGCAGGATCTAAGGTAAAACATGTATTGTAGGGGTCTTAATCGAAGTCAAGATAATTCAAATTTTGTTCATTCCTTAGACATGATCATTATCTTTCTTCATTATATATCAATTTAATTTTTGTGACATTTATACTTAAGTGTTTTTCCTTCTTTATCCATACCTATTGTGATTTTCTTTTTATTCCACCATTGGTGGAGAATTGTTGTGACAATGGCAGAAACAAAAATGAGTGTGTTGAAGCCACTTTTACTTTCTAAAGTCCCACATGGGTTGTCAAACTTGTTTTTGATCATTTTTTATATATATCACTACTTAATACCTTATTTAAGTTGAAAGATTGGGTTGTTTTGTGAAGTTTGTGGGCTAAACTATATACCACACACGCATGCACACCGTCACCTTCTCGTTTGGGCCAAGCCAGGTGTGAATGTAGGTGGGTCATAGATTCAAATGTGAAAAATTATCATTTTTGCTGAATTTTTGAATTGATTTAAAACACTGGCTTGGTCATTTTCACTTATGCTTCTTTGGCTATTTTAAATGGTTCTCTTGATAGATTGCTATATAATATATATATTCATTGATAGATTAATATATAACCTATATATTCGACATGATCGAATGCTAATCTATCAAGATTAATATATATAATATATTGCGGAACCGTACCTGAATCCATAATGAAAAATTATCGATGGATTCGAAATCAGGGCTGTACTATGGTCTTCTAAGTCAGACATACACTCGTCGGTTTCTATTAATTGATGGGAATCGAATAGGACGAAGTGTATGTGACCTAGGGACCACGGCCCTTCATATAGACAATTGACATATTGTCTTTCGGGTTATTCTAATTTGGTCCATCAACAAACTAAAATACTCAATGTCTCTACATATACAAGCCCACATCTAATTAAATACACTAAGCCTAATAATTTATATGTAAATACGATAACTTATATACGGGCTTAATATATAAACAATAACCCGCAATTCTTATAGTTTACATATAAGTACAATATGTTGGATAAAAACCCAACATCTCTTCAACACAGGAGGAATGGATGCCTAATTTTTGAGCATTTTTCGTCCCATCACTTCTGCATCTTCTTTATTTAATCTCTACTTATGTTTCTTTTTAATTTTTTTTTAAAGTGATCTTGGTTTTTTCCCAAGCTTTGCCCTTTTTCTTTCAAAAAATGTGGCCATTATCTGGTAAATTCCATAGTTTCTTTTTACGAGTGCACGGAGACATACTTCAGGGTAGTGAAATTTCTTCACAGCACAACAAAACTTGATAAGTTATTTTGTTTGATTGAATGTTTTATTTCTTTTCCAGTTTTTAGATTACAGCGTATACTGCTATTCTTTATAACAATTACTTTTTGCGGAAGCTTTGATATCATAAGTCATTTTCGCCACTGGCTTATTATTATCATTTAATAGTAAGTTCACCATTACGGATTTCTCCGTCCATGTCTTAGAAGGATCCAAGCCAATGAGTCTAGGCTATGGAGGTGACGGTGACAGCAGTGGTCGGAATCCAGTCGAAATGGGGATTGAGAATGGAAAATGACCATGGACGTTGATCACTCAAAGGTTGTCTCAGAGAAACAGCTTCGACGTAGACGAAAGAGACAACATGATGGAGGTTGCATGGGTACCGGGGGAGTCAGCTTGTCATAGGAACCATGATGTCTCTAATAATACCTTGTTTGTAAACGAATTTGACCTTGGGAACATACAACCACCAGATGTAGATCCTAGTATATCCTCTACTAATTATAAGAGGGCCCGATGCCTGAGAGTCGTTTTCAGGATGGTATTGAAAAGGTGGCTGAGGACCCATAGCTCATACAACCCAATTTGACGAGTACGAAGGAGATTCAGATGGGCTCCTAAGTCAGGGAGGAGGATCACAGAATTCAAAAGTTGGGCCTATAACTAGACTCAATTGAAAACAGTATGGCTACTGTCGGGTCCAAGCACAGCACATATGCGGCTCTATCCACTTCTGTGTTGGGCCCTTCTATTCCTCTGGGTTTTGAAGAACATGCACCGACCTAGATGAAAGTAGCCTATAAGGAAAAAAGGGAAAATAAAACGCATATTGACAAATAAAGGAAAAACAATGGCATAGAACGGATGCCTATGCCACCAAAGAAAGTCGTTAGAGAGGTAGCAGGAAAAAGAGTTCCCAGTGGACAGAATCTCGGAGATTAAGAGTGGTTGAATAGTTGGCTGGATATCTTGGTGTGTATCTATTGTAAGATTGAGTGTTCTCGCTAATATTGAACGGAAATATACAAGTGTACAATGCCAATATTATGGTTACCAAATAGGCTAATGATTAGGGAGATCTTTGACTATACAACCTAACCATTTGTAAAAGATATACATCACTAAATATAATTTATGAGAATAATTAATATATTCTATCACACCACTACAGTCAAAGTAGGAGGATCCCGAATGTTGAAACCATCCCTTAAATAATCAAAGAGAATGCATGGAAGACCTTTAGTAAAAATATCAGTTATTTGATATGGAGACAGGACATGAAAGACACGAACTTGTCCTTTATCAACCTTTTCATGTACAAAGTATATATCCATTTCAGTATGCTTAGTGTGTTGTTGTTGAATAGGATTACCCGAGAGATATATCGTACTAACATTATTACAGTAAACCAAGGTAGCATTGTTGTTTGGACAGTGAAGCTTAAAAAAAAAGATTACAAATCCTACATGACTTAGAAACAACATTTGCCATGCCCGTGTATTATAACTCTGCACTGAGTGTGACAAAGTGGGTGGTCTTTTAGATGACCAAGAGATGAGGCTATCGCCAAGAAAAACACAGTAGCCTGATGTAGGTTGTCTAGTATATGGGTATCCACCCCAATCTGCATCAGTATAAGAGACAACACCATAAACAGATGATTAATGCAGATGTAAGCTAAAAGAAAGAGTACCATGAACATACTGAATAATGAGTTTTAGTGCATGCATATGTTCATCCCGGGGATCATGCATATGTAAACAGACATGTTGAACAACATAAGAGATATTTGGTCTCATAAAAGTGATATATTGTAGGGCACTTACGATGTGATACTTTCTAGGATCCTTATACAGAGACTCCAAAGGTGCACTTAGTTTATAATGAGTATCAACAGGCATAGGAGCTAATTAAGTGGGTTGAATAGGTGAATGATATGCTACGTGATGTAGACTTGAGGATGGAGTGGGCTAGGTTGGTAAATTATGTGCCACGTGAGGTGGATTTGAGAGAGGAGAAATCGTTGGACCAAGAAAGTGGGTTGGAGAAGTGAGTGGATTGCTAGCCCGCTGGGCCAACTTAGCTAGGCTGCTAGCTGAGTTGATTTGGGTAGTGGATTTGTTCCTTAAGTTGGGAGATTTAGGCACATTTTGAGGAGGTGATGGAGGAGCCATGTGAGGTGGACTTTGAGGAGGTGTTTGGGCTTGTTGGGGTTGGACTGGAGTGATAGAATTTGGAGTCGGAGAAATGAAATCAGAAGCAATTCCAAAATCTAGAGAATCATAGGTCGAATGAGTCATAGAATATATTGACGAGAACGGAAATGTTGACTCATAAAAAATAACATGTCTAAATATTATGATTTTTCCACTCGAAAGATCATAACATTTGTAACCCCTATAATTCGGGGGATAACCTAAAAAGACGCATGGTGTGGATCAAGATTGAAGCTTATGATTCTAGTAGATGGATGTAGAGGAAAACATAAACACCTAAAGACGTGAAGGTGAGAATAAGATAGATCATTTTGGTCAATAATTTATGTGGGTGATTTGCTTTTCAAAGCTTGCTTGGTAAAATGTTAAGCAAGTATGTTGCCATTTGTAGATCATGATGCCGAAAAAATGGAGGCATGGAGGAATAAACTGGGAGGGTTCTAATTAAAATTATTTATTGAATGGATTTTAAGCTCAGATTTTCCATTTTATGGTGAGGTATGTGGACAAGAGAAGTGTAAAATCATTCCATTTTTTGCTCAAAATAACTTAAATGAATCATTATCATATTCCCTCCCATTATCACATTGAAAGCATTTGATAGGTCGCTCAAATTGAGTTTGGATGTAAGCACTAAATTGCAGAAAATTTGAGTAAACTTGTGATTTATCACTTAGAGGAAACATCCACAAGAAATTAGTGAAATCATCCAAAAATAAAATATAATATTTATGACTTGAGGAACTTAAGATAGGCGAATTCCATAAGTCACTATGACAAATATCAAATGGCAAGCAAGTATAAGAAGAAAAAATCATAGAATGACAATTTAACATGTTTACCAAAAGATAAGGATGACAAACTAAAGAAAAAGGTGTCTTACCACAATCAATGAGCTTATTAGTTTTGAGAGAGTTCAAAAATAGAGTTCTAGGATGACCCAAACAATTATGCCACAAAACAGGAGATAAAGTGGCAAAGCTGGAAGGTTGGATGGCTTAATTTTTGGTGAAGTTGGTGGTGAGTGGATAAAGATAGCCCGTGTTATTACATCTCATTGGATGCATCCTCGTGTAAAGGTCTTTCACAGAAAATCCAAGAGGATCAAATTTAATAGAAATATTATTATCAACAGTCAAAAGATAAAAATACACTAAGTTTTTTTTATGAGTTTTGGAGCATGAGAGAAATTATGTAAATGTAAGGGAGGATGAGGAGGGCAAAGGGACTTTTTTCCATAACCATGAATTAGAATTTCTTGACCACTACCAACAATAATATCACGATTAATGCTCATATTAAAATAAGGTGAGATTATACCTCCATTTGTGGTCATGTGATATATCTAGTCAATGTCCATATACTAATTTTCATCTGGTTGGCTAAGAGTCATTATATGCATAGCAACCTCAATGTCCGTTGGAGCATAGGTGGAAGAAGGTACTCGAACATTGTATGCCTATGGACATAAACTAAGGATCCGAGATTGATGAGGAGCCATGCCATAACTCTACTGCATCAGATACAGGAAGGACTGTAAACGAGCCGAGCCGAGTCAAATACCCCTAGGCTTGGGCTCGACTCATTTAACTAAACAAGCCTAAAATAATGCTTGGGCTCGGCTCGTTTAACTAAACAAACTAGCCGAACTGAGCTTTTAACGAGCCCAGCCGAGCCGAGCTCATGAGCCAAAGCCAAAAAATGAACCGAGCCGAGCTTTTTCGAGCTCGGGCTCAGCTCATTTAATAAATGAGCCTAAAAGTGAGGCTCGGGCTTAGCTCATTTAACTAAATGAACGAGTCAAACCAAACTTTAAACGAGCCAAGTCAAGCTGAATACCGAACTGACTCAACTCATTTATAGCCCTAGATACAGGCAAGGAGGAATTGCCTAAAGCTGCCACTGTTGACCCCACTACCATGGGCCGCATTGCTGAGGTGGTTGATGTTGGTAGCCGACTTGTTATTATTTTTTCCCATTTCTCTTATTGTTATAATATTTGTTATTAGCATTTCCAGAGGATGAATTATAGGAGCTTCCAGAACCATCATCACTCATGGTGGTCACAAGGGCGGTGGCGGCTTGAGATGTTGTTGCATTGGTCTTCTTTTGTTTGCAGGTTTCTTCTAGAACTAGGCAAGATCGAGCCTCATGGAAGCAAGACAAAGGCTTTTGTTGGTGGAGATAAATGGCAACACCATCATAATTTGAATTAAGGTCCACAATCAAATGAAGAACTAAGCAGTTAATAGAAACAAGAGCTCCAACATTGGTGAGTTGATCAGCCAACATCTTTAATTCACGACAATACGCGTGTGCACAAAAGAATTTATCAATGTGGACAACATTGAATTGTTGATCCAAGTACACAACATGGGAAATTCTCATTATCTTGAAAGATATCCTTAAGGCTATTCCATGACTTTTGTGTCGTTGTGTTGGGGATGATTATGGTGTTGAGGAGGTCACCCGAGATCGTTCCATAAATCCATTGAAGAACCATTGCATCGAGGCACCGCCATTCCTCTAATTCATCGGTAGTCATGTCCTTGACTTCAGTTCCTTCCTTGGGAGGAGGAGGGATAATGTGGTTGGTTACCTTATGCACACGACAATGGATTTTGAATAGTTCTGGCCAATGAGAATATTTACCCTTTTTCATCTCTAGAACAAGAGGCACAACAAATTTGATGTTGGCGAGAGTAGTAATAGGGTGGTTTTTGTTGGCCATTGTTGAGATAAGGAATGAATGAGAAGAAGAAGAAGAAGGAATAAGAGGAAGAAGATGAGCAGTAGAACAAGGGTTTATAGAAAATTTAGTCTATGATACCATGTAAGATTGAATGGTCAAGTGTTCTCATTGATATTGAACGTAAATGTACAAGTGTACATTGCCAATGTTATGGATATAAAATAGGCTAATGATCAGGGAAATTCTTTGACTTTACAACCTAACCATTTATAAAAGATATACATGAATAAATATAATTTACAAGAATAATTTACATAGTCTATCATCTATCTAGTAATTTATGAAATTAATGTCTTAGAATCTGTGTGGATTGTTCTCAAGGAACAAACAAAGTTTAATTAGGAGGATGGTTGGGAGGATGCAACCACAAGTTCTTTTCATTCAAGAAACTAAGCTAAATAACTTTATCAGGTATATAGAAAAGATATGGAGAAGGGATATGGTCAAGTGGACAATAAGTGATATTGAAGGTCTCTCAGGAGGTCTACTACTAGACTACGATTATTTTTTTTTCTTCTTCAAATTTTTCTAGATAAAGGTTTCTAGAAACTAGATGGTGATGGTAGGTAAAGTTTTCTCTTCTATTTTTCTATGTTATTGTTAATGTATATGACCCAATTCAAGCTTAAAGAAATGCAAAAAACTGGAATGAGATATCTAAATTTTGTGAACTAGAGGTACTAACCCTCCTAGTGGGTGACCTTAATGAAGTCCTTGGAAAAGAGGATAGAAGTAGTGGTTGTGTTTCTCAAAGAAGAATAAAGGAATTTAAAGAGTTTGCTAACAAAAATGAAGTGATTAAACCTAGAAATGACAAGTTCATGTAGTTTAGGGGGAACTCTTAAGAAGGTATTAGATCGACCTTTTGTAAACCTAGACCTATTGTAGCGCTACTCGAATATCTATGTTTCTATTGAAAGGCAAGGAGTGTCTAAACATTTATCCCTATGGATAACTTTAGAGAGTATCGATTTTGAACCAAAGTTGTTTTGATTTTTCAATTGCAGGTTGTCTTACCCAAGATATGCCGAGATAATAAAGTTAGCACGACAATCCATCAATTGCAATATCTAAGAGGGGTGAAAATGAAGAAAAAGAGGAAAAGGGGAAGGAGAAAAATAAAATAAGTTTATCGATCAGTGGAGGAGAATTAGCAGGAGATTTTGAGTGGTTTAGAGGGTGGCAGAAGTGGCGGATGTGGTGGTGGACGGTGGTTTAAGGTTTCGGGGTAGAAATTTCTGGTGAGAGAACCAGCAAACTTTGCACGGTTATAGAGGCCCGTGCAAGGAGAATCGAAGGATTTAGATGGTTTAGTTAGCTAGAGGGTATTGCAGGGAATAATTTGGGAGGCAAAAGCGGTGTCGAGGTTGGATAACGGCGGAGAAAAGAGTGTCTAAAGGGGCGGTGGCACACAGACTGGCACTTAGGGTTTCGGGGAAAGAAATCTCGAACCCAGGCCATACGAGGGGTATTTATAGTGTTGGATGTTAGGCTCGAGTGCTGGAAGTTACCAGAAGGTCAAATTCGATGGGAAATTGGGTTGGTTATGCCGTTGATTAGGTGGCACAAATTCAAAAATTTGCCCGACCTTCGCAAGGGAAATGGGGGCAACGTGGGGAAGGAAAAGGGAAGTGGGGCATTTCAAATTGGAGAGTGCGTCGAGGGGGAGAAAATGGGCGGGAGAAAGGCCGGTCACGACACGTGTGGCCGGCGACACCATTTTCGGGTGAAGAAGGTCGCAGGTTCGACAATGGCAGAGGAGGGAGAAAGAAGAAAGGGATGAGCCGGCGGTTCGAGGAAAAAGAAAAGAAAGGAAAGGGAGGAAACTGGGCGGTTCGGCGCGGGGGTTAAGGCTTTTAAATGAAACGGTGCGGTTTGGGTATAAAATCGAAGAAACGCAGCGCACTGGCTGCCGAAGGAGAGAAAGAAAAAATATGCGGACGGGCGTGGGCCGCGGCAGGGGAAGAAAATGAGGGAGGAAGGTGGGCCGTTCCAGGCCCAAATCGGGAAGGTAAGGAAAAAAAAAGAAAAGAAAGAGAAAGGAAGAAAAAAGGAAGAAAGAAAAAGGAAAAAAAGAAAAAGGAAAAAAAGAAAAATAATTAGGTTAGGGCCAATTAAATTAATCTGAATATTTAGGATATTTAGAAATAATAATATTTAAATAAAATAATATTTAAATCCCTTTTTAGGCTAAAATATGATTTTTAAAGGATTTTTCATAAATTCCATTTTAATTATCAAAGTACTCTAATTTTCTCAAATTAAATTATTTATAAAATTAAAATTAATTTGAAACTATTTTCTCTTTCTTAATTTAAATAAAATAATTTATTTAAATAAATTCCCAAATTAAAATCTTTAATTAGTTAAAATACCCAAATTTCCTCTAATTAACATATTTATAAAATTTCTTATTAATTTTCCCTAATAAATTTCCTTTTATTTTAGTGACAGTAATTTATTAAATTAATTTTTTTAAATAAAACCTTATTTAAATATAATCTTTAAAATTAGAAATTTTCAGAGCATTTCATTTTTTACATGAGAAAGTGCATGCTTAGGAATCCTTTGATGCTAGTTGGTCACGTGTGGTGATCACATATTGATGTTAAGATACCCAAGTGTACATGGCATGAAGATTTTCTTAGTTTAGGTTAGTGGCCAAGTGGTATGTGTGTGTTTTTGTTTGTTTTAATCGTGTGTTTCGGTGTGAGTGTGTTTGAAGATTATGTTTCATTATGAAGTGGAATTAGTGCAGTTTGAAGTATTGCTTTTCCTTGCATGAAATTTTACTTGGCACATTTGAATGCATGCAAAATGTTGTAGGTGTTTTCAAATAGGGTTTAAAAAAAAATTCCATAATTCTATAACAAGAGTTTAGCAAGATTGGTTTTAGTGTACTCATTTTTAATGTTGTGATTTTTATTTATTATTATTATTATTATTATTATTATTATTGTGTATTTGATTCATTAAACTCAAATTATTGTATAATAATTAAATAAGAACCATATAGTGGGAGTGAAGTGATTTAGTTTTAATCAACTAAAATTTAAGTGCAACTCGAGTGTGGTATAGTGTTTAGATAACCAAATCACGGAGGGGGGAAAATTTCAAGCCATTTTTGAAGCTATTAAAAAACTCTCCAATAATTTGTATGCCACTAATGCATAACTTAGACAAATACCTCCTATATAAATATAAATACAAAGGTTAGAGTCTAGGTTTGCTGAAAAAGATTCGGTCTAAAATGCCCAAGAGCATAGAGAAATCTATGGGGATAGATTTGGGAGTGCTATAAAATTAAATAACCCAACTAAGGGAAGATATTTGAATTAAAGAATAGACCATGATGAAGAGTCTATAGGAAGTGGAAGTAATGGAAAGCTCTATGATCATCAACCTATCATCAAAAGGAGGATAATGGCATCAAGCTTGATCTTCTCGACTTTGATGGTAAGTTTGATGTAAACTCATTTCTTGAGCAGTTACATGAATTGGAGGCTATCTTTAAGTTTAAGGATTATGAAGATGAGAAAAAGTGCAAACTATCTACTCTTAAGTTTAATAAGTTTACTAGAATATAGTATGATAATTTAAAGAGGACTATGGAACGAGAAGGTAAATCAAATATTAAATATTGGAAGAAACTTAACAAAAATCTAAGGAAGAAATTTATTTTTAAGGAGTATGAATAAGATAAATATATAACACTAAATATTTTTAGGCAAGGACTACTAAGTGTTGAAGAGTATGTTAGGAAATTTGAAAGGTTGACACTAGTATGTGATATCCATGAAAGGAACAAACTTATGCTAGATTTTTTCGAGGCCTTAAATTGATGATTCAAGAAAAGGTAGAAACTTTTCTTTATGATTCTTTAGATGAAATGATTAAAATTTTCCTTGAAAAAAAATTAAATCCATTAAGTCGCATACTAAACAAAGTACTCCATCCACAAAGTACTACTTAAGTAACCAAACAACAAAATTTGGAGTGAGTACTTCAAATTCTACCAATCTTGATAAGAACAAGGAATTAATAGAGAGGATAAAGGTAAAAATAAAGTGAATGAACTCTCTACTAGGAAATATTTCAAATGTTGAGGGTTTAGACACTTCCCTCACGAATGTCCTAATAAAAGGTTATTATCTATATAAGAGATTGAAGCCATGGGTACATGTGAGGAAGATTCTAAATTTAAGCCTTTTGAGTAAATATCTAGTGAATCTTAGGAATAAAAGAGTGCTTGTTATATCTTGGAGAGAGTACTTCAAGTACAAGCTATTGAGCACCCTACTCAAAGGGAGAAGATATTTAAGACAAAACGAAGATTAGGAGAAACTGTTTGTTGTATTATCATTGATAGTGGATCTTTTACCAATGTAGCCAATGAAAGGATGGTTAATGATTTAGGGTTGAAAAATACACCACATACAAAGCCTTATTCTCTTCAATGGTTGAATAAGGACAAGGGAATTAAGGTAATAAAATAAATCCTATTATCATTTAAACTTGGTGACTACCATGATGTGGTGTTATGTGATGTTTTACCTATGGATGCATGTGGAATCTTATTAGGTAGACCATGACAATATGACAAAAATTCTATTCATAATGGTATAACTAATGAATATCTAGTTAGGAAGGATAAGAAGAAGCATAAAATTAAACCTTCTAACTGTGATAATGAGAGCATAGTCAAGAATAACAAGAGTTTATTCTTCCATGAAAAGGATATGGTCAAATGTATTCAAGAAGAAGGAAGTTGTTATGCTGTGGATATGAAAGAATATCTACAAGGGGAGAGGGATAATGATAATCCTCAATTAGATAGACTCCTTGATGAGTATCACAATGTTTTTACTAATGAATTACTGCCTAGATTTCCACCTAAGAAGGGAATAGAACATGCCATAGATTTAATTCCCGGTATGTCCTTACCTAATAGACACGCATATTGATGTAATCTAGAGGAGGCTAAGGAGTTAGAAAAACAAATACAAGAGCTCATAAGACAAGGGTATATGAGGAAAAGCACGAGTCCGTATTGTATGCCTACATTACTAATCCTTAAAAAGGATGGTACATGGCACATTTGCAACTACTCAAGGGTTGTTAACAATCTCATTATTAGATATCGATTTTTAATGCCAAGATTGGATGATATGCTGGATCAGTTATGTGGAGCATGGGTATTCTCTAAGATTGATATGAGAAGTGGATATCATCATATAAGAAGAGAAGGGGATGAGGAGAAAACTACATTGAAATTCAAGTATGGTCTTTATGAGTGGATGATGATGCCTTTTGGCTTATGTAATGTGCCAAGTTCATTTATGAGATTAATAAAAGAAGTTCTTTGACATTTTCTTAGATTTTTCATCGTAGTGTACTTAGATGATATACTTGTGCATAGCCGGATTGAACATGACCATCTCATTCATCTAAGGGAATTATTTGATAAATTGAGGGGGACTAAACTCTGTGTAAAAATGGAGAAGTGTGACTTTATGATTTCGACTATACTTTTCCTTGGGGATATAGTAAGTAGCGAAGGTAATGAACTTGATCCTACAAAAATTAAGGCTATTAAGGAGTGGCTGACACCTAAAGATATTCATAAAGTGAGGAATTTTTAGGGTTTGACAAGTTTCTATAGGAGATTCATTAAGGATTTTTCTACTATTGCCACACCGATAACCCAACTCATGAAAAGGGGTGAATTTAATTGGAGTGAGGATACAACTAGGGCCTTCTAAACTTTGAAAAATAAGCTATGCAATGCACCATTACTAGATTTACCTAAATTTGAGAAATTATTTGAAGTTACATGTGATGTAAGTGGGGTAGGGTAGGAGGTGTACTCTCATAAGAAAAAATGAGCTATTATAATTTTTAGTGAGAAATTGAATGGAGTGAGACTAAATTATTCCACATACGACGAATAGTTCTATGCCATCATATGAAGTCTTAAAACATGGAGGCATTACCTACGGCCTAAACTATTTGTTTTGCATTTGGACCATTAGAGTATGAAATATTTGCATGGGTAAAAGAAAATTAGTCTGAGGCATGCAAAATGGGTTAGTTTCTTATAATCCTTCATGCTTTCTATTAAGTATTTTAATAATAAAGAAAATGTCATGGCATATTCTTTGTCTCATAGATCCATGATATTAATCATATTGGATGTTAAGTTATTGGGATTTGAGATGTTAAAGGAACTATATGACAAGGATGAAGATTTTGTTGACATCTATAATACATGCAAAAAGAATGAAAGTTGTGGTAATTATTTACTATAAGATGACTATCTCTTCAAACTTAAGAAGTTGTGTGTACCTTGTTCTAGCATACCTGAATTACATGCTAAAGAAGTACATGAAGAGGGTATAGCTGATCATTTTGGAGTTCATAAGACCATGGAAATATTACAAAAAATTTCTATCGGCCACAAATGATAAAACTAGTACAAGCAAGTATAGGAAGATGTGTAACTTATCAAAAAAGGTAAAAGTTTCTTCCTTAATGCTTTGTATACTCCGTTATCAGTACCTGATAAACCTTGGGAGAGTGTTAGTATGGATTTATTTTGGTATTACCAAGGATACAATGGGTTAAAGATTCTATTTTTGTGGTAGTAGGTTGATTTTCAAAAATGACATATTTTATACGTTACAATAAGATTGATAAGGCAATACATGTAACAGACTTATATTTTCAAGAAATATGAGGTTACATGGAGTTTCCAAAAATATAGTATCAAATAGTGATGCAAAATTCTTAAGCTACTTTTCGAAGACACTTTGGAACATGTTAGGTATAAAGTTATTGTTTAGTACTTCTCATCATCCACAAATAGATGGTTAAATCAAAGTGACTAATAGAACTTTAGGTACTTTCCTACGAGAGTTATTGAATATGAGCACTAATGATTGGGATATAAAGCTTACACATGCTAAGTTTATATAAAATAGGATTCCTTCTAGTATAATTCAAACGAGACCCTTTGAGGTTGTCTATAGGATTAATGTAACACCCCTAGAATTTACTATTGAAAAATTTCGTTTCATTTAAAAGAGTTAGCGGAAGCAAAATACAAGGCTGTAAATTCTAGGGATATTACCACCACACTTAGTACCAGACCTGTTCACTCTTAGACCTGGCAAAGTTGACCCAACCCGACCGACCCAACCTGAATAACCCGACTTAAAACCCGATAGTAACCCTAAAAATAAAACCCGTTCATAACCCGAAAGCCCGAAACAACCCGATTCAATTTGGACCCGACCCGAATTTAGCTAACCCGATAAAGACCCGAACCTAAATTGACCCGAACCGAAGTGACCAAAATCAATAATAACCCGAACCGAGCACACCTCAAACCCGACCCGACCCGAACTCCAACCGGAACCCAAACCGACCAGAACTCTAACCCGAACCCGAACCGATCCGAACTTTAACTTTAACCCAAACTAACCCGAACTCTAACCCGAACCCGAACCGACCCGAACCAGACTTGAACCGATAATTGATTATTCTTATTCATATATGATATTTTTAACTCCATATTCTTATTAATTTTTGAAACCATGTAAATAAATGCAAACATTTATAAGCATAAATTTATATTTTTGCTTCACTTTGTTTGATAACTTCCTACAACTTAAACTCTACACTTTGGAACATAATAATAATACACTCATTGTATTAATGATTCATGAGGACTTGACAATCAAATTCAGCATTTCATCATACACTCATTGTATGATACACAATACACAATAATATCAAATATACTGATAATTACTAACAAATAAATACAATAAAAGTCCAAACAAGTGTAAATAAGAAAACTAGAGCATTGATAACATACCTATAATGAATACTTGATCTTCTCTTTAATGGATGAATGTGAATACCTCTCTTTGATTAAAGCCCTGACCTTGAGGTAAGTAACCAAAAAATACTAACTAGAAAGGAAGAAATTTACAATCTAAAAGGCAAAAGATGTCCTATAGGATAGTTATAAACTTATAATGCTAAGAGAAAGACATAACCTAACCATCACCATATGTTGTTACAAAAACATCACACTAACAAGTCACACACCTTAATCTGAGGCTTATATAACAATGAGAAAAAAAAATCACCCCATTTGGATAGTCCTCCCTGCAACCTCTTCAAAAATATCAGTGTAGTCCTCCCTGTAGTGAAAGAACATGTAGTTAAATACACTCCATTTGGATAAAAGCTACATACTTAACTATCAATTATATAAAGAATTAAAATAGTACCTATGGACCTTATTAAGGATGTCTAGTACGGGGGTTAGCTCCATCCCACCCCACATTGCAACCAACATATTCATTTTCCTCAGTTGCTAGAGAAACAATAACACATTAGAAATTTACTATGATGTAGAAACAAATAAGTAAATAAAAGCCTTAAAAATACTACCTTCAAAACCATACAACCAACTACAAGTAGTTATCAACACTTCAATATTTTCAGGCAAGTACGAGCTTCTCCACTTACTTAAAACTCTACCTCCAATGCTAAAAGTTGATTCTGATGCAACAGTTGTAAGGGGCACACTTAAAATATCCCTAGCTAGATGTGCAAGCTCTCCATATTGAGACTCGTTCTCTCTCCAAAAGTCAAGAATGTTCAGCTTGATTTTGTGGTCCATTCTTGGATCATCTAGATACTTATCCAGCTTTGTCTTTTCATTATAGGTGTATGTAGTCTCATTTTCATCAAAACCCTAAAAATTACAAAAGCAAATGGATATATATATATATAATAAATCAAGAATGATAAAAAATTATATATAATAGTCAATTAAACATAAATATAATAACAAATCAAAATCAAAGGAAAGATATAAAAGATTAAGGGAAGGTGAGAAATGTAAACTTACGGCAGAGAAATCAAATTTGCGCTTGCGAGTAGAACCAAGGGTGTTAGTGTCTAATGTTGATGATGTTCCACAAGAGTTATAACAAGTACCTCCTCCATCATTAACTGAAGGATACTCCACTAGAAGCATCCCTAACTTAAACCGCATATCATTGACTTTCAAAGAAGCCCTTGTTCCATCCTCAAATAATTTTTGATAGCAATACTTTAGAAAATCCAACTTACAACGAGGATCAAGAATCACAGCAAAAGCAAATAATGTACCATATTCATTCCCATCTAAGTTGGCCCAATACTTGTCAAATTTAATCTTCATTTCTGTAGCCATTTTCCTTAACACTTCATCGTCCCCCTTTATCAACTCATTTAAAAGCATTTCGATCTTCCATACATTCTCAAAATACAAATTTTCCGTGGGATACTGACTACCAGAAAAGAACTCAGTAATATCATAAAATGGTTCTAAGACATCACGAATTTTTTCAAGCATGTGCCACTCTTGAGGTCCTGGAAAATTCTTGTACAAAGGGTCAACAAACACCATCTCCTTAAATCCATTACGATAAATAATAGCTCTATCAATCATCAAATAAGTAGAGTTCCACCTTGTGGGAACATCAAGCCATAATGCTTTAGTATCTGATATCCGAGCTAATTTCACACAATTTCGAAATGTAGTCTTCCTCGATTCTGACCACTTGATGTATTTTACACTATCTCTAATCTTAACAACAATATCCTCTATTACCTTAAGCCCATCCTTAACAATGAGATTCAAAACATGAGCACCACACCGAACATGTAAGTAAATGCCATCATGCAACAAAAAATTTTGATCATTCAGTGTATTTTGCAAACGATCTTGCATTCTATCATTGCTTGAGGCATTGTCTAATGTGATAGAGAAAATCTTATCCTCAATACCCCAGTCTTGAAGCAAGCTTAACACCGAATTATGTAAGATTTGTCCCGTATGTGGTGTTTTTATATGATGAAAATTCAGTACTCTACTATTCAACTTCCAATTAGCATCCACAAAATGAGCAGTCAAACACATATATCCCTCAGTTTGACAAGAAGTCCACATATCAGAAGTCAGACAAATACGACCAGGGATACTACGAAGATAGTTCTTAAGCTCAATTTTCAAGTTTGATTGCAATTTCAATACATCCGATTTTGCAGTATTTCTACAAATGGTTCTAACTTAATTATTCAAGTATGCATGAATTTCTCTATTGCCTTCGTGTTCAACCCAAGAGAATGCATACCCATGTTTGATGATAGCCCTTGCTAATAGATCTCTGTAGATCTTTTGGTTATAAACATTATATTCTACTTTCACAATTTTTTAATATGATGGACATTTATCAAGATGTCTTTTTAGATTTGTTGTCCCATAATGTGAACTAGCAATGAAAGAAGCCACCTTACAATGGCTGCAAAGTGCTCTCTTTTCCATCCTTGGTCTCGGTTCCTTTAAGTCTCAGAAATTCTTTCCAAACTAAGCTCCTTTTCTTATCAGCTTCTTGCAAATTAGGATCCGGAAGATTGCTAGCATCATAATTTCCAGCTTCCATAACTACAATAAATTATTAGTATTAGTATTTTATTAAGATAATCATGAAATCACATACAATACAAATAGTATACCATAATCATGAAATCACATACAATACAAATGGAACACCATAATCATGAAATCACATAAAATACAAATGGAATACCATAATCAAATTAAGATAATCATGAAATCACATACAAACAATCTGTTTGAGCCTGAAGTAACATAGGCTAACATTAACATATGATTGAAGTACACACAATCTGCATGCTAATATTTAACAGGCTAACATGTAATCTACAATTCTGCATGCTAAACATATATACATAATAATCTGTTTGCATGTTAATAGCCTAAACATGTATATGACCAGACCCAACAATAACATAATGACTTTTGCTGCTTCTAACTCAAATTCAATCTGTGATTCAGTAAACAACTAAATAAGAATTGGTAAATCCAAAACAAACCATCCCACATGCAATAACCAAACAACCCTCAAGAAAACAAACAAATAAAAACATGCTGAGAGAGGAGTTCCAACTTCCAACTTCGAAAATCAATACCCATCGAAGACCTGTATTACAATACAAGCAGACAAAAAAATTGCATGAGACAACTTAATAATAACAGACAGAAAATTTCCATCATCAACTAGAATTCAAAAATCAAAATCACCACTAACAGAGTAACACTAAATCAACATACAGCAACAAACACTCAACATAGGCATTTTGATTGATTTCTGCAACAAAGAGTTGCCAAACCATGAAGAGCTAATGAACTATACAGAACCTCACCTCCGACCACTACAAGTCTACAATAATGTTGATTGAAAACGTAATAGAGGAAAGGAGGAGATGGAATGGAATGGAATAAAATCGAAACGGGAATCAGGAGCAGATGGAAAATGTCGAAACAAGAGGAGATGAAAGGGAAGTATGGAATGAAATGCAAAATTTCGAAACAGAGGAGGAGATGGAACAGAACGGAAGTATGGAATGAAATGGAAAAATTCGAAACAAAGGAGGAGGGAGCTGCTGTCGAGACTCGAGAGGAGCTGGATGGAATTATGGATAGCGGCAGTGCAGCACAACATCAGAAAGTCGAAGCCAAACTGCCGAAGGAGGGATCCATGGAGGTACTGAGTGCAGACCAGTGGAAGTGGTGACTGGTCTGGTTGTGGTCGACCGTCAA
The DNA here is from genome assembly GCA_030549775.1 of Tamarix chinensis. NCBI lineage: Eukaryota > Viridiplantae > Streptophyta > Magnoliopsida > Caryophyllales > Tamaricaceae > Tamarix > Tamarix chinensis. Next base: position 112,197,692 of record CM060174.1, read on the forward strand.
CTGACTGGTCTGGTTGTGCTGTTGTGGTCGACTGGTCTGGTTGTGTGCGGACGTGCAGTTGTGGTCGACTGGTCTGGTTGTGCGGACGTGCGGTTGTTGTCGACTGGTCTGGACGTCTGGTTGTGCCATTGTGGTCGACCGGTCGTGGAGGATGAAGGCTAGGTCGGACTCTGGGACTGGAACTCTGGAAGTCTTCATTTGATCGTTTCTGCCCGTTTGGTTCGAATCACACGATTCAGACCAAAACCAAACGCGGCACTGTGGTGGTGATGATGAGTGACCAGTGACGATTGAGAGTATCGACTATCGACGAAGCAGTGAGTGAGCCAGCCAGTGCTTGTGCTGTGTCTGTGTGTCTTGTGTCTTGTGAGTGACTGAGTGTAAGCTACAGTGTGAGGTGAGGCTGTGTGCGTCTGTGTGAGTAGTGTAGGATAGCAGTAAGTAGTTGTAGTAGCGTAGCTGTTGCTAGAGATACATGCGAGATATTTTGATCACTGATATCTAATATGTTAAATTTGGAGGGAAAATAAAATATAGATATTGGGGGGAAAATAAGATTCAGGTGAAATATTAAAAAAATATAAAGTTATTAGAAAATTAAAAATATTTTAACTAATATCTTATTATAGTTTATATAAAATTAAGGGGGTTAGAAAAATAAGAACTAAGTGAAATATTTAATAGGGGACAAAGTATTAAAAAAATATTTAGTATTTAATGTATAAAAAATAAAATGAGTTAAAAATGAGACTTTTAAATAAAATTTAATCATTGTAAGATTTTGAGTTTATTTTCTCATAGTATTTAAATGTAATAATAATATATATAATGTTATTATTAATTATAATTATCATTTAATTTAAAGATACAAGTTATTTGTATTTCTAACCCTAATTAAAGTTTGAGACTAAATTATATATGTAATTTATTCACAGCATGTTTAACATTTACATCTTTATACTTTATAATAATAATTCCCTTTTATAATATTTTTTAGTTGGTATGTTAGTAATATTTTGTGATAGTATGTATATATATTTGTACTCATTTTAAAATTTTACGTTAATTATAGCTTTAACATTTGTAATATGCTTTTTTACTCCTTAATTCATAATATCAAATTATCAATAGACTAATAGTCCACATCATATGTAAATTATATCATTTTTTAATTTATTTTAACTAAAGCAATATTTATTCATTTTGTTTTAAAAATATACTCTCATTTTAGTGAAATTTCAATTCATAAATATTGAACTCATTATTTTGTACTAAATTAATTAAATATATTATTTTTGCTAAAACTTGTTTATTTGTAAAATTGGTAGATCATTAAGAATAATTCATTGGATGTTCACCTTATCATATTTAATAAATAGGTTTCAGTTGATACTATAAAGTTCAAAATTATAACTTAAATTATTATTATAATAATAATAATGATATGGAAATTTTGATGTAAAGTTATGGAAATTAATAAAAATATATTATTTTCCAAAATGGGTAATATTTATTTTATAGTTATTCATTTGTTAAAACTAAAATAAAATAAAACACTGATATCAATATAAAGGTTAATTAAAGATACATATCATTGTCTTTTACCACTGGATTTTTTAATATAATCATATTATATCATAGGTTTATTTATAAGTGGGTATTAGTTGGTACTGCAAAGTTACAAGCTATTAATAACATAAATTATTAGTATAAGAATAAAAATGACAATAAAAAGATTTTGCTAATGATGAGATATTTAATAAATAGGTTTCTTTTATATATGAATATTCAATATTTTCATATTATATATTGAATTTCCCTAATATAATAGTATCTTAGCATATCATAGAATCTATGACAACACATTACTAGAAACTGTGTGTAATGTGTTGGAGATGAGTTAGATATACAGGTATAGGAGGATGCAATGCATGAGTAAGCCATAATAGAAGGTATTTTTTACTTCATCCAAATAGTTTAAATTAGAAAATGAGTTTATAACTATTGAAATGCAACGCACATGAGATATATCATGAAATTGTTGGATCATGGCTCATAGCAAAAGAATACAAATTTATTATGACCTATTTTACAACCTATAAAGTTATTGGATATTTTAAAGCTTTATTAACTTTACAACCAACTAGGGATAATATTAGCTAGGCATGATATTGAGATAAAAGATCTAAAGGGAGTCAAGGATGAGTAGTCATCATCAAGTTTGCAATGACAAAAAATATAGCACCTGACAATCCTCACTGAGAATATTAGATTAAGATTAATACTTCAAATAATTAAAGGCTTGTAAGGAGTAGCTATTAACTAAAAATAGGTTGGTTAAGAAAGGTACGAATGGACCAACGTGTGAGATATGTGAACAAGTAACTTAGACTTTAGTGCATGAGATTAATGATTACCCAATTACCCAAGTGTTTTATTTGGATGATGATAATCCATAGTGAAGTTGTATACTATAAAAAATAAAAAAGACACCGAATTTGATTGAGTCTATTTCATAATCTAACACTTAGATGACGAGACGTTAGAAATGACGTGTACACTAATATAGGTTATTTGAAGGAATTGAAATAGGAGGAGATCAAATGACTCTGCACCGATTCAATGACCAAAGAATATTTTTGAGGATGCCATGCACTTGCTTCTAGAATATTATGCCATAATATTAAGAAATGAAATAATTAACAAAGGAAGTGCATGGTCCACCATGTTAGCAATTATAAGAACGAAGGAGATGGATGATATGCATGTTGATGCAAATTAAACATGAACAATGCAGGAAAAGTAATGTAGGAAATCATGAAAATTATAATTGTAATTTAAGGTGTAAAAGGCGATATATTGTCACTTATTAGCTATGTTGTGACCATTATAAATATCTATCGACATATTTATAATATAGATAATTGTCTTAAGACATCAGACATACAATATAGAGTTTAGTGTGCTATGACGGAGTATTGTTTTACTAAGTTAGGCATTGAGACAAATTCATTGGAAGCGGGGTAGGGTTTACAATCATAAGACAACTTTGATATTTCATTTTTCACAAAGTTATTGATGATTGTGATTTTCATTTATCACATATTTATTTATTGTATATTAAAAATTATTATTGAAAATGAAAAATAGTGACAATGTCACACTGAGAAATTAAAAAACCACAGCAAAAGAAGCTAAAACCAAACTAATAGTAATAGGATAATGTCGTACTATTATGGCTAGGAAAAAAACTCTCTTATTTTAAATTGTGATGGCGGTATGTTCAAAGATTTTATTAGTATTCTAAAAATACTTAAAGTTAATTTTGTAAAAATTAAAAATAATTTTATTTTATTTCATACAAGTTCCAATTTTTATGTTCAAACTCGTTCTCGATCATGATTCATACTGTTATAAATAATACCTAATTTGAGTTTTTTGATTTGACCTAAAATCTATAGACCCGAAATAGACCCGAATTCGAAAAACTTGATAGATCTGACACTTAGTTGATCTGATTCACATCCGACCCATATAGTGACCCGAACCCGAACCCAAACCTAACCCGAATTCTATAGACCCGAGTCAAACCCGAAATAGACCCGAACCCGAGAAATCCGAAGAACCTAGCATCGACCAGACCCAAATCACACCCGACCCGTCAATTAACCCGAATTGAACCTGAACCCGACCCAAAGCAACATAACCCGAAACACACCCGAACCGAATTACACTCGACCCGAACCCAGACCCGACTCGATTGTATAGTAAATAAAAGTTGACCCGACCCATATCAACCCGACCCTAACCCGACCCAAATGACCCGTTTGCCACCTCTATTCACTCCTACCATTCTAGTACCAAGTACTAAGGCTAAGAGTGTAAAATATAATTTACGGGAACTCAAACCATAATTAAATCAGAGTAGCATAGTAAACCATTTATAAGAATATAATCAACCGATGGTGGTTACAAGAATACAAGTTACATTAAAACTAGAAGTTAAAAGAGAGATAAGTGAACCCTAAAGGATTCCGGATAATCCTTACTCTTTTTCCCGTTGCCCACTTGCATAGCTCTTGAAAAGGACCTGCAAGGAACACTGCCCATTGAATAGATAGGGGCCCTATGAATGGAACCCTTCAGCACCATAATACTGAGTAACCCTTTAAAACACACTTAAAAGTAGGTCCGTAATGTAACACATGATACAACACTATATTCATATGTAATGACAGGTGTATACATAATATTCACATGCATACATTCATATACTTAACAAGTCAATCAGATATTAATAGGTTGTAATGTACAATCAATACTTTTAGGGCCTTAAGCCATTAGTCCATCATTATTCAATCATCTCTCAGATTTTATACCTATGTGAGTGCAGGAACCCCACTATTATAGCCAGTGGACTAGTTATGCAGGGCAAAACGCTTCTGACCACTATCATTCGCCGGTAGACCGATTATACAAGGCAAAACGCTCCTAGCAACTATTATTTGCCGATGGACCGGTCTGGCCTCGACTTATATGGTGTTTCACTATAAGTACTTAGTATATTTCCCATATCTTAGTTTCATTACGTTTGGTTTGTTGAGCACAGAATCCCCCAATATTATAGCCAGTGGACCAATCATGTATGACAAAACACTCCTAGCCACTATTATTCGCCGGTGGACCGGTCATGTAGGGCACCCCGACTCCTAGCCACTATTATTTGCCGGTGGACCGGTCTGGGTCTAGCTCAACAATCTTCCTCTTTAAGTGATTAGTGTCTTATTTATATCTTATTCGAAAGCATTTCACCTTTGACATGCATGTCACCGACCTCTACTTGAGACCTTTGCGCCTCTTATCACACCCCGACATCCGTTCCTCATTACATTTACTCATAATAAAGACCTAACTCCCAAGGGTGTGGGTTGAGACCCATCACCTTATGACATTTAAATTCTTTTACTACCACCCTCTAAGGTTTTTCCTTGAAACCTTAATAGGACCTATGCGGTCAAACCTTTCTTTTATTGTCTAACACCTCATCTCATTTAGATTCAACCCAAATCCCATCACTCTACTCACCAATTATACATGTGACCGTGAAATCCTAGTTGGGCGCTCAAACCCTAACACCTTTCTTACATAAGGATCATCCCATGCAAATCCTAGAAATCTCCCATACAAGAGCTGTATCACTCATTCATTTTGATCATAATCTCCTTTTATTTATCCTTCATGGATTATGAGATATTAAGGTCAATCTCGTGTTCCCTTAGTCAACTCACTTTCCATTTGTTCCTTTTTATCCTTTCATCCCATATCATATTATTAAACATCCTAGCATGCATGTCCTAGAGGGTCACATCATATAACATCGTAAGCACAACACATATCTTCATGGTATATATACCATACGGAATTCACATATGCATACCTCAACTCCAAGTTATGTTACAAGTAATTAGTCATTATAATCATAAGTACACAACATGGCATAACACATGGCACACGAGGCATATAACACATACATAGTTGTTCTCAGCCACATTCTTACTTAGTTTAAGTTACCAAGCTATCTCTCACACTTATTAGGTCACCAATCACCCTTCATAATTGTTACACTTATCATATTTTCTATTTGGTTGGTTAGATTACGTAATTGCCCTTCTCCTTTGTTCTAATTACTAAATTGCCCTTTAGTTGGATAAATTACCAAATTGCCCTTCTTTATTATCATAATTACCAATTTTCCCTTTAGTTGGTTAAATAATTTCCAATTTGCCATCCTTCATTATCATAATTACTAATTTACTCTTTAGTTGGTTAAATAATTACCAAATTGCCCTTTTGTTGGTTAAATTACCAAATCACCCTTCTCCATTATCATAACTACCAATTTGCCCCTTTAATTGGTTAAATTACCAAATTACCCTTCTTCATTATCATAATTACCAATTTGCCCTTTAGTTGGTTAAATAATTACCAAATTGCAAATTTACTCTTTAGTTGGTTAGATAATTACCAAATTGCCCTTTTGTTGGTTAAATTACTAAATCACCCTTCTCCATTATCATAACTACCAATTTGCCCCTTTAATTGGTTAAATTACCAAATTACCCTTCTTCATTATCATAATTACCAATTTACCCTTTAGTTGGTTAAATAATTACCAAATTGCCCTTTTATTGGTTTAATTACCAAATTACCCTTCTCCATTATCATAATTACCAATTTTCCCCTTTAATTGGTTGAATTACCAAATTGCCCTTCTTCATTATCATAATTACCAATTTACCCTTTAGTTGGTTAAATTACCAAATTACCCTTCTCCTTTATTATAATTACCAATTTGCCCCTTTAATTGGTTAAATTACCAAATTGCTCTTCACTTCTAAGATTACCATTTTACCCCTTTACTTCCAAAAATTACCAATTTACCCCTTTACTTCCAAAAATTACCATAAAACTCCTTTTTACTTACAAATTACCATTTTACCTTTCTCTTCCAAATTTACCATCATACCCTTTTACTTATAAAATTACCATAATACCCTTTTACTTCTAAAATTACCATTTTACCCTTTACTTCCAAAACTACAATTTTACCCTTTACCTCTAAAATTACCATTTTACCCTTTACCTCCAAAATTTACCATAATACCCTTAACTTCCAAAATTACCATAATGCCCTTAGCTTCCAAAATTACAAATTTTCCCTTTACATCTAAAATTACCATAATATCCCTTTTACTTACAAATTACAACGTTATCCTTTTACTTATAAAATTATCATTTTACCCTTTTCTTCCAAAATTACCATCTTACCCCCTTATTACACCACTTTTATTAAATTAACATCACTACATGAAATAGTAATATTAATACTCTATTCACATTATCCAACTCCACCAACTATTATATTTTAATATAATACTTATTAGCACCCCCACATATTAAGCCACATTCTTGCACAATACATATTACTAAAATGCTCCTAGGGCTCACAATAATATTATTCATGCATAAATAGCCACAATAACATAATATAATATGGATAAGTACTTAACACTTTCATCAATAATCAAACTCTTTCCTTAAGCAACATTTCCACACATGGCATATAAATTAACATGCTTTCCTTTTTATCAATCTATATAAGCAACTACATATACTATATTAGACAATATATATCATGCAAAATAACATATTAAAATACATTTATCCATGTGTTTAAGTGGGGTTTAACGATTACCTTAATTCCCTCAAAATTCGAACCTTACCGGTATCCCCGTTAAAGATTCAAGCTTTAGATAACAAAATCAACACCTAAAAGTAGTATCAAAACTCATCATATTAGAGATGAGAAACCAAAGCATAAAACTTTATAAAATTTAATTAATGAAATACTTAGCTTAAAATATTATTATACCTTAAAATCATTAAACAAATAAACCAAGAAATGCAACAACTCATCCTACTCATGTAGCATGAGCTGCATGCAAAGAAATAAGGGAGAGGGTCTCGAAATGGTATGAAAAGGAGGAGGAAGTGGTATTTTTGGGTTAGGGTTTTGGGGCTAGGAAAAAGGGTAGATAGGGAATGATTTGGGGTAAGGGAAGGGTGCAGGAGTGAAGAGGGGGTGTAGATGGTGGTCGGGGATAGGTTGACGGCGACAAACGATGGTGGCGGCGGCGGCAGCAAGGCTACGAAGTGGGCTGCAGGAGTGGACGGGGCTGAGAAGGAAGGAAAAGGGAAGAGGAAAATGAAGGGGTGAGGGGCTTTGTTTCAACCAAAGGAGGTGTGAGGGTGGTAGAGGAGGTTGCAGGGAGTGGTTAGGTGGCTTTGGTGGCGGCATAGGCAGCGGGATGGCGGTGAAAGGAGGCGGTGCAGGGTGGCTACTAAGAAGAGAGGAAAAGAAGGGAAAAGTAGAAGGGAGGAAGAAGGGGGCTGCACGGTGGCTCGGGGGTGTTGTGGTGGTGCAGGGCTGAGGTACAAGGTAGCAAGGAGTGGTGCAGGGGGGTTGGTGTGGCGCTTTAAGTGGTGGAGGGCGGCAGTGGTGCAAAACAGATATGGAAATGGAAGGAGAACAAAAGGAGAGAAAGTAATCGGGGAAGGGGAAGGCTCGAAAAATAATGGGGCAGGAAAGGGCTTGTGAGGAGAAGAAAAATAAGAGGGAGAAGATGAGGGGATAGGTGGCTCGGGTAGGGTGGCAAGTAGGTGGTAGGAAGAGGAGACGAAGAGGGGGAAAACAAGGCATGCGATGTGGGTTTGCAGGGCTAGCCAAGTCCGAGAACGGGAAGAAAATGATGGGAGAGAGGGAGAGGCAGATGGTGGCAGGTGGTTGCAGGCAGCGATGGCTAGGCGTGGCGTTCGAGGTGGCAGTTATGGTGATGACGACAGGTCAGGGGGCATTGGATGGGATGTAGAAGAAGAAGAAAGAAAGGGAAGGGGGAAGCACTAAGCCGGTTGGGGGAAAAAGGAAGAGTTTGGTCGGCCCGGTCGCTGGGGGAGGAAGGAAAAGAAGGGGGGAAACTGGGCTAGGTTGTTGCATAGGGGAAGGAGGAAAAGAAAAAAAGGGGTAGGCTGCCCATGCAAGAGAAGGAGAGGAGGAAAAGGGGAGACAGGCCTGCCCGGTGGCCCGAAGGAAGGAAAAGGGAAAAGAAAGAAAGAAGAAAAAGGAGAAAAGGGAAAATAAAAGGAAAAGGGGAAAGAGGAAAAAGGAAAAATGGGGGAAATTAAAGTAATCTAATTTACAAAATAATAGAATGTAATATTTTTGGAAAATAATTTTATTTAATAATTTAATTTAATATAATTAAATATATGCGTTTAAAAAGGTTAATATTGGAAGAATATTGGTTTGAAAACTTGTTTAAATGAAATGAGTATAATAAAGTAATAAAATATTTATTTTAATTTATTAAATGTTCTTGTCCATTTTTATATACTCAAAAATCTATAAAATAATTAAATTAAATAAATCTAAAAGCTAATTTATCCCAAATAAAAGCTATTTATTAAATTTTAGGTTTTTAAAATTTTAGGGGATAACAATTAATCCCTATCTATCTATTGATATGTTGTCATTTAAGAGAGGAGATATAAAGCATTATGATGTCAAGGAAAGAATCAAATTCTTTAAAAAAAAATTCATCAACAAATTAAAGACAACATTGAAAAATTGATTGCTAAATACCAAGCTCAAGCCAACAAAAACAGAATTCAACAAGTGTTTAAACCATAAGATTTGGTATGGTTATATTTGAAAAAAAAAAAGATTTTTTTAAATTTAAGAAAGAATAAACTAATGCCAAAAGGTGATAGGCCATTCAAAATCTTGAGAAAATTTATAAAAAATGCATATGAACTTGAACTACCTGAACATTATCGAAGAGTATCTAGGACTTTCAACATTGGTGACTTATCTCTATATTATCGTGATGCTAATTTGAGGGTAATTTTTTCTTTATAAGGGGAGAATTATACAGGAGCATCTCTAGATCACTCTTAATCTTATCCTTCAAATGATGAAGAATAATAAGAATTAGCATACTTGGAGATGAAACCCATTATGCTTGAAAATTCTTATACTTCTAATATTTTGTCAAGTAATTCTTGTAGGTATTGTACATGTTTTCAAGAAGTTTATGCTATTTATGATCTTTGATATACAAGACAATGACAATGGAATTACAAGGATTACAAAGTACAATGAGGAACAAGGCTACAAGACACAAAGTTGGGCTACATGTGATTAAACCTATATATTATATTATCAAAGTTGTGTAGCTTCGTTATTTTTGTTGTATACTTTGTAATACTCATAAATTATCATTGTTACTTTTTAAATATGTGTGTACTGTGCATTAGGGGTTAATTTCATTAATAAAGTCCGATTAGTGGGCTTGTTGATGAAAAGGCCTGCATGGGTGCAGGCATATATAAACACTTGCACTCATTGATTTCAGAGATAAGAATAACATGAATCAAGTTCATTCGAATTGAGAGAGAGCAACACGAGAGAAAGTGTGTTTTTCTTCTTCTCTTCGCCTTCTTTAATTGAGTGTATTAGAGAGTAGTAAGAGTGTTCTAGTGAGAAATAGGAGATTTCTCATTAGAAGGCATTAGATCTTGTAGTAGATTTATGCCACCTTACGAAAGCATATCAAGTATCATCAAAATCAAGTTGAAGAAGTCGATCGTTTGAGGCATTTTTGTGACTTCTAATTCCAAAGAAAAAGTTCCTGGTTGTATAAGATTGTTTGATTATAATCTTCCACATCAGTATTGGTATTCTTCGATATTGTTCGATGTTTTATTCGGCGGGTGACAAATTAAATATTATTGAAGTGTAGGATTTTATATGAAACTTGTTAAATCTGATCCATATACTTGTAGGCTTTGTAGTTAATATAGGGTTCACATAATTGCAACATGTGTTAGAAGTTTTTGGACATACTTATTTTTAATTTTAGAACTTATTTTGCATTATAGTTACAATTCTTGGATTAATATGAACCCTGAATATTTTAAAGCACATTAAAATTACAACTCTAAAAAAAGTAGTTGCATTCTTCTTCGATAATTTTTTTTCCCCTTATCAAAACCGTTTACAAGAAAGCATATATATATATATATAATCATTTTACACGCTCCTCCAACAAAGATGTGGAAAGAAAATGATTTCTTCGCTTTTCGTTTTCCCTTATTAATTTATATTACAACATGACGTAACTCGCATGGGCAATCTGATTCATAGCATAAATGAGGCTTCTTGGAAAAATATAAAACATAGTATTTCACCGCCTGCGCCTAACTCTCCTCTGCGTCTTTCCCCTTCCACATTTTTGCACAAACCATTCATGGTTCCTGTCCATGATTTTGGACCCAAAAGCGTACCCAACTACTATTCCACTTCCATAACCCAATGCCTTTATGATCCAATCCCATAACTCTGAGTCTTCGCTTTCATCTTGGTCTGCAGGTCCTGCCTCTGGTGTATTTCCTTCCTCATTAATGCACTTGGGCAATGGATGGCCACACAATCCTGAGTTCCCCTCAAATGCAGTGTTATCAAAGGTATTGAATTGATTCCCTTGGGGTATGCTACCAGTTAGATGATTATGTGACACATTTAAGATGGCAAGGAATGTTAATTTTGTCAGAGTCTGAGGGATCTCCCCAGAAAACCTGTTTCCCGAAAGATCCAAGGACTCAAGATCTTCAATGTCTCCCAAGGATGATGGAATGCAACCAAAAAAGAAGTTACCGGATAAGTTGAGTGCTTGAAGCCCCGTGAAATTTCCAATGGAAACCGGTATCACGCCTTCAAAATAGTTGCTTGACAGGTCAATGACTCTAAAAACGGTCAAAATCGTCGTATAGGATATCTCCTTCCCTTTATATATTATAGTCATCGACTCGTTGAATCTTAGTTTCACTTGATTGCTTCCTACATAAAATATAATAGTTGTTGTCATGAATGTTATATTCTTTTGCTCTGCCTCTTTCATGGAATCTAGTTGTTGAACAAATTCCGTTGGTAAATTTCCGTTTAAAGAGTTATGAGACAGGTCAATGATGCGCAACTTTGGAAATGCTCGTTTGTATCTTGAAGTTGAGATTTTCCCATGAAGCTTGTTGTCACGCAACAGAAGTACCTGCAGCTTTTGGAGATTCCCAAGCCATGATGGGAAAGTGTCATTGATAAGATTGTGACTCATGTCTAGCACTTTGAGCATCTTGCATCTGGCCAAGTTTCTTGGTAATTTGCCCTCCAGCTTGTTGTGACGGAGTTTAAACATCTGCAGTTGGCATGTTCCGGAGGAAGTTTCCACGTTGCTGCCTGTCGGATCCAGTTGTTGGCTGCTTGCTATGCACTGTGGAATTTCACCACCCAGGTTGTTATATGACAAATCAAGAAGAACTAGAGCACTAACTCTGCAGATTGAATCTGGAATCGTCCCATTTAACGCGTTATTTGAAGCGTCGTAAATTACTAAGGATTTTGGTAAAGCAGGAATGAAACCTTGAAGATTGTTTTGTGCAAGAGATAGAATCTCTAGTCTGCTCCATGGAAGTTGCTTGAAACCCGTCAGCATGTTAGAAGAAAGGTCGAGGGCCGTCAGACTCTGTTTTGCGGTGTTAAGAAACCATTGTGGTATCATCTCGCTGATTCTATTATCGCTAAGGTCTAGGATCTCAAGTTGATCTTGATTGCGCAAGAACCAAGGGAAGTCAACCAGGTTGCAAGATGCCATAGATAGCCTCTTAAACTTGGGTACAGTAACATTATATTTTATAACACTTTCACTAGGAAGCTCCATACTAAGACCAGAAACTCCTACTGTATTTATGGATTTCAACTTGAAGAATGTTTCAAAGCTGCCTCTCAAGTTGTTATATGAAAGATAAACGGCCTTTAGATAAACAAGTTTGGGAATCCAGTGTGGTATTGTACCCTTCAATTGGTTCAGCTTGAGATCTAACCTGGTCAGCCGGGTGAGATTGATAAGGAAGGATGGAATAGAACCTGTAAGATGGTTAGAGCCGAGTCCCAAATCCGTGAGTTTGGTCAGGTTGACAAGACAAGAAGGGATCTCACCAACTATGTTAATGCTGCCGAGATCTAGCAGCATTAGTTCATTGAGCTTACATATCCAAGAAAATATGTCATGCCCCGCAATCAACCTATTGATAGAAGACGTCCCGGGCCTATCCAACCCGTTAAGGGACAGATCCAAGTGAGTGAGATGTGTAAGATTGCCGAGGGAAAATGGAATTAATCCTGAGAAATGGGAACCATACAGGATCAAGTTTTCCAAAGAACGGAGATTTCCCAGTGAACCTGGCAATTTTCCAGACATCCCTGTCAAACCCAGATTTAAGATCTTGAGTGAACTATTTAATCGAAACTCTGGCAATGAGCCCGTAAGATCAAAGTTGTTTTCCAGCCAAAGATGTTCTAAATATTTTAAGTGGAAGATTTCTTTTGGGAGCTCTCCTTGCAAACCGCAATCAGCAAGATAGAGAGAATCTAAATTAGCTAGATTTGTTATGCTACGAGGCACAACAGATAATATACTGACGCCATTGAGATGGAGCTTTGTAAGTGTGGTGAGATTTTGGACTAGGTTCTCCAGGCTAGGACTCTCAAGTCTTAACATCGAAGTTGACTTGGATGATAGGTCGAGCAAAGACAAGTTGGTCGCCTTTGAGATTTCCCATGGGACTTGTCCTGAGAATGCTGATTCTGATAGATTCAGCTCCCTCAACCTAAAGAGCTTGCTTATTTCATGGGGTATTTGAGATTGATTGAAGCAATTGTCTGCAAGTCTAAGCATTCGAAGATGAACAAGCCTGAAAAGGCTACTATTTGGAGTCAGGGATCCTTGAAGGCAGCCGCTAGTTAGATCAAGGCCGATCACATGGCCGGTGAGCTCGTCACAGAAGACGCCGTCCCATGCGCAGCAGTTGATGAAGCTGCCGTTCTTTAGTCCGTCTCTCCATGATTCCACCTTAGGGTATGCAGATGGATCCGTAGAGGCTCGACAATTGACAGACAAGCTATCCTTGAACTGCATGAGTGCATGCCTCTCATCATTCGGACAGAACGGCTGCAAGGAGTCGGATAAAGGGTCAGAAAGTAGCGGTATGATGTGGGACGATGAGGAAACTACTAGCACGAGGATGCTCAAACAAGAGATTATGACTGATAGCATCATTGTGTGTGTACATGGAAGTTCACTACTGACACACTGACTGATGTACGTGTTGGGCTTTTATCCAAGGTTTGGGCGCAAGTTGTTGTATAATTTAAGTACATATATAAATGATGATATTCATATATAAATTATTAGATTTAATATATCTAATTAGATGTAGATATGTATATGTAGAGATATTGTGTATTCTATATTATTGATGGAGCGAACTAGAATAACTTAATAGATATATATAGGATTGTGGTTTCTGAATCACATGTTACTTTATACTATTCGATTTCTATCGGTCAATAGAGAATGATGAGTATGTGTCTGACTTAGAATGCCGTAGTTGCATCCTTGTCCCGAATCCATCGGTCATTCCTGTGTTATGAATTTTAATGGATTAGCAGATTATATTAATCTATTATTACGTTCTGTATATTCGGATATATATATATATAGATTGAGGTGACTAAAAGTTTACCGTCTGTCCGAGGGGGCCGACTTTGAATTTTCGTGGATTGTAAGTTTTGTTGCTTAGTTAGAGTCTTGGTCCAAGTACACTCACCTTTTCCTCAGGGAAAAGCTCGTTGCTACTTGATAACCTTATATGTTTCCTTAGGGTGCCGACTTTGAATTTTCATGGATCGTAAATTTGGTTGCTTAGTTAGAGTCTTGGTCAACGTACACTTACCTTTTCCTTAGGGAAAAGCTCGTTGCTACTTGATAACCTTATGTTTCTGATCGCATCTACGGATATTGGTGTTAGCCACTTGTTTTTTTTTGTAAGATAAGTTAACAAACAGAAAGAACCAAATTGTAAACATCATTGCTTCGCGTATGAATGGATAGTGATTTGATAAAGTCTATTGTCATACTCGAGCTTAATTTGTAGACTTTAACATACAGAATTAATTATAGTCAATGACATTTGGATTGTAAGGCAAGACTACTATTTCTTAGTCCATCTATAAAATTGACAAAGAGTGCGTTATATTTTTTTCATACAAATAATGATTCATTTGTTCTTTAAAATTAAGAAATTTTGCTGAAATTATTGTCAGAGTTTTGTTTCATTATATATTTTGTGATTATGTTGTGAGAAAAATATCACATCCATCAATCGAGACATATATAGTATATTGTGTTGTTTAATTACTTTCTAACAAAGCAGATTGGGGATGATAACTCCCCTACGCTGAAGCATTTTTCTATTAGTTTGAGTCTTGTGATAATAGTTTCTTTAATTTTTGAATTTTGGGAATATTATACTTGTTTATTTTTGCCACATTTTGTTTTAGGAATAAATGTCGATTGCATTAGAGGGGGATTGGAGCAGGTTCAAGTGATTAGAATTCTGCTTAATGTTATTGAATTACTAATTAAGCCATAGTACCTTATTGTATCATTCTTAGTGATTGTAATATCTTGCATACGGTTAGTTGTAATTTTATCCAAGATACATTTTATAACTTGTTAGTCTAAATTATTTTAGCAATATGTTAGAATTATTCGGCATGTTATATATATATGTCAATGGGCTAACTAGACATATAATTTTATCCTTGTTATATGGACTAGGTATGATATGTTATCTATTACTATTGTAGGCTAAATGTTAGTGTTATTATTGGTATTAGGTTGCTAAGTTTTTAGCCCATGTTCTTTGCTATATGAGTCCATGGTCCATGCTTGTTACATTGCCACTCTCTACATTATACTTCCACCTCTATGGTAATTGAAGTTCTTGACCTTCCATGTGTGTCACTCCTTTGATTGACTCTTTATATAGTAGGGTTGTTTAAAAAATTGGTATTCAACAAACCAATCTAATATTTGAAAAGAATCAAATGAAATTTAGAATTCTCAATTTGATTTTTGTTAGAATGGACTAAACAAATCTCATAATTAACTCGCTGGTTATAACTTATCTCTTGTTTGATTATATGCTTGTTTGAAGTTACTTATTAAAAGTAGTTATCTAAGATAATCACTTATTTTAAAAATATTTTAGCTTAAATTTTTTTAAAATAATTAATTATCTTAGATAACTACTTTTAAAAAGTAGGTCCAAACAAGCATGGCTTTGGGTCATTCTTCTTCTGCACTTGTTGGCCTTTTCCTATGAGTTTTGTGCACCATTTGTGCCATTTTTTTTGTTAGTTTTCTTCTCACGTCAGTTGACTTTACCATTTGAGTCATTTAAATTATCAATTTTTTTCCCTAATGCTTATATGATAATGATATTTTTCTTTTTTATATTTTCCCAAAAAAATACTATTATATGTCAATTAAACAATAAAATAATCATATAAAATCTCAAATTAAGATTGCTACAAGAATTTTGAAATAACTTTAAAAAGAAGTTTGAGATTTTTTTTTAAGATCAATTCAAACTCTATAGAAACTTTTAGGCATTTGTTTTATGAGTTTTAGAAATTTTGAAGTTTTTTTTTGATAATTTTGAGATATTTTGCTAAATTCAAAAACATCTCAATTTTTTAGTATTTATATTGACATCTACATCTCTGTTCATAGTTAACAAGTTTTTCTTGTTTTTTAATTTCTGAAGTAATATTTTTTTTACAAAAATAATTAATGAATTACTATATAAAATAAGAAAAAAAATTGTTGAGTTGTTACCCTGAATAAATGCTGTTATGGAAGCCTTTTCTGAAGAAAATGAAACACCGAAGGATTGAGTACCATTAGGAGAGTCACTGTGAAAAAATGGTGCAGATCTATGAAAAGACATGGGGTTCTTGAATTTATAAATATATCTACTGGTTCTTCTGACCCTTGTTCCTACAATTTTGGCTTAAATTTGAGAGCAAAGGAAATAATTATAACGGACTCGTGTTTTTAAACTTTGGTCTCCATTTTTATATCTCAGAGTGAATTATTGGCTCATTATTAGGCTAGTTTCGGACTATCTTCTTTTACACGTTTCATACCTTCACTGAGAGAGAGAGAGAGAACGACTAATATATGCTCTAATACTCAACAAATTTGAGAGCTGAAAGTGAAGCCACTTATATTTCTCTTAGTTTGCATAATCCCTCATATGTAATAAGATATAATCCAACTCTTCTTGGCCATCGGCGTAGGTTGATTGACCAAACTGCATAAATATGTGTTCTTATGATTTTTGGTGACACAATTCTCAATCTATGTTCGTTCTTTGTTTGGTCTTTTATTGCTATTTCAATAAATCATTTCAAACACCATCCAATCCAAATCCTAACAAATGGTATCCAAGCCTGGGTTTGGGGCGTATGATTTTTGTTTTGATTTCGATTCTACAGTGGCAACTAAATTTGATATTAAGAATTTTGATTGATTGGTTTATTTTGATTTTCACACATTAACGATGAGAATTATTGTTTTTAAAAAATGGATTGTACAAGTTGTTAGATGGAAATGCTACAAAGATGACTGCGATGATGGATCATCAGTGGCATGAGATTGATTCGAAGGCCATGTCATCGATCTAATTGCGTCCTAGCAATGAAGTTTTGTGTGAGGTTGTGGAAGAGACAATTGAAGTAGGTTTATGCTTGAAACTAGAATAATTACATATCATGAAAATTGTCACCGATAGTAATCCTAAATGGTAGACTCCACAATCTTTGTTTAGTAAAAGATAATATTCTAAAATCACATTTGTATGAATTTTCTCCGATTATCATAGACTTACAAAATGCTAATGTGGTTATTGATGATGATGATTTGACTATTAGTGTGGCCGTAGCCGACACACAATTTTAATCCTCTTATTGACAATTATAATATTGGTAAATAAGGGTATTGTTTTATATTAGAGATTGAGATGACTTATTTATATTTACTAGCTCAAAATAAATAAAAAATAAAAATCCTAAATCACACAAAATAAATAAATACACAAAATACTAATGGGGGTTACAAAAATAACAAAATAATAAAATTAATTAATAAAATAAAATAAAATAAAATAAAATAATAATAATAGATAATCATAGATATGATAAATATACTAGGAAATTCGAAATTTACCACTAGATTAGGTCAAAATATAATATTAATTTCTAGGTCAATATTTAATTATGAAAAAAATATTGACCAAGTTGTATACTAAAAATAGGTATATACACTTTATATTACTTGCCAAAATTAATGAATACGATAAATCACCAATATTAACTCTATTAAATACTAGCAGTATTGTAGTAATAAGTGAATCCTATATTTAACTAGATTTAATGTATTAAGTATAATTGGAATGATGTCAATCTAAGTACCCATACTAGTACATTAAGCATGTCTAGCTGCATTTCCCTTCTTTGACCTAGATGCATCTAGATGTTTTACTACTTCAGTTAGAATTACAAAATTATTAGGTGAATTTTTACCTAACTTGGCTGCAATATATATATATAAATTCTAGTATATTTATATAGTTACTTAACAGGTAAATAATCCTACATACTATCATTATAAGGAAACTAGAATAAGACATGCACTAAATAAATTATACTTGATATATATATAAATAATCGCAATTAAAATATAGTTAAAGATTAATCTTACGAAATAAAGAAAAATAAAAATATATCTCAAACCCTAATCAAGGGTTTCTATCTATTTTCTAGTAATAAATAATCAATCACACTACAAAATAATTCACTTATACCAACAGGGCATTATCTGTTGGCAAAAGCCATTTTTCTGTTGGCAAAAGTTTTACCAACAGATATTTGTCTATGACAAAACTGTGGGTAAAAACTCTGTGCTTAAAAGTTTTGCCCACAGATAAATATGATATGTTAGGAATAATTAATAATGCCCACAGATATTTATCTGTTGGTAAAACTTATACCCACAATTATATTTGTAGGTAAAAGTATTAACAACAAAACAATATCTGTGACTAAAACTATTGTCCACAAAACGATATCTGTGACTAAAAGTATTACCCACAAAACGATATCTGTGATTAAAATTATTACCCACAAAACGATATATACTACTAAAACTATTACCAACAAATATATATATATATATATATATATATATATATATATATATATATATATAAAACGATAATGATGTCCATAATACCTGTTGTTGTAATATATACCTGTAATAATAACTTATCCTTATATACAATTAAGTACACCATACATAATCATCAGTGTTTAGTTTATTTGTCAAAGTGATAATATAGTCTTATAGGTACAATACTATAAATACAACTTGTAACATATGCTGACATACAAGACATCTTTATTAAAACATCAAACACCATCATCTTCATTCTCATCATGTTCAGCATCTCCAACGACTTCAACGCCTTCAACATTCTCTTTAATAATCATCAAGATGTATTCCCTAAGAAAATATGCAAGTAACTTAATTAGATTAATATAAATTCATACCCAAAAGCTAAATAAATGAAGTTTTAAAATTTTCTCAAAAATAATAAGAGTCCATAATTAAGAGGGAGAGCAGGTGCGAGCAAAATCAAGTATTTGGAAGAAAACTTAAAATGGGTCTCTAATCAGTATTATTCTAGAAAAGCATTCTCAATAGTTTTAGAATTTTATCGCAAAATGGTAAAACAAAAAGGAAAACTAAAAATGAAATGGAATTTGTGTTTTTATTTACATGTAATCATATAGAAGCTCGTGCAGCTTGTAACCTTGATTAGGTAATCAGAGTTCACATGGCATGCATATTTCAATCATCAACCGATTTCAATGTTTGCAAATTATACTCTTGGAAACATACATTAGAAGTTCGAAACCCTAATATTCTATAGGTCTTTTGGAAGTAATCTGCTGCAATTGTATATGAGGGTTGTGATGGTGTGTACATCTACAAGATTCATATTAGAGTGTTACTTTAGTCTTGGAAATATTAATTACAAAATAATATCTTTTAGGGTGAGCAGTAATGAATAGCTTAAAGCCTTACAATTTAAGTTTTTTGGTTTTTGACATGGTATAGTCGATCTATTCAACAAGTTGATCTATTCAATAAGTTCAAATCTTTAGAGCTCCCATTTCTACTATTCCAAGATGTGTGGTTTCTAGAACTGGTATAAGTAAGCCCATGTCTTACGCCCAAACAAAGTATTCACGTACAAAAGAATATTGAAAGTATAAAATCATCAATTAAGCCACAACTGACAACTCTACATAATTCTAGCTCTTGGAGTCCAAGCCCCCAACAAAAACCTGCAGCCGCTCCCCCGAGCAAAGATGGGATCATTACAGTGGACCTATTCAAGTATAACATAGTACAGCCAGTACTGAGCCAAATCTAAACTACCCTAACACATATATACATGATACATAGAATACAGAAGAATACAGTGACACTTTCAGCAATTCTGCTTACTATGAGGAAAGATAAATGGAAAAGGGTCCCTACGACAACACGTGTAAAGTTGAAGTACCATGTACCCCACAGTTCAGTCCCTGGGATGAGGGTAACTTATTGAAGCACATATAGTAGTGCAATGTACATAAATAAGAAAAAGACAAGGGATATATGTAGTTAAACTATTCATCCTATTGATGTAATCTCTGGGTATGGATACTCTTGGCTTCCCCATGAATAAGGACGACAATTCAATGTAATACACATCAAATAGCCTAAAGAAACCAGGGAATTAGGTCATGAAATGTATTTCATGTTACAGAAACTCGTATGACTCAAATATGTTGGAGATCTTTCAGCAAACCTGGGTTTTAATCCTAATTACCCCACACAGTTGTTTCCCCTATTTGTATTTTTTCCTTCCTTGATTTCAGCTTGGGGAGGTTATGGCGTACTAGATTGGAGAATTTGCAATCCTGACACCCTATCATAGTGCTCAATAGATATACCACACCAGGTGGGAGGAAGAGGTGAAACAAATAACTGCATAAGAAATATAAAGCAACTTCCATGAACTTGAAGCACAGAAGATGCAGTATTTTGTTCTAATAATGTATGGCACCAGAATCTGAAAGCCACCCAAATCTGTACCAACTTGGCAAAGGTCAAAGCACATTTAGTAGCGGATTCTTTTCTACTCTTCAAGATTGCCTAACAAGCATAAATATATTCTGATCCACCATTTCAATCAAAACCAACTACCGCTGAGATAAAGAAAAAACAATTAAACCTTTGCAAGGATATCCAAAACCATGCTCAGGAACCACCCTGCTCTGTCCTTTACATTTTCAAGCATTTGGTTACTATGCATTAAATAATAATCACATTCAGCCTGTAACCCAGTTGAATTGTAATGCTAAGACACCATACTCAATTATTTTCAACATACAATCCATTACATTTATCCATTTAGGTTTAAAGAAGATATGGTTATAAAAACAGAGGTCGATTGAACAATGCCAACAGTTATAGGTAATGACTTGCAAATATATGAGTATATGTCCACTCACCTTTAAACTTGTGGACCAAGTTAGTGCCATTCACAACCCGAACTCTTGAATCTACAGAAGTTATAAGCACTTCCGAAGAACTTCCTGGAGCAAACTGCAAATTAAAGGGGAAAAAACAGAATGAACCACGAATTTAACTAAGACAAACTATAACCCATTAGATAAAGTGCAATGCGAATATCAAACAAAAAATCTACCTACCTGAAAACCAGTAATCTTCTTAAGATATGATTTCTTTTTCTTGTTTTGCAAGTTGATTTGAGATTTCTGTTGCAGCTTATTTTCTAGAAACATTATGAGTTTTTATGAGCAGGCAACATACTTATGGGTAGTGTTAGCAATGGCATGAGAAGAGAAAAGTAGTTGTACCAGAGGTGTTGTATAAACGACAACTCCCTTTGTATGAACCAACTAATGCACCCTTCAGATGTAAACAATGACTTGTTCAGGCATAACTTGCACCAAAACATATCTTAGAAAGGCAAGCTGCTTTTCTCCATCAAGAGAAAAGAAAATGAAAATAGGCACACCTGACCATCGGAAGTATAGCAAGCAGCAGTGACCATCTCATGGAGATCATTCCAATCCACTACTTGGCGATCAGGAATGCTCCATATCCGAACCTTAGCATCTAGAGATCCACTGATGAAGTATCTATCATCATCTGGATTAAATTGGATACAAGTAACTGCACACAAGAAATTTACATATCCTTAGACCCCATGTGGTCGTCAATTAAGCCAAAAAGGGGTAATATCTAAATTTCTTACTCCAGAGCTCTATTCTAATACGGAAAGTAACTCTATTCAGTAGAATGACCAGCCACAAATGACAAATCAAATTCTATGGTAGGACGAGCAATTGAATGAAAAGAAGAAAATGTGTACAGTTGCCTGCATAGCTAATTGTCACAGAAATCTAAAAACACAATGCACAAACAATATGGTGCACCAGACAAAAAATGTCAGCTTAGAATACGTACCATAATCACTGTGTGAGAATGTTTTCAAACAAGTCTTGCTAGACAAGTTCCAGAGTCGTACTGTTTTGTCCATTGAAGATGAGAGCAAAAGCTGGGACAAAATGTTCCAAGTCAGTCATCTTAATATCACCATAGTTTTATACCGATAAATCCTGGTTATAAATCCAAATTTCATAAATCAACCATATATAGCACAATCAACCCATCCAAATCAATCATCTAACTCATATATACATAATCTAACAACCAATTTAGCTTATCATAAGCTAATTCACAAATCCGGATAAAACGCGCAAGAATTTTGATCTAAGAATCCAATTCCGATTAATTTCACACAAAATTTTTAAATTGATACTTCTAACATGAAATTAGATACATTTTAAAGCATAATGTAAATTTAATTTATCTAAAATAGCTTAATCGGATAAAACCGACAAATCCGGATATAGCCGGGTCACAAATCCAATTTTCAGAAACCAACCATAACCAATACAATTAACTATCCCAAATCACTCATACAACACATATATATATAATTAAACAACTAAATTATCTTATCATAAGCTAAATCATTTAAAATTAATCAAAATAGAAGTTAGGGTTTAAGTATTTATACTAAGCGAATTGCTGTGAAATTGGAGGGAGTGAGGGGTGCTGGAGCGTCGCCGGTGGTCAAGGAACACTCGCCGGTGACGAGCGGCGCTAGAGGCGGACGGGCGGTGGCACCACGCGGCTGTCCTCGTGCGTTGCTGACGGCTGCTGCTGCTGCTCGCTGCTTGCTGCTACTGCAATGGAAGACGACGACGACGAGCTAGAGCAGGTGTGGTGGTGTGCTCGAGCGGGGTGTGGTGGTGCGACCTGGGTTTAAGGTGCAGAGCAGGAGGAGGCCATGGTCGAGGGTCGGGGCTCGGGGCACAGGGGCACAGGGGACGGGGGACGAGGCTCGCGAAAATTAAAATGGTATAGGGGCGGGGTAGCAGGCGCGCGGGAGCTAAATTTGGTTTTTTTTTTTAAGTTTAAGGAATTGAGGGGTTTAAGTATTTTTTTATTGTATTTTATTTTTTTGGATTTTAGAGATTTGAAAAAAAATACATATAAAATATATGTGTGTGTGTGTGTGTGTATGGAACTTAAACATTTTTAGCGACTAATAAATTAATAATTAATGATCAAAAATTATATTAGTCGTAATAGATATACTAATAACGATGACTTTTAATAGTGATTGTTAATAATATATCAATAACGATAAAAAATAATTGGTCGCTAAATTGGTCGTTAATGTATCAGTTTATTGTAGTGTAAAATAAATAAATTCAAATAAGGAAATATTTGTTACAAATAAATTGTTAAAATGATTTTACTACTCTAAAGAGATTTTATAATAAAAAATAATTTATTTTTGCTAATAAAATATAACTCCATAATAAAATCGTAATTACACAACGAAGTTATAATTAGAAAAAAATTTAAAATATTAAAATAAAAACACACAATGAAAATGAAAATATATTTTAAATAAAAATCATATAGCTTGTGGAAAAAGAAATAAAATATCAAAATAATAATTAAAAAAATTGAAAAACATTTGTCTTCCTTATATACTAATACCAACAGATATATGAGTGGGTATTAGTTTTGTTGGTACAATGTTACTAATACTCACAGATATAAAAGTAGGCAAAAGATCTGTTGGCATAACATACTATTACCAACAGATAAAAATTTTCTGTAGGGAAAACTTTCTTCATTGCCCACAAAAAATTATCTATTGGTATTAGTAACTTTTGCCAACAGAAAAAAAATATGTGACTAAATTTCTATTGGCACAAGTCATAAATTTTGTAGTGAATACACCGATAATGTTAAAATTAAAAGTAGTAAAATCATCCCTAAAGATTTGGAATAAGGGATAATACGGAGACATCCAACAAAAAAAATTAAAGAGTTGGAGCTAGGAAGTCTTGACCTCAATTTGAAAATGCATGATGCATTCTTTTCATATACAAAAATTGCACATAGGCATAGGATGCAACCACACTATTGGGTGTGGAACAAACGGTTAGAATCCTTCCACACGTAATTGAATGCTTGAAATAGAAGACTTGCATTGAAAATATTGAGACTAATGGTCAACTGGGATCCAACTATGGTAAGTGAGAGAATTTTCTCTTTCATCCAAGATATTTATGAATAAGAGGTGGAAAGCAAGCTTAATTTTAAGAACTTAGAGTTCTAAAAGGTACTAGGTAATATTAAAGGGTCTATTGATTGAGCCGCTCACAAGGGGGGGAATTAAGAAATCACTTTTTAATTGCTATAACTCCAAAGTTTATGGCCTAGGTGGTTCCAACTTTTCCTCTATATCAAATTCTTAGGATACCACTCAAGAAGATATTTTTTTGATGATAAATGACTTATAAAGATTGGGTACTCTTTCCTCGCAGATTAACATAATATTCATTACCCTCATCCTAAAGGTGTTAATACCATTCAACCTGTTCGAGTTCTCACCCATAAGTATGGTAGCATATCTGGATAAGGTTGTGGCTAATTTGTGATTGTCTTGCCTCAAGAATGTAGTGGTCGTGCTCAATCAGCCTTGATTATAAACAAGAATATAAATGAAAATATCTTGAATACTTTGGAGGTCATTGAATCCTATAAAACACTTAGAGAGGGAGTTTTTGTGTTTAAGATTGATTTTTGGATGCCATATGATATTTTAGTAGGAGTTTTCAAGATTAAGTTATGATGGATATAGATTTACTAGAAAAATGGAGGGTTTAGATGTGACCATGCTACAAAACATCATCTACTTCTATTATTGTGAACAAATCACTGATGAAATTGTTTGAACTCGAGTTGAGCCTACATTAAGGTGATCTTGTATCACCGTCCCTCTTCCTTAGAGAGATTGAGGTCCTTAACTTGCTGATAGAAAAAGCGTTGATGATCCGGTTATAGAGTGGTGTTGAGGTTAGAAAAATTTCCACTTATAGTTTTTAAAAGATACATTTTTATTCTACCCTAAAGACAAAGATAACCTTGTTAATATGAAGTGCACACTTATCACATTCTTTATGGCTTTTGGCTTGAGGGTAAATTTTCACAAGATCTCTTTCATTGGGGTTAATCCTTTTGAGGAATGGATTCAAATGAATGCTTTGAATCTCATATGTCGTGTTTAGAGATTACCATTTTCTTGCTTGGGAATCCCAATTGGAGGTACATCATGGAGGCTAGCTTTCGGGATCCTATTATAGAAAAAATGGGAAGAGGCTCTCAAGATGGATAGGAAGAATGCTCTATATTGGTGGGAGATTGACCCTAATCTAATCAATGCTCAATACCTATCTTTTTTCAAATTACAGGCAAGAATTGTGACAAAAATTGAGAAAATCTTGAGGTGCTCCTTATGAGGTGCTTTAAAATTGAAAAGGAGAAAATTATCATTGACATTTTGGGAATCAATCTAGATAATGAGGATATGGGTGGTTTAGGTGTGGGCAATATATGACATAAAAATATAACCCTCCTTATGAAATGGAAATGGCACTTAATTCAAAGAGGGCAGACACTTTGGCAAGATGTGGTTGACTTAATACACAAGAAGTCCCTTTTTTCTAGTATTCAATCTTGGAATATTTTAGGGATGTGGAGTAATATATGTATTTTGGTTATGGGAAATAACTTATCAAGGTGTTTTCTTATGGAATGTTTGATATATTGTATGGGAAATGGCCTCTGCACTTACTTTTGGGAATATGTTTGGGCAGGGGATGTACCATTAGAAACTTCATTTCCCAAACTATTTACACTTGGTGTCAATAAGAAAAATTGTGTAAGTAACATGGAAGAATGGGTAGAAGGCCAATGGTTATGGAGATTCACCTGGGAATTGGAGTTGTTTGATGATTTTTTTGTAGGATGTTAAGTGTCGTACTGACAATAAATATCAGCATATAGATAAATTGTAATACCCTATTTTTAACTAGTTCTAATTATTGACACTTAATTACATAAATTATTGTAGAATATTTTATAACCTCAAGATTGTTTTGGATGATTATGTAGTAATTACGATTTTGCGACTAGACGCACATTACTTATAAAATACTATTTATATATGTGAAATTTTAAGTTAAACCTTGTAAAATGTTCTTATAAAATTTTATTTAGGTCCTAAATGTATTTAAATGTAAATATATAAATTTTGGTTTAATTTTATTTGTGTTTGTTATCCCTATTGAATTTTATATG
The DNA here is from genome assembly GCA_030549775.1 of Tamarix chinensis. Taxonomy (NCBI): domain Eukaryota; kingdom Viridiplantae; phylum Streptophyta; class Magnoliopsida; order Caryophyllales; family Tamaricaceae; genus Tamarix; species Tamarix chinensis. The sequence continues at coordinate 112,224,079 of CM060174.1, forward strand.
TAAAATATATAATTAAGGTATGATTTCTAAATATCATATCATATGTGTCTTAAATATTATAAAAAACTATATTTAGGTTTTAAATGAGTAAATAATATGATCGGGAAAGTTTCGTGATTTTAGGAATAGTTTTGGTATTTATGTTAGTAATTATCTTGTAAGCTTGTTAATTGATTGTCATTTCAATATTTTATATACCAAATATTTTTTTAAATTCATAAAATTTTACATGTGAGTTTAAAATATTATTTTAAGGGTTTAAATAAATTTTACTAATTTTATGAGCTTTTTTGTGATTTTTATTAAGTTTATCCTCTTTATTGATCTTTCCACCACTAAAAATAATCTATAAATCCTAAAATTATTCTTCATGCATGAAATTACTTCCCTACACTTCCATGATCAGATTTTGTATTAATTTGACCATTGTCTTATTCATTCAACTAAATTTTGAGCCAAAGTTACTTATATACTTTCTACCTATGCTAGTTGTGTCACTTTGGCTTTTCTTGCACTCAACCGTCTTCACTTGCATTCCCCATGCTTAAATCTGACCTTGGACCTGTAAACCATCACCTCCCCCATCCTTTGGTTGATTGATTGGTTTTCATAAATTCATTAAACCTAAATACACTCTACCAACTTATACACTACACTCCACGACCTTATACACTACACTCAACCACCTTGTCCTTTATCATTCAAATGTTAAATAAGCTACCTCTCCCCTCCTCTTGTGGCTGTAGATTTTTGGTTCCTTCATCTCCTATTTATAACCCATTTGTTTTGCTTTTTTTTTCATTCAACATTTCTCTCATTTTCTCTTCTTGGTTGCTTCCACCTCTCTTCATTTTGGTTATTTTTGCTAAGTGTTCTTAAGCTTTGTTGAGCTTAAAATCGAGACCCATCCTCCTCTATTTATCCTTATTCTCTTGTTTTCACTTCTACATTTCCTTCTATATATCCTTTATTTATTTTTAAATAAGTAAAGAAGGTTAGATTTTTGGTTAACTTGTGAAGTTGTCACCTTTTAACTTCTCCTCTTGTATCTCCATTTTTCGAAGGTGTTGATATTCGTTTGGAGGTTCTTTATGTTATTTTTCTATTTGTTCTTGGAAAGAGATAACCCATATGCTCCTACTAAATATATAAAAATTATGTGATAACATGTTTGGAGTTTCTTATGTTATACTTAATTGTAATTTATACTTTCTTGTAATCTCATAAAAAAAGTATGCATGCATCATGTATTGTTATTAATTTCTCTAAGTATGTGACCATGTATTTTTATGCAAGGGTACATTAAACATATGTATTTGAAATATATATATGATAGCATATTAAAATAGGGTTGTTTGTGTTAAAATGACTATGCATGATTACAGTTTTATGTGCTAAATGAGCTTAATTGTGTTTTAGAGGCAAAATGGTATTTTTGTCAATCCTAAAAATTTTTAGAACTAATTTTTTATTATTAATGTGCGTATTTTAATGTTATTTAGTCATACTATGAATTTCTCTTAACAATTGGTATTAAAGTGGGAAATTATTGAGTAAACAACATACAAAGGCATTTTAGTCATTTATAACTTAATATGCCTAAAAGTGTAAATAATTGGACTAGGATGATATTAATAGATTCCTAGGTTGACCTTAGTGTTAACTTTGATTTCAGTTTGGATTGTTGACCTTATGGCTGATTTGAATAATTAGAAATAAAAGAAAAATATTTAAGTATGAAATTGGAATCGTTGTGCATTATATAATATTTTATGATCACCTTATAATATATTAATATTTAAAATCTAAGACCTCGAGATTTGGGAATGGTTGCTCTTTGGGGTTAGCTACCCTAAAGACGAGGTAGTAGCCCTCAATTTGGTTTGATGTTTTTGTCAGATGCCTTGGCATTTCGGCTAAGGCCCTAGTCTATTTTATAGGTGACCTACGGGCCCTATAGGGGTTGTTAATACTTAAGGATTAGGTGTCCTAGCATGGGAGGATATTGTGTTGCTTTGTTGCACCATTATGACTGGAGTACTTGTATGTCTCTGGGTTACAAGTTGGAAGGATACTATGTTACTTTAGTGCACCGATATAACAGATGTACTTATATGTCTCCAGGTTATTATTGTATCCCCTTGAGTAATTAAAATATAAATAATTATTGTATAAGGATTTAAATAGATTGTTGTGATTTATCGATTTGGTAGTTGCCTCCGCACACTACTTGGTTTTGGTATGTTGGTTTGATAGTTGCATTCGTGCACTATTTGGATTTGGTGTATTGGTTGGTAATTATCGCGATGCTTTCTTTATCATGTCATAAGTGAAATAGATTTAGTTATTGTAAAAGGGCTTAATTATGGTTTGCTGTTTTCCTTTTTGTGGGTCACCCTTAGTATAATTAGATTAATAAAATAGTTGTAATATGGTTAATTTTGATGTGATGGACATGTGGCATATGGTATGATATGAGTTATGGTATGAATATGACACTTAGCTATGGTATGTACTATTTAACGTGTCATGATATGATACTTTGTGTTACCTTCTATGTGCTCTATGTGCTATTTGCATGCTTAGTATTGTATATTGGTTTACTCAGTACCATTGTACTAATGGGTTCCATTTTATGGTCCTCTAACTATTCAATGGACAATCTTCACCTTGTAAGAGTGCTTTGAGGGGTACAACTTGATGGATTTTGGTAGGGGTTGAGAGATAGGATTATCCAGTGTCCATTCCAGCATCTTTTGATTTGGATATCTTTTAGACTCCTATGTCCCCTTATATATTTCTTTCCCCTGTTAGTTGTAACTCTTTTGTTTAATCTTTTGTTATCATAATGGTTTAATATTGAAATGAAATCTTTCTCTTCTTCTTATCAATTTTTATTCTTAATTTAAGTAAATAAACATTTTAGCCTTAACACTTAATGTAAGAAAGGTAGAGGAACCTGCCTTATACTAAGTGTGGCAATAACACCCTACATTTTTATTAGTTTAGCTTCCGCAATCAACTCTTTTTTAAAAAAAATTTAAGTGCTAAAAATGGGGGTCTTATATAAACATGTACTTAGTCTACAACTATCTCTTATATTCTAGCTTCAGTAAATGTAATATATTACACCTTTTACCTCTTTTAACTATTATATATATGAATAAGATAATCCCATCTTGTATGACGAATTAATAGTAAACTAATATGGTATCAAAACCAACCTAATTCTCCACTATTCCCTCTCTTTTGTCGTTCTCACCATCATACCTGCCTTAGATACTAAACAATCCTCCACGTCGACCTTCGCTAATCCTAATTCCCTTCATGTTGTTAGTGTTGCCAGCATCACAACTCATGTTCCAATCACCCTTGATCTCATGGCCTCTAACTACACTAAATGGCTTGAACTCTTTATGGTCACTTTTAGAAAATTTTCTCTCAAAGATCACATTGATGACACACCTTCCTCCTCCTCTGATGATTAGATTATATTGTTCTCTCCTAGTTATACGTCTCCATCTCCACTAAAATATTTGATATAGTTCATTGTGATATTTGGACTTCTCCTATTGCTAGTATTTCGGGTTTCAAATATTGCCTTATTTTATTAGAAATTTTAGTCACTATATCTACGTTTGTCCACTTTGACTCAAATATGATGCTTTCCCCACCATAAAAAAATTCCACAATTATGTCTTTACACATTTCAAATGATACATTAAAAATATACAATATGATAATGGAAGAGAATTTGACAACTCTTTATCCCATCAATTCACTTAGAAAAATGGCATCACCTTCTGTTTCTCTTGTCCTTACATTTCCTAACAAAATGGTAAAGGCAAACATATCATTTGAACCATTAATGATATTATCTGGACTCTACTACTTCAAGCCCATATGCCTCCCCAATATTAGGCGGAAGCTCTCCATACAACAAATCACCTCCTCAATGTTCTCCCTACAAAAACTCTAAATCTGAAAATGCCCTATGAAATCCTTTATAATCTCCCTCCCCCTTAATCACATCTATACATCTTTGGTTGTTTATACTATCCCAACCTTTACGTAATAACACCACATAAACTAGCTCCCCACTCAACAACCTGCATTTTTCTTGGCTATCCCACAAATCACCGAGGCTATCGCTGCCTTGATCTCCAAATCAATAAAATTTTAATATCCCATCATGTAATCTTTGCCAAGCAAACTTTCCCTTTCTCTTCCTATTACAGTCGCTAGGAGACCTATTATGATTTCCTTAAAGTGTTTATGGAAACAAGTCCTCCACCTCTTCAATCATTTTTAACTTTCCACATCACCCAACCCTATATGTGCCCCATTCCCCAAACCAATCACATGCATCGTCTGAGCCCACAACTCCACATTCCCAAACATCAACCCTATAACCTGACAGTAGTACCCAAGGGCACCTTCTGCTACAATCGACCATGGATCCCCTCCCTCATCTTATAATAATCATCCCATGGTAACACAAAGCAAAATTGGCATATTTAAACCCAAACACCCTCTCAGCCTTAATACTTCCATTGCCTCCGCTACTCCTTCTCCCATTCTAAGAACATACTACCAAGATTTGAAGGATTCCTAATGTTATAATGCTATGCGCGATGAATTTAATGCCTTGATAAAAATAGAACTTGGGATCTTGTTCCTTGTTCCCCAAGAGCTAATATATTCACAGGTAAGTGGCTGTTTTGCCACCAATTACACTCTAATGGAACTCTTGCTCGACATAAGGCTCGGTGGGTTGTCCATGGGTTTTCTCAACAACCGAGAATTGACTTTTCCGAAACAATAAACGTAATTGTCAAACTTACTACTATTTGTACCATCATTAGCTTGGCTTCGTCTCATCAGTGGCCCACTAACAAGCTCGGTGTCAAAAACACATCCCCCCATGTTACCATTGATGAAATAGACTATTACTAACAACCCCTAGGATTCCTTGATCCCAAACATCTTACTCATGTTTTCCGCCTTAACAAAGCTCTCTATGGCCTAGAGCAGCCACCCTGAACCTAGTATCATCGTTTTGCACACTTCAGTACCACCTTGGGCTTCATAAGTTGTAAATTGGACACATCCCTTTTTTTCCTCATCATGATAATAATACTACTTACCTTCTCTTCTATGTTGATGATATGGTTCTCACTACTTAATACTCTCAATATCTCTAACAAATTATCACTACACTTACACATGAATTTGCCATCACTAACATGGGTACCCTCCATTACTTTCTCGGCATAATCGTACAAAACACACCCATTGACCTCTTTCTCACCCAGTCCAAATATGCCAATACCATCCTTGAATGTGCCAGTATGTCCCATTTCAATCCTTGTTATACCCCATTTTATACTCACACCAAGTTATTAGGATATTTGTGCAATCCAGTCCATGATCCACCTCTCTTTCACAACATTGCAGGCATTTTACAACACTTTCAATTCATCTACCCCCATATAAGCTATGCTATTCACTTGGTCTGCCTCTACATGCATGATCCACAAGAACCGCATCTCAATTCTCTCCAGCGTATATTATGCTACATAAGAGGAACTACCTACAAGGGCCATCACTTATATCACTCATTCACTGACCAGCTCATTGCATATTCTGATGTAAACTAGGCTAAGTGCCCTTCTATACACAAGTCCACATCAGGGTATTGTGTCTTCCTCGGCGCAAATCTAATCTCTTGGTTCTCCAAACTCTAGGCTATAATTTCCTATTCCAGAATAGAAGCTGAATATAGAGCTATAGCAAATGTAGTTGCAAACTTTTGTTGGCTTAAAACCTTCTCAAAGAACTCCATTCACCACTCTAAAAATCCACAATAATCTACTGTGATGATGTGAGTGCCATATATCTTTCATCCAATCCGGTTCAACATCAATGCACAAAGCACGTGGAGATAGACATTCACATTATCCGTGATTGAGTTGTACTTGAAGAAATTCATGTCCTGCATGTTCCTTCCTCTTATCAGTACATTGACATCTTCACCAAAAGGTTTCCTTCCTCACTCTTCAATATTTTGAAATCTAGTTTGAGCACTCGGCCTCCTCCTACTTTGATTATGGAGGTGTGATAGCAAATATCAACATATAGATAAGCACGTATTTAGTTTACAACTATCTCTTATATTCTAGCCTTAGTAAATGTGATTTGTTACAACTTTTACCTCTTGTAACTATTATATATATATATATATATATATATATATATATATATATATATATATATATATACATATATAATGTAATATAATATAATCCCATATCGTATGAGGAACAAGTCCTTAACTAATGCGTGCATCTCAACTTAGAGTTGGAGGATATGTTATCCTAGAGTTTACTGCAAACGGGCCGATTCTCCATTAAATTAGCTACTTTGGTTCTTGCAAAATTTCAATATTAGCCTTTAAAAACTATCTTCAAAATTATGGATGATTATTGTTCCCCAAAAGATTGAGTTTTTTTTTTTCCATAGAGGGATATTAACATCCAAAAATTTCATAACATTTGCTTTTGGGCGTTTAACCTTTTATTCAAGATTAACCCTTAAACATTGGCCTACTCATCTTATTTTTAATCTTTACCCCATTACCTAAATAAATTCCTAAACATTCTTTGTGATTATTCTTATCTTTTTCCTCCCTAATAAATCCACCCTAAACCAAATTATTTTCCCCCATTATTTTCATAGTTGATATCCTAACCAAACTAAATTAAACCTAAAACTAAAATAAAATAAACCTATTTCTACCCTGCCATTTTACCACACCTATTCTCCCACCCTTACGTGCCCCAAGAACCTCCCCCAAATATTGTCCTTATCTCCCTCCCCTTTTCCTGCTACTCCCATGCCCCTAACATGTTACTCGTCCCTCCCCCTTTATTGAACTGTACCCCTACTCTCCCATCTACATAAAAGTACACATGCCCACAACTCTCTACCTTACCCATATATACATGTGCAACCCTCTCCTCTCCTCTCTTCTTTGCATACACACACATAGCACACGCACGCAACACCTAATATCCCAACTGATCACATAGTCTCCCCAACCATTTTTGTGCAGCTCCTCGCAACCTCCCTCCGCACTTCCTAGTCGATTGTTTCCATCCCCTAGTCCTCAACCACAACCACAACCATCACCATCATCACTTCACCCTACACCTTACCTAATCCAACCACGCACCCTCACAATCCACCACCACATCCTTATTCTTCTTCTTCCCTGCCATCCCTACTTTTATTTTTATTCTCCTTCTCTATTAAAGATCTTGCTGATCCCTACTACCCCTGGGTAGAAGCATATTCCCTTGAAATTTTAAAAGCCTATAATTTAATAAATAACTTTTATTTGGGATCAATTAGCCTTTAAATCTATTTAATTTAATTATTTTATGGATTTTTGAGTATATAAAATTGGATATAAATATTTAATAAATTAAAATAAATATTTTTTTATTTTATCATACTCTTTTTATTTAAATAATTTTTCAAACCATTATTTTACTAAAATTATCCTTTTTAAACCCATATATTTAATTATATTAAATTGTATTATTAAATAAATTTATTACCCAAAAATAGTGCATTTTATTATTTTATAAATTAAATTATTTTATTTTGTCCCATTTTCCCTTTCCTTTTTCCTTTTTTTCCTCTTCCTTCTCCTTTTTCTCCTTTCTTTCTTTTTCCTTTTTCCTTCCCTTGGGCCGCCAGCACCCTGACCTGCCTTGCCTCCCTCGTGCATGGGCCGTAGGCCCATTCCCTTTCTTCCTTCCTTACCTCCCCTGCCCGTGTCGTTAGCCCATATCCCCCCTTTTCTTTTCTTCCTTCTCCCACGTGAGCCCGGCCTACCTTCCTTCTTTCTTTTCTTTCCTTTCTCCCCTGACCAGGCCAACCCACTCCCTTCTTCCCCTTCACTTGCCTGCACACACGCACCACCCCCTTCTTCTTTCTTTCTTCTTCTTCCTTTTCCCCGATGCCATACCCGACCACCTCCGCCATCTGCGGCCACCCTACCTACAACCCTCTCCCCTACTGATACCCTTATCTCTCTCTCTCTCTCTCTCTCTTTCTCGCCATTTTTCTTGCCGCATCTCAGCCCCACCATCTCTCCCTCTCTTTTCTCATACCCCTCTTTTCCCCTCCCTCTCCCTACCATTCCCATGTCCCTACCACCCGGCCGCCGCCCTACTGAGCCCCCTATCTCCTCATTTCTCTTCCCTCTTCTTTTTTCTTCTTCTTCCCTCCCTGTCTCATTCTGCCATTTTCGAGCCTCCCATGCCCTTCCCAGACCTTCTTTTCCTTCCTTTCTTCTCCTCCAATCTCCCTCCCTATTTTGTTCCATCGCTGCCACCGCCATACTAGCCACCTGCACCACCCCTTGCCACCCTCTACCTCGCCCCTGAACCATCACACCACCCCTCGAACCACCCTGCAGCCCCCTTCTTCCTCCCCTCTTCCTTTTCTCTCATTTTCTCCCTTCTCAGCAGCCACCCTGCACCGCCTCTTTCCGCCGCCACCTAAGCCACCAAACCAACCCCTGCAACCTCCTCTACCACCCCCTCACCTCCTTTGGCCGAAACCACCACCTGCAAGCCTTCATTTTCCCCTCCCTTTTCCTTCCTTCTCAGCCCCCTCCATCTCGGCTCATCTCGACAGCCACCTTAGTAGCCTCGCTATCGTCGTCGTAAACCCATCCCCACCACCACCTACACCCCCTCTCCACCTCTGCACCCTTCCTTTACCTTAAATCCTCCCCCACATGCCTTCTTTCCTAGCCCCAAATCCCTAACCCGAAAACACCACTCCCTTCTCCCTTTCTTACCATTTCGAACCTCTCCCCCTCATTCCTTTGCATGCAGCTCATGCTGCATAAGTAGTATGGGCTGCTGCATGCTTTGGTGTGTTTTGTTTAATAAATTTTAAGGTATAATGATATTTTAAGTTAAGTATTTGATTAATTAAGTATTATAAAGTCATATGCCTTTGGTTTTCTTATTTCTAATGTGATAAACATTGATATTATTTTTAGGTATTAGTTTTGCTAATCAAAGCTTGAATCTTTGACTGGAATACCGGTAAGGTTCATTTTTACGGAAATTAAGGTAATCGTTAAACCCCACTTAAACGTATGGATAAACGTATGTTAGCACATTATGCTTTTTAATATGTTATTATGCTTGATATATGTTGTTTAATATAATATATGTAGTTTTTGGTGTTGATTGATAAAAAGGAAGTATGCTAGATTATATACTATGTATGGAAATATTGTTCAAGGTAAGAGTTTGGTTATTAATGAAAATGTTAAGTATTTATCCATGTGGTATTATGCTATTGTGATATTTAATGCATGGTTAATATTATTGTGAGCCCTAGGGGTATTTTAGAAATATATCTTGTGCAAGAATGTGGCATAATATGTGTGGGTGCTAATGAGTATTATATTAAATATAGTAGTTGGGGAGTTGGATAATGAGAATGGGATATTGATATTAATATTTTATGTGTGATGATAATTTAATATAAGTGGAGTAATAAGGGGTAAAATGGTAATTTTGTATGCAAAGGGCAAAACGGTAATTTTATAAGTAAAAGGATAAAATGGTAATTTTGTGAGTAAAGGTAGAATGGTAATTTTGTGAGTAAAGGGTAAAATGGTAATTTTAGAGGTAAAGGGGTAAAATGGTGAATTTTGTAATTACAGGGCAAAATGGTAATTTTGTAATTAAGGGGTAAAATGGTAATTTTTTAATTAAAGGATAAAATGGTAATTTTATAATTAAAGGGTAAAATGGTAATTTTATAATTAAAGGGTAAAATGGTAATTTTATATGCAAAGGGTAAAATGGTAGTTTTGTAAGTAAAAGGATAAAATGGTAATTTTGTGAGTAAAGGTAGAATGGTAATTTTGTAAGTAAAGGGTAAACTGGTAATTTTGGAGGTAAAGGGGTAAAATGGTGAATTTTGTAATTCCAGGGCAAAATGGTAATTTTGTAGTTAAGGGGTAAAATGGTAATTTTTTAATTAAAGGATAAAATGGTAATTTTATAATTAAAGGGTAAAATGGTAATGTTGTAATTAAAGGGTAAAATGGTAATTTTATATGCAAAGGGTAAAATGGTAATTTTGTAAGTAAAAGGATAAAATGGTAATTTTGTGAGTAAAAGTAAAATAGTAATTTTGTAATTAAGGGGTAAAATGGTAATTTTGTAATTAAAGGGCAAAATGGTAATTTTGTAATTAAAGGGTAAAATGGTAATTTTGTAATTAAAGGGCAAAATGGTAATTTTGTAAGTAAAATGATAAAATGGTAATTTTGTGAGTAAAGGTAGAATGGTAATTTTGTAAGTAAATGGTAAAATAGTAATTTTGTAAGTAAAGGGTAAAATGGTAATTTTGTAAGTAAATGGATAAAATGGTAATTTGTAAGTAAAAGGGGTATTATGGTAAATTTGGAAGAGAAGGGAAATTTGGTAATTTAACCAACTAAAGGGTAATTTGGTAATTTTGATAATGGAGAAGGCAATTTGATAATTTAACCAACTAAATGGCAAATTGGTAATTATGATAATGTAGAAGGGTAATTTAGTAATATATTCAACTAAAGGGGTAATTTAACAATTATAACAAAGGAGAAGGGCAATTCGGTAATCTAATCAACCAAACGGGAATTATGATAAGTATAAAAGGTGAGTGGTGACCTAATAAGTGTGAGAGATAGCTTGGTAACCTAAATCGAGTAAGGGTGTGGCGAAGAACAACTATATGTGGGTTACATGCCTTGTGTGCCATGTGTTATGCCATATTGTGTACTTTATGCTTAATGATTAATCATTTATAGTGCAACTTGGAGTGAATATATGCTTATGTGACTTCCTTATGGCATGTGGATGATGATTATATTTGTTGTGCGTAAGATGTTATGTGATAGGACCCTCTAGGACATGCATGCTAGGATATTTAATGTGGTAATGTAGGATAGAAGGATGAAAAAGGAAAAATGGGAAAGTAAGATAACCAAGGGAAAGTAAGTTGGCTAACGTAAGTAGGAATGACCTAAATGACCCATGATCTATGAGTGGATGAATAAAAGGGGACTTGAATAAAATGAATGAGTGATGCAACTCTTGTATGGGAGATTTCTAGGATTTGCATGGGATGATCCTTACAAAAGAAAGGTGTTACGGTTTGAGTGGCCAACTAGGGTTTTACGGTTACATGTATAATTGGTGAGTAGAGTGATGGGATTTGGGTTGAATCCAAATGAGATGAGGTGTGGGACGATAAAAGAAAGGTTGGGCCACATAGGTCTGATTAGGGTTTCAAAGGAAAATCCTAGAGAGTGGTAGTGAGAGAATTGGAATGTCATAAGGTGATGGGTCTCAACCCACACCCTTAGGAGTTGTGTCTTTGTTATGGGTAGATGTAAGGAGGAATGGGTGTCGGGGTGTGATAAGAGGCATAAGGGTCTCAAGATATAGGACGGTCCCTCTCGGGAGGATAGAAGTAGAGGTCGGTGACATGCATGTCAAGGGTAAAATACTTTTGAATAAGATACGAATAAGACACTAATCACTTAAAGAGGAAGATTGTTGAGCTGGACCCAGATCGGTCCACTGGTGAATAATAGTGGCCAGGAGCCGGGGTGCCCTGAAGACCGTTCCACCAACGAATAATAGTGGCCATGAGCGTTTTGCCTTGCATGATTTCCGGTCCACCGGCTATAATAGTGGGGGATTCTGTGCTCGACAAACCAAACGTAATGAAACTAAGACATGGGAAATACACTAATCACTTATAGTGAAACACCTTGTGGGTCGGGGCCAAACCGGTCCACCGGCGAATAATAGTTGCCAGAAGCGTTCTACCCCGGAGATTGGTCCACCAGCGAATAATAGTGGTCAGGAGCGTTCTGCCCTATATGTATTCCGGTCCACTGACTATAATAGTAGGGGTTCCAACACTCACATGGATATTTATAATCCGAGATGATTGATTAATGATGGACTAATGGCTTAAAGGCTCTACAAGCATCGATTGTTCATTATGACCTATTAATATTTGGTTGACTTGTTAAGTATGCGAATGTATGAAAGTAAATATTATGTATGCACCATTAATATCTGATTGACTTGTTAAATATGTAAATGTATAGATCTGAATATTATGTTTACACCTGTCGTTATGTATGGGTATAGTAGTATATCATGTGTTACATTGCGGACCTATTTTTAAGTGTATTTTAAAGGGTTACTCAGTATTGTATTACTGAAGGGTTCCATTCGTGGGGCCCCTACCTATTCAATGGGCAGTGTCCCTTGTAGGTCGTTTTGAGGTGCTATTCAAGTGGGTCCTCGGGAAAGAGCATAAGGAACTATTTGAAAAGTCCTAAGGTTGTACTATTTCCCCTTCAAAATTCATGGTTTCTATGTATTTGCTGATTTGTAACCACCATTGGTGGATTTTATTTTTGTAAAGTGTTATGTATGTTGCTCTGATTTAATTATTCGTTTGAGTTTCTCGTAAGTTATACTTTTCTCTCTTAGCTTTAGCACTTGGTACTGTAACGATAGGAGTTAACCAGTCTGGTACTAAGTGTAGCGGTAATATCCCCAGAATTCACAGTTTTGTTCTTTCGCTTCCACTAATTATTTTAATAAAATGAAAATTTTTAGTAGTGAATTTTGGGGGTGTTACAAAAAGGCACTGCATAACCTCCCTGTGCAGCAACAATTGTTGCCATTTCTACCCTCCCCCACTTTGACACCCTCTACAAAAGCTAGTCACCATCTTCTTCTTGTACTTTCCACCTCATAGCCACCACTCCAACCCGTCCAACCTTCCCAGCCTTTTCGTGCACCACAACCAACCCGCACCACCCTTCTCCTACAGCATCCTTCCTTACAACCAAACCAACCAACCTACACCCTCCATCTGTAGCTCTAATCGATGCCAGCTTCTTACCACCTCGAACACCCAGCTGCCACCAGCTTGATACCCCGTCAACCCCCGACCAACACCCCCACTCCCCAACCAACCAGCTCACTACCCTTCTTTCCCCCCTTTACATGTGCATAGCTCACATTGTGCATGCATCGCGAGTTGTGTTTGGTTTTAAAGTTATTTTGGTACCTATTATGTATATATAAGGTTATTTTGGTAATTATAGAAAAATAAATATTTTATTATTACAATTATTATTTTATTCGTTAAATATTAATATGGTATTTTGGTAATATTTTTAAGTGAGAATGTTGTTTAGTAAGATCTCGTAATATTTAGTAGGATACTACTATTTTAGCAATTTTGCTAGAATTCAGATAAATTTTATACTCTCCTAAAATGTTAAACATCACATGATAATGCATTAAGATTTTGATGTATAATTGTGTCAAGTATGATGCTATAGGGTAATCGTTATATTCTACTAAAATGGTGAATATTGCATGATTTGTTAAATTATAATTATATGTTATCTGTTATATCCTAAAAATCTACAAAATAGCATGTTATCATATGTAAAATATTTTAGGAAAAAAAGTATGGTAAAAAGGATCTTTCATGATTATGTGTGACATGTATGTGAAAAATGATAGGATGAGTGTGATTAAATCTATTTATGGAATAATAATCATGAATGTGTACCCTGAGGGTAAATCGGTCATTTTATGAGTATTATGATTTTTATCATGACAAACATGCTTAATTAGTGTTATATGTTGCTAAGAATGACATTATGTGACCTTGGATATATTACATATATATGCTAGGGTTTTATTTGCAAAACCTTAAATAAGGGGCATTTTGGTCATTTTTGGTTTAATATGTCCAAAGTTAATAATTGAGTCTAGATGACCTTAGTATATTTTTCTGATTGACCTTGGTAATGATCTTGATTATAGTTCTTTCGAAATAATTAGAAGAGAGTAAAACATTTAAAGTATGAAAATTGGATCTATGTGATTTATATTCAATTTTGTGGTCATTTTAATAAAATACTAATGCTTAAAGTGAAATACCTTGAAATTAGAAATGGTGGCTCTTTAGGGGTCACTACACTAAATATGTAGTTTAGCCGACAATTGATTATGAATTTTTACTAGCGTACCTTAGTACCCTAGCTAGGCCCTATATCTTACTCTATTCTATTTTGCAGACTGACAGGAGGTATGTATACTTATGGATTAGGTGTCCTTATCGATAGGGTACTATGTTACCTTCGTGTACTAGTGAGACCGGGGTACCTTTACGTCCTTAGGTTGATAGTCGGTAGGATACTGTGCTACCTTGGTGTGCTAGTATGACTAGAGCACCTTAGTGTCTCTAGGTTCAATGTGATCTCTCCTCAGAGAAATAAAAATGTAAATAATTGATGGATTATTAGATTGATCGATAGTATCCTTTGTGTCTACCTGTAGTTCGGCAGTAGCATTTGTACCTACCTATGGTTTGGCAATAGCCTTTGTGCCTACCTACATTTCAATAGCTACCTATGCGCTTACCTGTGATGTGATGAGTTATTATTAATTGGTGTTTGTGAGCCTACTTGTGTTATGAGATTTGTCAGGATTGATAATGAAAAATGTGGCTTGTGGTTATTATCTTGGACTTGTGTTGATGTTGTTTCTAACTATACTACAAAGAGTATCTCTTAGATGTTTGATTGATAAGTTTTAGTTAATTCTAGATGAATGAGTACGAACAATATATGATCTTGGTAATATGTGGTTATAGTAACGATCCTCGTATTTCAATTAATGCATGTACAATTCAATATTTCATATCATGTATCACTGTGATACTTTGCATGTGTTATATGTTGACTTTTTGTTTTGGTTTAGTATAAAGGGTTGCTACGTTTTGGTTTATTTGATAATTAAAGGATAGGAAAGGGTGATTCTACCACTAAGCTCAGCGCCATTCACATGGCATGTATATTGCCTTTGAAGAAGGGCTAGGTGCTTGCATTGTGGACTGGTGATGGAAATTGAATAGAATAATGCAGTCGAATGTTATCATGACCCGTGTGCGCAGACCCGTGGAAAATGGCATCACAACTCATTTTTATCAGTATTATATGAAAATAGTTTGACAAAACCTTAAGATCCTCTTCAGAAGTCGCAAATTATCAAATCACTACAAGAAATATAGTCAAATAGGGCAATTTTAAGATATTAAATAGGGTAATTATAAAATTGCCCTATTATAGATAATCAAATAGAGCAATTAAAATTTTCCCTAATTGATTTTAACAAATAGAACAATATAAAATATCCCCTGTTTAATCCAATCTAATAGGGCAATGATTAAAAATTCTCCTATTTAATCATAATAAATAGTGCAATACTAAAATCCCTCTATTTATTCTTATAAAATAGGGCAATGAAATTTTTTTCCCCATTTGATACTATCTAGTGGGGCAATATATTAAAATACCCCTATTTGATTCTAATATATATAATAAGTTATGATATAAAATTATAATTGTTATAATATTTATGTTCAAAAATATTGTTCTAATATTATTTTTAATATTTTTATTTATATATACAAAAAAAATATATATTAGTAGTTAAAGTTTGTTTTAAAATATATTTTTATTTAGATGTTTAGTATTTATTTATATAGGTGTATTTGTAAAAAAAAAAAAAAAAATCCCGACCGTTTGCCCCCGACTCTCTCTGCCTTTTCCTTTTCTCTCTTCTTCTCTCCCTTGTCTTCTCTTTCTCGTTCCCGTGCGTGCTGCTCCCTGCGCCTGAGCTCCAATCCAGCCTCACCTCCTCCCTGCTCCTCCACTCCAGTCGACCGCCGGCCACAACCAGCCACCACCGGCAACGCAGCCAGCAACCGCAGCAAGCAGCAGTCGCAACAACAGCCGCAACAGCACTCGCAGCAGCAGCAGCAGCGTGCAGTGGCGGACAGCGCAGGTTGCGCCACCAGTCGGCCACCGCGAGCCTAGCCGGTCACCGACGAGTTGTCCTCGACCTCCGGCGCATCTCCGGTCTTCATCTGCTCCGATTTGTGTTAGTTTCTTTTGGTATAAATTTCTGAAAACCCTTGATTTGATTACTTTATCCATCTAGCTATTGGTTGTGATGCGAGCTGAGCTTCACCTCGACCAATATTTTCTTCTTCATCATTCTTCTTCTTTTTCTTGTCATTTTAATCCGTGGTGGAGGAACTCAACAGTGTCTTGTCATTTTTATGTTTTTTCATTACGTACATATGGATTTTGCTTCAATTTCTGGTAAAAATTAGAACGAAGTGTAGATACTATGTACGCGAATGCTGTCTTTTATTTTATGTGCTTTGACACCTGGTGCTTCCTGATGGTTCATCTGATATATATATTTGATATTTGAATATGATTTAGTGGGTAATCTACCATGAAAATATATAAAGTTCCACCATCGCAGACTTTGCTAAACAAGTTTATGATGGCTGTGTGAGCATAATTTTTTTCCCCTTCTTCAGTGAGCACAGTGACATTGCTTCAAATAGTGAAGTTTCTATTGACTGTAGAGTTTGAAGGTAGTTTCTGACAGTTATTTTTAGGTCACTGGGCTCAAGATCCCACCAACAACTATTGATTTTAATGTGCGTCTAGTTTTCATATTGTGGCAAAATGGGAGATGCATTGCACATGCCGTGATGTTGTTCCACTTTTAGACATACATATATACTCTGCTTATTTGATGAACCTATGTTGTTGGTTTGTTATCTTTTGGAAGGCACCTGAAATTTGATGGCTTTATTCAGTTGGGATTAGTACTCATTTAGAAGTTTAGACGCATCTGCTAGCATACTGGATGGTTGCATTGGGCTTGTGCTCTGGAACACGCTGCAGTGACTTGATTTACCGTCTAGCAGAAACATTGTACGAACATTTGTTTTGGCTTTAAACATATAATACCTCCTTAATTCATTTGTATTTCATTCAAAATAAGAAAATTACTAAGTAAATAGCCATTATTTTACATCCAAAGCATACGAAGATCATAACTACTACCAGCTCTTTTCATCTAAACCATAAGCCGTCTTTATCAGCATTCTCATTAAATTAACTGATTCGTTTAAGGCTCTAAGCCTTTTGCCTGACATTACTTAGAAGCATACCCTATATCCTAACATACTATAAGAAACCAGATAAAAAAAAAAAAAAAAAAAATAGTACCTTCATTTTGGTATATTCAAAGGTCAACAAGTAACATGCACCTATAGGTTAGGCCATATATATACACATAACAATAATAATATACAAATTTCTGTCCAGAAAGTCAATGTGAATGCTTCAAATATACTTGAACAAGCACCATGTTTTCCTACTATGGAGCTGAAGTAATTCAAACACAGGGATCCATGGATGCTTAGAGAAATAACACATTGTTGTTCACCACTCCATTCTTGGATGTTTAAACAACATTTAATCAAAGAGGGAAGATGATTTCCCAGAAAGCCCTGCCCGAGAAAACTTGACTTCATAGCATTTTAACTGGAAGAGGGGATCATGGCTCTGAAGTCCCAAATCTCAACTCTCAACAATTAGACTACAACATCGTCGGTGCAGTAAAACTTAGATGCCATAGGATCCATCATGGTTGGAAACGATTCACTAGCTCTAAATCGTAAAGCCAATAAATTATTCCTATTAATGCTATTTTGTAACAAATCGTTCTCGCATTAGTTGTGGACCAAACTACCCTTCATGTCTATGCACAATGGTAAAAGTAGTTGCCTAATTTCATATTCTCTCTCCTTCAAGAGCAACAGAGGCACACCACCAGTGCAAGAACTCTCCAGGATGCAGCCTCTGAATTCAATTAAAAGTCAGCACCCGACAGAAACTGTCCAACCACAACAATAGTTAATCTTGCTTGAAGATTAAAAAATGTTCATATCTTTCATTTAATTTCATTAGGTATTATTACTTCTGAGCTCACTGTTTGTAATTTTTTTTTTTTAACATAGAGTATTGTGTGTGAAATATTATGTACACAACTAATGGGTACATATTTGCAGGTATATATACAATTGCGATGGAATACATCTAAATAACATGACTGGAATATTACAGATATCCTTCTATGTCGTGTTTATTTGCTTTCATAGGTAGAACAATAATATTTCAATATTATTGTCAATAACTGCATCTATTGTTTTTTTTTTTTTGATAGCAGGACAACATTCAAGTGAAAGACAAGGGTTATGCCGAAGTAAAGGCCGGAACTTATGAAGTTGCTATAGGATTGTGCATGCTTTGATCGATTTGGATTAGTTGCAGCTCGTTTTCTTTTAGGATGTGAAACTAGTATTATAAATAAGGAATTTGCCAAATTATTTTATTTTGTTATTATTCCATAGTCAACATTTGTAGTTTGACCATATTTGATTGGATATTACTATATGAAAATCGTTGATACATATACATTGTTGCTTAATGTATTATATCTATTTTTTAATGCTCAACATATAATCTTCTTTCTCATGTCAAATTGATTATGTGAAATTTTATTACTCTAGTTTATAATATGCATATAAATTATTAGAATAAAATATGAAAAATGTTTAAGGAATTAAATAGGGCAATATTGTTGCTCTAATAGAGAGTCAAATAGGGCAATATTTTTGCCCTAACAGGTAACTCAGATAGGGCAATATTTTTGCCTTAATAGGTAAGCTAAATAGGGCAATATTTTTGCTCTAATAGGTAACTCAAATAGGGCAATATTTTAAAAGTTCCCCTAGTAGCTTCAACTCAAATAGGGTGATAATATTGCCCCCATTGACAACAATCAAATAGGGTAATTATAATTGCCCCATTAGAGTGAAAACAAATAGAGCAATTAAAAATTTTGCCCTTATAATCCTAATAAGACGCAAATAATAGGGCAATATTAGGGCAATTATTTTCTCCCTCATTAGGCTAATAGGGCAATATTTTTATCTAATAGGGTAAATAATATTGCCCTATTTAACTATATATCTTGTAGTGAATACAGTGGTAGACAACCTTAGAAAAATAGGCGTGGGGCGACAAATCCCTTTAGTGGCATAGTTGTAGCTAGTTAGCGTTTTGATCATTAGATGATTTCGTGGGGCATCTTAATTGGAGGAGTGGAATTATGCGTACCTGTTCATCAGGTTCGGTGTTTTATTGTGATATGAGGTGACTGACTTTTTGTTTTGCTTTAGTTTGACGACTGTTTTTTTTTTTTTTTTTGGGTAGGGATATCCCTTCCTCCGCTTGTTTGCTTCTGTAAGGTCGGGTTTGGTAGGCAAGTGCTCTATGTACATTATCTAGTTTTTCCTAAGAAGGCGGAACCCTTATAAAAGGTAGGGATAATGTGACGTTTATTGTACGACCTTCTTTCGTTGCTCCTTTAATGAAGTCCCTCCTTCTCTAAAAAAATAATAATCAAATAACATAAAGTGTTGCACGTGTGAGTTATCCTAGTAATATGGTTGTCCTGGCCATACTAATTGAAGCATTTTCTAGCAAGATGACACTGCAAGTATACTTCAATTTCCGTATACAAGAAGAATTGCGCTGGAAGGTGCAAAACACCAGCTGAGAACTATAACCCGTTTTTTTTGTGGGCAGGGGGAGGACGATGCTCGTGTCATTGATTTGAATTGATGTCTTGGATTTAATGAGCGATGGTGATATATTAAATTTCTTTTATTGTTTGAAAAATAAAAATAAACCAAGGCCTACGATTGAAAGATGGCAAGCAGCACACCATATTAATAAGACATAGTATTTGATAACTTTATATAGAAAGATTTGCAGTTAATTACATGCATAAATTAGTGCGGTACATACTTATTTATTTATTTTGGGTATATAATAATAACAACCACGATAAAATTACTTATTTAAAAAAGACTCCTATTTCCTTTCATGGGCACTTGCGCCTTCCACCGTGAGTAGTCATGGTGTAGTAACAAGGGCACATCTCTTGGTTGCCGGAAGTACCGGGAGGGACGCAGTTACAGCGAGCACAGCAGGTTCCACAGGCCCTGTGGCACATGTTTTGCCTACTTGCAAGACGGCATCTTGCCGCACAAGCCGCTCCACAATCTAAGCCAAAAAATAAGAATAGTAGTTAGTTATGCATACGATGTTTACAATTCGAGAATCGACTGCTTCTAATCTGTCACCACATCAGGCATGTGAGTAAAAGTAAACATACCCAAAACTATAAACAATATATAGTATAGCGAGATTTGTTAAACCAGTTTTCATGTACTTTTATCGATTGTGCTTAATAGTTTCTAGCCTGATTGAAACCAACTTAACGGATCAGAACATACCCATCTTTTCACCTGGAGTGCGGCCATAGTAACCCTGTAAAGACATCATAACATATAAATTAAAATCATGTAAATATGAGCTTAATTATCGAATATAGTTGACATATATATATATATCTCTAAATATATACGTTCTGTAACCGCCAAAGGCGTTCTGTACATACGACAGCAAGCTAGCTAGCTAGGTAAGCTAAGCTACGTACCTGTTGTTGCTCGGCATAAGCTAGTTGAAGCACGACAAGAGAGAGAAGAACGGAAGCGATTACAAGTTTGGTGGAGAGGATGGCCATGATGACTATGATTCGGCTACGCAAGAGATGGGTAGGTAGCTTAGCTAGCTAGAGCACATAAAAAAGGTTGAATTTGTGTGTCTCGCCCTTTGGCAAGTCCGTGGGTATTTATAGTACTTTCGTCGAACCATTTTCCGTGGACTTCTTCCACTAATTTAATTTAGGGACCCTCGTCCGACGTTCTGTTTGGTTTCATGTCATATGCATGGTAGCCTATGTTGGAAATTTATAAAAACTATCTTTTAATTAAAATTTTATAAATGATAGTTGTATATAAAAAAAACTTAATTGATCCTCTCTCTTTTATATAATAAAGTTAGTTATATGATGAGTATAAAGCGATAAAATAAAAAAAATTATATTTCATGGTCAAATATACTAAAATTATGAGAAATTAGACTACGATACAATGAAAATATAATTTATACGTGCGTCAGTAAAAACTATATATCCAAACCAGATTTTTTATGTTCTTGATGATGCTTGCTAGGGGGTAAATTTTTATTTTTTATTTACTCTTTATGCTCTTAATAAAATATCTTAGTTATTTTTTTTTTGGTTCTAACCAAATAACTTATTAACTCAATAATATAAAAATCAGCAAACAAATTATTACTTATTTCCTTCAAAGACGCACACCGAGTGTCAGACAGTGCGAGCCAAGGTAGTAATCGATGACCTTTCTTTTTCTCCTTTGGTGTGTCACGCTCACACATGGGGATGGGGTACACCTGAAGGGAGAAGAAATCCTTGAAACTGGGGGAGGGGGAACCAGACGGCCGGCGGTAATCTATGTCTTAAGACAAAAAGGGATGCAGGATATAACCGCGGGTACCGGGCACCGGAGTCGGTGGATTGGCTATAATGGCATGCCAGAATAACGACACGATGCTTTCGTCCTTGTTACGAAGAATTATTTATTAATGTAATCACCCAAGAGACAAGAATACTTTTTAATATGAGTTTATCTAAAAGGAACCTCGGAGACCTTCGAGAGGAGCCATAGATTTAATTTTATGACATTTTTATATAATAATAATAATAATATTGATTTTTAATTATTTATTATTTAAAATATATCATTTTAAAAAATAATATACTATTTTCTTGTTCAACTAAGTTTTTATTTATATAATTTTAAATTAATGATCTCGAATTGTTATCATTTAAAAACCTTATCAAAAAATATTTATTTATATAATGAATTATATAATTTTAAAATATATTATTAATAAAAAAATATTAGTTAGTTAGATTCTTGTACTTGCTCTAAATATTACTAAAATTAAATAAATAAATATATTGAATATAATTAAAATAAAAGAATTATAATATATTTTAAAAATTAAGATACATATAATTAAGAATTAATTAAGTAGTTGGAGTGTAAAGCCACTCGTCTTGGGTTCAAATTTTCATAAAGAAGCATAAAAAATATTTTAAGCAATGCCCGATGCACAGTGGTGACTGATTATTATGGATATCGTCCTTACTCGCTGAAAAGGAATATCCGGTGGAAGATGAGTTGGACGGTAGAATCCTCCAGAGTTTGGATTAGGATGACAAAAAAAAAAAAAAAAAAAACTAGGCGCCACAAGCAAGCGTCGCAGTTGTAGTACATACTTCACCATCTGATCAAATACAGGATGCCAATTGGTGCAATAAAAAAGGTAGATGGATTTTTTTTCTTTGGTCTCTCAAGCAACATCACAAATATGGACCCTATCTTTTTGCTCCAAAACTAAACCACAATAGTCAAACCAACGTAGTATTGATCTAGGGATTGAGATATAGCTAGGTCGACTGACTTCTCAGTATATTTGACGAGGTTCATATCACCTGTACGTAATCTAACAAGGATCCAAGATCATTTTTACAGCATGGTTTGAAACATAAAAAAGAAGAAGAAAGAAGTTAGAGCAACATGATCCATCCTTCCATAAGGTTTTTCCTATCTAACTTTTAATGGCATCAAAATACAAACGGATAGTGATGTGTAAGATTCTCTCTGTGTATGATTTAAAGTGACCAAGTTTCTATTAAGAACTATCTATTAAAATTAATTATTTAAAATAATTACTTATTTTAATTTTTAGTATGTGGCATAGTAAAGATGTTACAATTGGTGAGAGCACTCTCATACATACATACATACATACATATATATATATATATAGCCAAAAATCTTTGCTTTATATATATTAATAAATTATAGTACCCTCAATAGACTTATAAAATACAAATAAACCATTTAACTTTAATGATATATGAATCATCTATATGTAATGTTTCATCTAACTTAGAACTCATTTATATTATAAGATTAAGTCACGATATACCCATATACTCCATGCGTCCATAATCAGCCGTTTAGCCTACATGATGATAATTAGCATATGTTTTGGAGAGTGGTGGCTATTAGTTGTTAGTTGTTGTTGTCAGCGATGTTATGTTATTTAGTAAATATATTTATTAAAAGTAGCATAATTGTTAACTAGTTCCCCGTTGAAACACAAAATGCAACTATATATATAATTAAGATATATAAATGATGAAAATAATGCATACGTTTGTTAAAAATGTTATGGCATTAATCGATCCATCAATTTAGTGGCTTATATTTAAGATAAAATAAAAGTTTACTAAGTTCATTATGTAATCTGTAATAGATTATTATCTAATGTTGGATTTATAGGTGAAATATATGAATTACGAGTTATTGTATTAGTAAGACCCATGTAAAAGCAATCAATTCAAGTAAAAAAATTTTGGGTATCATGTATCTAATTGAATACGGATCATTATGTATATAAAAATAAATATTTTAGTTTATTAATAAATTAAACTAGACCGATCCAGTAGATGACAAACCTCACATCTATATATAAGTTATGGTCTTGGTGTCACATAATTTTAGATTAGACTAGCTAGTTCCCGTCACTTGTTGGAAATGATAGATCAAGTAAGGACTTATTAAGAAAGTATTCAAATTATCAATATTTCCTTATTAAATAAGTATATATATTTATCATTAAATGATATTTATAGTAGAAGACATTTAATAAATAGAGATAACTTAGCAAAAGTAACTCACCTTTTGCCTTAAAACAGTAAATTGATATTTATTTTAAATATTTTTTATTAAAATGACATTTAATATAAATCAGAGATATTATTTTCTGAGACATAGCTCAATACCAATTTTAGCAACCCCATCCCCCCCTTTTTAAGCGACCTAGACGGAACATGAAAAAGGATTCCTTTACAGTTGGCATGTCATGGAGGGTCATTTACGACCTAAAATTGACTAATTAGCTGTATGTAGTTGGCTAACAAAGTTACAAAACCACTATTGCAAGTTGCAATAATAAAATAGCTTTAATCCGCGGTTTTATTTCTTTCAATTTATATGCTGCCCATACATTTGTATATCGATCGAATTATATATAGCTATTCCCTGTGAATATAATATGAACGGCTAAGGTTCTGTTTGAGAGTGTAAATTATTGTCCACTATATATGATATGATCATTTATTTTTTGTAATTATTAAAAGAGATATATTGTAATACTTTGGATCGATAAGAATATGCAGATCTACCTTGGAACCCTTTCGAATTGATTAGCTAACTCTACAGATTAGAACAAGTTTTATGAGTATATTTTATTCTCACTCGTGCACACCCAAAAAATTAATAGAAAATTTCAAAAATTTCCACGAAGGTCACCTATTCTAAAAATTATTACACGGTCAATATACTTAACTGTGGAGTTCTTAAGAAAGAATCACCAAAAGAATAATATATCATATTGATATAAGTAGATATATCAATTCCTAAAATACTCTACTAAAATTGGAATATATATATATATATATATATATATATATATATAATTATTTGCAATGAAATATTGTAGATAATGTCAAATTTTATTTCGTTTTAGTTTAATAATTTTTGTTCCCATTAAACAAATCCTAGATTATTCGACCAAAAATGAAAAAGAAAAAAAGTAGTTTACTTCATTTGTATTTTTTCATTCATATGGACTATATGAGGACTATTATAAAAATTCATATCAGTAGCTACAATTGCTATAATGGCCTGCATGTTTTGGGGTAAAAGGAGGTGAATTAATTGTTTCACCCGATTTTGGAACTAATTTTATTAACCTCAATGAGGTGAATTGGGGTGAAAGTTTAACCCCCGTTCATTTCGATTAACTTTATTTTTGTTAACTCTTAATTTCAGGGATAACAGATGTGAAGGTTAACATATAAGTAATATTTTGACTTGATTGGACAAAAGTGACCCTAATTTATATTAATTGAATCACCATCGTCTTTTTGCCCACTCTCTCCTGTTATGTGTCTCTTCCTTTATTTGTTTTATTTTTTAAACCTTCATTCACCTCAATCCAAACATAATTTTTAAAACATTCACCCAGGTTAATTAGGTTAATATCATCCATTTCTTTCACCTAAGTTAATTTTTAATATTTATCTTCACCTTGATTCACCATGATCCAAACGGACCATAAAGATATTATAGTACCCCAAAAAAAAGTTTGAATATCAAAATTTTGTATTTAGTAACTAGCCTTTAATCACTTCCGATACATTGGATAGACAAAACTTAAACTTCATTCCCGAAACTCCTATGGCATTCCATTTGGACATGGATGCTTTTTACGACAATCATAGAGTTCCACAATCTTGCTATTAAATACTCTCCTTTTGATTTCATGGTCGGATAAAGAGTTTAGTGCGTACCATATAAATACATAGGAATAAAACATTAAAAAAAAACCATTTCTACACTGATGATATGTTTATTCTCCAAACCAATCCATGCCACCATGCATGAATGAAAGGGTTGGTGGCGATCGTAGGATCCAGCTATATATCATAATTAATTTTCCATGCGTATAATATAATGACTAATCCTTTGTGCCAAACTCTTTATCTACTTTCTTCTCCTAATAATCAGGTATTCAATTATGAGATTTCCGATTCCCCTCTAGCTTCTTTCCATTACCCAAAACCTTATCTACTACTGGTTTCAATATTTTAATGCAAAGTTTCTTCAAGCGTACTTTCTTCCACCTAAATTTAATCCATTATTGTATTCTAATGCCAGCCGAAAGAGATACACTATGTGAAAAAATTAATACCAAGTTTTGAGTTGCTTAAAATGAATAGTTTTTTCATTGAAATAATTGTTAAGAACTATTATCCTAAATATTACTCCATCCATATAAAAAAATTCATTATAATTACAAAACTATCTTAGTTATTATACTAATATCCTTCATTAGAAAATAATAAAGTACTTAATACATAGATAAAAAAGGGGGGAAAATAAGGCTAAGAGTAGATAATTTATGCCTAAAATGGACTTTTTTTGGAGGATATAGAGGGAGCATATAAAACATAACTATTTGAGAAACTACTTAATTTTAAGTAGCTCTAAACATACACTAAGGTACCATTTGGGTAAAATATTATATGATTTGAAGTAATATATATAAAGTGATGATATGGTAGAGTGTTTGACTAAAACAAATTATTTATATATAAATTTGGTTGAAATAATTATAGTACTTGGTAACTTATCTGAAATAAAATGAGTTAATATATAATAAAAATTTTAGATATATGGGTGAGGTTGGTGAGATTTGATTAATAAAGGATATTTTAGTAATAAATATAAATAACATAAAGTTTTCTTGGTATTTAGTTAAAATTAGAGGAATCTACTTATGAAGTAATAATAAGATATAAATAAGCCGTTGATAATGAAAATATTAGAGGTCTTAGAAAATAATAATAATAATAATAATAATAATAATAATAAGTAAAATAAACCACATAGAGTCTATATTATTATATAATATATAAATAATGTGGGTTCTCAAATGAAGCTTTATGTTGGTTATGAATGACCTCATTAAGTGCTCGTTTGGTATGGGGGTAATAGGAGTGGAAAAATTATCCCTATATTTTATATATCTTATATAATTTATTTAAAATTAAATATTTTTATTCTAATAAATACCCATTTTAGATCTTAATTTGATCTAAAATGGATATTTCATTAAAAATATATTTATTATTATTAAATACTTAACATAAAAGATACAAAATATAGAATTTTTTTTACCCCTATTACCTCCATACCAAACAAGCTCTAAAAATGAGGAAAGGATCTTCAAAAAATAGTCCAAACACACTTAACTCTTTAAAATTGTCAGGTTCATATACGGCCTTAATGATCATGTAATTAGAAGAGTAATATAATGAGTAGAAATTGAACCCATACTATGTTAAATATAACAATAAATAATTTGTTTTGACCTATTTTTGATTAAAAAATTAAAATAAATAATTATCATACATAATTATTTTTAATAAATAACTCCAACTAGGGCCAAAGGTAAGAAGCAATTAATTGACCTAGTCGGCTTATTTGCTTATATGTCTAAGCATTATAAATAACCGAGACTCTTAATTTTTGGGAGCACTCGTCACCAGCCTGCGCTTTATTATATAATTATAGTTAGGGTCCGCTTTGATGACTCGTATACTTTTTCTTTATCTTGACACCATGACTCGTCTAATTACATCCTTTGTCAATACACACACACACGATTCAAAATAACAATACACCAAAAAGAGAAAAAAATAGAACGAGATTAATGGCCAAATCCCCATTGGATAATAGTGATACGTGTATCGAACCACGTCCAAAAAGTTGCAAAGCTGCCAACTTGCTCGATGAGGACAATTTCATATTACGTGCGTGAATTACTGACATGTGACATTGACTTTTCGGTCCTTACGAAAACAGAAAGAATTCACAGAATTCATAATACAAAGGCTTGTCGTAGGCTTGTAGCTAGCTATCCCTTCGCCGGGTGATCTCCTATAACTGGATATGCTTGCGCATTGGGGTAGATCCGCAGGGCCAGCAGGCCCATCACCGGTAGTAGTGATGACTGATGACTGATGATTCTCGTGTATGTTGGTCGAAATTTGGCTTTAGAACAAAATAAAGGTCTAAGCTAGGCTGTGGACGAGCCTATGGCGGACGGCCATCGCAGAAAACAGCTGTTTATTATAACCTAAAAGTTTTAAGTGCATCACAGCTGGCTCTGATCTGTATCACTGTATGTGAAATTAACCATCACGCTTTCGTGCAAAAAACTCAGACGTATTTATCAAAACCCTGTTAAAAGAGAAATATTAGGACGTTTAGGATTGAATATTCGATATTTTAAATATTAAATTATTAAATATTTAGTAATTAATTTTAAATATCTGAAAAATTAGATAGCTAAAAAAAATTTAGATATTCAGAATTTCGAATCGAATAAAATATACTTTGTTAGATATCTAAAACTTTTAAGTAAATTATAATTAAAAAAATATTTAACAAAAAATTATTCAAATAAAAAATTAAACATTGATCAAATTTAAATAAATATGATATATTAAATGTATTAAATTATATTATATTCAATTATAATTTCAAATTTTGGGTAATACTTACATATTTAATCAAAGTAATAATTATAAAATATAAAATTTACTTATAATAAATACTCAATTCAAATTATAGACATATACACATGCATACATAATTATATAAAATAAAATTTTATAAAAAATAAATAGTATTTAGAGTGTGTATGTATATAATTTATCAGATTGAATATTATTTATAATTATTTAATCGGATATCTAATTTATTTAATCTTTTATCTATTGAATCGGATATTTGATTTAAAAAATAAAATATCAAATCGGATCATCAGATATCGAATAACATAAACGGTTATATTCATAATTATAGTACTATATTTTAGTATATGTTTCGGTGTGCAAAAATAAGACATTGGACTTGTGTTATGGGATAGGTCATCCTCTTTTATATGCAAAATGCAAATTGTAAATATTCTAATAAAAACTACACATACAGAAGTATAGCTATCGAATAAGATAAAGTGCCTTATATAAGATAAATAGTACCATTACATACATCTTTTTGTGCATTTACTTTTTCTAAAAGTATGAATATTTAACATTGAAATATAAAAAAATTACATATTTTCTATGTTCTAATAGTATCACCAACTAATATCTATAATATATTTATAATTCTAATTATGTATTTTTACTATATAGTATCAGTATTTAATAAAAAAATATAATTATATAAATTGATAATGTATTAATTAGTTATTAAATATTTCCTGTAAAAATATTAATCTTTCATAATATTTTAAAACTATATCATTTGTGAGTGACCTCATAATTCATAACATTAGTAGTATATTTTGATCCTCTATTATAATTCTTTGTCATTACCCTGTTTGATACTTCATCCTCATTGTTAAATTATTGTTGACCCTACCTATATTTTATGTATATCTAGTTTGACATTATTTGAAAAATATTACTAGATTGTTGTAATTTTCTTTCATCTTTTTGGTTACATAATTATGACCATAATTTTAATACAATCTATATATTTAAACTAAAAACTTATGAAGTGTTTGATCTGTATTAGATAGTCTAAAAAACTATAAAAAGTTATGTGAGTAATTTTATGATACGCTATACTGATAATATATATCTCTTTCATGTTAATTATTTTTTGTACCAATCTTCATTAGTTTTACAACTTCTTAATATGCTATTAATATTGATTTTATTTCATTCATGTCTATTTCATAAATTTTCAATCATTTAAATAAAAATATGGATTGCTATATTGTTATATAGTATTATATTCCTTGTTTTTTATAAACTAATTAGAATTTCTAAAATAAAAAAAAATAGACTAGCAATAAAAACTTTTAATAATCTATGCCTTATTTGTTCTTTTATCTTGTAAACTATATATCTTTAGTTTTATGTTTTTTAATATAATAAAACAATTAGGTAAATAAATAAACTGTGCATATATTTAATAATTTGTGCATATAAATTTAAAATAATGGTAAAATATATTTTTGAGTGCAACTTGCAGTTAAAGAATAAATTTATAAAGTGTAGAAAACTTATTTTATGATCCTATATTGATTAATTTTAATTAAAAAATAATTAAATATTCTCCTAAGATAAAATAAACTATAATTAAACAAAAGAAGACAAGACGAGTGGGTAAAATTACTAGAGTAGCCAATATAACTAATAGCTTACATTAACTGTTCATTTGGTACGGAGGTAATAGTGGTAGAAAAATTGCACTTATATATTATATATTTTGTATAATCTATTTAAAATTAAATATTCTTAGTCTAACAAATATTTATTTTAGATCTTAATTTGAAATTTTTAATATTAAAAATATAAAATAGAAAAAAAAAAATCTTTTTATTCCCATTATTCTTATACCAAACAAGTACCAACTAAGAGTCTTTTCACTATCCATCATTTTTTGACATTTTCAAATGCATTAATGCTACGGATAGTTGCACTCAATCGACGCATTGCCAACGAATCAGAAAATTGATTAATCGTGAACCATGTCCGTTAAGGGTGGATGACCCTGAGGGTGGCTCAATCATTCTCCACGAAAATACTAATTGTATGAAATTTATGTTTTCTTGGAAAACTGAAGTTCTTTGATATTTACTACAACTAGTAGTCACTGACTCACTGGAACTCTTGTGTCCATGCTCTCGATTACGCGAGCCTTAAAAAAGAACGGACGTGATATCTTGTTAGAATCGTAGGCACTCAATGGAAATTGAGCACAGGACACTGTAACTATTAGCTTCAAGCTTTACCAGATAATGTGACCACGGAACACACCTAGCGTGTTATCTTGCCAAACTTATTTACGAAATTGATATATCAAAACAAATCGATGTAAGAGGTCCAGTGGAAGGAGGAAGTAAAAAGAAAAGAGCTGGAAAGAGAGTACAGCTAACAAACAAAGCATGCAATATATGATACTTCACCTACTATCCATGATGGAGATGGGTTGCTGCATCGACACTTGCATGCACAGTTGCCCTGGTGGATTAAGAGCTGAGTAAAATATTCGTTCCCACATTTAGAATATTTGTTTTGGTTTGGTTATTGCCAAAAAGAGATGGAATGGATATATCAACTCCATGTTTGATAAGATTATTTGATTTAAAAAAATATCTAATATTTTGTAGATTATTTAAATAATATTCCATTCGCTTATGTAATGTACAATTTTTATGTGAAATAGTTAAAAAAAAAGTATTTTTAGAAAGTATTTTTCATGTTAAAAAAAGAAAGTATTTTTAGAAAAGTCAAAGTTTATTTTTTATGTTTACCTCTACCTTTTTTTATTCTTCTTAAGCATTAATTATTATATATGTTTCCAATGAATATTTGAGGTAAATTTATTATCTTCTAAAATAATGTATAAATTACTAAAAAGACTTTATTTTAGAAACAAATGGAGTGTATTATGCTAACGTGTTTAATAAGTGTTAAAGTTTTTTAAATTTATATATTTTTGTCATTCAAAAATTTATTTTAATGCTCTATTTAGATAAAATAAAATACTCATATCGATATAGATATGAATATTATCTAATATACGATCATTATTTTCAAAAATCTTCATGTAAAAGTTATTAAATTGATAAAATGGTGATTTTATATACATATATAAAATATATCCGATATTTAGTATATATCTTATCCACATTTTTGAATATCCGATCCATTGGACACGAATATCTAATGAATATGGATATTTTTTCCTAACATACACTATTAAAGACCTAATTTATATATTTTTTCTTATGAATGATAGAAGGAGGGCAATAAAATCACTTATGATGATCCCCCCCAATGAGAAGGGTAAGGAAACTTATACAATCATTAGTTTACCACCTTTCATAATCCAAGTCAAACTTACAATTACAACACTCTAACACAACTACATAACCTTACCCACCGTGTGCTGACAAACTCCGATCCTAAACAAAACGCCCCACAACATAAGAAAAGGGAGCAAACCCATATTTAACCATGATTGATCATTAGAGCCTTACTCCATGCATATAGAGACAATGAACCTAACAAAGAAAAATTCATAAAACAAGCCGAATAATCACACTATACTATGTTCCCCATCACCATCCCAAGTGTTTCAAACTTTATAATCCTCACAACCACACTAAGAAATATCCCTAACTCTGTAATCTAGACTTTGCCAAGCAATTAGCCACAACATTCACTCCTCGTAACCTGTGTACCACTTGAAAATCAAACCAAACTCTAGACATATTCTTGATGAAATTAAGTTGAAAGCTCGCCCCCTTAGAATATGTGATTGGACACTTACACTATTGTGTTGGGGTTCCTAGACATGGGAAGCATCTTAATGATCGATGCCTACACATAAGGACATCGGCTAGGAAAAGGGCATTGGCCAGTCAAGAGTACCAACCAAGAAAATGGGTGGGCCAAACATGGCGTCAGCTAGGTAAGGGAGTCAACCAAGGAAGGGTGCCGACCAAGCAAGGTTGTCAACTAGACAAAGTGTGTCAACCAGGCAGAGGGTGCCAGCCATGCAAGGGCATCCACCAAGGACCAACCGATGGGATCAATTGGCATATCAGACTTAAGAAGAGTTCAACCATGTCTAGTTTCAGGGAATTTTCTTATCTGGATTGGTTTGGCATATTGGCCAAGGTTGAGGAAGAAAACATGAACACAAGTAGTGCAAAGATGGAGATTACATAAGTGGTTAGGAAATCCTATAATATAAGGGATTTAATACTCTTTATCATAGAGCATATGAGTTAACGTGGCCAACTCAAAGGGTAACATGTACACTTCTTCTAACCTAGGTTGATGTTAGGTAAAAACTTGTACTAAGCTTGTCACCTAATGAAGATTGAGTGTTTGGCCAAGGATGAGGGAGAGCATAAAAGACTCTCATGTTGATTATTCGTAAATAAGAGTATAGGTTCTTTTTTATCTCTTATTCTTTACACTAAATAAAAGTCTCCAATTTATTCCTCCCATATATCTTCATCTTTGTGCTTCTGATTTACTTTTACATTTCATTATAATTGTTATATTAAAATAAGGATTAAATCCTTGGCAATTTTCAATTCTATCTTCCTTAGTTGGCAAAGAAGAACGTGATATCCCGAGCAGCTAGTATAAAATCTTTTATGGTAGTAGTCAGGGGAAATTGGTAAGCAAGTTATGGTGATATTGAATAACATAAATTATAGGACGTGGAAAAGCAAGATGGAAGACCTTGTAATATCCTCAAATTTTAAAACCTAGAATTTAATAATACCCTTATTTGGAATAATTTAATCTTAAATTATTAACTTAATTATTTTGTGGACCTTTGAATTATAAAAATAGATATGAATATTTAATAAATTAAAAAGCATTTTATTATTTTATCATACTCTTTTTTTTTAAATAAAACCATAATTTTACTAACATTATCTTATGAATTTATACTTTAAATTTTGAATAAATTAATTTAATAAATATTTTTTCCATTTATCTAATTTATAATCCTAACTCTAAATTTTATTTTATTTTTCTTTTCCCCTTTTTTCCTTTTTCCTCTTCCTTCTTTTCTTTTTTTTTTGGGCCGACCGGCCCTCTTCTCTCCTATTTCTTTCCTTCCTTACTAGGCCACTCATTTCTCTTCTTCCCTCATCCTTGCCCATCTAGTCACCCCTTCCTTCTTTCCTTTTCTTCTTTCTTTCCCCTGTTGGGCCAGCCCAACCTTTCCTTCTTTTTTTCTTCCTCTCCGTAGTGCGAGCCAGCCTATTACCCTTTCTTCTCCCCTGCCCGACCTGCCTTCCCTCTTCTTCTTCTTCTGTCCCTGCATGCCTAACCAAATGCCCCCTCCCCTATGCTTGCAACTCTTCCCCCTACAACTACACAACCTACCCCTCCTCTCTCTCTCTCTCCTGTCCCTTTCCTTCCATTTTTAGCCATATACACCCCATACATAGCTCTCCTCCATGCCTTCCCCCAACCTTTTCTTCTTCCTACTCCCTACCACCCTACACCCGACTTACAGCTCCCTCCCTCCTGCAACCACCTAACTCTGTGCCTCTACCTACCCTCATTTCCCTCTTCCTTTTATTCTCTTTCTTTTCTTCCCCTATGCCACATCTCTTCCCCTCGAGCTCTTCCTTCCCCTATTGATCCCTTCTTTCTCTCCTTCTTCTCCTCTCCTATTTTTGCTTCGCTGGCCCTAACCACCATCTCTATAGCCTAATCAACCACCACACTTACTCCCCATCTTTCTTTACTTCCTATCTACACCACCCCTATAACCCTAAGCACCCTACAACCAACTCCCCCTTCCTTTTAATTTATTCTCCTCTCGACCCACATCTTGCACCACCACCTTGCGCCCCCATTTCCCCTCTTTTGTCGTTGTCGAAGCTTCCCCTTGACTACCTGACATCCCCCTACCACCTCCCTACCTCACCTTTCCCAAAAATCCCTTGCAGCCCCTTCCTTTATCCTCTTCTTTTTTTTTTTCTTTTCTTCCTCTTCTTCTCCCTTCCTTACACCTCCTTTCTAGCCACAGTCACTGTCGTATCCACTGCTTTGAGCCACCACTCTTCGACCCCCATCCACCACCTACACTTTTCCTCATTTTTACACCTAACTACCAATCCCAACTCCTCTTTCAAATCCCTTACTCGAGACCCCCTTTTCACCTTCGTCCAAACTTCTCCCACCCCATTACTTTCGCCTTCGTGCATGCAACCCACACTGCTCATGCAACATGCACGTTGCTACACCCTTTTATGATTTAACAAATTTTGAGGTATACCATAGTTAGTATTGATATGTATTAAATAAGCATTTTGATAAAAAAAAATTATTCTTTTAATTTTCTACTACTAATATGCTAATTTTGATATTATTGTTAGGCATAATTTTTACTAATCAAAACTTAAAATTTTAATCAGGGTACCAGTTAAGTTTAGTTATTTTCGGAAGTAAGGTAACCATTATACCCTACTAAAATGTGTGGATTTACGTATGTTAGCACATTAGGGTTTTGAAATGTACTTTGTGTGTATATTATATGTTACTAAGAATCTCATGATTTTTCATATTATGTGAAAGATGGAATGAAAATCATGCTATATTTTATGAGAGGTGACATGTGTGGAAATGGTGGCCTTGTTGTTAATAATGATATTTGATACATGTACATGTCATGATAAGTAAATATGGCCATTTGTAATATAAATAATGCTAATATGAGCCCTAATGATATTTTAGTAATTTTACTTGTACATAGAGAGTGACCTAAATAAATGTACATAATGGGTATTATTAATGAATAATAAAATTTGTGTTGTTAAATGATGCATGTGGGCAATAGAGGTTAATATTTTATGTGTTAGGGGTATTTTTGTAATTTTGCACGAGAAAGGAGTAATTTGGTAAATTAATGAGTAAGAAGGGTATTTTTGATAATTTTGCATAAAAAAGAGGTAGTAATTTGATAAGTAAGAAGGGTAGTTTGGTAATTTTGCATGAAAAAGTAGTAGCCTCCTTTTCTTTTCTTCTTCTTCTTTCTCTTATCCTTCCCCGATAGTCGACTTGTACACCATAGTAGCCTCCTGCATCATTTCCTGCCACCACCTACCTCCCCCCTATAGCCTACTCTATCTCTCCATTATCCTTTTCTTCCTATTTTTGAACCAAACACGACCTGCAACCCCTCCTCAGATGCCTTCTATTTTCCTCCTCCCTCTCCCGGCAACCACCACCCTACCACTAGCCACCACAGCCACCTAGTCAGCGACCTACCTCCCCTCCTCTCCCTCTTCTTTTTCTTCTTCTCTCCTACTTCATTTCTGCCCTATTTGAGCCTTTTTCTCCATCTCCCATCTCCCAACCCCCATTCTCCCTTCTTCTCATCTCCTTTCCTTCCCTTGCTTTTGCTCCTCCACCTTTGACCGCCACTTCCACCGCCCTACCAACCACCTACACCACCTACAACTACCCTGCACCAGCAAGCCACGCTCTTGATCCCCTAAAACCCCCTTCTTCCTCTTCTTTTCTTTTCCCTCCTTGTCGGCCTCCACCCTCCTCTACCACCATCCACTATTGTTCCGCCACTTTTGCCGCCTCTTAAGCCACCAACCTACTCCCTACAACCTCCTCTAACACCTTATGTCTTTCTTTGGCTGAAACCCAGCCCTACAACCTCTCCTTTTCCTCCTTCCTTTCCCTTCCTTCTTCTCCTCCACCACCCCTATAGCCCACTTCATAGCCCTATAGCCATCGCCTCCGCTGCCCTACAACCATAGATAACCCATCCCCGACCACCACCTGTACCCCCACTCCACCTCTACACCTAGACCTTGTCCTAACCCTCCTCCTAACCCCCAAAACCCCAACCTGAACCAACACCTCCGCCCTTCTTCCACCCTTCCTTAGACCCCTCTACCCTCATAATCTATATGTAGCTCATGTTGGTCATGCATCATGAGTTCTACATGGTTTTGGAACTTGTTTGAGTTAAATGTTGAGGTATATTAATGGTTAAGTGTCATTAATTAAGTTTTTATAAAGTTTTATCCTTTTTGTTTTCTTATTTATAATATGATAATGATGGGTATTATTTTAAGTATTTATTTTGCTAATCAAAGCTTGAATCTTTAATTGAGATACTGATAATGTTCGATTCTTGTGGAAAATAAGGTAACCATTAAACATTACTTAAACATATGGATATACGTATGCTAGTACATTAAGTTTTTTAATATGTTTATATGCATAATATGTGTTGTTAAGTATACTGTTTTAGTTGCATGTGTTGATTGATAAAAAAAAGCATGTTAATTTAGGTACCACATGTAGAAATAATGGTTAAGGAAGGAGTTTTATTGTTAAAAATGATGTTAAGAGTATATATATGATATTCTATGTTAATATGGCCATTGGTGCATAAGTAATGTTAATATGAGCTCTAGAGGTATTTTGGTAATTTTTACATGTGCAAAAGGTGTGGCCTAAAAATTTATGTGGTAGGTGCTAATATGTGTTAATGATAATTAATAATAGTTGTTGGAGTTTGAATAATGGGTATGGAGCATTAATATTGATATTTTATATAGTGAGAGTATTTCGGTAAAAGTGGTGTAATAAGGGCAAAATGATAAATTATAAATTAAAAGGGTAAAATGGTAAATGAACAAGGAAGAAGGGCATTTTAGTAATTTTACATGGAAAAGGGACAACTTGGTAATTTTTTGGGTGTAAAAAAGTATTTTGGTGAATTAAATATAATGGAAAGGGAGTTTTGGTAAATTAACATAAAAGAAAGGGCATGTTGATAATTTGGTGAAGTAAAGGGATAAAATGGTAATTTAGTATAAAGGAAGGATATTTTAGTAATTTAATGGAATATAAGGGTAAAATGGTAATTTGGTATAAAGGAAGGGTGAAATGGTAATTTAATAAAAGGGAATTTTGGTAATTTAATAAAGAAGAAAGGTAAAATGGTAATTTGGTATAAAGGAAGGGTAAAATGATAATTTAATAAAGTAGAAGGGTAAAGTGGTAATTTAGTATAAAGGGTAGTATGGTAATTGTGTAAGGTAAAGGTATGAATGGGTAATCTTAATAAAGGAGAATGGTAAGTTGGTAATTTGGCATAAAGAAAGGGGCATGTTGGTAAATTTAAAAGGTAAAGGGGTAATATGTAATGGTAACAAATAAGAAGGGCAATTTAAACAACTAGAAAGACAATTGGTAATTATAATAATGGAGAATGGTAATTTGGTAATTTAACCAATTAAAAGGGAAAAAATGGTAATTATAATAATGGAGAATGGTGATTTGGTAATTTAACCAACTAAAAGGACAATTAGTAATTATAATAATAAAGAAGAGTGATTTGGTAATTTAACCAACTAAAAGGGGCATGTTGACAATTATAATAATGAAGAAGGGCAATTTGGTAATCTAACCAACAAAATGGAAAATCTGACAATTGTAACAAATATGAAGGGTGAGTGGTGACTTAATGGGCCTAAAGGCAATTTGGTAATTTAGATAAGTATAAAGGGTAATACGGTAATTTAACCCACTAGAAGGGTAAATTGGTAACTTAACAAGTATAAGGGGTATAGTTGGTGACTTAATAAGTATGAAGAATAATTTTGTAATCTAACACAAGTAAGGGGCAATTTGGTAATTATGCAACATGGAGGGTAATATGGTAATTTGGCAAGTAAAGAGGAATGACTTAGTAATTATACAAGTAAGGGGTATTTTAGTAATTTTGTAGAGATGATAGGGGTAAATCAGTAACTCGTATCTAACATTTCAATGGGTTAACGGAGTTTCATAATAAGACTCAAGTAACATTGAATAGTAAGATGAGGGCATTTGATAATCAGTAAATATCACAAGAACATGACCTGACATGGAATTTGATGGATAATTAAGGTTGTGGTATGATGTTATTCTTATATTCATAAAAGAGGTGTATTAATCATTAATCATGTATGGTGTTGTGTGTTAGGTGTGAATTAAGGGCATGTTAGGGTTATATGTGCCATGATCCTTCGATGTGAATTAACCAGACTCTAAGACCATAATGTGATTATAATATGATAACTCCTATGGCATGTGAACAAAAGGAAATGAATCCTAAATTAGAATTAGATGAGATAATGATGGCCTTAGTGATTCCTCAAGGTTATCATTGATAATTGTATGAATAAGGATTACCTAATGATATCAAAAACAATTGGAAGTGAATAAGTAAGTGGTTGTTGTACTTCTCGTGATCACCTTAATTTAGACACTAATAATTAAAGTGGAAGACCTTAAGATCGGGAATAGTGGCTCTTTAAGGGTCGCTATCCTAAAGACGTGGTTTAGCCCATGATTATTGTAATATTTGCTGGTGTGCCTTAGTGCCCCATATAGGCCCTATATTTTACTCTATCTAGCTCTATGGACCTATTTAGGGGTATGTAAACTTATAGATTAGGTGTCGTTGTCAATAGGGTATCATGTAACTTGTATGCACCGGTTGATACTATGTAGCTTATATGAGCCAGTATAACCAGTGTACCTTCGCATCTCCGAGCTCTTGATCTCGCTCTCAAGTCAAATAAATGAAATTTTTGTGCTAATTAAAAGGGAAAATACTAATCATGTAAAGTGAAAGACGATTGAGCTAGGCCTAGATGAATTATATTATGCATACTGGTCCACAGGTTATAACAGTGGCCCAAGAGCATTTTGCCCTGGAAAATATATATATGTACCTGTTCGCTGGTTATAATAGTAGCCCAGAAACATTTTATTGTGGAAGATGTATATGTGTACCAATCCACTAGCTATAATAGTGGCCCAAGAGTGTTTTACCCTGGAAGATGTATATGTGTACCAGTCCACCGTATATAATAGTGGATCTGGAGCACTTTACCATATAAGATGTATATGTGTATTCCGGTCTACCAGCTAAAATAGTGGGGATTCGGAGCTCAATAAACCAAATCTTGGATGTGAATAAATTATAAAAAAATGCTAATAACTTATAGTGGAATACCATGTGAGTCGGGGCCAGA
Organism: Tamarix chinensis; assembly: GCA_030549775.1. Lineage (NCBI taxonomy): Eukaryota > Viridiplantae > Streptophyta > Magnoliopsida > Caryophyllales > Tamaricaceae > Tamarix > Tamarix chinensis. Next base: position 112,263,332 of record CM060174.1, read on the forward strand.
CTAATCCACCAGTGATAATAGTGGCCAAGAGCCTTCTACCCTGGAGATCGATCCACCGGCGAATAATAGTGGTCAGGTATGTGTTACCCTATATGTTTTTGGTCCATCGGCTATAATAGTGGGGTCCCACACTCACATGAATATAATTCGAGTGATGATGTTTGAGTAATAATATTATTTAATGGCTTGAGACCAAAAGGATACTATCATTATTACGATCTACTATTATAATTTAAGTTTAGCCTTGGTACCCGTCTCTCTTGATGGAGTTGCTAAGTACGTGGATGTTATATTATACTTATCTTGTTATATATGCTATGTTGAATGATGTATTAGTTCGTATGTTATCATCTCATACCGTGTATATTTTATGTGTTGCATGTGGACTTGCCTTTCAATCTGGTTTAAAGGGTTACTCAATAAAATAGTACTAAAGGGTTCCATTCGCGGCCCCCTACTTATTCAATGGAGAGTGTCCCTTGGAGGCCCATTGCAGGTGCTATTCAAGAGGGCTTGGGTACAAGATTAAGGACTATCCAAAAAATCCTTAGGGTATTTCTTCCACTCTTTTTAATTCTTTGGTAAATAATTTTACTCTTATAGCCACTAACAATGGGCTTATATCTTTTGTAATGATTTCAGCACGCTAATCTATTTTAAACCGAATTTGTATAAATCATGTTCTATCTCTATTAGCCTTAGCACTTGGTACTGGAACGGTAGGAGTAAACCAATCTAGTATTAAGTGTGGCGGTAATATCCTTAAAAATTACAGTTTTATTTTCTTTGATTCCGCTATTTTCTTTCAATAAAATGAATTTTTTACTAGTGAATTTTGGGAATATTATAGAGGCGCAATAAAGAAATTACATTTTTAAGTTGGGGTTTATATAATATCTTCAAATTAGTAGTGGATAGTGGCTGATTAAAATGATTGATCAGACTACCTAGGTAAGTAAGATATACCTTATTTTTGGGATACATATGAATTGATAAAAATAACTCGTGTTGATATGTGGGGTCAACCATTGATTCTAGAAGTACTCTAAAATAACTACTCATAATCCTAGGGAGGTCAAGATGTTACATCAAAGGATGGACGATCTCCTAGGAAGTTTCTAGGGTCGCATTTGAATAGTCATTTTCATAGACCAACTCATACTTCATTGGGATGGGATCGATTTTGTCAAAAAACCTTAGCATAATTAACCGAAGAGGAGAGAATTAGACGCTAGACTTTTTGTGTCAAATATAATTCCAATTTTCATTACTGGATTAAATAGGAAATACCCAATTGAGGTTGTGCATGATATATTGATAAAAAACAATACCGAGGAAAAAATTTGCACATCATTTGGTATGGAATCATAGACTCTTTCTAGCTTAGACAAACTAGGGCCTCACATTGTTTTCGGGGGTTTAAGCCAAAAAATTTTGGAGCCTCACATTATTTGAAATTTAAAAATAAAAATTCAATATAACATTACTTAGAATTATTGATAGGAAGAACTGAACTTATGACCTCTGCATTATTAACTCCATACTCTGGTAACTAAAATCATCATCAGTTATTCATGTATTTATCTTTTTGTATTTATATAATATGTGTATATTTATGAAAATTTAGCACCTTAAGCTTCATAATAAATACAAGGAAGGGCATAGTCATGATTCCCTTATAGTGTCATGTGAAATGGTAAGCCTGAATGTATGTGTTAGCACAATGGCAGAACAATATTCAATTGTTGGTATTGTAGTTGGTCTTTTTTGTTATCTCACATCGGAGAGGTGGCCTAGTGTTGTATTAGTGAGTTTTCATACTCCTTCACTTATAGGCCTTATTGAGAAATTGGTTTTGGATATTTTTTGGATGTGTTGGGGTAGATTATATATACATACGCGCATGTGTCGTTGTCCAATCAACTGTTCGGGCATTCTGGTGCGGGCGGGTCAGAACTCCAAATATTATTTTTGTTGAAAATTATAAAACATTTTGAATTATTTTTATTCGGTATACCATGTTTCTAAATCTTCCACCATGTTTGGTATGGTCAAACATTTCTCCTAATTTGAGGTGAGGAGTGGAAGTCGGCACTAGATTTTTTTTGTTTAAGTTTTTGTTTATTTAAACATTTTTTAGGTTTTCATTTTGACATATATGTTTTTTTTATAAGTAGTAGTGTTCAGTATCAAAGAGAGACAAACACACCAAAAAATCACAAAAGGCCATACACTCACCCTAGGAAGAAAAGTAACAGAAAAAACCCATAACTCAACAGGGCTTGAACGTTGTGCACCACCTCCTCTGATCTGTAAGTAAACTCCTTTCTACCATTTTCAATCAAAAAACCTATTCTCATTTTGATAAGAATAAGCATCCATCCCCTACAAACTTCAATATTTTTGAACTCTCTTCTATTTCTAAATTCCCAAATGTATGTATTGACATATATGTTTTCTACTTCAACTTCTTCTTCTCCTCTTTTCCTTCTACCTAATCTCGGCATTGTTCTACTAAATTCCAAAAGCCTCTTATCAAAAGTGTACGAGAAATGGTACAAGTTGTGGAAACCTTGAAGGTGAGATGCCGCATCCAATTTCCACCACGGTGAGGGCATTTCTCGCTTAAGGGTAGTGAAATTTTTTTTCCCCACACAACAAATTTTGATAAGTATTTAATTTAATCGTTCAATTTATCAGTTGTTTGCGCTGAATTTTTTTTTTTGTATTCTGTCTATCCTAACAATGTGTATGCATGTATGTATGTTGCTCAAGTGTTGATATGGCTTGGCACACTAGTGTATAGTGCTGCACCACCAAATATCAAATCTTGTTGAGTATTATCTACGATTCTTCTTTCCTTTTTCTTTGTCTTTTAAATGATATTGCCTTTAAAAAAATGGTCATCATGTTGTGCTTTCTTCTTGCTGTTTTGTTTTTTTTCAACCCTTCTTATCTCATCTCTAAGTAATAGTGCACAAATATTATCTTGCTCTTCTTACCAGCTTTGCTTCTCTCATGCTGCGCCACTCATCCCCCGGCATTGTCACCACTGTGCATTTTGTTGTTGATCAAGAAGAAAATAACCGACCACAAAATATGCCGATAGCCTGCGAAAGCCATCACATACTCTGGAATCGGAGTTTAATTAGGAAACAAATTTAAGAGGTAATTTTATTCTTGATTTAATTAGTCAATTTATATGATTAATGAACGACTGTCTGATTAATTGTTCACTATCGTTGTTAAGTAAATTTTTCATTTTGGGCAAGGAGGAAAAGATTGAGGCAGATTGTTTGGTCAATCTTGCCTGAATGGCACATAAGACCAGTACAAAGGGATCCATATACACTGAATTTTGTAAAGTGGGGCTCATGTATTTATTGATACTGCAGTATCCTTCACTTCATAATGAGGGAGTTTTGTTATTTTTCTTTACAATGACAATCATCTAAGATTTTGTGGACACTCCAGAAAAAAGAAAAAATCACGTTACTAATTACAAAAATTTTGCCCCTCCACATAAGGTCGGTCGATGACATTTTACCTAGAGTTTTGTTCCTATCGTGATGAGAACTTCATGGTCTTAAAGTTGAAGATATAAGTTAGGCTTGTCTTTAAATGCTAGGGAATTGCTCGTGAGTGGCTTTATGGTTTTTGAAACATATCTCATGGCGAATGAATGTACGAGTCATTAGTTTTATGCAAACATCATAATTTAAAACAGGCATATATTTCAAGTGCAATGCATATGTAGTTATTAGTATTGATACTGTTTGAGAGTATTATTTGTATGGTGATATTATATATCGGGTTTCTAGCTTTAGCTCCAGCTAGCCATAACATCTATGTAACAAGCTATTTGGGTATTATGATCCTGACCTGCTCATCTCTTATTCCATGGCTGTCAGGAGTTTATTAACAACATTGCTGGGGATGTCAGGATAGGGGAAATGCAGGAGGTGTTTGAAGTGACTGGGAAGGTGGAGGATGTTTTTATCAGCAATAAGATTAGGTGGGGGACAAAAGTTTTGTTCGATTTTGTGTGGTTTGGGAATGAAAGAGGGGATATGGAAGCGGTATGAAAGTGTAATGGGATGCTGGTGCATGGAGCAAAGCTATACGTGAAAGAGCTAAGGTTTGGAAGGTATAGACAGGTGGTGAAGCATGCCTTGGCGGGGAGGAGTGGGGCAATAAGCAGAGTGATATCCTCAAAATGGAATGATGCATGGAGAGATATCAGGTCTTACACGGTAGTTAACAAAGGAAAAGGTGAAGGGAGGATTTTCCAAGTGTAGTTAGACAAGGAGTAAGTCGAGTGGCTGGAGCGGAGCATTTTTGTGGAAGCTGAGCGGCCTATGCTGCCGAACCTTGTATTACAAAAGTTGATGGCCTCCTGGAGCACCCTTTGCAATTTAAGAGATCTTAGACATTTTAAATTCATTCTTACCTTTGAATATATTGAAGCTTCTTTTGCTGCATTGGAGGATGATAATCTCCTATGTGAAACTTTCAAATTGGTAAGGAAGTGGAAGATGGAGGATGCATGATGCGTGAGAAGAACCTGGGTAGAAGTTATAAGCCTCTCAGTTGTGGCATGGAAGGAGGGGGTCGTGAGGCAGGTGGTGTTCTCGTGGGGTCGGTGGGTCTGCTGGGAAGATGACAAGGATTTTGGTGATTCTATAGAGGTTACCAGGGTGCTTATGGACACGCTAATAATGGAGGGGATCAGAGAACAATTAGAGTTACATGTTAACGGCAAGAAGGTGATGTTGCAGGTGCAGGAGGTCGGGCAAGGGTTTAACCCTTGGCAGAAGCTAGTGCATCGTAAGAACCCATGTTGGCCTTGCTTGACAAACTCCGATGAGGAAGAGGAAAGGTTGGGGGAGGAGTCTTTGTGCAGGGGTACATATAACACCCCCAAAATTCACTACTGAAAAAATTTCATTTAATTAAAAGAAAATTTGTGGAAGCAAATTAAATAACCATGAACTTTGGGAGTATTACCACCACACTTAGTACCAGACCGGTTCACTCATACCATTCCAGTACCAAGTGCTAAGGCTAAAGAGTAAAATACCATTTTATGAGAAACTTCAGTATTTAAAAATCAGAGAAGCGCAGTACAAGAGAAAAATTCAACAACGGTGGCTACAAAATAACAAATACATTGAATTTAAAATAGACAAGTTAAAACCCTAAAATTTTTGAACAGTACCTTACGCTCTTTCCCGAGGGCCCACTTGGATAGCACCTGAATACAACCTACAAGGGGTACTGCCCATTGAATAGGCAGAGGCCCCACAAAGGGAACCCTTCAGTACTACGGTACTAAGTAACCCTTTAAAAATGCACTTAAAAATAGGCACACAATGTCACACATGATACTACATTCATATATAACCATAGGTATAAACATGATATTCGGATCCATTTATTCGCACATCCAATAATTCAATCAGATATTAATAGCGTATACGAAACATTCACTTTCGTATATTCGCTTACTTAACAAGTCAACCAATATCAATAGGCCATATTAAATAATCGATACTTTTTCGTGCCTGAAGGCCATTAGTCCATCATTAATCAATCATCTCAATGATTAGTATTTTTCCATAACTTATTCACATCCAAATCAAATTTAATTGAGCTCAGGACCCCACTATTCTGGCCGGTGGATCGGAATACATATATATATATATATCATCCAGGGTAAAAATATCATGGGCCACCGTTATATCTGGTGGATCGATACTCATGAACATCAACCAGGCAAAACATCCTAGGCTACTATTATTTCCTGTGGATCGGTACTCATCAAATAATTCAACTGGTACCGGCTCGTTAATCTTTCACTTTAACGATTAGTATTTTCCCTTTTTATTCAGCACAACAATTTCATTTATTTGCCTCGATAGAGAGATCAAGAACCCAGGACACAAAGGTACACCGGTCACACTGGTGCATAAAAGCTACTCAGTACCCTTCAACTAGTAACCTAGGGACGCAAAGGTACCCTGGTCGTACTGGTGCATAAAGCTAACTTAGTACCCTACTGACAAAGACACCTAATCCTTAAGTATGCATACCTCCTAACTAGGTCCGTAGATCTAGATAGAGTAGATATAGGGCCTGGCTGGGACACAAAGGCACTCCAGCAAATACCAAATAATTGTGGGATAAACCACGTCTTTAGGGTAGCGACCCCTAAAGAGCCACCCTTTCCGATCTCGAGGTCTTTCACTTTGAGTATTAGTGTCTTAATTAATGGTGATCACAAAAGCACAACAATCAGATAATTATCCAATTTTAATCGTTCAGATATCATCAGAAATTTCTTATTCAAATGGTTGTCCAAGGTAACAGGAAAGAATCATTAAGGCCATCCTAAACTCATCTAATTCCGAATTAGAACTCGTTGTTACCTCGTTAATCAGCACCATTTGAGTCATATCACAAATTCCACAATCACAATGACATATTAGATACAAACTACTCATTTACCCCTTACTTATAAAATTATTAAGGCATCCCTTCCTTACTTGACAAATTACCATATTACCCTCCTTGTTACAAATTACCAAGTTACCCCTTATTCGATTTAAGTTACCAAGTTATTACTCATACTTATTAGGTCACTAATCCCCCTTAATAATTATTGCACTTAATATGCCTTCCATTTAGTGGGTTAGATTACCACTTTGCCCTTTTTCCTTTATTATAATTAATAAATTATCCTTGAGTTGATCAAATTACCAAATTACCAAATTACCCTTCCTCCTTATCCTAATTTTCAAATTAACCCATTATTCAGTTAATTACCAAATTACCGTCCTTTATTATCAATTACCAAACTATCCTTCCTCATTGTAAAAATTACCAAATTACTCTTTTATATGATCATAATTACAATTTTACCCTTCTTCGTTATTAAATTTACCACATTACCCTTTAGTTATTTAAGTTACCAAATTGCCCTTCTTAATTGTTATAATTACCAAACTACCCTACTCCATTATCAAAATTACAAAAATACCCTCTAGTAAGTTAAATTACCAATTTACCCCTCACATTTATCATATTTACCAGTATTAAATTATCAAATTACCCTTTAGTTATTTAAATTATTATTTTACCCTTCTCAATTATTATAATTACCAATTTACTCCTTTCCAATTTTCACTTTTACCCCTTTGATTTACAAAATTACCGTTTTACCCCTTTACCTTCAAATTTACCATTTTACCCCTTAACTCCCAAAAATTACCACATCGCCCTTTTACTTATAAAATTTCCATTTATCCTTAATTATAAAATTACTATCTTACCTCTTTTAATTTCCAAATTATCATTATGCCCGTTAATCACAAAATTACTATTTTACCCTTTAATTATAAAATTACAACTTTACCCTTTTATCACAAAATTAACAAATTGCCCTTTCATTACAAAATTACCAAATTGCCCTTTTATTACAAATTACCAAATTGCCCCTTTTTATTGCAAAATTACTATTTTACCCCTTACTTCCAAAATGACCAACTTATCCCTTACTTCCAAAATCACCTGTTGATCCTTTTATTAACAAATTTACTATTTTTCCCTTGCCTCCAAAATTACCATAATACCCTTTTTTTACTAAAATTTACCATTATACCCCTTAGCACACCACTTATATTAAATTATTATTATTACTACATAAAATATTAACTTTAATACCTCATCCACAACTCTTATAATATTATTAGCACCCCTATATACATATTAGGCCATATTCTTGTACAATATACATTAATAAAATCCCCTAAGGCTCACAAAACATTAATCATGCATTAAGATCACAATATCATAATACAACATGGATAATACTTAACATTTTCATTAATAACCAACTTCTGCCTTAAATAATGTGTCCAAACATAGCACATAATCTATCATACTTCCTTTTTATCAACCAACATATATAATATATTAACAACATATATCAAGCATAATACACATTAAAAATGCCTAATGTGCTAACATGCGTTAATCCATGCATTTAAGCGGGATTTAACGATTACCTCAATTTGTAAAAACGAACCTTACCGGTATTCCGGTTTAAGGTTCAAGCTTGATTAATCAAACCAACACCTAAAAATAATATCAAGGTTTATTATGTTAGAAATCATAAAAAATCAAGACATAAGGCTTTATAACAATTAATAGAATAATTAACTTAAAATATAATTATACCTTAAAATTATTAAAAAATTAGATTAAGAAATGTAGAAACTCATGCTGCTAATGCAGCATGAGCTGCATGCAAAGGAATGAAAGGGGGGGCTCAAAGGTGGTGGAAATAGGGAAAATGGGTATTTTCGGGTTGGTGACTTGGGGCTAAGAAAAGGGCATGGTGCCGAAGTGTAGAGGGGTGTAGGTGGTGGTTAGGGATGGGTTGAAGGTGGCTAAGGGCGGCGGAGACGACGACAGTGGGGCTGCGAAGGTGGCGGCTAAGGAGGGGTCGAAATTGGAGGTTGGTGAGGAAGGAAAATGGAGCGGAAAAATAAGGGCTTGCAGGTGGTGTTTTCGGCCAAAGGAGTATTAGGGGTGGCAGGGATTATTTTGGTGGCTCAGGTGGCGGCATATGAGGCGAAACGGCTATGGATCGGGGCTCCACAGGGCGGTTGCCGAGAAGGGATGGAAGGGAAGAGAAAAAGAAGAGAGGAGGAAGAATGGGCTGCGGGGTGGCTCGATGGAGACCATGATGGCTCAAGGGTGAGGTAGAGGGTGGTAGGAGGTGGTGCAGGTGGCTTTTAAGGCGGCGGAGAAACAAAACAGAGAGGGCGAGGGAAGGAGAAGAAAGGAAAGAAAAGAAAGGGTCGGGGCATGTCACATGGGCTCGAAAAAAATGTAGAGTGAGCATGGAAGGAGGAATAAATAGGAGAGGAAGAGAAGGGAATGGATAGGGGCTCATGGGGTGGCTATAGGTGGTAGAGAAATGGGAGTTGTAGGGAGATGGAGAAGAAGGTGTCGACAGGGAGAGGGAGAGGGAGACAAGGATGGTGGGCCCGGTATGGCCGGAAAACGATGAGAAGGAGAGGGAGGGAGATAGGGGAGGTCAACAAGGGAGAGGGAGCTGCAGGTCGGGCGGCGAAAATGGTGGAGGAAGGTCGGGATTATCGCCGGGGATAGAGGAAGAAGAAGAAGGGTCGGGGCTGGACGTGCGAGATGGGTGGACCGGTCGAAGGAAAGAAAAAAAAGAGTGGGCTGGTCGAGGAAGAAAGAAAAGAAAGGAGGAGGGGCGGCTGGCTCGACGCAGGAGAAGGCAGGGGGACTGGGCTAGGCCCAATCGCGCGGGGGGGGGGGGGAGAAGAGAACAAGGCCGGCTAGCGGCCTAAGGAAAAAAAGGAAAGAAGAAAGAAATGAGAAAAAGGAGAGAAAGAAGAAGGAAAAAGGAAAAAGGAAATAAGAAAAGGGAAAGTGGGGAAAATAAAGTTTAATTGATAAAATAATAAAATAGAATAATTTTGGGTAATAAATTGATTTAATTTTTTAATTTAAGATAATTAAAATATAAGGGTTAAAAAGGATAGTTTTTTGTAAAATAAGGGTTTAAAATTTTATTTAAATAATAAGAGTATAATGAAATAACAAAATATTTATTTTAATTTATTAAATATTTATACCTAATTTTATTTACTCAAAAATCCATAAAATTATTAAATTAAATAAATTTAAAGGCTAATTTATTCCAAATAAAATTTATTTATTAAAATATAAGCTTTTAAAAATTCGGGGGATTACAGTACATGCACGAGAGGTGAAGAGTCTTGCAACATTTCGATGAAGGTGTTGCGTCCGAGGGAGGAGGTGGCACCGATTGGTGTGCAGTTGTTATCTGGCGCTGAGGTAGATGGATTAGCAGCATAGGGAAGGGAGAATTGCACATATTGGGGTGAGGAGGAATTATTGTAGGTGGTGTGTGGCAGTGGATCGGGAAAGGAGGGAGTTTTGTGCAGGACTTGGGAAGTGGAAGTGCAGCGGCTACACATGCAAGAGAGTGAGATGGGAGATGGACCGGTGGGAGCTAACATCTGGAAAGGTAAAGTAGATGGGGTTGGGGAGTTGTTTGGGTGCTGTGCTAACATAAGAAAAGCGGTGCAGCGTGAGGAGCTTGTGTTAGCTCATATGGAGGACGTCATTTTTGGGGAGGAGTCTGCCGGTTCTATCATGACTATTTTTGCAGGGGTGGATCATGATCTAGAAGAAGAAAGGTAGATGGTCAAATGGTGTAAGATGATGGAAGGGTCGAAGGAAAGAGGGGTTGGCTTGGGAGAAGGAGGTGATGGGGAGGGAGATAAGGACGAGGAGAGGAGAGTGGAAGGCTCTCTTTTTAGTATTAAGAGTCCCCCACCTGGTTTTGAAAGGGAGGAACAAGATGTAGCATTGAAAGGGTAAGGTAGAGAGGTTCAGTTGGTAGGAAAGGGAGTTCAAAGGGTGTGGTGGATGAAGAGGGATTGGTAGAAGCTATTGAATGTTGGAAGTTTTGGAAGGAAATTGGCCTCTCTTCCATAGAAGAGAAGAAGTGTGTGGAAAAATTGACTGTTCTCAGAAGGAGCCAAAGAAATATTAGGAAGAGGCAGAGGTAAGATTAAAGGTGAAGTGGGGGTCTAATTGGGTTTTGAATGGTTGCTCTTAGCTGGAATATAAAGGGGATGGGGGCGCAGGAAAGATGTCATGTTTGCAATCTTTGATTACAAAGGAAAAACCATGGGTGTGTAGCCTAGTGGAAACAAAGCATCAGGTGGTATTGGACTCCTAGAAAAATAGGGTATGGGCTTTAGGAAGGATTGAATGGAGAGACTCAGTGGCACAGGGTAGAAGTGGGGGGTTGATTATTAGGTGAAACACTAAGTTTTTTGTGATGAAAAGTACTAGAAGTGGAAGTAGATGAATCTTGATCGAAGGGCGCTTTTGTTCATTATCCATTGATTGCGGGATTCTATTAGTGTCTGGAAGTTCGGTTTTGAGGGATCGGAGGGCTCTATGGGAGGAGTTGTGGTCGGTGGGGCAGAATTATAAGAGTCCCTTGATAGTCATGGGGGACTTCAACGAGGTGAGATCTCATGATGAGAGGAAGGGAGGGTGGGTGGATAGTAGTAGTGTCAAGGAGTTTAACAAGTGGATTGATAAGATGGTACTGGTTGATTTGAAGCCTTTAAGTTTGAAATTTTCTTGGCATAAAGTGAACTCTGCAAGTCTTTTGGATAGATTTTTAGTGAATCCTAGTTGGTTGGTTTCTTACCCCGATATTGGTTGTGTTGGGTTGGGTAAGTCACTTTCTGACCATAATCCTATCCGTATTAGTTTTTTGAGGGCTGGGAAAGGGTTGATTCCTTTTAGATCTTGGGATATGTGGTTCTCGCACCCTCGGTTACATGAGTTTGGCTAAATGTTGGGATAGTTTGGAGGGGAGGCTTTTTCATGAAAAATTGAAGGCAATGAAGGGAATGCTGAGGAAGTGGAATAAGGAGAACTTCGGAGATATTGAGTCGCAGATTAAGTTATTCAAAGCAGAGTTGAGTAAGTTGGAGGGCTCTAGCCATATGGGGGTCAGTGATGATGCGGAGCTTGCTAGAAGGGTGACATTACAGAGTTAGTTATGGAATTGGCACAAGAGGAAGGAGGCTTATTGGCTTCAGGTATCCAAAGTAAGAGGATTTAAAGAAAGAGATAGGAACACCAAGTATGTCCACGCTATCGCAGTCATTAGAAGAAGGAGAAATATCATCAATAGACTTGTTTACAACGGAAAGGAGTATATAGAACCGTAAGAGATCAGGGCAATTATCACCTCTTTTTATAAGAGGTTGTATGAGTAGCACGATTTTCCTAAAATGGAGATTAGCGAGGAAGGTTTCAATAATTTGATGACTGAGAAGAGCTTGGCGCTTGATAACATCCCTATAGAGGAAGGCGTGAAGAAGGCAGTATGGTCATGTAACCCTCTGAAAGAACCCTCTGAAAGCATCAGATTATGATGGGTATCATATGGGCTTTATTTGGAAGATGTGGGGTGTAATTGGGAAGGAGTTTATAGATGTTTTCCTGAATTTTGTCCACTTTAATAGACTATCACCTTCAATCAATACAACTTTGGTAACTCTGATTCCTAAAGTGGATGACACAAAAGAGGTGAATCAATTTTGACCCATTAGTTTAGTTGGATGCATTTATAAGGTGATTTCAAAGATTATTGCCCAAAGACTGAAGCAGGTGGTTGATGATCTGGTAGGTGATTCATAGACAACTTTAATTGAAGGGCGTAGTATTTTGGATGGGGCTTTGATGGCTAATGAAATTGTGCAATGGTCCAGGAGGAGAAGGGATATGGAAGGGGTTATGATCAAATTGGACTTTCAGAAGGCTTATGACAGTATCATATGGGAGTTTGTGGATGATATTTTGAGGATCATGGGTTTCGGCAGTATTTTTAGGGGATGGATTAAGGATTGTATCTTGACTACTAGCATCTCGATCCTCGTGAATGGGTCCCCTACCCCCTTTTACTATGGGTTGAGGGCTTATACAAGGGGATCTGGTATCTCCGTTCTTATTTGTGATAGCGGTGGAGGCATTTAACCAGATTATTAGAAGAGGTGTTGACAAGGGGCTGATTCAAGACTTAATAGTGGGGAGGCATAGGTGTCATTTCACTCATCTCTAGTTTGCTGATGACACGATGATCTTTTGCGGGGAATCTACAGAGAATATCATAAATTGGAGGAGACTACTTGATTGTTTCTTCTTACTCTCGGGTTTGGGGGTTAATTTTGCGAAAACGGAGCTCATAGGTCTTGGCATGGATGATCAATTTTAGAGAGAGGCAGCTGATATTTTGGGATGTGCCATTGGTAAATTGCCTTCCAGTTACTTGGGCCTTCCGTTAGAGGCAAAAGCGGGAAGAAGTTAACCTTGGAAACCTATGATTGATAAAGTGAAAAAGTGGCTAGTAGGGTGGAAATCAAAAGTCCTTTCTAGAGCCAGAAGATTGATTTTGATCAAAAGTGTTCTTAACAGCCTACCCATGTATTATATGAGTCTCTTTAGGATTCTAAAGGGCGTGGTCAAAGAAATTATTAGTATTCAGTGTCATTTCTTCTGGAGTCAGAATTGGGACCAGAAAAATTTACCTTTAGTCAGGTGGAGTGTGATTTAGAGACCCAAATGTTTGGGAGGTCTCGGAGTGGGGGACCTAACCATAAAGAATAATGTGTTATTATTCAAATGGTGGTGGAGGTATTACACTGTTGATGGTGTTGTGTGGAAGAACGTGATATCCTCAATTCATTATGGGGACCAATGTGGGGGTATGCACAGTTTTGTGAATCAACAAGGTTAGTTGCTGTGGGCAAACATAGTCAAGGTGGGAAGTGGGAACCATGTTCTGAAAGAAGGTTTTTCGTTTGTTGTTGGGGATGGGAGATCTGTTAGCTTCTGGCATGATGATTGGACAGGTTCAGGAGCATTGCGAGCCGTTTTCCCTAGACTCTTTAGAGTTTTTGGCCAACAGGAAGAGAAGGTAGCTGGTATGGAGCGATGGGAAGGAACACAATGGATATGGATCCTATGGTGGAGATGGTTTCTTTTTTTATTGGGAAATCGAGCAAGTGGAGCAGTTGGAAGGGTTTATTAAATCGTTTTCCCTGAGCAGAGATAAGAAGGATACGTTCAAATGAGCTTATGAGGATAATGGGTTGTTCTTAGTAAAATTGTTTTGTCAGGCAACGTATCAGAAGATTGAAGGGGATAGGTCTCGAAACCTGGATCTCAGTTTCATTTGGAGTAGTTTAGCATCTCTGAGGGTTGAACTTATTGCTTGGTTTGCGGTCCAGCAGAGGCTCAATACTAAAGATAAATTGGCTAGATCGATTTCAAATTGTGGATCCTATGGAAATAGGGTGCCTGTCTTGTAAGGTAGAAAGAGAATCGGTGAACCATGTGTTTTTTCATTGTATTGTGGCAAGGAAGATTTGGTACGAGATTAGTGATTGGTTGGACGTTGCATGGGTGATGTCATGCTCTATTGAAGAGCAAGCTTATGCTTGGCTTGGTATAAAAGGAATCGGGTTGAGGGGAGATATCTAGCGTACAACTTTTTTAGCTATAACTAGAGCTATTTGGGAGTTTAGGAACAAAGTGGTGTTTGATAACTTCAAAGTGTGCGATAGATGGCCGATCTTGCTCATTAAAGTTAGGATAGGATCTTGAATTAAGGCGAATAGGAGAGAGTTTTCCTATAAAATCTAGGAAGTGGTTCATAATGTTCAAGTTTTCCTGTAAGGTTCTCTTGTATTGATGAATTTGGTTAATATTTATTTATCAAAAAAAAAAGAGAGAGAGAGACCAAGAGAGAAAGAATTCAGACAATATTCTTTGTTTTTACTTCTTTCAATACATAATGTTTTTATTTATATTTTGATAGCTAAGTTTAGGCATAAAGCCATACAAATAACAAACATGCTATTGATCCAAAAGAGCGACCCACACCTATTGATCGATCCTAAATTTGGTCGACGATTAATTCTAAGGACACTTGCGGCGGCCGCCGTGAGTGGTCTGGCTGTAGTAGCAGGGGCACATCTCTTGATTGCCGTAGGTACCGGGAGGAACACAACTGCAGCGGGCACAGCAAGTTCCGCACGCCCTGTGGCATAGCTTTGGTCTCCGCGATAGGCGGCACCTAGCAAGGCATGCAGCTCCACAATCTAGCAAGTTAAACACGTACAATATAGTACTTATTAGTCAATGACCGATGCCAATATAGTTGGCACTAATAATCGTATGATCATCGAGTTATCAAACTACGATTAATTCTCAGGCACCTAGCAAGTTCGGTAGTTTATAGTAACAATTCGAATAACATGTACCTATCTCCCGAGGTGGGCATCCCTTTGGACTAGGATAGTTGCCGACCTAGAAGGATGAAATTGGATACTCCGTTAGTTTTCTAGCTATTGCAACAATTTTATGAGAGCAAAACAGTTTTGGTTCAGAAACATGCATTTTAAATTAATTAATATAAAGGAAGACATCAAATAAAGCAATAAAATTACCATTTCATCGGCTTCTACCGCCTGGAGAACAAGAAGACAGAGTAGAAATACAGCAAGAAGAGACCTTCCCATTGTCGCTAGAATCAGATTTGCAAGGGACAAAAAAAAAAAAAAAAAAAGGTATATAGTATGAAGGGGACGGGGAAGGGTTCAAACTTCAAATAGCAAGTGCACGAGAAAGCTGTATGTATCGAGGATGGGACGACGTCAATCGTCCAGTAGCTCCTCTATTTATAGGCACGCTACGTGCTGCTGCAACTATTTGGTGTGATAGCACTAAATAGTATATTAACCCAATAATGTGCTGGAGGAGCCTTGACAAAAGATTAAAGAATCCGTTTGCAGATTATTAATTAATTTGATAATTTAGAAATTGCCGTTTAAGTAAACGCGTTTACTGATGTCCTCTAATATTCTAGTACCAATTACCATAGGTTGTTTTGTTTAATAGATTTATTTGATTTAATTAATAAAAGCCAATCAATTAGAATGAAGCATCCAAGATTTTACCTCAATTTGATTGAAGTGTTAACAAAAGTTAGATCGTCGGATCCTACAAAATCCATAAACTTCTCAATCATATGTAGTTATATGCCATAAAGTACAACATGTGAATATAAAATAAGACTAGAACCATACTCTTAAGCCATCATGTAACCACTAATTAAGTTGTACTAGCCAACAAACAATGCAAATTATCAAATGAGTTTTGCCTATAAAGAACTATATTGAGTTACCAAAATGAAAACCGAAACATTACAATGAGATGATAAAAATTAATATCAATTAATAACATTAATAATTGTTATATGAATTAAATAGAAATTAATAATTAATAAAATCATACCATCTCAAAAAAGTTGAAACTCTTTTTATCGAAAATTTCCTTCAACTATCAACTTCTTTATTTAGTGGTATTTCAATCATACTTTCTTCACATTAACCCATGTTTAAGATATGTCACAGAATAATAGTGAGTCATAAATTGGAGGGTCGGGGAATAAATATAGTATGATTAAGATTCTACTTAAGATCAAGGATCAATTAATAGCTTTTGGATTGTAGGATAGTAGAATCATAAGATTGAATCAAGATTTTAACAACTATGTTGAGGATGATTAGCTATTGGGATCAAGGATGTTGAGCAAGAAAAAGCAGCAGTCGGAAATTTTGAGAACATGACTAAGCCTTTGTTTGGGAAAGTTGTTGCTATTAGTTATTTGTTGTTGTACTATAATTAGAATATAAGTTTACTAAATTTGTATGTTCATGAAAACATTGTGTTTGAAAAGCTATGATTTGAAAGTAAAATGCTTGTCCAAACATAGGCTAAGTAGTACCATGGAATACAATCTTGTTACATTATGTTGGGGGTGCACGCAAAGTCTCTTATCATTAAATTAGATGAAGTAACAGTAATATATAAGTTTAATGAGCTACTTTCCCTTTTATAATTGTTTTAAGGATAGAACTTCACTTGAGTTTATATGTGGATATGGTTTGTGTTTCTTTCTTAGATTGACCTGGGCCTAGTTATAATCCCTACAAATGGTATTATAACATGTTATTAAACTTAGATGGGTTGAAAAAACCCTCATAATCTTGAATGATAGTGGATAAATACTCTATTGAAAAGGCATAGATTTCCCATATAGAGAAAGATAAAAAAAAAGGGTCTCTAGATAAGGTGGTACTCTAATGCTTCATATATAATACATGCATCACCATTAATGTAGCGACGGTGTGTAATAATTGACACATCTATGCTAGTAAACACACTAGGGTCATATCGCTAAATACTCCTGTATTAATGAGACGTAATATGATGAAATCTTGTTCTTTTTACATCATGTCTCTTTTGTCAATTTTAAATTTCCTAGTTATCCCATAGAAATGAATTTAGTTTATTCACTAAATAATGAGTTGAAGAGTTTAGAAAGATGACCCATTAAGAGTGTAATTGAGAGATATATAGTTGTACATTATTGTGGATGGATTTTTAACTTTATCTAAGAAAGAAAATTATTAAATTCTATGTAAATTTCCAAAAGTTAAAGCTGAAAAGGAGTCATCAGGAGGTAAAATGATTACTAAAACACTCACTAGAAATAAGAGTGACTATCTAGATTATACTTAAATTAAAATGTCTACTAGAAACACTCAAGTAAAAATGTAATGATGATATTTTGCTATTATTTTTTGTTATGAAATAGCTTCAATAGTAATGCAGTCGAGGTAGATATACATAATCTTTCAAACATACAAGTTCTTTGATTACATTGTCTGTTTTTATTATTATTTTGGATTATATATTGGTTCAACTTGTATGCATGTTCAATTTGTACACAAGTTCAATCTTTCAACACTAGAACGTTTACATTAGTTGCACAATAGGAGTGAAAAATTAAGAATAGCTAAATGGTAGTGTTTTAAATACTAGATCGAAAACAAACTTGGAGTAGTGGCTGGTACACAATACTATTGATCCAATCGGGGTTTGATAAAACAAAAATTATTTTCATTCAAAAAATTGACCGATATAATCTCAGTTTAATCCAAGTTTAACTGGTTGAATCAGTTACGTGGCCTTGAATTTTTTTTCCTTCATGACTGAAACAATGATGTTAAAGGTATATTAAGAGCAATCGATCTAACTAATTTTTCTATTTTTTTATGGCTAGTATGCAAATTTCAAAACTAGATAATTTTATATCGGTGGACCTTATGGGTACCTAGTCAAACTAGTTGGAACAACCTATCCGATCCTAGTTTTTATTCATAACTAAATGGTAAGCGGTTCGTAGTAGCTAATAATAGCCATAATATTTGAAGCATGGACCTTTTCATTTTCATTTTTATTTTATTTGCCTTTTTCCTCCTAATTTGATCTTATCTAATTTTCTAAATATTATTATATTAGTATTATCATCATAAATATTTTTCATTAATACTATTAATATTGTTATCATCACTATTATCATCATAACTATTATAATTTCCCCTAGCTAAGCTAAATAATAAGAAGATCAAGCACAATTTAATATCTTAAAACAAACTACTTGAGAATTTGGATTAAAATATTTAGGCTTTATTTGGATAAAATATTTATGGGAAGAACTTCATTTCAAAAGTGTATTTAGAGGCTTCTCTAATTTAAATATTATTTGGGAGGGGGGGTTCATTTCAAAAGTGAATTTATAAGCCTCTCTAATCTAAAAATAGTTTATATAATTCCTTCCATGGTTTAGTGAAAAGTATAACATCCCCATTTTTAGGAAGTGAAAATTTTATTTACAAAGTTAAGCACGGAAGCTAAAAAATAAAAATGAATGGTGTTAAAAAAATATATTGTTTTGAAAATAAATCACATTAGTGGTTACAAGACTTAAAAGGGAGAAAATACGAGTAGACATAAGAGTCCAAATATAACTAGAATTAAAGATATTGAAAAGGACTTTGAATAGTCCTAAGATCTCAATTCGAATTACTAGCTTGAAACTAAACTCGTAAGCTTACCTGTAAAAAACACTACCCATTGAACAGGCAATGGCCTATGAAAGGAACACTTCAGTACAATGGTAATATAAAAACTAACATGGAACACATATAAGGCATTATAAAAATACATTTTATAACACATCAAATTTTACATATGCTTGAAATATAATAATCATTCATATAATTAAATACCACAAAGGCCATATATTGCTTATACTCGTTCATTTGGAACAAACTGAAACTTACTAATTAAATATCTAAGGAATGCTCTTTGAAGTATAATTAGATCCAACATTACCAAAAATTAAGACAATAATAATGTATCATATATCTCAAAATCAATACCAATAAATCCCATAACACAGCTAGGCTCACAGACACAAGACCAATAAAACCCACAACATCACTAGTAAGCATGAAGACTGCTACTAAACTATAGGTAGGCTTGAAGGCTACTACTGACCATAAGTAGGCACAAAGACTGCTATCAAATCATAGGCAGGTATGAAGGCTACTACCGACCATAGGTAGGTATGAAGGCTGCTATCAAGCCATAAGTAGACATGAAGGCTACTACTGACCACAGGTAAGTGTGGAAGCTACTACTAATCAATCCAAAAATCTAATGATAATCATTTATATTTTTATTAGTTCGAGGGTAGATCATATTAACCTTGATACACTAAGGTACTCTGGTCATACGAGTACACCAAGGCAATATAATAACTTAACAACTATCAACCCAAAAACACAAAGGTAAACTGATCACACTATTACACAAAGGTAACATAGTACCCTACCAATAAAGATACCTAATCCATATATATATGCATACCCTCTATAAGTCTGTATAGCTAAATAAAGTAAGATACAAGATCTAGCTGGGGTGCTAAGGCATACAAGCAAAAATTCATAATCAACCGTGAATTAAACCACATCTTTAGGGTGGCGACCTCTAAATAGCCACCATTTTTCATCTAGAGATCTTTCACTTTTAGTATTAGTATTTTGTTAATTTGACCATAAAATCATGCATTAATCATAAAGATCCAATTTCATACTTAACCATTTTTACACATTATCCATTTATTCAAGGTAGCCATAAACAAGATCATTATCAAGGTTGATCATAAAAATATATTAAAGCCATCATAGGCTCAATTATTCACATATGGGTGCATTAGGCCAAAAATGACCAAAATACCCTTGAGGTTGGTTGGGTTGCCAACTTGGTTGAGGAGAAAAGGTGAGGGTGATGCTAGTCAAGGGAGAGTTAGTGAGGTAAGGATATAATGAAGGGGACAATGGAGGAAGGATAAAGGTGGTGTGTTTGTGAAGGGAGGTGGTGTTGGAAAGGGGATGGTTCTAATATAAGGGACCAAAGGTAGGGCAGAATAATGGCAGATTTTGTCAGTTCCTAGGGGTGTGCTACAAAGAAACCAATCAGTGTAGAAGAAGAGGAAATGGTGGAATTAACCTATGGGAAAGGAGGTGATTTGGAGGTTCTAGTCGTAGGGGAAGAGAACGAAGAAGTTGGGGTTATAAGCAAGTGAGGTGGTTGGGCGATGGTGGAGGTTGTAGTGATGTAGGGTGGTGACCAATGGACAAGCAGAGGCTAGGGTAGGGAGGTGGTGGAGTACAGGTGGGGCATTGATGCCGGTTGAGTATGGTGGCAAAAGCTCTCTAACGATGGAGTGGAGTGGGTGATGGCTGAGGTGGTTTTGCTGGAATGGTTTGCACAAAAAGGTAGGAGTAGGAAGAAGAATAAGAGGAAGAAGAGTGGTGATGGTATTGGAAAAAGGGCTGGTACATGGTTGGAGATGGCCTGGTGGTGTTACATGCAAACAAAGCAAGGATGAGTAAGGAGTAGAGGGATGGATGATTTGTTTGGTTGAGTTAGAGAGAAAGAAATGTATGCTCGAATGTATGTTTTATGTAGAGAAGGGATGGATAATCGGTGACAAAGTGATGGTGATGAGGTAGTGGGTTCGATGGAGAGGTAAGGTGAGGGCAGGGGGTTGTAATATAATGGGTTTGATAGAGAGGGGTATGCGTAGTTGAGTGAGGTAAGGAGGGAGATAGCGAGAGTGTTCTAGGGAAGGATAAAGTTTCACATTAGGGGTTATGTAAGGGGAGAGGGTAAAAAAAAAGTAGGAAAAAATTATTTATTTTAATTTTATGTTTAATTTGGATAGGTTATGGTACCGGGTAAGAAAAATATATTGGGATAAATAATTAGGTTTAGGATAGGATTAATAAGAAGGAAAGAGGTAAAATAATCAGATAAAATATTTAAGAAATTATTTGGGTTACTAGTCAAAGGTCAATAATAAAAAATTTGGCCAAGATTTACAAGTTTGTTTTAAATAAAAATCTAAACACCTAAAAGCAAAGGTGATGAAATTTTAAGGTGTTACAAAAAAGGGCTTCAATTCTTTCCCAAGAGAACTCAAGATTAAATTGCACTGCCTTTACAACGTATTTCAGGTGTAAATGGACAAGTGGACCTTTTTAAGATGAAATAGTTGTAGTATTCCAAACATTCGTAGTTTAAGAGTTTGATTCCCAATTTATTCATTAGTTAGGGGTCAGCGCCTTCTGGATGCCTATAGTGGCAAACATGCATTCCCTTTATTCCTAAGAAAATGCCATGATTTACCTTCATCATGTTGGCCCCAAACGGGGTTGATGGTAGTATCTAAGGAAAGTATATTGCCTTTTTGGAAAGTGGTACAACTAGTTTATCTTTTTGAGCAAGACGATAGACTTAGAGTTAGAGTATAGAGCTTCAAGTATGCCCCTATTCTTCTTCACGTACTTCTTTTGCAACCTCACCAACTATGTCTTTCATTTCTTCAATTAGTGTGTCCTATACTTTTGGGATCTTAACTATGCCAGCCATAAATCATTGCAAGGCCATAGGTTCAAAGCAAAGAGTAGATAATTCAAAATAATGTACACTTTATTTTAAGTGTATCAAGACATTCCATCAACGATGCAATAGAAACTTAGTCAACATAGGCCAAAAATTAAACACTTGAAATAGATCCATATTAAACAATAGTCTATGTGCATCCTTAGTTTCCTTGGTATCCTCAAAGATACTATTTTGTATGTTTTATTCAGTTTCATGCTTTGTGGTAGCATGCATGGTAAAGAATTTTGTGTTGTGTGTTTTAGGAACCAAAATATGTCTATTGTGATGTTGGATAATGTGTATTTTTGTAAGATGTTTATATTTTCACTTGTATAGATAAAGGATGTGTATTTATCTCTATAAAGATGCTTATTTATATTTTGAAATATGTATATCACTACAAAAAAATCTATTTTTAGCAACGATAGTTTTTATTGCTAAAGATAGAAAGTTGTTGTAAAAAGCATATATCGCAACGATATTTTTTTATTGCAGGATCGTTGCGTGTCATGACGTTGCAAAAAAATAAAGCAACGACAATGGTCGTTGTAAAAAAGTAATTAAATGCAACATAAATTGTTTTTTTCCAAATAAATGTCGTTGCAATACATCACTTCACCTAACTACATATGTTTATATATTACAACGCCTTTTGTCGTTGCGAAATATTGATCCTACTTCAACAACAATTTATGTCATTGAAAAAACCCATAATTAAGTTGAAAAAAAAATTTGCTGTAGTTTGGCAATAAATTATGTTGTTGAGAAAGCTTATTATTTGCAACAACAAAAGTTGTAAAAAAATAGCATATTATAGTAACAATATTTGTTGTTGCAAAAACACATTAATTGCAATGGCTTATGTTGTTGTAAAAAATTAAATACACTTTAGAAATAAAAAAAATTACAAAATACCCTGAATCAATACAACCACATGGAGGCCACTTGATAGCACCTGAGACCCACAAATTTCTAACATCCCGAGTCAAAACAACTATGTAGGGCCACTTGATAGTCACCTAGGCCCACAAGAACTGCAAAGGCTATCATGGAGTTCTTTTGGATTGATCGACTAGCCCCATAGATCAACACGGGTCCTTTCAAAACTTCTCAAGAGGGTCACCCATCTTGAAAATTGCCCCATGGTAAACATACTTAACTATTGAGTTTTTAGGACGGAATCACCAAAAGGATGGTATAATATATTGATATAAGTAGTTATATCAATCCTTATAACATTTTACTTAATTTGGGAGTATTACACTTTATCATTGCAAAGAATACATAATTACAATAATAAAATCATTGCAAAAAATTATTGGTAATTTCTTCTGCAACAACTTGTTGTTGCGTTAAAATAATCTAAATATTTACAACAAGTATAGTCGTTGCAATAAATTCAATCAATATTTTGTAACAAAAAAAAGTCATTGCAAAAATGTTTTATATATTACAATAAATGAATGTCGTTGCAAATAAACTATATCATATATTGCAACGAAAAATGTTATTGCAAAACATATAAATGTCATTACGTTAAAATAATTTAAATATTTGCAACAAATATAGTCGTTGCAATAAATCCAATCAATATTTTACAAAAAAAAATTTGGTATACATATAAATGTCATTGCAAATAAACTATTACATATATTGCAATGACAAATGTCATTACAAATATTTTATAATAATCACCATATAAATAAATTATATTTGGCAACAATTTTTTGTATAACGTCATAAAATTGTCGTTACCAAAGGACATTTTTCACAATAACAAAGTGTTGTCGTTGCAAAAGTTTTGTTACTATAAAAAGTTTTATTGTAGTATATTTTATAAGAAAATATATGTATTTTTGTCCAATGTGTATGTCTTTGCATACACATGTATGCTCTACAAATGTGTTATATATATTGAAATATGTATATATTTTTCAAGTATAATGTGCCTTTAAACATATGTATTCATTCCTTTTATTTGTAAAGATATGTGTTTATATTCTAGAAGTTATGTTTATATATTCTCAAAGATGTGTATTTATATCTTTAAATATGTGTATTTTATTGAAAAATATGTGTATTATGTGAGATGAGTAGATCTTCGCTTATATGAATAAATGATATGTATTTATATGTTAAAAGGTGTAAATTCATATTATAAAATATATGTATTTTGTTGGAAAATGTGTGCATAATTTCATTATCGTTTAAAACAAAGTTTATTAAATTTACGAATGTGTGGCCATTTTTTCCACCACATACTTAGAGAATGTGTGTTTGTGTCATATAAAATGTATATCCATGCCTAAAAAGACATGCATTTATGTTATGGTAGATGTGTATTAGTTTAAAAATATGTGTATTTTTATCACCATTTAAAATAGAGTTCAGCAAATTTATAAATGTGTCTGTCATAGGTATCTTAGGCCGTACATATGACTCCATGGTGCAAATTACCTTTTGGTGATAAATTTAACATATCAAAGTATATACTATTTACATTCTCTTAAGATCGATCATTCCAGTAATTATTTATGTAGCTCATACTACCTTTATAAAAAAAAATACGACATTTAATTCTTTGTCTGTATTAGAATTTCTACCCATTATAAAATACTAAAGAATGCTAAATAATCCCCTCCACTAGGTGAACAAATTTTTGAAAATGGCATTGCTGATGATTGATGATGCAGTTCACGCTCGATCTGAACGATATTTTGAGGGGGGTTATTAGAATTCGACAACCCTAATTAATTTGGTGCATATATTTCTCATTTCGTCTAGCAATAAAATACTTCCACCTAATAATCACTATATTAATATTACTCGCGTAATTTTACTGTATGCATGGCCACTAAAAATTCGAGCTCGGCAGCTTCAGTTTAAAGCACGTGCAAGTTGCTACATAATGCCCAGACAAACCAAGCCCATCAAATTTTACCGACGGGATCACTATATTAATAAGGTACAGTTATAATATTATATTCGTCTCTGATATTTATTTATTTAGTTTAATACGAACTATATCTTTTCCACACTATAAAATGTGGCCCACTATCAATTGTCGGGTTGGTATGCTTGGCAATTTGGCATGGGGTGTAGTGACCAGACCGTGAGGAGAAAAACAAAGAGACTGTACAATTAAAACGGATCGATGCTCCACAAAACCGGAGATACTCATCGAGGATTTGACCCACCTTCCCAAGTTTATTATTATTATTATTTTTTTTTTTTTTTTTTGTTCTCTGATAAGAGAAAAGCGGCCTGTCGAGGAATGCCTCCGCAGCCAACTTGCTTAGTAAACGACACATTAATTGCACGTGGAACATTGACCTTGACCTTGCATTGTAAAGGAAGAGAAGAAGATTAGTTCAAATAGCCTTCTTGAGCGGGTGATGTCCAGAAATTGGACTTGCTTGATAGGCTTGGACAGTGCAGGATCATCTGGGGACCTCCCCCCCCCCCCTCCCTCCTTCCATTTGAAAATTATATAATTGACGGTGTTTGGTATAGGGTATACCAGTAGTAAAGTGAAATATACATGCATACATACATATATTAAAGATGATGGATTAATATAAAAAATATTTTTAGACTTGATGAAAATATCCTCAATAGCTAGATGATAGAAATTGTTATAATTAGAGAAAAGAAACTAATCTAAGTAGTTTAATAAACTATAATATTTAAATGTCAAGAAATAAAAAATAATAATGATATTTTTATAAATATTATATATTTATATTTTAAATGAGAAAACTGTCGTTTATAAGAGGCATAAAATATATTTAGTGGGTGAAAAAAACTACTATAAATAATTCTAAAAAGTAAATGTGGTTTTTAGTTCTCACTATATATATATAGGGTATATCTAGTGATGACTACCCTTTATGGTGAAAATTGATAACCTTAGTAGTTTCTTAAGATACTTACAGTGATTTCTACCACCTACTGCAGGTAGTTTCCACCACCTACTATAGGTAGTTTTTGTATTTAAATATAAATATCTAATATTTATATAAAAAAATGATGTTGTATTATTTTTTTTATCACTCAAATACTGTAGTTTCCTAAAAGACTTACAGTAGTTTCCACCATCAACTGTGAGTAATTTTCTAACCTAAAATATAAATATCTAATATTTATAAAAAAAATTACCATTTTTTTGTAACACTCAAATAAAATAGATTTCTAAAAGACTTATAGTAGTTTCCACCGCCTATTGTGTGTAGTTTCTTCAACTTAGAATACTCGTTCTCAATTATCACTAATATAGCTAGTTCTCATTATAGATTCCCCATATATATATATATATATAATGAGAATAAGCATTCTTAATTAAAAAAATACTTATGGTAGGTGGTAGAAATTGTTGTTGGTACATAGAGAAAACTATTGTAAGTTGCTCAAAAAACTATAATATTTTAGTGTTAGAAGGAAAAAAAAAGGCATTGACATTTTCATAAATATTATGTATTTATATTTCAAGTATAGAAATAACCTACAGTAGGTGATGGAAACTACTCTTAGTAGTTGAAGAAACTACTATTAGTCTTTAAGAAAACTATAGTATTTAAGTGATAGAAAGAAAAATGGTGGTATTTTTTTTATAAATATTAAGTATTTATATTTTGAGTTAGGAAACTACCCATAGTAGGTAGTGAAAACTACCTCTGGTGGGTAGAGGAGCTTGCTGCAATTCTCTTAGAAAACTATAATATTTTGGTGTAAAAATAAAGCGGTGGTATTTTTATAAATATTATATATGTATATTTCAAGTTATGATAGAAACTATCTGTAGTAGGTGGTAAAAACTAATGTAAGTATCTAAAAAAACTAAGGTGATGCTCAATTCTACTTATAAAAGGTTAGATATACCCCCTCGGGGTGTGTGTGTGTGTGTGTGTTTTGTGTGTGTGTGTAATCACTACCAAAAGGGTTTGCCTTGTGCATTTTGAATATCCCATGTGTGTTATTGACAATTACCCATCACTTAATTTATGAGCCTATTATCCAAATAACCTTCCAGGAACTTATTTACAAGTTGACTTGGTTATCCCATTTAGATTTATTAATCTACTAATCTAATGCACTCTCTTTAGAATGTTTGATAACACGCGACCTCAAAATAATGAGTTTTGAAATTATAAGGTATCTCACAATTAATACATATATGAAATTCAAAGAACAATATGTGAGTGTAATCTAGTTAGAAACAAGTAGATGCTACAAGCAAAGAGAAAATTCTATCTAAATAGAGTGAGCATCAATACTTTTAAAAATACCTCAACTTGGGATGAATATAAAAGTGAGCAGTTGATAATTAATTACAATTAAGAGTAAAGGATTGAATTATGCAACTAACGGAGTTGTTTTTATTCTACTTCATAAATGTTATTTGTACTTGTGCCCAATGATATAGTTATTGGAGTAAAAAGCATAAATCCATTGTGAGAGAAACCAATAATTTTTTGAGCATTTAATGCCAACAAGTAGATTGGTTGGTCAAACTAGTCAAAAGATTATGTTCATACATGAATTAAAAATGTTATTGTTGCATAAACTAGTCAATCAGTTTTGTGTCATACATTTATAGTCCTATGAACATATATGAATGATGGAATAGTTTAATAAATCATTCAATGTATCATAGTGACTGATTGATGTGTTTGCTCAAACCCCAAAGGTTTAGTCCTTACACAAAAAAACCATTTTGCATTTTATCTCAACCCTTAGCTTGGTTGGTCAAATTAATTAATCGGTTTGATGAAACTAGTTGAAGTATTCAAACATAAACAAAATGGGTTTTTATAAGAATAAATTGCATGGCTTGGATGGTCAAATCAGTAGATCAGTTTATGAATCAGTTGATCTATTTAATGAAACCAAATGAAGTTAAAATAGATGCAAAATGGGTTTATGTGGAAATAAAACTTATAACCTAGTTAGTCAAATCAGTTGATCGATTTCATAAAACCAGTCGAAGTATTAAACCAGAGGCAAAACCATGTCTCTTAGGATTAAAAATCTAAAAAAACCACTCGATTGATTTCTAAGTTTTTGCAAGTTTAAAGTCTTGATTTTGAAATAAATCAGTCGATTGATTTTGAGACCAGTCAATTGGTTCCAACCGGAACCAAATATGTTCAAAAATACTTTTTATAGGATTTAGGATTTAAAATCAAGAAGAAATTCAAATTAAAAAAAATTAAAGTATTGAAAAACTTCCCAATAGATTAAAATAAAAAGTGTTATCCTTAGCTGACTTTATATGATAACCTAAGGCTTAGACTATACACCTTAAGGTATTGAGTCTTGGTATAATTTTTTATTATGCTTTGAAACTTTATTTCTATTTTAAATGATGCATTTGAGAATTGATTTGAGTAATTGTGTTTTGACATTATTCTAATCAACATAGCTCATTCACACTTTAAATAACCACTTTAACTTCTTTAATCATGTTTGTTATCATCAAAATAAGATTTAAGACATTGACTGACTTAAGAGGTTAACAATGTCTATGGTAAGTAGTTGACTAGAGCAAAGCAATAATAAGGTTTATAAATAAAAGTGAAGCCAAGAAAGATTTGAATGTTTATATGAGTCACTCATGAGAAGAACTCATGTAATAGCTCAAAAGCTATTATGTAAAACATACCTAAAATGTGCATGATTTTTTATGATCTAAAAATATGAGAAATGTGCAAAAACACACTAAAAAGAAAGTATATAAAACACACTTACACTCCCATAATTAAATCGCATAATGTCCTCAGTGCGTACATAATAGAAGCAAGCAACATGTACCTTAAACATAGAGAAAAAATAAAATAAAATTGATGAAGGATAAAAAGCTCCCCTAATTCATTGGGTTGTCTCCCAAATAGCACTTGTTCTTATGTATTTAACCTAAATTGGTCTTAAACTACTCACTTATCTTAAGGTGGGTCAGTCCGCTTAGGAATTATTTCACGAAAGCCCTCCTAGTGTTGATCCTTTGTTTCATGCAGGGTAGCAAAAGGCAAGACATTAGTTTTAATAATAGACTTGACCCAACAAGAATGTAATTTACCAAACATAGGGTTGAGGCATGTATGAAGAGAGAGGAAGTTTTGTCCAATGTCATTAATGTAACATGATCTCTCTTTGTAAGGAAGAACATTTCCCCGTATCAAAATCTTTCAAAACATATTTCCAATATAATATCTCCTTTGAAGCATTTTGCTTTTTATTATATGTATCTAAGATGATTTCATCACGCTCTTCATTCTTGGATCTATACAACCCGCTAAAAAGGGTAAAACGTGCACTAGGAATAGTGAAACCAAAATAAAAGTGGTTTGAAGGCTTACCACATGATTCATGCTTGTCATTTAGGAAAACAAGGGAATAGAAGTCCAAAGATGGCCCACAGTCAACAAATATATGGTAGTCTCATCATCCATATTCTTTTCTATATTATCTTGTTCTTCATTTTGATGAGACTCTTCTTCCACTTGATCAAGTTTTTCAATAAGACTTATGAGGACTTCCTCAACCTGGTCATCATTACATGTGGGCATAGCATCCTCATTCTCATAACTCTCACTTGAATTTGGAACGGAAGTGTTAGGGAGCTCCTTCCATGCATCTAATTTATTGAACATGTTAACCACTAAATCTATTTGCTTCTCTAATATTAACATCCTTTTATTATATTTAATTTGACTTTGCACAAGTTACTTTTTTTCATTTGTCGTTGCTTCAAAGAACTTGTCCATTTTTTTTTTGAAACTTGAGGGTTCTAAGTTGGAAAAGATTCTTGGGGATAGTGGCAATAGTTTGGGGCTCCATAGTTAAAATTATATATGGCAACGGGGTGGGTCGGGAATGAGGACCCCATCTCCATCCCTGAACTTGATAAGTAAAATTATTCTCAATTCCCTTTATTTTTTTATCGGGGAATCCTCGACCCAATCTCTGTGGGGATCAAATTCCCATACCCGACCCAATCATTGGATAATTTCTCATCTTTGGCTTTAAAATCCAACCCTATACTCGAAACTTGACCCTATCTCTGATACCTAATCTTATTTTCATATCATATATTTTTAATTTATATTTTATATAATAAAATTATTATTATTATTATATATAATATAAAAAAATTTGGGGCGGGTTTTGAAATAGGGACCCCAAATCCATCCCCGCCCCATCCCCGATAACAATCCCTAAACCCAAATCCGAATTCGAACAAAGAATCTCCAACGGGACTCCGAACCTATAGAAGAAATTGCCGTCCCTAGATGAAATTGTAAAGATATTAATATGTCACTTGAAAAATTATGATTCATCTCCTATCCAAAGTTAGTGTGATGACTCACTTTTAATTAGCACACGCTAATAATTGAAGTTTATTCTCAAAAGAGTGGTTATATTTTAAATATAGAAGGAGTATATGATTTTACATGGTCTTATATATATTATAGAAAATTTTACAGGTTCGTTGACGATATGGCATGGTTTGACGATATGCCCTCATTCTCAAAATGTTTCTGTCTTTTTCACTCAAAGACAGAATAGAAAACCACGGTACCCGAGTTCTTCTCGAATGACATCTTTTTAAACCTTTCAAATTATGGAATTTTTAACATCTAACCTCAGTTCACCCACTTCAAGTACATAAGTTTTATTCACCTCTCCGTTGTCGCAATACAAAACAAAGAATAAAGCTAATCAAGGCTGCAGATGATACCATCGGCCACCGCAGAAACAGCTGTTTGTGTTTTGGTGCGTATGACCAGCTAGCTATGATTTGTATGACGGGGAATAAAGCTTCCACTAGTTGTGTAGTCGTAGGAGAAAGGCTAGATGCCGCGCATCTATCTAAATTCCATTTATTTTTTGTTTCTTCTTGTTCGATCTGACTGATGTTGGGGTAGCCAGTCACAGTATTAAAATGTTGGGGTACGGGTCCCAATATTTAATAAAATCTGAAAGCATCGCTCGTGAGATGAGAGACGTACACAGTTCGGGGCGGTTTCAACTTTAAATTAAATAAAATTACAATTTTATTGTTTAAAAAAAATTCAAATAAAATTAAACTATTTTTTTAGTATCATGAATGAAATCCAACCATAATTTTGCGGTCCAATTTAGTTTGATTTGTGGCATATGTACTTTTAATTTTAATGTATATTTGATGACTAAGAAATCATATTCTTTAAACTAAAAATCAAATGATTCAAATCTACTATATATTGCAAATTTACAAGTAATCTAAATTCAAAACTATAAAAGTAATTACATAAACAACATCAAATTCATCCACAACACTTGTTAGGGGGGGGGAAGCTTACAAAGTAGATGTATGACATAATAAGAAAGAAGAAATTAGAGTTAAAATTAACCACTTGAAAGTTACAAGTTATTACATAAAAATATTTTATTATTAAATATTAAATATTATATTTTGTGTGTGTGTGTGTGGTTTATAAAATATAATTTAATTCTTGATACAGAACATTTTAATAAATTCTAAAATGAATTGATGTGACTTACGGTTTAGACTATATTTTAAACAGTACTCCTAGACAAGAGTATACATGAGGTGTCAAAATTTTAAAACCTATACTTCAAAATTAAATGAAGCGTTCACCTAGAGTTCGAACGGTTATTTGTTCTTACGTAAAGAAATATATTATTGAAAAATATAAATTTTGGGGGGCAACTTTTTGCCAAAAAAATCTCAATAATTACTAATTAGACGTCGTTAATTTCCCAAATTTGGTGTTGCATGCAGCTTTATTTCTCTTTCTGTTCCCCCCCCCCCGGCGTTAGAGGCCAAAACAGGGTAATTTTTAGTACCTTAAGCCATTGTAAATAGTTGTGAATAAGCCGTTGTAATTAACAGGAAAAATACAATTAGAAAAAAAAAACCCATTAATTTCTCAGGCCAGCTCATATTATTCTGGTAATTGATGGGACAAGATAACGATGACAAGTGAGGAAGGGAGGTGGAGGACTTAAGTTGATCAAGATGGCGAGCTTCGAATTTTTGTAGTACTAATAATTCTTAAAATATATGGTTGGCGATGACGACTAGGACTTGAACCACGCTTCAAGCTAGGATAGGGTATTTTCCGAAATAGGGAAAGTTTAGGCATCTAGCTAAACAAGGGACATTTCTGTAAAAATAGTTTGAATATTTTTTATTTATTTATTTCATACTAGTACTAAAATTATTTACCAAACTTAATAATACTGCTACAAAATTGTGTTATGTTATTATCGAACAAAAATTATAGGTTAAAATTAAATTCTACCATGTCAAATGCCAAATATTTTACTTGCTACAAATATTTTCCTAATTATGATTGAGAAGGGGGATGTCACGTAATATTATAATGTTTATGAAGCACAACAACTTTACTAAACCGAGAGTCGGAAAAGTAAGAGAGTTGAATATGGAATAATATATATCGAGTACCCGTGTACACGTATTGATCGTGCATTAATTTTTCGATCAAGGGAAGTACCATTTTTGGGGTGAAAGTAGGGGCCAAGGACACAAGGAATCAGGGCACAGCGATAGTAATATATGTACTAGACAGCATCATCGTACATACGAAACTCTCTTTTTATTAGTATTTCAAACAGGGAATGAATTCAACCATCAGTACAATACAGCAATCTTAATTTTTAACTTTAATTATTCAATACACCAATCACTGCGGAAGTATTAAACGTAAGAACACAAGATGAGATAAATATATATATATATATATATATATATATATATATATATATAAAGTGGCATAAATTAATAGAGTCGAATGAATCTGTTGTAGATCGGGTCTTGAGACCATGAATTCAAATGCGCTTGCCCGTCTCGACTGATAGGGGCGGCTGACAGTAAGTATTTAAGGGCACTTGCGGCGGCCGCCGTGAGTGGTCTGGTTGTAGTAGCAAGGGCACGTCTCTTGATTGCCGGAGGTGCCGGGGGGAACGCAGTTGCAGCGAGCGCAGCAGGTTCCACACGCCCTGTGGCAGAGATTCGGCCTTCTTGATAGACGGCACCTTGCCGCGCATGCAGCCCCACAGTCTAGCAAAACGTAAACCGGAGGAATAAAGATCACAGAAAAAATAAAATGCTAAGAACGATGGGAATCATGAAATAAAGTTGAGATGGTAGGGCGAGCGTGGTTGGTAATGGTAAGTATAGATGTACGTACCCATCTTCCCGAGGAGATTTCTGTGCGGACCAACAGTGCCGACCTGCAAGATGTATAGGGTGAGTCAAATTAAACGATTTATATGTAATAAATATATATAGTCGATCGATGATGACCATAATATAACGACTCATACGTAATTGAAATAAATAAATAAATAAAGTTTTTTAATCAATTTTTTATTTTTTATGAATTCCTTCTCAAAGTGAAATAATAATGAAAATAATTGTTAGGATGGATAAAGGGTTGTCTGGAAAACCCCATTAGTATACAGTAGCGAGAGCGCCAAAAAAAAAAAAAACTAAAATTGCTTGTTTGATTTGATAGCTTAAATAGGCGTAAAAGCCGTCAGTTATCCTGCGATAATATACAGTAGGTGAGCAAAAGAGCAATTATAATAATACTACTAGTTAAAAGTGTATGCGATGATACGGAGAGGAAATGGATTTACTATTTTTTTTTTCCTATCACAACGGCTAGCTCAGAATTATTCATGCAGAAATTATAGATAAGAGAGCTACAATTACCATTTCGTCGGCTTCAACCAGTTGGAGAACGAGGAGAGAAAGGAGGAATAAAGCTACAAGAGACTTTCCCATTGCCATTAATTAATTGTTTCGTTTTTTGAACCAAAACCTGATTGGGAAAAGCTACGAACGAGGTGAAGTTTTTTGTATTTAGTGGAGGAGGCCAGAGGATTTGCTCTCCTTGGCACAATGGGACGTCCGTATTTATAGGCCCAGTTTTCATTGAATTGTCACTTAGTTTCTCGGAGGTTCTCTAACTTTTTTGAGAAACATAAAAAAAAAAGGAAGGAAAGAAAATTGAAGAAAATAAAATAGAATAAAAATTAATTTTTTTTTACTTTATTTGGTTGTTGGAAAAAATTTATAAAAAATATTTTAGTAGAAGCAGCAAAAATATAAATACTAGTTAATAAGTTGTGCTATTTATATATATTTATTTATCATTATTCATTAGTATTTTAATATTAACAAATATCGTAGTTGAAATAGAACGATAATATAAAAAAAATAACTTCAATTATATGATATGTAATAAAAAAAAATTACTATGCAGTCAAATATAGAGTTTAGAGTCGGAGAGAAAGCAATAATTTTTTTTCGAACTTTATTTTATTAGAAAAACTATCTAATACAAACTTTGATCCCTTTTTTCTTCTTATTTTATTTTTTTCCTAACTTTCTCAGGAACCCAACACCTAAAATTAAATTTCAACTCTTTTTGCCTTTTAATACTTGTCCTGAATCAAACAAAGCCTTAATGATATGAAAAAGGAAAAGGTTCCTCGAGTTGTTTGTACCAACTTCTAGAGGAACTTAACTTAACTTGGTGGATAATTACAGCGTTCGATCGTGTGGATTAATTGACTAGTAACAATTGGTGTAAAGGTAAACGCGTTTGCTGATGGCGTAAGCGAAGTAGTGATCCTTACCCATTAATTAATGTACCGTCCCCATGCCTCGCTTTTAAGCTCCTATCTTTCCTGATTTAATCAAAAGCCGCCATTAATTTTCCGTCGGGTTAAGCATGCGTGCATGCATGCATACGTGGATCAAGTCTACTAGTCCATAGTTTTCATGGATTCGTCGTTCTGAAAAAACGGCTAGCGCAGAGAAGTGATGGTTTTTAGATTTGACTGATCGTATTAGTAATTATCACATTATTCTAAGGAATTGGGCGCGCGACAAAATTTATTCCTATCTGTCATGTACGCTAAAATGAAGTATAAATTCTAGATGCATACTCTAATTGCTTGCCACAGAGCCTGAGGGATCCATCTGTTCGGTGAATAAAAATGGATCTCAAGTTGTGTATATCGATAATTTTAGGTATGTATTTTTATATATATTTTTTTCAAAGTAATATCGGTGAACTGTGATTATATATATAAATGATTAATTTGAAAATGCTATAAAACAAATAATATACCATGCCATCTTAAATTAATTAATAAAATAGCTAACTATTTATTCTACGTGTTTATCAAATTATTCTCAATCTTTAATCCCTTCTTATGAAAGCGTTATTACAAATTTACGATAATCTTCTTATGAAAGCGTTATTTGATGTGAGTGGCAAAACGTAAAGATATTATAGTCAAATTAAACCCACTACATACCAACTGTGGGATAGGAGTGGATGAAGCCACGTGATGCTCCTGTAAATGTCGCTGTCATGCATTATATATCCGGGGTGACAAAATTTTATCCAATGACTTGTTTAAAATTTAATTTGATATAATTTAATAAATTTATTAATTTAATTTGATTTAAATTTAACCTAAATTTGGTTTAATTTTATATTAATTTAAATATAAATGATTCGATCTAATTTTAATCGGTAATCTACCATCAATTTGATCCGTTATTAATTTAATTCGCTATTAATCTAACATGAATCGATAAAATCAAATTCAATATTAATCAGTTATGATAATAATAATAAATATATGTCTTATTATGTATTTAAAGCTTTTAAAAATATATTATTATTTAATTTTTACTTATTTTTATTACTTTTGTTGTGAAATTACTTATTTACTAATGATATTCCAATTTTATCTAATTTTTCATATAAAAAACACAATGTTAAAAAATCATAATAATAAACAAATAGCAATTAATAACATATTATTAACTATATATTTTTGTAAAGTTAAAATTAATGTTTGCTTATGAGGTTTGTGAGTTAGATTAATTTTGTGGTCAATTTTCGATTTGATACAAATCTAAAGTGATTCTATCCAAAATTAGCGCGATCCGAACCGAACCTGAGTATCGTCAAGCTAACAAAAACCTCACCCGTCAAATTAACTCAAATACAAAATCGCCCGAATAAGAGATTCCTCAGCCCAAATCTGGCCTAATAGGGATGTAAATGGGGTTGATTCAGGACGGATACGTCTATACCAATATCCGTAACTAATATGAAGATGTGTATCAAAATTCGTAGCCGTATTCCAAACAGATATCCACTAATACATCCATATCAGTATCTGTTGGATATCTAATGCCCGAAGAATAATCTGTTTACCTGTTAATGAATATTATCCAGCGGATAAATCTATTATCCGACAGATAAACCTATTTAGAGTTAAATCAAATAACAATTTTAACTTTAATTTATACTATATTTATTTTAAAATTAAGGATAAAAGGATAATTATATATTTGGTAAATGGATACGGATATAAATACAGATATCTCATATCCATATCCGAACCTGACAGGTATTTTTTTTCCACCATCTATATCCGTTTAAGTATATGTCCAACGAATAAAATTCATCAAGTTTTAGGTAAAATCCACCATGTTTATGTATCTAGACCCGACCCAACCCTACAAGCTAACTCAAAATAAGCTGAATCTTACTCAACTCAAACCTGAACTGTCTCAACCCAAATCCGACCTGACCTAGTGAATTATCCTGATACATCATATATTTGCAGCAACCCAAACCCAACTCGATTTTCTACAAACCTACAAAGAAAAATGGCCCACAAATAATTCGATCAAAAAAATGAACTGCTATAATCCAACCAAAGCGTGACCCGTTTGCAACCTATATATATATATACACATTTAGGGTATTAAGATAATATATTAATTTAAAATATTTTAAAAATAAATAATTAGTGCTCATCTTTCAAAATATTTAAAATTAAATATTAATTAATGTAAAATATTTTAAAATAAATAATTAGTTATATTTTAAAATACTTAAAAAGTTATATTCAGCCAGAATATTTCTAGCTGCATGTATCATATAATAATTCATGCCTTCGGCAGAACGGAACAAAAGTGTCGTCAGAAACAATCAATACATTTAGAATCGCTTTATACACACCGTGGAATTCGAAAGGGACGATAAAAATGGACAAAGTGCAATAGCTGTTAAGTCACGGCTATATGTATATATGTAGACATCGACTTCGTAGTTCTTTCTAATTACGCCATGATGAAATTAATGACAAAAACAGGGATAGTAACCTCTAAGCCATTAATATACACAAAAAGTAATCAGACGAACAAATTCTTTTCGCAATGGTCTTTTTTTATGCCAGCTCCTTGCTCTATTATTATTATTCGCCCATCATTATTTGACGAATACTAGTACACTAACTCTCCACAATTGATATGTATATCTTCACCGCAGGTTAGGTCCCCCCACCCAACCCCCGGGCCACCCCTTCCCATCCCCAATCATGGAGGAAGGGGGCCAAAAAAATGCGTGATTAGGTGGAATTATTTTATAGCCTGTATTTCATTGTGTCCATAAATATCTGTTAAGTTTTTCGATCTTTACCAGAAATGATATAATCGGTGAATTGATGAAAAAATAAAAGTTAATTAATGATATTAAATATTAATTTTTGTTCTAATTATAACAACTTTAAATAGTGTTCATGATGGGAAGAGGTATATTAATTAACATCAATTAAATACTATTTTATCGGCATTCAAAAGACCATCGCAACATATTTTAGAAATAAAATTCAATTATTAATATCTTTTAATAATATTAATACATATATATTTTATAATAAAATATTTTAATATAAATATAATAATTATATTTTATATCATACTAATATATTATACTTTAAAAAAATAATGCTCAAAATTTAACTTTAAAAATACGTAATAACAACCTTTTGAATAGGAATAAAGTATTTATATTATTCTTGCTGTGACAAATGAATAGTGTCGTATTTCCAAGTCCGTCATAACACACCGGGTGAGCACTGCAGGTCGGTGGTTTCGTAAGAGAGATTCTTACTCGTCGAGGTGGGGAAAAGAAGGCTTTGAGTCAACCGGAGACATACTCATGCGTTTTGGGAAGAAACGGAAAGTAGTTAATGGAATGTTATCCTCCGCTTATTTTTATCTCTTATCAATTATTTATTATTAACAAAATTTTAATACCAATAATAATAATAATAAACGAACTATAAAATTAGTGATAAAAATCATGACGATAACATAAATGCTAATAATACTAATAGGAAAATAATAATTATAATATTAGTATAAATATGATAATTCTTTTTTAAAAAAAATCAATTACATCAGTTTAGATGAGATTATATCCGTTTATACTTCTTACGTTGCCAACACGATTTAACTTGTGAGAGCCCACACGTGTAGTCAGACCAATATGGACTCTCATTTTCCAATGATTGAGAGTGTTTCATTTTGCCCCTTGGCATCCGATACTTCTCTTTGGGGTTTGGACATTTGTCGTGTTGTTGGTTTTGCTTATCCAGAGCATGTTCCCTCTGTTCTGTATCGCACCAGAAGTATTGTAATTTTACTGTTTTCGGCGGTTCTCTTCGTCTAATTTGCTAATTTACTCTAGCTGGTATTTATTTGATTAGTACTAGTCTAATCTTATCTAAATCAAACTTAAATTAACATATTATGATTATTATTACTATTATAAATAATAATAATAATAATAATAATAATAATAATAATAATAATATAAATATAAATATAAATAATGATGAGTTGGCTTACTTGGACCGTACTTCAATAAGAATAATTTGGTCAAATTCAATATCTTCTCAAATTGTAAAATTATGATTTTGATTAAATTAAAAAAATACTATTATGTAAAATTTATAAGATCAAATATAATGTATTAAAAGTGTTATGATACAATCTGTGACTTGTATCAGGCATCTGTATCTTGCGAATATTGGTGTTTTTTGTTGCCTAACGGTTGTTAATGTTTATATTATGCTTCATGTATGACTTAATGTTTCTTTTATACAATTCTATTTGTTATTATTGTGGGATATTCCATATATTCGGCATGGGACTCAACAAAATTGTGTGTTCGATGTTGGCATCATCAGGAGCGTTGTGTCACGGTTCGTGAGTTGCCCCAAGCATGTAGCAAACGAGTCATGCGAATATGGGTCCTTCCTGGTTGCCTGATGGTTGCTAATGTTGATATTATGTCTCAGGTACGACTTGGTGTCCCTCCTATGCATCTCTTCATGTTATTATTATAGGATGTTGCACATATTTGACATGGTACTCAACTGTAGTGGACTATAGATGCTAGCCTCGCCAGGGGCGCTGGGACCGAAACCTCTAAGCAAGTGACAGCTGGGGCGTAAACCTCTAATCATGTGATAAGTGGTATCAAAGCAGCTCATTGCCCATGCTAGATAGCAAGCATTTTATTGTGTTATTTGAGGCACAATAGGGATGACCTACTTCGAAAGAGTGAAGTCGGGCAGTTATACGTGCCACACAAGTCTATTGACAATGAGTATTGGTAGACGTGGTTTGGTGTGAATTCCTAACTATTGAAACCTCACTAGGGGCACTAGGGCACTAGGTTCATTCTAGAATATCCATTAGGCACGTCTTTAGAAAAAACTAAGGCCACAAGTATTTAAGCTCGGTAAAAAAGTTAGTGTGTGACAATTGGTATTAGAGCTCGGTTCACAATGACACACAATTCCGAAGTAGCACAGATCACTCAAAAGAGGTAATGTTGATAAGAAGAAGAGACCGAAGTCTACCTCCAAATCTCATGCCTTGAGTTTGGAAGAAGTTCTTGAGATGATAGATCATTCCATAGCCATGTGCTAGGACGTTGTTGCCACCTTAGAGGGGAAGGTGAACAAGTTGGAGAAGGATGTGGAAGCCTCAGCTAGCCAATAGGAGGTGCATGGGCTAGTTAATGCCCTAGCCACCCAAATCCGCCAAGAGATTATGGAGGCCCATCAAAAACTTATGGAGGATATGATGGCCCGCATGGACTCGTTGATGGTAAAGTGTTATGCTTAATGATCAGCTTACCAACATTGAGTCCACATATGCTATATGCAAAAAAGCGGTGTTGCTCAAAGTCAGAAGTTCAAGGGGTCCCATGCCAATGTTAGACACACCTCGGCCACATAAATTGAAGGGAGTTTGGGATGCGAAGGAGATTGATAACTTCCTGATATGGCATAGAGAGGCATTTTGCAACCACTCATTTACTTGATGATAATCTTTTTATCACATAGGCCACATTGTGTCTAGAGGAAGATGTCATGTTATGGTGGCGTGCCCATCATTGGAAGGTTGAGCGAGGGACACGTGTAATGAACATGTGAGAAGATTTTAAGGCAAAGTTAAAGAGGCAATTCTACCCCACAAATGTCGAGGTAGATGCCATAATAAGATTGAGGAATCTGAAGCATACCAGAACCATGAAGGAGTACATTAAGGCTTATAGCTCCCTTATACTTGAGATTTCCGATATGCCAAAAAAGGAGAAATTTTTATACTTCCTCGATGGTCTACAATATTGGGCAAAACAAGAAGTTTGAAGGAGGAATGTCTAAGATCTTCCTACTGCACACTGAGAGGTTGAATCCTTGATAGAGCATAGGTCCAAGATGAAGGAAAGAAGTTGGACGGAGAACTCTAAAAAAGGTAGGGGAGGAAAGTCCTAGAAGCCCAACCAGAAGCACTATGAGGGAAAGCCAAAAGAGAAGGAGCATGGTGGCAAAGACTCCTTGAAGTTCAAGCTAGAGTGCTTCGTGTATTGAGGCAATCATTTCCTTCAAGATTGTCTTCAAAAGAAGGCTTTAAGTGATATGATGGTGGGCCAAGCTAATAAGGAGGGCCCAAATGAAGCCTAGATGGGATCCTTAACTTTTCTCGACTCCACCAATTCTAAGCCCAAGGACCAAGCTATAGGCTTGATGTATGATGAGGTCTAGGTAAAAGGCATCGTCAGCAAGGCATTGGTGGACACCAATGCCTCTCACAATTTCCTCATTCCAAAGGAGGTACAAAGGATGAAATTGAGAGTCCTTAAAGAGGTGGGAAGAATGAAGGTAGTCAGCTCCAATGCTAGGCCCATCCTTGGGGTAGCTTATAGAGTCCCGATCACCTTTGGCTCGTGACAAGGAAGGGTGAATTCATGGTGACTAAAATGGATAACTACAACATGGTGCTTGGTATAGAGTTTATGGATGTGGCAGCTCCACTCACCTTTTTGGGAGATAGACCTATGCACTTGGGGAAGGGATAATAGTGTCACGTTGTTCCCTTGACACAAAAAAGGTGGAGTCTCATTCACTCTCAGCCATGCAGTTTTTAAAAGGGTTCAAGAAAGGTAAAGTATACTACTTAGCTTTGGTTATTGAGGAGGAGTCCCCACAACCCATAGAGGTACCTAAAGAAATACAACAGGTCCTTCATAAGTTCAAGGACATAATGCTCATAGAGCTACCTAAGAAGATTCCACATCGGAGGGAGGTGGAACATGCTATTGAGTTAGAGTCTGAAGCCATGCCACCCTCAAAGATTCTTTACCAAATAAGCCATCCAGAGTTGGAAGAATTGAGGAAGTAGTTGAAGGATCTACTTGATGATGGGTTTGTTCGTCCTTTTAAAGCTCCTTATAGTGCCCCTGTTTTATTCTAGAAGAAGTAAGACGACTCTCTTCATATGTGTGTGGATTACCGAACACTTAACAAGATCACGGTGAATAAAAGTATATATTACCTTTAAGAGATGACTTGTTTGAGTAGCTCAAGAAATCAATATATTTCACCAAGATGGATCTACGATCGGGGTATTGGTGCCCAAAATTTTACAACTGAAAATTTTTATTTTTAAAAATCACAAGTAGAAGATAAGATGATAAATTTTGGATTGTTACAGCCACACTTAGTACCAGACCGATTTCCTCTACCATTCTGTTACCAAGTGCTAAGGCTAAAATATTACTTTACTTAAATTCAAGAATACAATTATAAACTAGAGTAGAAAAATAGTTAAGGAGATTAATTCACTTACAAAAAAACCCATCGACAGTGGTTGCAAAAATGTTAGTGAAAGGAAAATATAAAAATATTATAAGGAAATACAAAATCTTCTGGTTTAAGTTACCAGATATAATTCAGGATAACTCTACGCTCTTATCCTGAAGAATAGTCTTAAATAGAACTTGTGAGCTAACCTGCAAATGCCACTTCCCATTGAATAAGTAAGGGCCCAAAAAATAAACCATTCAGTACAATAGTACTGAGTAACCAATTATACAAGAATATTATGTAAGACTCGCATGGTACACATCAAATGCATCACAATAATTACGTGAACATTTAATTATGCATATATTAATTGAAATGTGATAATCATTCATAAAACCACATGCTTTAATATCATATGCTACCAATACTCATTCACCTGGAAATAACTGAAATTTGTAATGGAACATCCAAGTGATGCCCCATGTAGTATAATTAGAAAGCCACATCATTCTCAACAATAGGCACAATTATCTTAATCAAACTACAACTTCTCAATAACACCACAATAAAGAATGACATGTGCATAAGTACATTATAACTCATTTATTATTATCTAAACTCAAGGTATTAGTGCCATAAATAGTTAACTCATGATTTTATTCATATTGGGTTCGGGGACCCCACTATTCTCACCAGTAGAACAGTAAATAAGTACAACTTCCAAGGCAGGACACTCTAGACTACTATTCTCACTGGTGGATTG
The DNA here is from genome assembly GCA_030549775.1 of Tamarix chinensis. Lineage (NCBI taxonomy): Eukaryota > Viridiplantae > Streptophyta > Magnoliopsida > Caryophyllales > Tamaricaceae > Tamarix > Tamarix chinensis. The sequence goes on from CM060174.1 coordinate 112,305,621, forward strand.
GTAATCAAGGTACAACGCTAGGGCAGAATACTCTTGGCTACTATTCTCATCAGTGGATCGGTAATCCAAGTACAACCGGTCCTACCCCACGTGGTGTTCCACTGTAAGTAATTATTATCTTCCCAAAAGTTATTATCATCCAATAGTTTAATTTACTTGATTTTAGGACCCACTATTCTCACTAGTGGAACGGTATAGGGTACAACTTCTAGGGCAAGATGCTCCTAGCCACTATTCTCATCGATGGATCAACAGGTACAACTAGGTCTAACTCAAGTGACGTTCCACTATAAGTAATTAGTGTCTTCTGAGAGTTTTATCATTTAATGGTTTACTTTACTTGAGTTCGGGACCCCACTGTTATTATCGGTCGAATAGTATAAGATACAACTTTTATGGCAAGACACTCTTGGCCACTATTCTCACCGGTGGATCGGCATGTACAACAAGGCCCAACGCAAGTGATTTTTCACTTTATGTGATTAGTGTATTATTTATGTTTTATTTATTCTGGATTTAACTCACAAACATGCACATATACCCTATATATGGCTCCTGCCCTACTATCACCCCAAGACAAACATGTTTCCTTAGAAACCATAATTTCACAATTCTGGTACACCTTTACCTCTAGTGTCCCTTTTGATTTCCCAATTTATCTAAAAAAACCTAACATGCTATACTTAGCATCAAATAATACTTATCATGTATGTTTATTAGAACAATCACCATAGTACATGCACAATTACGAAAATGGCCCTAGACCATATACTATTAATGATCATGCTCAATCATGTGTTTCTAAGACATCAAACTCCTATTCTTATTCTCAATATCAAAATGACACTTATCGTGCATATTTATTTAAATAAACACCATTATACATTCAAAATTACCAAAATATCCCTAGATCATATAATATTGATATTCATACTTAGGGTTGTAAATGAGTCGAATCAAGCCGAACACTCCTAAGCTCGGATTCCACTCATTTATATTTTATAAAGCTCGAGTTCAGTTCAAGCTCATTTAGAGTTTGATTAGTCATGTTCGGATTCGGCTCGTTTGGTGTTCGCGAACTATTCGGCTCGGCTCGTGTATATTAATCGAGCCTTTTGGGCTCGTTTTGGTTCTCGTTTGAGGTTCATTTGGGGCTCGAGGATGACCTTGTTCGGGCTCGTTAAAAGCTCGTTTACACCTTATTAAGGCTCATTTAAAACTGATATAATTACCCTTAATAAATCAATATTTAACTTCAATCAGGCATAATTTATCTTAACTATAACCTGAGCTAATATTAACTTGTTTCAAAAAAAATTGCCATGCACCTATTGCACACAAATTTGGGTGCAAATTTTCTCCCCAAAGCCTATTTAATATTACAATAAATCCATAAAAACTAAATACAATTAGAGATGCAGTCATGTAGATACATCAATACACAAACAAAATGGCTTCAAAGCTCCATAATAAATTGCTCCATCCACATCCGTTGCCATTGAGTGATATGTTAAAAATAACCTGCATCAAATTAAAAGTATAAAATAATATTAGCATAGCTTGGAAGTTATGATATAATAAAAATTACTATGATAAATATAACAATAATAATAAATCACAAAGTTTAATTATTGTTCATATTAAATTGATAACAATCAATGTGAATATAAATTCTAAATTGAATTAATTTGGCCCTTATTTGATATGATCCATAATTTATAGATTAATGAGTTGCATAGGCAATAAAATGTAGAAAAGTCGGACTTAGTAATAAAATGTGCATGAGATCTTAGTAACATGCAGAATATAGGATCTCTCATGCATCAAAGATATTAAATCAGCAACAACCAACAAGTTTATGGTTCAAAAAAGAGAGAAAACCAAAAAAAAAAATTGAGCTAGCAAAGTAGCAGTTACACATTCCTGGGAAAGAAACTAAGGCTTGAATACCCAAACATTAAGCAGGCACTGGCAGCAACCCCCCAGCCCCAAACCTATACTAACATTGATAATAGTTATCTATAAATACTTAGTAAGATTAAAATTAATCATAGGTATAAATAATTGATTAATTACTATATTAATTTTTAATGAATAAGAAATAATATTAATCATAATTATAAATTGGCAATCAAAACGACCCTCAAAACTTTAAGTTTATAGTTTCTTTGTTTCTGATTTTCTCTCTTAAATGATATGCTACTACTATTTAAGAATTTTGTCAAGATTTATAAAATATATTTTAATAGAGTTTTCGTATTGATTTAATATAGAAACAACATTATGATGTTTTAAATTGAATTTTCCTAAATCAATCCTCTTTCAATTCACCTTTTGAAGGTTTACAACAAGATTTATTTGAAAAACTTATTAAATTATTTATGGACACTTGATTTTGATGTCTTATTACTATTTCTAAAAGTGATATGATTTTCTATGAGCCATAACGTTTTCTCATCCTACTTACTAGTTAGAGATCCAATCTTTGAGAAGAGATCACACAAGTAGATTCACTACCTCCAAGAGCTTTAATATCTACCTACCTTCTAGTTCCTAGCTTGCTAAACTATAGGTCTCTTACTAGAGAAAGGAATATTTGATTGAGTGCATCCCTCAAAAATTAATAATTTATTCTTAAATAAGGAAAGGCAATAACATCACTTGAAGGAATTTTTTTAAAATTTTCTTTTAAGAGTTAGAGACAAAACAACCTCTCATTTTCTCAACCCAACATACAAGGACACCAACCGGCAACACAAAACTGAAAAAAAAAACAGAGCTGGTAGACAAATAAATCAATTCACCTTCGAAACTATCATCAGCAAATAACCGTATATTTTCTTACTTTCATTCACTAGCCAGGTATTTTTTTTTCATCTCCAAGTCTAGGGTATACCTTCTGCAGTGCATGACATTGAAGAAAACTAGATTTGCAGACTAACTGACCTTACTCAACTCGGCATGAATTTAAGTAGAAATAAAATATGCAAGTTCAAATTCAATCAAACTAAAGAAGAAACAAAGTAACCAGTGATGCAATCCGATCATACTTATAAATATATCTGAGTTTAATGCTTTTAACCATTGTAAGAATCCCATAAAGCTTGTGCATCATGTATACTGTTATGTGGACCAGCTGCCCCTGCTAGTCATGAGCATTATGATGTTTTATTTCCCATGCAAGCTAGGCATCATTTATATTTGCAGGAGAGTAATGTATACAAGCCCTACTCTTACATATGAAAAGTTTAGATGAACCAGGCTTATCAATTGATGGTTTCAGAAATTACATGGTCAATAATTTCCCTTGTATGCTAGTAAATTGTATGACACCTAATATTTTGCCACTTTGTACATGTGGTTATACTTACTGTCATTCTTTACTCTTTTCTGGAAGTTTATGACAGTTCACTTGTGTGTCTGTTACTCAGTTCATTCCCTATTTGATTTTGGAAGGATTTTTCTGCAATCTTTCTTGTATTATTTATTTGATAGACAGTGAAATTGCACGGCCAATGGTTTTAACCTTCTAATTAATATTTTCTGTAGAGTTAAAAGTTACATGACAACAGGTTTAAGGCATGTATAGCCATCTATTTGGATTCGTCTGAATAGTTATTATGTATCTTTGAGTTATTTCCTTCTTACATTTTCATGTTTTATCTGCTGCTCATTAAAAAAAAATTTCAAGTTTAAGGCATTTTGTGTTTGACTAATTTTTTTCCATTCTTTCATGTGGTTTTATTAAATGTGAAGTTAATATATTTGTTTACCATTATGTTCTTATTTAATTTATCTTTTTATTATAGGATCACTAACAACTAGAAGCACTAGAGTGATTCCCAGACTAGCTATAATAGCAAGGTAACAAGTATACACTATCATAAAATCATACATTGCTGCCCTCCCAACTAAGACACTATAGAAAATAAAATCCCCCAATCCAAGCTTAACTGAACCATATGCACCCAAACTGATTCTTTCGATGGCCACATTCTCTGCTGCTCAGTTTCTACAGGTTTTCCTACTTTACCCTAGTTTCTAGTACTACTGGAAGTCTGGAAGCCCTAACTATAAGTAGTAAATGGTAATATATTGTTTGATCAAGAATTAACCACACTAATAGGCATCAAATTTATCATACAATGCCCATGTGAAGGTGATCAATGTATAGGCATGAGAATCTATTGGAGTGTGTCTGCTAAAAGTCAAACAAGTCCAGTATTACTATTTCTAAAGAATATTAATAATCTAAATAAAATTTGAAAACCATAAAATGAGGCTGGGAATGGAAAGGTAATGGGCTGAGAAAACTTGGAGCACAATGAGAATCGTAATAGAACAATGTTACATGAATGAACTAGTTTTAGAAAACATACCATGATACCAAATTAAATCATAACGAGACTTCGGTAGCCAACAAAAAAGGACACGATCCACAATCTGCAAAAAAAAAATTATTAAAATTATAGTCATCATAGAGGTAAGTAACTTATATTAGAAGTTAGAAAATTACCAACCAAATTATGGCAAATCAATTTCCTGCATAGCTTCATATTCTTGTGTGTGTGCTTATTTATTTATTTATTTTTACAAAAAAGGGAGCAAATAAAAAAAATAGTAGCTGCACTTAAATTGAAAACATAGATTAAGTAACTAATCTTAAATAATAGTAAAATAATTACCTTTTTCTTAGATAAGTCATTATTATAAACCCAATCACTAGCGCAAAGTAAAACTTCAATAGTCTTGGGATCTAAAGAGGCCCGATATGGATCAATTACCCTCCCACTAGCACTAAAAGCAGCCTCTGAAGCAACTGATGTGATAGGAGTTGATAAAATATCATGTGCTACTTGTGATAATAAAGTAAACTTCAAGGTATTTCCCTTCCACCAGTCGAGTGCAGAAAAAGGAGAACCTAAGCCATCTTTATACATATACACACCCTCCTCTAGGTATATATCCAACTATGATTTGCTCGATTGTTGGGTGCTAGCACTCATAAAAAAAATTTCAAACCTTGATTTCTAGATAATAATCCTTTTTCAATCACATTACTAGGCCCAACCTCATTTATGCCATTCTCCAATGCATTCTCAACGCTACGCACATAATGTCCAGCATAACAATCAAAAATCTCCCTCAAAGTTTTTTTTACCTCTCCAATATTTTTCTCAACCACAACTTCTTTGTAAATGATAGGAAATGTATAATCAATCAACATCATTTTTTACTGAGGATCTAAAATAGAAGCAAGAGACATCAACATATTGCATTCACCCCAATACTTATCAAACTTTTCTTTCATTTTCATGGCCATTACTTGTATAAAAATGTCATCATCATTTACCTTCTCATCTAATGCCTCTTTTATCACCCAAATCTCGAAAAGATACAAGTTTGTTGTTGGATATTCACTTCCTGAAATAACTTTTGTAATCTCATTAAAAATAGCAAGAAATCTACACACACCCTCCACTTGTTTCCATTCATCATGATCCGGTAACCATTGGTATCTCAAATCTTGTTCAGCATATCTAGAAAATACATCTTTAAACTCTAAAGATGTGGACAACATTGCATAAGCCGTATTCCATCTTGTTTTAACATCTAACACTAACTTTTTTTTGTCAAACCCAGTTGCTTAGTAATCTCACTAAATAACTTTAAACGTGCTTCAGAGTCCGCCAAATAATTCACACTTTCTCTCAGATTTGTAGTAATATGTTCAATACATTCAAGCCCATCTTGAACCAACAAATTTATTATATAGGCACAACATCTCACATGAAATATTTTTCCATCAAAACAAAGCTTATTCTTAGACGCAAAGCTATCTCTTGCTATTTAACAACCCTATCATTAGCAGTTCCATTATCAACGGTAAGACTACAGACTTTATCCTCAATTCCCCAATCTATAAAACATTTGTACAAGGTATTGAAAATTGTTAGACCAGTACAAGGAGGGTCCAAGTGGAAAAAATTCAAGATATATTTATGTAAGACCCAATCATCACCAATAAAATGTCCGGTCATAACCATATAATGGATTTTTTGAGCATCCAACTTCCACAAATCAGTAGTGATACTAATCTTCTGCATCTTCTCCAACACATTCTTAATTTTTTTTCTTGTAATGATCATAAACAGAAAAACAATCTTGTTTGACCATAGCACATGACACTTTTTTGTAATGAGGAGTCAGGGTTTTTAAGTATTCATTGAACATTTCATGTTCAATCATATTAAATGGGTACTCGTGGACTGGAACGGCTTTAGCCCAAGCCTCTTTTGATTTTTCATGGTCAAATCAAAAGCAGGTAGCAGAACTCACCCTCATTGATTTTGTTAAAGACAACTCTGAAAGTAGGTAGCAGAACTTACCCCCATTGATTTTCTTAAAGACAACTCTTGCTAACCTTTTGGCTTGCGAAGTGCACAGGTAGACAAGTGTCTTCTCAAATGGGAGGTAGTACCGCCAGCGATGATGGAAAGTTGTCATGACAATGATTACATTGCGCCTTCTTCGTTCCATCTTTTAATACAACCTCTTTAAATTCTTCCCATACAAGTGAAGTTTTCTTTCGAACCTTTTTCTTTATCGTAAAATGCTCATCATCTTCATCAAATCCACTATAAGCTTCAACACCTTGCTCCCCATCCTCATTACAAGCCTCTTCTTCTCGAACTTCGACCATATCGTTATTGTCTTCTTCCATAACTGGACTTGTAGCAGAAGATCGTGAATGTGTTGAGTTTGATCCTTGCTTAGAAGAAGAAAATTATGAATATATTAATTTTGACATAGTCAGAAGTTATATATGGTAATTGAAAAAGAAAACAAAGAAATTTGGCAGTAGGAGGAATAGCAACGCTTATAACACTAATAATGTAATAAACAATCTAATTGTGTAAATTATACATACAATTTAAGCAATTTGATCCTAAATTTGAATAAGACGAGGAAAAAAACTAGAAGAAATTACAAGGCTTAATTTTTTATTTTATTATACACGAGAAAAAAAATAATAGAATAAAAAGAATAAGAAGTACCTACAAAGAAAAGTTCAAACTTCTCAATGCTTTTATATTAAAAGAAATAAGAAGATAAACACATGACATAGAAGATCAATTATAAATAAAAATATCAAAAAACTAATAGTATAATAACATGTTTTTGAAAAAATAAAAAGTATCTACAAAGAAATTTTCACACTTCTAACTTTTTTTGTTAAAACAAAAAAGATAAAACATGATATAAAAGAAAAATTATAAATAAAAATACCATAAAACTAATATTGTTCTCTTATATAAATAAAAAATTTAGAAGCATCTATAAAACAAAGTTCTTTATTAAAACAAAAAAAAAGCATGATATAAAAAAATAATTATAAATAAATATACCAAAAAACTAAAAGTATAATAAAATAATTCAAAAAATAGGGTTTTGCTAATACTACCTACTGACCAATTTTTTTTTTGTTGACTTTAATTCTTCAACCATTAATGTCTGTTAACTTCTTCAACCTAAGACCAAATCAAAACAATATTATTCAGATAAGCTTTAATAAGTAATTTAAGCATTAAATGTTGATTATATATTTAATGAATACTTAGGTCATAATTGAAAAATAAAATATATACTTTTACATCTGGTTTGATTTCCCTAAGCAGCCAATATTATCATTATTGTTATTAGCCGTAGTGTGATGTAATTTTTTAACTCAAGCTATACTAAATTATCTGTAGTTTGAATTGAACTCTATATTTTTCATGCCCATATTTTTGGGTATTAGTGATACTGAACATTTAAATTCACAACAAAAATATTTTTGGTAAGGACATGAACAAAAGTATGCAATTGTCTCAGAACCGAAACAATCATGAGCGTCTTTGTGTATACATATATAGGCACAGTAACTACAATACCACACAATCATACTTGTGCACATATTTATACAAATATAAACTTTTGATGTACATTTATCTATAATTACCATGATACAAAGAGGTCAAGTCTTTACCTCCTCTCCTAACCACCCCGTGCAAGGACAACAAGATGGCTACCCTGTGCTCCACTATGTGATTCATCCATCTTTTCGTTGATATTATCAGTTCATTTTTCTACAATTGGCAGTCTTTTAGTTAACTTTATATAAGCTTGTGTATGTTATGAATAGCACCAATTTTAATAGACAAAAATAGACGTAAAGGAGAGTTACATTAACCAGCAATGGAACACTTCTTTGGTGTTTCCAAATGGGAGAACACAAGAATACAAGGAGATTATTTGTTTTGAACATTCAGGAAAAAAAATAGAAATTGTCTCTAGTTTCCTTTGTTAAGTTGGCACATTGTTTTTTTTTCCTGATATAAATATATCAGAATATATAAAATGAACATGTTTTTAGATTTTTGAGAAAACTAGAGTCTGTTTAGAGAAAAACATCCAATGTTTTCCAGAATTAAACACACAAAAAAGTCTCTGCAGATTATTGACAATGATCCCTAGGTATGAAGTGAGCTAAGCTAAAGCCACCAAACTTCAAAATCTCTATTCAAACCTGCTTCATTTAACTTTTACTTCATCTGACAATGATCCCTAGGTATTAAGTGAGCTAAGCTAAAGCCACCAAACCTCACAAAATCACACAAAATAGGGCTCTTTAAGATCAAATTAGTGAACCCTAACCATTATTTGATAGAAAACAAACACCCTTCTTCTTCTTAGGTTCGAATTTATGGTAAGCTTTCACAAACCCTAAACTCTCAATTTTTTAACGAAAAATTGGGATTCTCTCATCTAATTTAAGTGCATACATTGGAATTGAATCATGTATATGGAATTATTTAGGCAAGCCACACAAATTTTTCAGTCACAAAATCAAGCATAAACAACTGGAATACAAGAATAATTGAGAAGAAATATTACCTCATTGCAAAATTTAGTCCACACAGAATCTGCAAGGTCTTGCGCATATGTGATTTCAAATCACCAATTCGAGTAGTGTAAGACCTAGACTTGGACCATAAGACCTAGAACACTTCAAAATCAAATTAATCATCTAACTCGTCAAAAATTGTTACATGATTCAATAAATGAAGAGGGAAGAACACATACCTGGGGGCAAAATTGACGAAGATCGCAACTCCGCAAGGGTTTCAAAAAACACCAAACGACCTGCGCAAGAACAGCGATGATGGCCGGATAACGAGCGACGAGCGCTGAGATTAGTGATTGGTGAGTCTGCGAACTATGAAGGATGCTCGAGCAGGCTAAGATTCGACTATGTCGACTGTCCAGTGTCGACAGTCGAGACTCCAGAAGGATATGGGGTGGGACTTGGGATCATGGGGCACTAGGGTTGTGTTTGGGTCATTCGGGGTCGGGGGAGTAAATGAGTCACGAGCAGAACACTAGACGATGAGTGTCGAGTAGTGTAACTTTCGGCCGAAACAGTGCACGACGGGCAGGAAGTAAAATTTTTTGCTTCCACCAAAACGCGGCATTTTAATGTAAAATGTTGTGTTTTAGTTTACAAATTTAACAAAATTTTAATGAGCTGATTTTGAGCCAAACCTTAACGATTACTAAACGAATCGAGCTGAGCCAAACATACCTATGCTCAGGCTCGACTCGTTTAATAAATGAGCCGAATACAAGCCTTAATTTAAGCTCATTTAACTAAATGATCGAGCTCGAATGAGCTTTCAATAAGCTGAACACGAGTCAAGCTCGAACTAGCTCAGCTCGTTTACATCCCTATTCATACTAAACATATGTTACTAATATAACAAACCCCTATTCTCATGCTTAACCTTAAATAACACTAATCATACATGTTTATTAGAGGAATCACCATAATACATGCAAAATTACAAAAAATGGTCCTAGACCATATATTATTGATATTTATGCCGAAATAGGTGATACTAATACAACAAACCCCTATTCTTATATTTAACATCAAACAACACTCAGCATGCATATTTATGAGATCAATCACTATAGTACATTCAAAATTATAAAAATGCCCCTAGATCATATAATGTTGATATTCCAGCTGAAACATGTATTTATAATACAACAAACCCTTATCTCCATAATTAGAAATAATTATAATACATTAGGTATCTTGGTTAGTGTCAAATATCATGATATGTCTAAATGACCAAATTGCCTCTAAGGTTTAGGGTAGTAATAATTTTACGACAAGTGTGTCTATATATACTTAAGCTAAATTTTTATATGCACATAACATACAACATCACTTCCCAACAGTAGGCCCCTTTTATATCACTTTCACACATAACCTTTTATATAGGATAACATACATTCTTTTTTCATTTTTCAAGATAACCTTAATAATCATGGAAATATTTGTAACAAGTAATATCTAACACAAATCACATATCAAAACTCTAATGTGCTAACATACAATATCCAAACATTTTAGTAGAGTATAAAGGTTACCCAATTTCCAACAAAAATAAGCTTTACCGATAACATGATAAAAATGGTTAGGTTCCGTTAATAAAATTTTGTGCCTAAAAATAATATCAAAAATACCATATTAATACTTGATAAATAAAATAATTATTTTTATCAAAAGTATTTATTATATATAAAATTACCAAATTATCCCTATACCTTAAATATTATCCAAAATTTGTAAAAGGGAGAGGGATGGTTTAGGTAAGGGTTGTAGGTGATTGTAACACCCCCAAAATTCACTACTGAAAAATTTTGTTTTGTAGAGTTAGCGGAAGCAAATTATAAAACTATGAATTCTGAGGATATTACTGCCACACTTAGTATCAGACCGGTTCACTCCTACCATTCCAGTACCAAATGCTAAGGGTAAAAGTGTAAAACACAATTTACAAATCATATTTAAATCAGAGTAGCGTAACAAACCATTTACAAGAATAAAATCCACTAGTGGTGGTTACAAAAGCAACAATAACATCAAAACCAGAAATTTAAAAGAGAAAGAGAAAAACCCTAACAATTTCGGATAATTCATTACTCTCTTTCTCGTTGCCTTCTTGAATAGCACTTGAATAGCACTTGAAAAGGACTTACAAGGAACATTGCCCATTGAATAGGCAAGGGCCCCACGAATGGAACCCTTCAGTACTATGGTACTAAGTAACCCTTTAAAAACACATTTAAAAGTAGGTCTACAATGTAACACATGATACAAAACTATATACATATATAATAAGAAATATATGCACCACAATCACATACTTAACAAGTTCATCAATTATTAATAAGTCATAATGTACAATTAATGCTTCTGGGCCTTAAGTCATGTCATAATGCAAAATCAATAAGTTCGGGCCTTAAGCCATTAATCCATCATTATTCAATCATCTCTCAGATTTTATATCCATTTGAGTGCGGGAACCCAACTATTATAGCCGATGGACCGATCATGTAGGGCAAAACACTCCTGGCCATTATTATTCGCCGGTTGACCGGTCATGCAGGGCAAAATGCTCCTAGCCACTATTATTCGTTGGTAGATCGGTCTGGCTCTGACTCACATGGTGTTTCACTGTAAGTGATTAGTATTTTTCCATAACTTTATTCACATCCGTGACTGGTTTTATTGAGCTCAGGACCCCGACTATTATTGTCGATGGATTGGAATATATATCAACATCATCTAGGGCACCACACTCCTGGGCCACTATTATATCCGGTGGATCGGTACTCATAATCATCTGCCAGGACAATACGCTCCTGAGCCATTATTATAATCGGTGGATCGGTACTCAATATCATAATTTAATAGGGCCTACCTCATTAATCTTTCACTTTCATGGTTAGTGTTTTTCCTTTTTTTTAATCACCACAACAATTCTATTTTTTTTACCTCGGATGGGAGATCAAGAACCCGGGACACAAAGGTACACCAATCGTACTGGTGCATATAAGCTACTCAATACCCATCAACCATCAACCCAGGGACGCAAAAGTACCCTGGTTGTACTGGTGCATAAAGGTACTTAGTACCCTACCGACAAGAACACCTAATTCATAAGTACGCATACCCTCTAAATAGGTCCGTAGAGGTAGATAGAGTAAGATATAGGGTCTGGCTGGGGCACAAAGGTACACCAGCAAATACCAAAATAATCGTAGGCTAAACTACGTCTTTAGGGTAGTGACCCATCAAGAGTCACCATTGCCGATCTCGAGGTCTTTCACTTTAAGTATTAGTGTCTTAATTAAGGTGATCACAAAAAGCACAACAATTAGATGCTTATTCACTTTCGATTATTTTGGTATCATTAGGCATTTTTTATTCATATGGTTATCTAAGATAACACGGAGGAATCATTAAGGCCATCAAATCTCATGCAATTTTGGTTCAGGATTTGTTCTCGTGATACTTACTAATCGTCAAATACTCTATCTTACTATTCAGTGTTACTTGAGTCTTATTATAAATCTCCAGTGTCCCCTCAATATTTTAGATATGAATCACCAATTTACCCCTTACTTATATAGTTATTAAGCCATCCCTTCCTTACTTACCAATTTACCATATCACCCTTCATGTTACATAATTACTAAATTACCCCTTACTCTGTTTAGGTTACCAAGTTATCTCCTACTCTTTTTATATCACCATTCACCCTTCATAATTGTTACACTTATCATATTTTCCATTTGGTTGGTTAGATTACTGAATTGCCCTTCTCCTTTGTTATAATCACTAAATTGCCCTTAAGTTGGATAAATTACCAAATTACCCTTCTTCATTATCATGATTACCAATTTTTCCCTTTAGTTGGTTAAATAAATACCAATTTACCCTTTAGTTGGTTAAATTATCAAATTGCCCTTCTCCATTATCATAATTATCATATTGCCCCTTTAGTTGGATAAATTACCAAATTACCCTTATGCAATATCATAATTACTAGATTACCCTTATCTGTTATTATAATTACCAAATTACCCTTATCCATTATTAAAATTACCAATTTACTATTTTCTATTATCATGATTATCTTTTTACCCTTCCTAATTATCATAATTACCGTCTTACCCTTCTCCATTATTATAAATACCAAATTACCCTTCTCCATAATTAAAATTCCCAATTTACCCTTCTCCATTATTATAAATACCAGCTTACCCTTTTCCATTATTACAATTACCAATTTACCCTTCTCCTTAATTATAATTACCAATTTACCCTTCTCCATAACTATAATTACTAATTTACCCTCCTCCATTATTATAAATACCAATTTACCCTTCTCCATTATTATAAATACCAATTTATCCTTCTCTATAATTATAATTATTGATTTACCCTTCTCCATAATTATAATTACCAATTTATCATTTTCCATTATTATAATTACTATATTGCCCTTCTCCATTATTAAAATTACCATAATACCCTTTTGTTGGTTAATTTACCAAATTACCCTTCTCTATTTTCATAATTATCTAATTACCCTTCTATAATCATAATTTAATTACCAAATTATCCTTCGTTGTTATCATAATTGCCAAGTTATCCCTTACTCCCAAATTTACCAGAATATCCTTTTATTTACAAAATTATCATTCTACCCCTTGCTTCCCTTTTACTTCTGAAGTTACCATAATACCTTTAACCTCAAAATTACCATAATACCCTTTTACATCCAAAATTACCATTTTTCCCTTCTCTTCCAAAATTACCATAATCCCTTTTTTACTTACAATTTACCATTTTTCCCTTCTCCCCTAAAATTACCATAATGCTTTTTTCTTACAAATTTACCATCTTACCCTTTTATTATACCACTTTTATTAAGTTATCATCACTACATAAATATTAATATTAATACTCCGCTCTCCTCACCCAAATTCCGCCAACTATTATATTTTAATATAATACTTATTAGCACCCACACATATTAAGCCACATTCTTACACAAGAAATATTACTAAAATGCCCCTAAGGCTCACAATATTGTTATTCATGCATAAATGGTCACAATAACATAAAATAACATAGATAACTACTCAACATTTTCATTAATACTTAAACTCTTCCCTTAAGCAATATTTCAACACATGACATGTAAACTAGCATACTTTCCTCCTTTTTTAATCCATACAAGCAAATATATATTATATTATATTAAACAGCATATATCAAGCATGATAACATATTAGAAGCCCTAATGTACTAACATGTGTTTATCCATGCATTTAAGGGGGTTTAACAATTACCTTAATTCCCGTCAAAATTGAACCTTACCGGTATTTCGGTTAAAGGTTCAAGCTTTGATTATCAAAACCAATATCTAAAAATAATATAAATATTTATTATATTAGATATAAAAAAACCAAATCATAAGACTTTATAAAATTTACTTAATGAAATAATTAACTCAAATATTATAATACCTTTAAATTGTTAACAAAAATGGGCCAAGAAATGCAACAACTCATGCTGCTTATGCAGCATGAGCTACATGCAAAAATAGGGGTGGAAGGGTCGAAGGGGGGTGAAGGAAAAGGAATGATGGCTATTTTTAGGTTGGGGTCTTTAGGCTAGGAAAGAGGGTAGGTAGGGGAGGATTTAGGACAAGGGAAGGGTGCAGGAGTGAAGAGGGGGTGTAGGTGGTGGTTGGGGGTAGGTTCTTGGTGGCCAAGGGTGGCAGAGGCGGCTGTAGGAGTGGACCAGGCTGAGAAGGAAGGAAAGAGAGGAGGAAAATGAAGAGGTTCGGGGGCTAGTTTCAACAAAAGTAGGTGTGGGGGTGCTAGAGGAAGTTGCAGGGATTGGATTGGTAGTTTGGGTGGCGGTAGAGGCAGCTGGACAGCGGCGAACGAAGGGGTTGCAGGGGTGTTGCCGATAAGGGAGAGAAAGGGGAGAAAAGATGAGGGAGGAAGAAGGGACTGCAGGGGGCTCGAGGGGGTATTGTGGTGGTTCAGGGCGCTAGTATGAGGTGGCAAGAGGCACTATAGGCGGTTGGTGTGGCGGAGGAAGTGGCAGAGGGATGGTGGTGCACAAAATAGGGATGGAAATGGAAGGAGAAGAAAATGAGAGGAAGGAGGTCAAGGAAGGTAAGACTTGAAAAATGAGGCAGGAAAAGGGCTGAAGAGGAAAAGAAAAAGAAGAAGGAGGATAGGAGGCAGTGGACAACTGATCGGTGGCAGCATTTAGGGTGGCAGGGAGGTGGGTTAGCTCGTGCGTGGGAAGGTAGAACGGGCGGCCCAGGAGCGGGGGAAGTGGAAGGGAGAGGGGAAGATGGGTCGGCAGCCCAGTCGCGCAGGGGCGAGGGAGGCAAGCCTGGTGTGGGCAACTAGAAGAGGGAGGAAAAAAAGGGAAAAGGAGGAAAGAAGAAAAAGGAGAAAGAAAAGAAAATGGGGAAAAGGGAAAAGGAAAAATATGAAAAATTAAAATAATTAAATTTATAAATTAATAGAATGTAATATTTTTGGGAAATAAATTTATTTAATAATTTAATTTAATATAAGGGTTTAAAAAGGATAATTTTAGTAAAATATTAGTTTTGAAAAATTATTTAAATAAAAGAGTATGATAAAATAAAAAAATATTTATTTTTGATTTATTAAATATTCCTATCCAAATTTATATACTCAAAATTCCATAAAATAATTAAACTATATAATTTTTAAAAGCTAATTTATTTCAAATAAAAGTTATTTATTAAATTGTAGGTTTTCTAAAATTTTGGGGATCAATTACAATGATGGTGGAAGGTGTGGGTTTAGTTGTTGGGTGCAAGAAGTGGGGGAGGAGGTAGCTAGTGGTTGGATGGTGTGGTGTAGGTGGGTCGATGGTGGCGGTAGCAGTGGTGCAAGCTGTAGAGAGAGGTGGTGTAGAGAAAGGAAAGGAGAAGAAGAGGAAGGAGATAAGGGCAGGTGGTGTTGGGGTGGCTACATGTGATGGTGCGGGAGTGGAGACTGAGGTGGTTGCGGCTGGTGGTAGGCAGTTGGGAGGAGTTATAGTGGTGGAGGAAAGGGAGCAGGATGGGCGGCCGGGTGGAGGTGGCGGTTGAAGAGTGGGGTGTTGAAGGGTAGAGAAGGAGATAGGGTTACAAAGAGAGGTTGTGGATTTTACTTGGGGTCATGTAGGGAGCTGCAAGGTAGAGGAGCTAGTGGTGGAGGACATGGATGTTGTAGAGAGAGTGGATGGTGGTAGGGGAAAGAAATGGCAGGAAATTTCGTAAGGGAGAAAGGAGTATGCAATTTATTAGTTATTAATTGGCTTTAGTCTGCAATTTTTTCTTATTTACGCATTATAGAGGTATTTCTTACCTATCATTTATAGCATTCCTAGATTATTTCCTCTTATGAAAGGTATTATAATTTTACTCTTGCAAACATTATTATTACATCATTCCTTGTATTGTCTGTTTTCTATTATCAAAAATATCATCATATGTGGACGTATTTTATAATTTGAATGGATTTTTTTGTATTAATTAATAGAAGTATCTACATTTGGAATGGCATATTCAATACAGTTTTGGTTATTATTATGGATTAATTAATAAAGGTATCTACATTCAGAATATTTGGAATAACATATTAAAATTCATAAACAATGATTAATGGCTAACAGAAGGTAGCATCATATATGGTTGTGTTATATATTTTCACTGGAATAATACAAATATTATGACCTATTGTAGTTCCTAATATCATAGGTAGCATCATCTATTGTAATACTCCAAAATAAATTCCTAAAATTTATCCCCAATTATGTTGTATTTTTCCATTCTATTAAACCTATATTTGTCCGAATTATTTTCTTCGGATTATCTTTTTACCCACTATCCTAATCTATTTATATTGAACCTAAAACTAAATAAATAAAATCCTATTCTACCCTATCATTTTACCCCCTATTTTACCCTCTGCATGCTGCAATCTTCTCCCCCTAAACACTCTACCCTTCTCCCGCTCAACCCCCATCACCTCACCTCTCTTCTGCTTGTGTGTTCGTGTACACATGCAAACCCATTTTTCTCCCTCAACCAAACATTCCCCTCCTTTCCTGTTCTTGTCGACACAAGCCCTGCCCCTCACGTGACATGGGTTCTTTTTTTTTTCTCCGCAGCAATAAATGCCTAACCGCCCCTCTACTTCCTTGGGGTATTCTACAACACTGGCACAACACCTTCCTCTACCACCTCCTATCTTTGCAGCCAATACCGCCACCACCCACAGACTTCTCCCTCCCTCTTTTTTTTTTCTGCAACTCCAACCAAACAACCCCCTCTGTATTGTTTGCATACACCTGCATACCCTCACGAACCGCCCAGCTCCTCCTCCACCTCTCCCCCTCTGTCCCTTTTCGGCACTCCCTCACCCAGCAACCGCACGCACCACAGCTCCAACCCCGATTAGCCCCTGCATCTCTGCCCTATTCCATCGTCGCCCAGCCTACCCATGCTCCAGCCCTTACGCCTCACCCCAACTAGCCCAGCAACTTTCGAGCCCAACCCTGTCTGCTCCAACCATTTATATTTTTAGAAAAATTTAGATTTTGGTTTGGATTTAAAATTTGGGTAGATAGTACTGCTCAGGAAGAAAATTCCACGTTTGAGGGACATATAATAGGTTACATCCATATGAGTTGGACTAAATTTGAGACTTATCCTTTATTTTTTAAGTAAATTATTACCTTAAATACTTATTTTATATAAAAAAAAACTCTAAATAAATTATTAATTAATTTAAAATTGAAGTGGGATATACCATTGCTTAGTACCAATATAGGGTGAAGTGATGATATCTCTCACTAGTTGTGATTCCTTCTTTGATCTAGTGGAAACGACTTCAACTTTTTTTTATAAAGTTTGGAATATATTTCAGTTATGACAAATGAAACTCTTTGAGATGAAATATTTTCAGTAATTTAAGTAGTCATAATGGGAGAGTTCGATTCTTAATAGTAATTAAAGTCAATAGTTGGAAGGATCAAAATCTTGTAAATACTTATAATTTCAAACACATATTTTCTATACTTTTAAGATACATGTAACAATTTACTTTCCTGGACAAAATTAATTACCAAGCATAAGTCAAATGTATTGTTTTTTTAAGATGATATCTCCCACTAGTCCACTACAACTAGCTGATTCCAGATAAGGAAAGAAAGTATACCGACAGCCAGCTGTAACTTGCATCGTTTCGATTCCTCCTTTCTGCCATCTGTCCATGGCCACCAGCGAGCAGCCTCGCACTTTCATGACAGAGGCATAGAGCCTTGCGTTTTGTTCTGTTTGAATGGGCCAGGGAGGAAGAAAAGGAAAGAAAGATACCAAGTTTTCATTTTGATAATTATTTGTATATAAAAATTCGAGGTTATGGTATGTTGATGAATTTAGAAAAGCCAAGCATACCGACTCAAAGTCGAGACGTGGAACCTGTACCATGGTGGAAGCCATACACAAGTACAATATGGATAATATGAAGCGAAATAACTTATCGGAATATGAAGTGATAAACGGATGACAAATCTTAATATTGAATAGCATTTTTTTTTTGACAAGTTCAGTGTTGGACCGGAATGTGACGAATGTCATACTTTCCGGCGAGTAAATCCAGAGACGGTGACGCTGTCATTTTCATCCACTTTACCTTGAATAGCTTTAACATTTTGTAAGTGATTTTTTTTTCTTAATTAATTGATTGGAAGGGGTGAAAATTTATTCTAAAAAAATAAAATAAGAAAGTTTTGGATCAATTTATACAAGTTATCTTTTTAGTACCATTTTATACTTATAGCAATCGAATGGGACAAATTTCGATGTTTACTTAGCACATTAAATATGGATATAGGCCAGGCTGGAAGAAACAAATGCGTACAAGCTGGAAGAAAAAATATCCATTAAATTTTAATATGAAAATGAATAACCATTTCTACTTTTCCATACTCATATTATTTATGTAAGAGGTTTCAACCCTAACATTAAATAACTTTTAATTTTCAGATTTAATTTTTTTTTTTGAATAATAGGTCATCTATGAGGTATGTTGTTGTTTGTCGATTTTGAAGTTATTGGTCAAGCATCAAATATTAGTCGGATTTAGATATATGCATAACATCCCATATTGAACCCAACCAACTACATCCCTACTAATTACTAAACAACTTCACACAAGTAAGCTCGTGTAATTATTAATTTATTTTGTCAAATGGTTATCATATGGGGTTCATAAGGAAGATGTGGAAAATTGTTGGGGAAGAATTTACCAAGTCAGTTCTGGGGTTTTTTCAGTCAGGCAGGCTCCCGATTTCCCTAAACACGACGTTGATAACTTTAATCCCTAAGGTGGACGATGCAGAGGAAGTTAGCCAGTTTCGGCCTATTAGCTTGGTAGGTTGTATATATAAAGTGATCGCAAAGATCCTTACCCTTAGATTGAGACATGTGGTAGATAAGTTGGTGAGTGACTCGCAAACAGCCTTCAGAGGAGGGAGAAGCATAGTTGATGGAGCTTTAGTTGCAAATGAGGTGGTCCAATGGGCTAAGGGGCAGAAGAGGTCGAGGGGACTGATGATCAAGCTAAACTTCCAGAAGGCCTATGATAGCATGAAGTGGGAGTTTGTGGAAAGGATTATGGATATTATGGGTTTTAGTCCCAGGTTCAAAGGATGGGTGAAGGAATGTATATCTACGACAAGAGCCTCAATCCTTGTAAATGGGATCCCTTCAGCACCGTTTAAGATGGGTAGGGGATTGAGACAAGGCGATCCCATCTCACCTTTTCTATTTATCTTAGTCGTAGAGGCGTTCAATCAGCTCATTAAGCGTGGTGTGGAAAAAGGCCTACTACAAGGAATAAAGGTGGGAAGAGATAATGTGGAAGTCACACACCTCCAGTTTGCAGATGACACGATGATATTCTGTGGCACTTCGGCTGAAAACATCAGAAATTGGAAGCAATTGGTTGATTGTTTCTACTTATTATCGAGTCTTCAAGTAAATTTTAGTAAGTCGGTCCTTATTGGTCTGGGAGTGGACAAGGATGTGGAAAAGGAAGCGGCAGAAATCATTGGATGCGAAGTTGGTTCTCTCCCGATTAGCTACCTCGGTCTACCCTTAGGAATCAACACAGGAAGGCAGGAAGCTTGGAAACCAGTGATTGACATGATAAGACGTAAGTTAGCTGGGTGGAAGGCAAGGGTTCTATCAAGAGCTGGAAGACTAGTCCTCATCAAAAGTGTACTGAATAGTTTGTCAATGTATTACTGATGAGTTCATATTTTGACACATTTTATACCCTTATAATCTTAGTTTCTCGTAGTTTATTTAACTAATAAAGGGGAATAATTATTGTTTTATGCTTAAGTGGTAAAAATTGCATAAATTTTATTATTTGAGCTAAAATGATATAAATTAAATAAATTTAGAATAAAATATTATTTATTAACATTTATTGAATTTTATTTTGTAGGTATTGTTTTTCTAATAAAAGAAAAAAAGGAGGACCTTTGGACCAACGGCCAAAGGCCGAAGGCCCAAAGGCCTGAAACAAAACGACGCCAAACGGAGCATTGTAGGAGAAAGAAGAGTCAGCCGCAGGGATGACATGGAAAGGTGAAGCACCGCACGACAATAAATAAGGGGAGTGCAGTCGAGAGAAAAAAGAGCCAGAGGAGGTGCAGCAGAGCCTTTATAGGCTCGGGGAGAGGCCACAGAGAGAGTGGGCGGTCGAGAGCCTCAACAGGCTCGAGGCATGCGACAGAGCCTTTATGGCTCGATCAAACGGGGAAGACAGGCACGGGCAAGAGACGACGCACGGACGAAGTTGAGCGCGGCACGGAGTTCGAGCAGCAAAGCGTCAGCCCTGTCAGTCGCCAGGCGGAAAAAGAAAAAGAAGAAAGAATTAGTGGCACGGAAATCCAAGACCGAGAAGGAAGAAAATAAGGAAGAAATTTATACCGGTAGAATTTATTTCAAATAAAATTAATTTTTATCTGAATAAATTCTTGATCTTTTATTTAAAATTAATTCCGATTATTTATTTCTCTTATTTTTAATTTATATTTTAGATATATATTTCTGTGTAATTAATTCTTTAATTATGGTTGGCTGAATATTTATTGTTAGGGAATAAATTGAAACCCTGGATTAGAATTTGAATTATAATTTTATTTTCTTTGTTTCGTGATATTGTTTCTTGACTCTATATTAATTGCTATCATTTATATGTATAATTCTGTCAAGTATAGTTTATTTGGTGCATGTCTTGTTCTGGTTCCTCATAAGTGACAGTATGTAGGATTATTTGCCTGCTAGGTGGCCATCTAAATATACTAGAATGTATATGTATAAATTGCAGCTAGGTTAGATAACAATTTACCTAATTGTTTTGTGATTCTAACCGAAGTGGTAAAATGTTTCGATACGTGTGGGTCAAGGATAGGAAATACAGCTAGACATACGTGTTGTACTAGTCTGGGTACTTAGATTGACAGCCTTCCACTTACACTTAATGCATTAAATCTAGTTAAATATAGGAGCCGCTTGTTGCTGTTATACTGCTAGTATTTAATAGGGTTAATATAGGCACGTGGTCGTATTAATTAATTAAGGGAAGTAATATAAGGTGTATGGACCTGCGTTTGGTATGCAACTTGGTCGATCTCTTTCTCACGATTAAAAGATGACTTAGAAATAAATATTATATTACGACCTAATCCAGTGGTGGATTTTTATTTCCCTAACATATTTCTCATATCTGCGGTTTCCCATTATTTTCATTGTTATTTTATTTTATTTTATTTGTTCCTTTTATTATTTTATTTTTATTATTTTTATAAACCCCCATTAGTATTTTATTTTCTTATTTATTTATTTGTGTTATTTAAGATTTTTATTTTTAGTTTTAGTTTTATTTTTAAACTAGTTAAATAGAAGTGAGCCCTCTCAATCCCCGGCTAGAACGATACCCTATTTACTAGTGCTACAATTGACAACAAGAGGGTTTAAATTGCGTGTCGGCTACGATAACACCAATTTTTGGCACCGTTGCCGGGGATTGATAACTTCACCTTTATTTTGCTAGTATTTTTAGTGTGTTTTTATTTTTAGTGTTTTTACATTTTTTTCTTTTATTTTTGTTTTAGATTTTCTTAGGATTTTTGGTTTGTTTTGTTGTTAACCTTTTCCTTTGAAGTGTTAGTGTTTTCAGGTGGCTATGAGAGGATCCTTTGGTTATGGACAACTTTGCATGAATCCTAATGCAAGAGTAAATGAGGTAAGTCTGAGTAGTCTAACTAATAAACTTAACAAACTCACTGCTCTTGTTTTGCAGGTTGCTAAAGCTACTGTAGTTGTTAATACAAGTGGAGTGTGTCATACGCAAGGAAATCCATATGCTTACCATGAACAAGCTATGAGAGGAGGAGGATGGACACAATCTGGTGCTCAATCTTTTAATGGTTTTCAAGGACATGATCCCTATACAAGCACATACTATTCGGGGAATTAGGCATCAACCCAACTTTGGATGGGAGATGAATGATCAGTATCAAGTGCCATATCAAAACCCTTACACGTGCGAATATGAAGCTTCAATATATTATCAATATCCTCAACAAGAATTTTCTCCAGTTTCGGAACCCTCAAGTTCATAAAAAATGGATAAGCTTCTTAAAGAACTGATAAATGGTCAAAACCAGTTGGCAGAATGCCTAAATCAACTGATGCAAAGTCAGATTAGACAAAATGAAAGCGTGTCAGTGCTAGAGGAGAAAATGGGTGATATGGTCAACATGATGAATCAATTACAAGCACAAGAAGAGCTCTCTAGTATTTCAATTCCAAATTCAAGTGAGAGTTATGAGGGTGATGATTCCATATTCGAATGTAAGGATGAGCTAGTTAAGGAGGTTCCCACGGAAAACATTGAAAAGCAAGATCAAGTGGAAGAAGAGCTTGTAAAAGTAGAAGAAGAATCTCATCAAAATGAGGATCAAGTGAACAAAGAGAAGTATATGGATGACAAGACTATCACTTTCACCTACCATATACCATCTTTGAACATTTATTCCCCACTTTTGCTTGGAGATGACCATGAGACACAAGGTAAGCCTTTGAACCACGTTGATTTTATTTATGCTGACCACACTCCTTGTTTTCCCTCTTTTAGCAGGTTATATGGATCCAAGAGTGAAGAGAGTAATCAAATCATCTTGGATACATTTAATAAGAAGCGTGATGCTCAAAAGGAGAGGTTATGTTGGAAGGATGTGTTTAAAGATTTTGAGATGGGAAAATATTTTCTTCCGTTGACAGAGAGATCAGCACATATGGACATTGGGCAAAACATTCTCTCTTTACACACGAGCTTAAATTCCATGCTAGGTAAGTTGCGTTCTTGCTGGATCAAATCTTTCATTAAATCTAACATTTTATCTTTTTCTTCCTTGCAGGATAAAGATGATCATCACGAGGAAGGATTTGGTGAAGCAGCTCTGAAGTGGACGTATCCACCTTGAACGAGATAAACCGAGATCATGTCAGGCTGAAGACATAAAAACAAGCGCTACTTGGGAGGCAACTCAATGTCATAAGGGAGTTTTTTATCCTTTAGTTATTTATTTATTTATCTAGTTTTTATCTCCATACTTTAAATTTCATGTTTCCTTAGTTGTTTACACATTGAGGACAATGCGTGATTATTTAAGTGTGGGGGTGCGTGTGTTTAATTTACGTGTAAAAAAAATATATTGTTTAGATTTTTTTAGAGCGTTTAGTGTTTTTAGAGTCTTAGTAACCCTTAATTAATCAATGAGGAGTATATCTTTGAAATTTAACGAAAAGAGGATCATGAAATCGAGATAAAGCAAGTGGAGATTTTTTTTGGTATTAATTTTGATATAGGGAACACATATCTATGTGCCTAAATGTGAATGGAGAAAGAACATGTATGATTGTCTAATCACCGACATGGCATGTTGAGATTTATCACATGCCTTAGTGAGCTTTTGAACCATATGTACCTTTTTTTTTCTGAGCGAATCTACACAAAATCATCTATTTTTCTTGGCTTCAAAATTTTTCTTTGTAAACCTCATATATGTTTAATTGTTTTGATCAAATTATTTGCCATAGATCTTGTAATGGACTATAGAGATTACTAGAACTTACTCTTGTGCTATTCGAAGCTTATAGTCAAAATATGCTCTGATTGAGAAAATGATAAAGGTAGCTTAGAAAAGTTTCCATCACATGACCAAATAGCTTAACCTGATTTGTGTATCCATGATATACATCCATTAGAAACCCTTTGAGATTATACAAGAAACATATACTTTTCTTCATTACCTACATTAAATAACCTTCGGGCCTTAATGTTCTTACCTTTGCTTAAAGCTATGGAAGGAAATCAAATAGTTATGGATATGAAGAGTGGTTGTGTATGTGTGCATGTGAAAAATATATATGTATTTATGATAAGAAAAGGGATTGGTTATGTTTGGTGGAGAAAAAAAAATGTTAAAAAAAATGAAAATTGTCAAAAAAAAAGAGAAGAAAAAATGTTAGGATATAAGGAAGAGAGGGAGTTATGGAGATGATGTTGAAAAATTTCTATTCATGTTACATTTTATTGAGGAGGTGGAGAGGTGTATCATTGATCATTGATGTGGAGTTATGCTTATATTTCATCTAATTATTAGATTCCACTAGCTTTTGATCTTTTTAACACCACACCTAAAATACTCCATACCCTTCTTTACCTTAAACCCCGTTACAACCAATAAGTAAGTCCTATTTGATTCTCAAGATGTGCAGCCTTTGATCTGTTGGAGATTAGTTACATGAGTTAAGCACATGGTTTGGTCCATTTGGCAAATATTTGGTATCTTTCATGAGGTTTTATCCACAAGAACATGAGCCTTCTTTGTTTATATATGTGAGTCGTTTGTTATCTTTATCATCTTAGCTCACATACATGAGCATTTCTATACATTTGTAGCCATAAATCTAAGAGAAAAAAAAATAGAGGGTATCCATAGTGAGGATGGATCTTGATGTGACTAAGGCGTGGTAGATCTTCATCCATAATATTGATATGTTCATACCTGTCATGTTTATGTGTGAACCATATATTGAAATTGATCCTTTAAATTTCCCAATGCTGAATCTTGATTAATTGCTAATCTCGACGTTTGAAAGTAAAAGATTCTAAAGAAAAAAAAATTGTTAAGGGTGTTAGGTATGTTTTTATTTTATTTTATTTATGTTTGATTTTGTGGGTATATCATCTGTGAAACCCTCATGAGACCTTACTCGTCCTCGATGGGTGACCTAGGGGTTTAAAGGGCTTGTTACATATGTTAAGTGTAATCGTGAGACCTACGAAAGTGACTAGTTAATTTAATTTTATTTATTTAGAATAATAACTTGCTTGAGGACAAGCAAGAAGCTAAGTGTGGGGTGTGATGAGTTCATATTTTGACACATTTTATACCCTTATAATCTTAGTTTCTGGCAATTTATCTAACTAATATAGGGGAATAATTATTGTTTTATGCTTAAGTGGTAAAAATTGCATAAATTTTATTATTTGAGCTAAAATGATATAAATTAAGTAAATTTAGAATAAAATATTCTTTATTAACATTTATTGAATTTTATTTTGCAGGTATTGTTTTTCTAATAAAAGAAAAATAAAAAAAAGAACCGGACCTTTGGACCAACGGCCAAAGGCCGAAGGCCTGAAACAAAACGACGCCAAACGGAGCGTTGCAGGAGAAAGAAGAGTCAACCGCAGGGCTGACGTGGAGCAACGAAATGGAAAAGAAAGGGCGTGCGGCAGAAATCAAAGGAAGAACAATCAGCGAGGGCTGACGTGGAAAGGTGAAACACCGCACGACAATAAATAAGGGACGTGCAGTCGAGAGAAAAAAGAGCCAGAGGAGGTGCAGCAGAGCCTTTATAGGCTCGGGGAGAGGCCACAGAGAGAGTGGGCGGTCGAGAGCCTCAACAGGCTCGAGGCATGCGACGGAGCCTTTATGGCTCGATCAAACGGGGAAGACAGGCACGGGCAAGAGACGACGCACAGACGAAGTTGAGTGCGGCACGGATTTCGAGCACCGACGCGTCAGCCCTGTCAGCTGCCAGCCGGAAAAAGAAAAAGAAGAAAGAATTAGTGGCACGGAAATCCAAGACCAAGAAGGAAGAAAATAAGGAATAAATTTATACCGGTAGAATTTATTTCAGATAAAATTAATTTTTATCTGAATAAATTCTTGATCTTTTATTCAAAATTAATTCCGGTTATTTATTTCTCTTATTTTTAATTTATATTTTAGATATATATTTCTGTGTAATTAATTCTTTAATTATGGTTGGCTGAATATTTATTGTTAGGGAATAAATTGAAACCCTGGATTATAATTTGAATTATAATTTTATTTTCTTTGTTTCGTGAGATTGTTTCTTGACTCTATATTAATTGCTATCATTTATATGTATAATTCTGTCAAGTATAGTTTATTTGGTGCATGCCTTGTTCTGCTTCCTCATAAGTGACAGTATGTAGGATTATTTTCCTGCTAGGTGGTCATCTAAATATACTAGAATTTATATGTATAAATTGCAGCTAGGTTAGATAACAATTCACCTAATCGTTTTGTGATTCTAACCGAAGTGGTAAAACGTATTTCGATACGTGTGGGTCAAGGATAGGAAATACAGCTAGACATACGTGTTGTACTAGTCTGAGTACTTAGATTGACAGCCTTCCACTTACACTTAATGCATTAAATCTAGTTAAATATAGGAGCCGCTTGTTGCTGCTATACTGCTAGTATTTAATAGGGTTAATATAGGCATGTGGTCGTATTAATTAATTAAGGGAGTTTTTTATCCTTTAGTTATTTATTTATTTATTTATTTTTTATCTCCATACTTTAAATTTCATGTTTCCTTAGTTGTTTACACATTGAGGACAATGTGTGATTTAAGTGTGGGGGTGCTTGTGTTTAATTTACATGTAAAAAAAATATTTTTGAAAAAAAATATATTGTTTAGATTTTTTTTAGAGTCGTAGTAACCCTTAATTAATCAATGAGGAGTATATCTTTGAAATTTAACGAAAAGATGATCATGAAATCGAGATAAAGCAAGTGGAGATTTTTTTGTATTAATTTTGATATAGGGAACACATATCTATGTGCCTAAATGTGAATGGAGAAAGAACATGTATGATTGTCTAATCACCGACATGGCATGTTGAGATTTATCACATTCCTTAGTGAGCTTTTGAACCATATATACCTTTTTTTTTTCTGAGCGAATCTACACAAAATCATCTATTTTTCTTGGCTTCAAAATTTTTCTTTGTAAACCTCATATATGTTTAATTGTTTTGATCAAATTATGGGTTGACATAGCTGGCACAGGGCAAAGACAACCGATACTGAGGGCAGGCTTAAAGATCGTCACTGGGGAAGCCAATAGAGTCAGATTTTAGCAGGATGATTGGACGACAAAAGGCCCCTTGCGGAATACCTTTCCTAGATTGTTCTTGATTTTAGAGCAACAGGAGAGTAAGGTGGCCGAGATGGGAGTATAGGAGGGCTCGAGTTGGGTATGGGAATTTAGATGGCGGAGGCAGCTCTTCGAATGGGAAGAAGATCGAGCAAAGCAGATGCAGGAGATGATCCACCAATATGGCCCAAGGAAGGACGAGCATGATTCAGTGGTTTGGGAGCATGAGGTGTCTGGGCTATTTTTAGTGCGATCGGGTTGTCAGTTGTTCTATCAGAGCTATACAGACAATGTGAGGACTACTGAAGCGGAGAAGTTAATGTGAAGAAGTATAGCACCTCCTAGGTTTGAATTAATAGCTTGGTTCGCAGTCAAACAAAAGCTCAACACAAAGGAAAGACTAGTCAGGTTGAACATCAGCAACACGGAAGAAACCATATATCCTATGTGCAACGCCGAGCAAGAGACGATCAATCACCTTTTCCTATATTGTGCTGTGACAGGAATGCTGTGGTACGAGATCTGCGAGTGGATAGGGTACTATTGGGTGACACCAAAGACAGTGGCGGACAATGCTAGAGCTTGGTTCGGACCGTCCTACAAAGGGTTGGGAGGAGAGATCTGGCAAGCGGCATTCTTTGTAATCCTAGGTACGATTTGAAAATTCAGGAACAAAAAAGTCTTTGAAAAGGTCGAAGTGAGCAGAAGATGGATGAGCATGCTTATAAAGATGAGAATTGGTTTTTGGATAAAAAATGGCAGAAAAGAGTTTTCATACCGAGCGGACGAGGTGATCCACAATATTCAAGCGCTGATATCATAGGAGTCTTCCTTGTCTTATATATTTATGCTCAAGCGCTGATATCATAGGAGTCTTCCTTGTCTTATATATTTATGCTTATTTGGTGTATGTAACATCAAATTACCAAATAATAATAATTTATTTTGTCAAATTAACTAATACAATTCACTATTATCTTACCACAAATACAATTCTCTTTTTGGCTATCTGATATTGGCTTTTGTTGATTGCAAACATGGTCTCCATAGGTATTGTTTAAGTTGCACCCAAAATGTCGGATCCATGGTAAGCACGGCAGGATTTAAGTTGCACCCAAATCCAACACCTTCGTCCAGGCTGTTTGTGAGGTAGATACTTAAGAGCCAAACAATATAAGGTCATTTGACGCTAGGTTCGCCTTTTGGTGTCGTGTCATAACTATTTTCCTTCTAGTTTGGAAGTTTTGGCATGTATACCATTTAAGCAAGTATGAACCGAACCCGGGGTATGGGGCTCAGGAAAACCCAGTAGTGAAGCCATTAAGTCGAGCAGTCTGGGTTGAAGCAGCTTTCCCTCCAACTCTACAGGCACATTCATCTAGCTTGGAAAAAAAGTGTTCGAATAGGCATCTTGTCAGATACGTTGCTACTGTTTGAGAAGACCCTTTAATAAAAGAATGCCGGTGACAGTGAAAAACAATAGGATAGGCAACAGGTGATTAGATAGGACAGGAGGTTTTGCACCAATCCCCTCTTCATTGAACAACCTTGTTGGCACTGTGAATGAGACATTACGTGTCTTATCAGCAATTCATGTCCAGCATTAGCTACAGTACTCAAAGTTCAAGACCTCTTTGTCGTCCGCAGGATTCACCAGTAGTTGCACCTTATAGGGCTTGTTTTAGGAACCCTTTTTTCATGACTTGAATAGCTTTTCAACCGCAACTGTTTATGGTTTCAAATTTATTTGATACGTTAACTTTCTTAAATCAATACAACAAACGGCCAACCGCAATTGTCCATAATCAACGACTTTCCCAAACCGAGCCTTAAGTAAAAGTCATAGACCGCTCGTGGCAGCCGTATGTGGAAATTTCAACTCTCCAATGTGGAGGTGGTTCCTTCTAGACACTACGGAATAAGTCTGTTGTGTCTTTAACCGTTAAATTACCGCGATTTACCTCCTCTAAAGCTGTCGGGCCTGCAACAGAGACCCTGAGGGCAAGGGTATTTCGCCTTTTGGTTCAAGTAAAAGCCATAGACCCAGCAAAACCCAACAATGTTCCTAGAAGATTAGGACACTAAAAGCCAAGCTTTATTTTACCCTATACCCTACGAAGGGTACTGCCTACCCAAGTCTTATTCAGTCGGTATAGGGTGGTTTTTCCCATGGGATCCGGAACAAACCCCAAAGAAGAAGAAGAACGCAAATATGAAAGATAATCCTCCCTGAAAACGTTAGCCACACAGGTAACAAAGTCACTGAGATCATAAACCCGACAGGGCATCCTCAGACTCCAAATCAGGTTGCCCTTTCTTTTGTGCCATAGCATGGAGTGAAGCCTGAAATTCACTTGCTAGGTACCTTGAAATCCTGAGAGAAGAAGGGTATAAGATGATAATTGGATTTCTACCGTGCTCAAACAGATATAACAAGCATCGTGCCTGGAACATAACTGCATTGGATAAAATGGTAAAAAGGTCTAGCCAGAGCTGAAAGTAATCTCAACTACAAGGTACAAAACAATAGCTGACATGACACAACACGAGTAGCCTTTCTAATGATACTCGAGTATAAACTACTGGGATCTGATGAAATCTCCAAAATTTACAGAAGTATTCTCAAAACAGTTTTCTCAAGGATGCAAAAGAGATTAGTCAAAGTACAGAGAACTGGCCATTTGCAAGCGCCAAAAAATAGAAATTGAGGCACCTCAATTTTGCAGCTCACGAACATTGACTTGTATCTGTGGATTGCATCCTCCTTCAGTTCTGCAAGATGACCTTGATTCCAACTCATACAACTCCAGACGGAAGGCGTAGCACAAGCTGACCACCAACAAGGCTGCAACACAAATGTGCAAACATCAATCAACACCCGTTTTTCATGTTTTTATGATTTTGGCTGGTCATTTAATAGTGTAAGCTTGGTATTTCTCTAAGTTACCGAGTGTGCTGTTATTAGGAGTATAAATAGTACAAGAGATAAAGGAGAGTTTGTTACAGAACTTACAGGTGAGAGATATTAGGAGGAGAGCTACGGATGAGGAGATTGACTGGGTAAAGCAGTAATTACTAATACTAAATTACATTATTAATTATACATTCTATCACACCACCTCAGTTGGAGAGGGCGGTGGATGGATGCTCAAACGGGAGTGAAAATCAAAAAATAAAGTGGGCGGTAGGCCCTTTATGAAGATGTCAGCATACTGTTGAGCCAAGGGGACATGTAGTACACAAATTTCACCCAAGGAAACCCGATCATGTACAAAATGAATGTCAATTTCAACATGTTTATTTTGTTGGTGCTGCACAGGGTGGGAGGAGAGGTAGACAGGACGTTATCACATTACACCAGAGTAGCTGTCTGGATGGGGGGAATGAAGTAGGCATACGAAGCATCTCTCAGCTACTGCATTTGCAACAGCGCAATACTCTGCTTCTGCACTGGAGCAGGAGATGGTGTTCAATTGTTTGGAGGACCAAGAAATTAGGTTGTCACCTATAAATACACAATAACCAGAGATAGACTTGCAAGAATCAGGGCAACCTGCCCAGTCTGCATCAGAATAAACAGTGAGATGGGAGGTGCTGGAAGCATATCAATGAATTTCATGATGTAGGGTGCATTTTACAAAACATAAAATACGTTTGAGAGCATTGAAATGCGGCTCCCTGGAATCATGCATATGAAGACAGATTTGTAGAACACCATAACTAATATCAGGACGGGCGAAAGTTAGGTACCAAAGGGCACCAGCCAGGCTTCAGTAATGTGATGGATCTAACACCAAAGATCCCAAAGAATCCTATAACTTGGGACGGGTGTCATCAGGAGAGGAAGAAGGTTTGCAGTTTGCAAGATGGAAGTGGCATATTGAGATTGGGAAAGAAAGAGACCAGTTGGGGTCTTGGTGGCAACAATGCCAAGGAAGTGTAGATTTCTGAGATCAGACATGGAAAATTATTTGCTGAGAAGCTACATAACAGGGTTGAGGCTGAAGTAGTCAGCATAATGCCATCAACATATAGCAAGAGGTAGGCCTGGGAATTGTTTTGGTGATAAACGACGAGGGAGTTATCAGACTTTCAGCCATTAAAGCCGAAGGAGATGAGGAAGCAAGCAAAGCGTTGGTACCATGCACGTGGAGCTTGCTTGATGATGTAGGGGGCCTTGTTAAGGCGGCATACATGATTGGGGTGGCGGGTGCCAATGAAACCCAATGCTTGTTGGCAATAGACAGTTTCATTAATAGTACCATGGAGGACGGCATTTTTTATATCAAGTTGGTAGATGAACCATTAACGGGATAATGCTAAGCTCAAGACAATTGGTGGTAGGTTTAACCATTGAACTGAATGTTTCATCAAAATCAACCCCAGGTTCCTAAGTAAAACCACGTACAACCCAACGAGCTTTGTGACAAGCTAAGGTATCATCAGAGTGGAATTCATGTCAAAACAACCACTTCCCAGTGACAATATTGACATGAGGCTAACGAAGTACAAGATCCCAAGTACCATTTTTTATCAAAGCATTATATTTATCCTACATAGCAGCATACCATTGAGGATCTTTATGGGCTTGTTTATAGGTTCAAAGAAGAGGGGAAGTGGACGTGGCTTGAAGCTAAAGTGGAGCTTGGGTTTGGTGATGCCAGCTTTGTTGCATGTAATCATAGGATGAGAAGGGGGAGGATATTGGGAAAGAGCTATTGATGAGGGAGGAGGTGGACGTGGCTTGGAGGCTAAAGGGGAGCTTGGGTTTGGTGATGCCAGCTTTGCTGCGTGTAATCATAAGATAAGAAAGGGGAGGAGATTGGGAAAGAGTTGTTGAATGTGAAGGCAAAGAGGAAGGGAGAGAAGGTAGAGGAGATGAATCGTGCATGGGAGAGGGTGAGGGGGCATGCAGAGAGGGGTTAGGAAGAGGGAGAGGCACAATTGTAGAATCCATTGCATGCTAGAGAAAGTCATAAGATGGGGCACACGGAGTGTAGTGTGAGGAGAAGGGGGAGGTGGACTCACTGAAGAGGACATGATGGGATATAATAACGTGATTGGTGTCTAAGTTGAGACAACAATAGCTATGATTGCTTGTAGGGTAGCTAAGGAAGACACAAGCTGTGGGTTGTGGAGCTAGTTTACATGGATCAGTGGAAAGGTTTGGGTAATAGAGGCAACCAAAGACCCAAAGATGAGAGTAGGAAGGTTTGTGGTTATAAAGGGCTTCAAGGGGGGTAATAAGGGAGAGTGCCTTCGTGGGGAGAAAGTTAAGTGAGTGCTAATATGGAGTGCCTCGGCCCAATATTCAGGGTGCATGTGAGCTTGGAAAAGTAATGTTCGAATGATGTCATTTATAGTGCAGATTATAAGCTCAACTGTGCCATTTTGTTGCGAGGTTTAAGGACAAGAGAAACAAAAATTGAGGCCGTTTTGAGCAGCAATATTATGGAACATTGTGTTATTGAATTCACGGCCATTATCACATTGAAAATTTTCTCTGTTTGGAAAAATGAGTGGCAACATAAGCATGAAAATGATTCATTGTACGATAAGTATCAAATTTGGAACAAAGGGGAAATATTCATAGATAATGAGTGAAATTGTCTAAAAGAACAAGATAATATTTGAATCTAGAAACACTTGTAATTGGATATGTCCACATGTCACAATGAACAATTTCAAATGAATATTTACTTTTTGAATGAGATGAATGAAATGGTAATCGGACATGTTTGCCAAGTTGGCAAGCATGACAAAGCGGGCTAGAAGTGTCCTTATTATAATTAATAGCAGTAGACTTGAGAAGGTTGCGGAGGACAAGAGCACTATGGTGGCTGAGACAACAATGTCACGTGGTTGGTGACAGTGAAGCGGCAATTGTAAGAGCATTTGAAAGTGGTGGTGAGGAGGGTTAAAGTGGATACAAGTCGCTCTCACCTGAGAATCATTTGGCAAGTGTGGAGGTCCTTAACAGAAAAGCTAAACAAATCAAATTCGATAGAGCATTGATAATCAATTGTGATTTTTTGAACCAAAACAAGGTTCTTAATGAGTAACTAGGGCATTATGGAGATATAAATTTTCGGACGAATTGGGAAGGGAGGTATAGCTAATATGAGTGACGGGAAGGGAGGATCCATTTCCAACAATAATGCGCTAAGGAAAAGCAATGCAAGGACAAGAAACAAATGTGAGATTACCTGTGTTCGACGTCATATGCTCCGATGCTCTACAGTACATGTACCAATTTGAATCTAATGGAGGATGAAGGGTGAGAGTATCCATTGCTTACACTAAAGCAGACCGATCCCACAAGGGAGGAGACAAATGGGAACTTGAGTTTGAGTGGGAATTAGGCTAATTTTGTGGAGCTAGAGAGTAGTATGAAGGGGGCCTGCAATGTGGGATTGGCCAGAGGTCATCGGTTGAGGCCAGGGCCCAAGTAGTCCAGCAAAATTTGGGTATTAGTTGGGCATCTAGTGAGTAGGTAGCATAAATAAATTAGTTCGAGGCTAGTAAGTGGAGGGCCACGGCGCAGGGGACCATGAGCGTCCATTACAGCCGCTCCAACAATTATTTTGATTGCCACAAGAGTTGTTGTGGCAGTGCTGTTGTGGTGTGTGAGAGTGATGACTGGGATGATTATGGAAGGATCATCATCGGTGCTAGTGGAGAGAGAAGTACAACAAGATTCTACAAGGAGGTGGAGAAATCAAGTGGCGATAAAGGTTGGAAAGGGGGACTGCAAAGGGATAATGGAAGTAAAGGTTGAGTAGTTTTTATTAAGGCCATGAAGAATTTGAAGAACAAGTGTCTCGTCAAACATTGGTTGATCAACATCGACAAAGTTGTCGGCTAAAGTCTTCAATTTCTAGCAATACTCGATGCCCTAAGGGAGATTGTGGAATTCAGCTTTGAGTTGAATGGTGCAGCTTTTCTTGTTATCCCGAAACAAGTTTTCAATTGCAATCCATATTGTTCGAGCAATGGCATTAGGTTTCATTACAATGTCAAAGATGTCAATAGAGATGGAACCATAGAGCCAAGAGAGAATGATGTAATCAAGACGCTGTCAATCATCAGAGGAGTATATGGTGTCGTCAATGTGAACTTTGAGGGCAAACTTGTAAACTGTGGCAAGAAAGAGCACTCGCCATTTGTTATAGTTGGATGCTTGGAGATCAAGAGTGATTGGAATGTGTGTTTTGATATTAGAAACACTAATAGCATGAAAGGCATTGGGATTTGTAGTGGATGTGGTGGGTGTAACTAGGGCATCTATAGTAGCCATGGTGACAGTTGGAAAAAAAAAGGGTAAAAGAACAAAGACGAATGGCTGGGTTAGTGGAGAAGAGGAGGGAAATAATTTGACGTAACAAGGCTTTGATGCCTCGTAAGCTTGGTATTTCTCCAAGTTACTGAGTGTGGTGTTATTAGGAGTATAAATTATAAACGAGATAAAGGAGATTTTGTCACATAACTTATAGGTGAGAGATATTAGGAGGGGAGCTTTGGATGAGGAGGGTGACTAGGTAAAGCAGCAAATACTAATACTAAATTACATTATTAACTATATATTCTATCAAATGGGGGGGGGCTAGGAATACTCACCTCTTTACATAGTAGTAGCAGAAATCAGCCAGTATGAAAGTTTGAACAATTTCTGAGAGAAGCACCATCGAAGGCCACAAACCATAACCTAACGCTGTCAACAAGCGGCCTCTCGTGTCTAAGACCTATGCAGAAACATTAGCTTTGTTCTCAGCAATTATAGATTGATAATTAGCAACTAATACCAAGAATTTGTAAAAAGTAATTGGCAACATAAGAAAATAAACATAAGGCAATAAACACAACATGTTTATAGGTTTTGTTAAGCATATTAATAGCTATGTTCAAGACATTTATGGAGGATAACAAACCCTCCAACTCTCTTTCTGGTATTACCGTATTAGACAGACTACCAGAAACTTCCAAGTGAATATGAAAAGGCAGCTAACTTCTTATTTTCCTATACTCATGATCTTGCCTAGTTTATTCCAGTCTCTTAGGGCATGTTCTCTTTGTCAGATAAAAAATATGATCTAATTGATAAAATTGACTTGTTATTATGATTAACATAACCAATATCTTCTCCATTCGTATTATTACTATTGCTATTATTACTATCATTATCATAATTAACATCATTTTGATAGGCCTCTTATTAAGTTCACATATGTTAGAAGGGGCAAGGGGGGGCAATCAGGGGAGTACCTAAGCTAGGAATGAGGGTAGCAGTAGAGGATTATTTTTGTCAGGGGGGATAACAGATCTCAGGTGGGTTTTCGGCAGGAGGATATCAAATAGTGAGACTATTGTAAGAGAAGGCTCCCAGGTCCTCGAATTCCTGGCTCTATCATTCAGTTTTGGGTCAATATACATATTCTCTCTTCATTCTCTCGAATTTCTCTGAGTCATTCGATATTATCTTGCACTTCCAACTTCTTTGATCTATTGTGGCTAACAATATTGGTATCAGAGCAGCGATCACTTGAGGGTTGATTATGGCATAAAAGAAGGTCGACGTTCTAGAGGAAAAGTTGGGGATGATCCAGTAAGAGTGGCAGAAGGAGATGGATGCTATGAGGGGAGAGACGAGAAGGTTACTTGCTATGGAAGGAAGGTTGAGCGCAATGGAGAGAAATGTAGAGGCTATTTTGGGGAAATTGGAATCCATAACAAGTAAGGGTGGAACTGATTCAGAAACGCGAGCTACGGAGAAGGAGAAAGAGGTGACTCACAGTCTGAGTCTTCTGAAGTCAAGCTTAAACCCTATAGACAGTGATCCTTGGCTATAAGATTAAATGAGAAGTCGGCGCCATGTTATTTTGGTCCTTATTAGGTGGTGGCACGTGTGGGTGAGGTGGCGTACAAGTTACCCCTACCAGAATCAACCCCGGTACACCCAGTATTCCATGTACCCATGCTCAAACCTGCAGTTGGGGCTGGCAGCAACACGCATCCTTTTCCAGCAGCACTCACTGAGGAGTTAGAGTGGAAGGTGGAGCCAGAAGCAGTAGCAGGTCTGCACTACAATGCTAAACGAGTGCTGGAGGTGTTAATCAAGTGGCAAGGGTTGCCAGAATTTGAGGCCTCCTGGGAAGAATTCGACCTGATTAATTTGCAGTTCTTTTCTTTTCACCTTGAGGACAAGGTGAAAGACCAGGCGGGGGTATTGATAAGCCTCTTATTAAGTTCACATATGTTAGAAGGGGCAAGGGGGGCAATCAGGGGAGCACCTAAGCTAGGAATGAGGGTAGCAGCAGAGGGTTATTTTTGTCAGGGGGAACAGATTTTGGGTGGGTTTTCGGAAGTATATGCTGAGTCAGGAGTTGGTTATTTTCCTTTTCTATTTTCAGCTATTAAAAGGGGAGATAGGAGAGAGGGGAGGATATCGAATAGTGAGACTATTGTAAGAGGAGGCTCCCAGGTCCTCGAATTCCTGGCTCTATCATTCAGTTTTGGGTCAATATATATATTCTCTCTTCATTCTCCCGAATTTCTCTGAGTCATTCGATATTATCTTGCTCTTCCAACTTCTTTGATCTGCTGTGGCTAACACACTTATCTATATTCTTTCTTATTATTAACCAAAAAAAAAAATCTGACCTAGTCTCAAAACAAGGTGAGAAAACAGGCCCTTACTGCCCGTCCATGACAGCAGAAATGCAAGCATACTAAAAAATATTACTTACGGCCTTCTTCTTTTTCACTTTGCTACTTTGCCATTTTGAGGGGCCAGATTGAGGATTTCAACAAACATGCACACACACAGAGGACAAGCCAGGAAGAGTCTCAGTGAGTCCAATGCAAGGGGATGGAAAGAGAACAAATTATGGGGAAAACCTGGATTGAATACTGCTGACAAATATGTTTGATGGATTCGGGGAGCCAATATATATGGAGAACTAATCCAAGGACGAAAAGCAGTAGAGAATGCCTTGCATACATGGATAACAAACAAAAGTTTCTTCTAAATGATTCCTAATCAATCAAGCAAATTTATCCCATAGAAAGAAACCAGTTTTACAACTATGGTTCACGAAGAGGATAGGGAGTGACTACATAAATATATTACAGGAACCAAGGTAGAGTCTAAAAGTTCTACCAGCAAAATATTAGGATAAAGGTACCATGTATCATACCTGAAGAACCCAATGGGCACAACTCAAGAATCTAGCCACTCCCAACGCAAACACATAGTGAGCAGTGAATGGCTCAACAATCTGGATGGAAAGAAAGAAGGAGAGACAAAGAAAGGTGTGAGTTTCCACTCTTGAACCAAAAATCATCATTTAATTGGCATCAAATCAAATTTATGACTCCACAATCCAAACACCACTTTAGTTGCACTAACTGTATAATGGCAGACAATTAGAAATGGAGCAAATTGCAACTATCATGGCTCAAAGGTATCCAACTTCCATACAGGTAAACGTTCTACAGTTGATATCCGCCCAGAATTGAATGGAACTAACAAAACTGAAAAAATAGGATTACAAAGTAGAAACAGAAAGAATCCTTCTATACCTTGGTATTCTGCATGACTCTTAGCTGAGGAAGCACAGACACAGCTTCCAAATAAACACAGAACGCCCAGAAAATCCTGTTTATTATGTAATGGGCAGTTGTAGGGTGAATCAAGAGAGAAAGTACAGCACAAGGTATAAGCTGCATCCACAAGTATATGGAAACAAAGTTACATGCAATACCATAATACAATATTATAATCAACATAGCATTCAAGCAACTAAATTGCCTAGACTAAGGGTCCAACGACTCCAACCTCCCCAAGTCAATACCCCCCCCCCCGGGGCATACACACACACTGCAAATCCTTGTACATAAGTATCATCAACAAAATGGAATGTTGCAGAGAAAGTATAAAATAAAGCATGATGTAATACGCTAGGGCCTATGGAACAGGCCATGAGTGTGAGTTTGCAAGGAAAACTCCTTCAGTTCCTCCCTGCCTTTAGCTGATGAGCAAAATAAATCAACTTCTCGGTGAATAACATCTGTTTTCCCTCCTTTTTTATGATGTGTTGGGAAAGGGAGGGGTGGAGCAGGGTACACAGGGAACCCAGGATCCACTTCAGGTTTTGGCACAACATTTTTTGAGTGGGACAGCCTATTCTCATTGTACCATCCACTGTTGCTACTCCCAACTCACTGATATAAGAGGTCTAATTTTATAATTCTTACTGATCAAGTAGACATATCCAAAAAAATTCATGCAGAAATAGAAGGATGGGAAAATCCATTCCTAATGATCCACACTATACTGCTCAGTGGTCCAACTACTCTACTAAATCGCTTAAATCATCCACCCTGTCTAATCATGAATAATCAACCATTTCTGCCCTTATCCTACCTTACCTCACACGAATGCTAAATCCAATTGCTAACTATACTTCAAATCTTTAACAACTACTTCAATTCAATCACTGATCCATGACAAAATTGACTTCAGCTACAATAGTCAATCAATTATAGTTAAACCTTGTCTAAGCCAAAAAAGGCAACAACCAGGATAAAAAATTGATAACATTCTAGAGAGACAACAATGGTAGGTACACAACTACCACTCAGTAGGGCCTCTGAATGAAGCCAATGAAATACCAGTGGAACCAACAAATTGCCTGGGTTGAATTATAACTATTTCATTGCTTATGTGAGGAAAAACATAATCAAACAGAAGGCCACAGAATACTCTCAAGACCGGGCAATAAAACCAAGGTTGCGGTGCAATCGTTGTGTTGCAGTATTGGGGTACCATGAATAATATTTTATACCTTGCGGTCTTTGCGGCATATTTTTTATTTATTTATACAACAAAGGAATATATCATTAAGTATCAGAAAATATGAATAAAATATTGGTAAATATCAGATTGTATTGGCCAATATGCATGTGATTTCATTTCTACACTACCTATCGGACATTTAGCGTATCAGCATGCCAAAAACCTGGGATATGTCAGTATCTCAGATGATATTTTATTCTATCCTCAAGACTCCCATTTGAACTATCATACCTAGGAGTAGTAACTAATAACTGCACTGACACATAAGATATGATGATCCAAGGTATAGAATAAAATAATGACTTCTCTGGACAACTACAGCAGGGAAATTCAATAAGATATGAAAAAATATATTTAGGACTGAGGAATCATGAACATGTACAAAAACTTTACCAATAAGAAAAAAAAAACTAAGACTCACCACATAGTATATAGCGAAGTTGTCTTTCTCCTCCATGTAGGTTGGCCTTAGTTTGAAACGAATCATATAGATAACCCAGATGGTTGTCACCAAAGTTGCTGTGTCCAGCAACGTATGTATATCATATTCCATCACAAAACTACAGTACATTCTAACAGCCAAAAAGACAGCTGTTAGCTCCTGTGATTTGAGCGAAAGTCCTGTAATTAAGAACGAAAGAAAATATATCAGCTAGAAGCAAATGTAGGAGATACGAACATGAATAGGTAGAAATTAATTTGTAATGCATGGAGAAACAGTTAAGTTTTCATGAATGAGCATAAAACTCGAGATCTAGGCACCCCCTTCCTTCCCAACACACAGGAAAAGAAAAACGCAAGAAAAGACCCCCCACCCCCATCCATCCACCACTCACAAAGTAAAGGTCCATCCAAGGTAGAAACAGTGTAATGTAATCTAAGGCTTCATTTGGATGTGGGAGTTCTAGAGGGATTTTACTTCAAAAAGGAATTTGTAAAGTTTTACTCAAAAATCCAAGATCATAAAAGAGCTTCTTCAAGCCACTATATCACCAAGCGACCACGTGCAACTGAGTACCATAATTCCCTTCTCCAAACGCAATTAATTCTTTGCCCAATTCTAATTCGTTAAAAGATGATTGATTGAAGCATCGAAGTTACCGATTTCATAATTCGCATCTATCCTTCGACATGCGACAACAGAATTGCAATAGTTATGACCAAACTCACGCTCGCCAAATCTAAATCCCCCCCCCAATTCAGCTCAAAATAAAACAGTACCGAAATTCGCCACCCTGGAAAAACAATGATGTTCACAAAAACAGGCAAAACGATTCTCGTATCAAACATGCAAATTAATCAAACCAATTTCAAGAACACAACAAAGAGCATGCCTTTACGAAATTTCAAATCAACATTTTTAATAACCCGTGAAAGTTAACGGAGGTCGAAAAAACAAACCGAGGCCAAAATTGAAAACATACCGGCGCAAGTCTTCTCTTTGGTAAGCTTATAAATAAGAACAGAAATACCGATCGCATGGACAGCTTCAGCAGCAACAAATAGATTATCATGATCGTGAACGATCATGCGAAGAAAGACAAGTGCCGCCATACCCATAACCACCGCGAGAAACGCCTTTACCTTCGGCGGTTGCCGGCGCACCCATGTTGATAGCGCACGTAATGGCTTCTTCCCCGCTCCCTTCATCGTGTTTGTCTATCACTTCCCCCTTTCACCGTCGTCTCTCTTCCGCTACTTCTTTGTCCAAGCCTCCAAGGAAAGAGATTTACCCGAGCCCGTGACTAGTTTTGCGGAAAAAGGATGGTCAGCTTATTACACGGGTAATTTACCTATGGACTTTAGGCTGGATTGAGTGGATGTAGGCTTCAATTAAAGAGGCGAATTGGCAATTTGGCATTTATGGAGTCAAGAGTCGTTGGAGTTAGGACATTGGACTTGTAGATTTGTTGACGTTTTAGGTTTGGGTGGTCAACCAATTCACAATCAAGTGGGGCCTCTTAATCTAATTTACTTAAAGTCGCTATTTGAAAAGAGGGCTTCTTCTTTTACTTGAAATCAATTGTTTTTTTTATTTATATTAATTACTCTTTTTGTATCAAAAAATTATTTTTTTAATTTATATGTATTTTAAAAAAATTAATAAAATTAGTCTTAAAATTACACATACACATTTTATCAAAATATAATAAATATTTAATGTATATATAATTAAAAAATTATGGTAAAAATAGAAAGTAGGCTTTGACTTGTTTTAAATTACTTTTTTTTATATAAAAATTTAATGATAGAATATATTTTTTTAATACAAATATATTATCATTTTAGTAAAAAAGTTTATTTAACATAAATACCTTTTATAAAGTATCCCCTACTCATTAAATGTTATTTACTAGTATAAATATTATTTGATTATATATATGCAATTCTGGCACAACTAATAATTTGTGTGTTGGTTGTACGAATTGCTTTAAATTTACGGTCCTATGCTAATATATATATATATATATATAAAGGTTTTTTTACCTTATTTATCCCCTTTATTAAAGTATTATAAATGATGAAGATCCTCACATGCATTATTGTTTCCTCAATATCATCTTGATGCGGATAACTTGATCTTATAGGATATATTTATTTTTGGAACATGCGTGGTAAAATTAATAGAATTTATGCGCATGATACATAATAAATAAATGTTACAAATGATATTAATAGACAAAAAAAAATACCATAACGTTATGATGGAGAAATTATAGTACTCATTAAAATTGTAGAAATAGAAAATTCTTAAAATAATAAGCATTATTTCAAAGAATAGCTACTTAAAATAAATTTTAAGAAATTGTTAAACTCTATGTATCAAAAAAGCAAAAATTGATTCCGAAATATGTGTCATTATATGTAACACCCCCATTTTTCATACTGAAAAAAATATTATTATAAAACATTACGAAAGCGATAAATATCAAACACATCTAGAAAAAATGCGGTAAAATTGCTGTAACTAATGCAGGACAGACATCCACCACCTATCTTATGTTACATATAAGGCTAATAAAACCAACCAAACCAAATACGAGAAATAGAGTGCACAAAGACATAATATATAAATACCACAAAGAAAAATATTTACAAAACAAAACCATAGTGGGTCCCCAAAATATCCAAATTCATCAAAGAGAGTAAATTAGTGTTGAAAATACGATAGAGATAAAGCAATAGTAGGGCAGAGCCCAAAATCTTATTCCTCCAATGACTTACAAAAGATATTTAAGTGTCAATGCTCTCTAGCCCCAATCCCAACATAAGGTAAGCCAACTACCATTCCTTCCTAAAAAATCTACACATAGTCTACTACTCGTGGGACTGAGCAAGAAAACGAACAAATGAGCAAATTAGTACATCATATACTAAGTAAGCCAAGTTAGATCCTTAACTGGAGTCACAAACATACAAAGCCACAACATAATATATAAATAACGCTAACCACATATTATGCTGACGCAATATAATTAGACTCACATAATCTATCATGGTTGTATAATGCACCAAGATTCTATGTCACACCAAACTTAGGTAATTCATAACTCATCATGCATATCATTACAATATAGATATCATGGATAGCAACATATAATTATGTAAGCCAGTTATCTAGCAACTCAATATGCTCTTATACAATCCCACTTACATAGTTTACCCATTAAGTCCATCTTCCAAACTTACATTATCCTTTAGTTTAATTATTTATATGCCATTATTCTTCTTCTTCTTTGAGAAATGGGAAGGATTACCAACCCGTGATCTTAAAATACCCCGGAAGCCATCCAAACCAAAGAACATAAAGTTCAGTCGAACTCAAGTAACCACCAATGGACATAAACTCCAATTGAAGCCAAGTAAACCACATGAGTGAACAGATCCTTTAATATCGATACCCTCAAGTACATCGTTAGTATCTAGAGTAGGTAAAGTAATTTACTAGGATCCCGCCCAAGGGTACCATAAATGCCCAAAGGCCAACTAACCCCGATGGTTAATCGAGGATGGGATAATTTAAACCCATGCACTACTTGATTATCTTTCACTTTAAGTGATTAATATTTTATTCTTCCAAGTTATGTTATTACATAAAGTCCACATGTCAACCAAAGCAACAAATCCACATAGTCATTCCAACTTGACCACAATTACCATCCAAACACATGATGCAAATCCAGTGCTTATCCAAGTTTAATCCATCCATTGAGTTAATCCAATTATGCCAGGAATCTAGAACATATCATTTACGGGTAGCATCATAGCACATTTACTCCATGTTTCCCATTAAAACCTTCTAAAGAAATTATTAAGAATATCAAGAATCATGGACCAATTATTCCATTCACTAAGTCAGTTAACTTAAGCCAAGATATGTGATCTCTTCATTAAATAATCATGCAATAACATAACATCAAATTTCAAATCATTCCACGATCAAAAGAAAGAAGAAAAACCCTATTTGGTTGAACCAGTCGATTAGTTTAGGCAAACCAATCAATCAGTTTGGATCAGTCGAATCCTAGAGTTCCCTAGCGAAACTAAATGATCGGTTAGGTCAAACCAGTTCACTACTCTAAGACTAGCCAATCGATGAGTTTAACTAAAGGCCGCCTGAAATTTTTACCCTATAATGAATCGATGGATTGAGCTAATTTGTCAACTATTATAATAATCAGTCAATTAGTTAGGCATAATCTATAACACCCCCAAAATTTATAGTTGAAAATTTTCATTTTTACAAAAAACTATACACTAAAATAGGAGGTGCTATCGCCGTAATCAGTATAAAGCTAGAAAATTTAAAGTAGTAAATAAAACCACAACAATTCCATCATTTTATAAAATAAAATAAAAACACAAAGTGCACAAACTCCAAAGTTGATACAGAAATAGAAAGTGAGTACAATAATACCCCTATGGGGGAAATAGAATAGTGAATACAGTGATAAGGAAGTTAGGTAAAGGTGAGTCCAAACA
The DNA here is from genome assembly GCA_030549775.1 of Tamarix chinensis. Classification (NCBI taxonomy): domain Eukaryota; kingdom Viridiplantae; phylum Streptophyta; class Magnoliopsida; order Caryophyllales; family Tamaricaceae; genus Tamarix; species Tamarix chinensis. The sequence goes on from CM060174.1 coordinate 112,349,970, forward strand.
ACATCCTCTTAGATCCCATGACAAGTACAATAGGCCATTACTCAATCTCGCCCAAAGCATCATAGGTGTCAAAGTCATCCTAGGCATCATCTCCTACCTACACAAACTCAAGAGGAGATGTTGCTCGTGGGAATGAGCAACACTCATGAAATGAGTGATCGGTACGCTACGTACTAAGTAAGGTAATCATGCGACTAAGACCGTACAACATAAATGCCAGATAATGCATGCATGAGTCATTCCAGTTAATTATAAGCATTAGAATCTAAGCCATTAATATCATTTTCACACAACTCTCAATTTAAGCCTGTGTGAGTATGAAAACCCCATTATTATAGCTGGTGGATTGAAAACATCTAGGACAGGATGCTCCTGAGCACTATTATTCACCAGTGGATTGGTCTCCAGGGCAAAGTGTTCCTAGACACTACTATGCCTTTAGATCGTTCTGGCCCTAACTCTCATAATGTTCCACTATAAGAAATTAGTATTTTCCTATGACTTATTAACATTTAAGGTTTGGTTTACTAAGCTCAGGATCCCCCCACTATTATAGCCGATAGAACGAGAACACCCAGAGTAGAAGGCACTTGGTCACTATTATTTGCCCGTGGATCTGTCTCTAGGGCACAATGTAATACCCCAAAATTTTGCTTAATTTAATCTCACATCATTAGCGCCCTAATATAATGCTAATCTTAATAAATCCTTTATTAGCCTTAACCTATCCTTAATCCTAAAACATTAATCGATTCCGAAAACCTTAAATTTGATAAACCATATTTCATAAACCAAAATCAAATTCGCTAAAAATTCTACTTATCCTAATTACCCTTAACTAATCTAAAATCATCCTAAACTAATCCCCTCAACCCTTTCTCTTTTCCTTTTCTTTTCCTTTTTCCTTTTCTTTTCTTTCCTTCTTCTCCTTCTCTTGCCAACCCCCTTTGCTGCAACTCTTACACCTCCATTTGCACCACCTACTTGCACACCCACTTGCACTATCCACTTGCACCACCACCCATAACCTTTATACACCCTCATGCATCACCCATCATCTTTCGTCTTCTTCTTTTCCTTCTCCTATCTCTACAGACCTGCACCTTTCCCTCTGTCACACACCTCATCTCCCTACAGCCTCCTTATCCTTTCTACCCTTACATAATAATTCCATCAACCATCACCACCCTCACCTTGCAGCTACTACCTTACCCTAGTCATCCTCTACAACCATCACCATCATCACCAACTTGGAGCTGCACCAACATCATCTTCCCCATCGTACGCCACCCCTGTTCTTTTCTTCCTTCTCCGAATCATACCACACAACACACACACACACACACACACACACACATATACACACACACACCCACCCTTCACACTCTCCCTACTTCTATTTGGTTTTGCCTCACTCTACTAATATTGTGTGCCAAAGAATCATTATCGAAGCTCCCTCACCCTTCTCCTTCCCTTCTTCTCCCTTTCTTCTTCTTCTTCTTTCCCTTCCCTTCCCTATTTTAATTTTTGCACCACCATCTCCCACCATCGTGCACCACCTCGGCCGCCACTTGCCACCTTTTAGCTAGTGGACCAACCACCAAGGTCGCCCCAACCTTCCTACTTTTCGTCGTCTGCCATCGCCACCAACCCCTGCCTTTTTTCCTTCCTTTTTCCTCTCGTGTGTTACAGTGTCGACTTGTGAAATTCCCTTCTGCATAGTCGTGCAATCCCTGCACCATCTGACCGTGCATAATTTTTCCTCTCGGCCTAATTCTACACAACTGTACAACTTTTACACTGCCTAGCCGTGCGTTTTATTTTCTCTCAACCCAATGTTGCACAGTCATGTAACTTTTACACGGCCTAGTCGTGTAACCCTATTTTCACCCCAAATCTTATCCAAACACCACCAAAATTTAACCATAGCTCCAACACAAATTCTTCTACACTTCCATACAATTCAAGTTTCCATTTGACTCTAGTAAATTCCATTTTTACCCTTCTCTACCATGATCTCCCTCTTAATTTTTTAACCTCCGATCCTAATCATATTTTATCTTATTTTGATAGGTGATTTTCTAATGATCTCAGAGGGAGTTTAGAATTTGCATTCTTAGAGCCCAATGTCCTAGTTGGTAAGGATACTATTCGATGCTTAGGACTTTTGATGATAATTGCTTGTATGACTATATGTGTTTTCATGATATTGCTACTATAATATGTAACATATGACTGTTATGTTGAAAGAAACTAAGAGTTGTAAGAGATACCATTATGTTATGATTGTGACAATAATATCTTATTTGTGAGAATGCCATAACTAGGAAATTATGACTTATGATATGAAATATAGGTTAAATGAGGATAATGACATACTTGTGAAATTATATCTTAAGGTATGAATTATAGGTTGAATGATGAGAATGTCATATTTGTAAAAATATAAATTAAGGTATAAAATATGGGTTGAATGAGGATAATGACATACTTGGGAAATTATATCTTAAGTTATGAATTATGGGTTGATTGATGAGAATGTCATGTTTGTGAAAATATAACTTAAGGTATAAAATATGGGTTAAATGATGACAATGTCATATTTGTGAAATTACATTTTGAGGTATGAAATATAGGTTGAATGATGAGAACGTCATATTTGCAAAAATATAACTTAAGGTATGAATTATGGATTGAATAATGATAATGTCATATTGGTGAAATTTATAACTTAAAGAATGGAATGTGGGTTGAGTGAGTTGTGGTAAATGGTCTTATGGTCTCTCATGAGGTGTGATGATGAATGAGGACTTGGAAAAATAATATGTATGGAAGGTATAATATTTTATGAAATAAAGGTGTTAATTGTGCTAAAAGGGTAACTTGGTCATTATGGGATACTAAGGAAGTTTGGTAATTTATGTGTTAGAAGACTTAAATTATGATAATAATAACTTGAGTAATTCATGGGAATATTATCATTATTTGGGGTTCATAAATGTTAATGGTAAATTTGGGGTAAGTCATCTTGAGATGTTAATATTATTATTCCATCTTTAGGGTTTAGAGGTTATCTATTGGAATTAGAAATAATGAACATTTCATACGAAGGGTTATGACAATTTTATGGGATTTAGACTTGGATACTTCAGTGTGTGATATATATACATCGGGATGAGACAACTATATCAGACTCATGGGAATTAGGTTGTGATTTTTGGGTGTGATATTAATGATGGAGTTTGGGATATGTCGTAATATAATGTGAGTGGGACAACCAACATGGGAGAATGAATACTAAAGGAAGTGTAATTGGATTTTGATAGGACTTAAGGGTTGGATCTATAGGCATATCTGTTGAGAATAGTGGGGCGCCTACTCATCATGAAATAAAACATACCTTTACAACCTATGGGAAAGATACTAATGATTCAAAGTGGAAGAATGTATGAGTCAGAACCATGGTGATTTATTCACATTACACCAGGTAGAATAGTGGCTCGGGAGTATTATGTCCCAAGGAGATGATTTATTCCCATTCCATCGGATACAATAGTGGCCCAGGAGCATTATATCCCAAGATGATGTTATCATCTCCATTCTACCGGAAAGAATAATGACTCGGGTGTGTTATCCCTAAAAAGTTTCAGATTGTTCTACTAGTTTAAGAATAGTAGGGTCCTACATTCATCGCACATAAAAGAATGAAAATGGATTATACTTAATAAAAGGATTTGGATCGTATTATGTCTTATGAGAAGATCATTTACTTAGTTGTATTCCTTTATCATTTAATGTGAGGGCATATGCTACTTGTATTCCTATTTTGATGGTATTGTTCCCTTACTCAGTACATAGCGTACTGACCACCCGTTTTATGGGTGCTGCTCATTCTACGAGCAGAATTGCCCTGTGTTTGCAAGTGATTGATGACTGTTAGCTTGATATGCCTGCCTTGGATGAGCGCTAAATGTATTGGTAAAGGTTATGGTTATCCGGATATCTCTATCTCTCTCTTTGAACTCCTAGTCCTCTATTTTGACTATTTATTCCTTTCTCTCTTTTTTGTATCATGTATCACGGTGGAATCAAGTGCTTCCCACACCTGATTCCTAGGTATGAGTTTACTTTTGCTTTGCACCCAACATGGATTGGGTATTGAGAGTGCCTCTTCTATGTTGGATGTGGTGTGATATCCCTACATTTTGTGCTTTGACTTCCGCTTTTAACTTTTTAAGACAAAATTTTTAAGTTCCAAAATTTAGGTGTGTTACACACAATACACCTGCCACTATTTTTACTCATTGATCGGTCTAGGTCCGGTTCAATAATCTTTCACTTTAAATAGTTAGTGTCTTATTCATATCTTATTCAACAGGTACCTTCTTACTAGACATGTATGCCCCAATGAACTTCTCATTCTTACCCTTTCACTACATCTCCCCTGAATAGCCTATCCCTTATCTAGGGACCTCTATACCCCCTAGAACTCTAGGACTTCTCCCTCACCTTTCCCTTATTCACCATAAAAACCTCAAACTCATGCGTACGTGGATCAAGGCACTTTCCCATATCTCCGCTTTAGCTCACCACCGATCTCTAGGGTTTCCCCTCAAAATCCCTAATTTGACCTATGTGGCCCTAACCCCTCCTTATCATACATAGCCCATGATCCCTTTATTTTCCAACACCATCACTCCACTCAATCCACACCCAACATCATAACCTTACTTCCTATTCTTCACATGTGATCATGAAAACTTTAGTTGGCCACCCCAAACCCTAGTAGTTCTCCTTTCTTTTATGCTATCCACTCATCCACACACACTCCACCCCCCTTTCCACTTGACTCATTCCCCCTTCATATGAAACCCTCTTAGTCTCAACCCTTACTCTAACCATTCACCATCAAATCTCTCTCCGCACACTTCCCCCACTTAGGGTTTCTCCCACAAACCTTAGTTAAGTCACCCATGTACACTTCTACTAACTCGCGTACTATTTTTCACCCATGGACTCCAATCACCCTAAATATTCTTCCCTCACCATGATTAACTTCCAAATCACTTTTCCCATGTAAATGTTACCCCCATGTAAGGACTAACCGCTCCATGCAAGGCTTACACTTCCCATGCAAGAATTACTCTGACCTTTCATTTTATTTCTATTATCCTTTTATTTGGCCACTCATAAATCATAAGGTACTTAGGCTTTTCTCACTTCTCCCTAATCACTCCACTTTCTTTCTTTATTTTATCTCCCTACATCTTCATCATACCCCTACAGCCTCCTAGCATGCATTTCATATTAGGGCAATAATACACAAGAGCATATCATAAAATACAAGGCATATCACCCATACCACACATATCATACCACATACATCGCTTATCTTAGCTCCATATATGGCTAGCTGCACTATAGGTATTTAGACCATACTCACATATAATACAAACATATAACCAAAACACCCACGAACACATGAACATATAGTTTGGCTTAATCACATCCTTACCTAAGAGGACACCAGGCTAGAGCACAAATCCTACGCCTCCTCAAGGGATGGGTTTGGTTCGCCTATAAGAATGGAACACTACTATTAACTTCCCTCTTACTCCTTTTTCTTTTACTAACCCCTATCTAATTATCAGTAAAGGGCCAATAATAGTAATGATAATGACAATAATAATAATCTAAATAATAATAAGATTATTAATAGTAATGATACTAACATTAATAATAATATGATTTTTATTATTAATGATGATAATAATGATAATTATAATAATAAGAATAATAATGACAATTAGGTAAAATAAAGTATACTTAAGTAAAAACAAGGGTTAGGGCACAACCAAATGTAGAGGTGACAACTAGGGTGGCAGCGGCGGTGGAGGTGGTGGTGATTTAGAAAGGTATAATTATGGGGTTCGAAAATGGAAGGGAGTGGTGGTTGTGAGGTGGTAGGGTTCCTGAATCATAGGGGATTGTAGTGGTGGTGGTGGCATGTCACGACAGTAGTGGCAGCAGTGGCCGAATGAGGAGGAGAGGAAATAATGGGGAAGGAGGGGGAGAAAAAGGAAATGGAGGATATGGGGAGGTAGGGGAAGGATTTTTGGGCAAAGGGGTAGGTAGTTGGGGCAGTAGTTGCGATAGAAGAGGTGGTGTAAAAGGTGGCAATAGGGTGTAAAGGGCATCTTGATCTACTCACTTTTCACGAGTAGGGGGAGTTAGAGGTGGGGAGAGATCTCATTTGGTAGGGGTAGTGTAGGGAAGAGGGTGGGTGGAGGTTTGGATGGTGGCATCCAAGGCTGTGTCAGAAGAGGCGGTAGAGGATGGTTTCGGGGGTGTTGGGCAAAGGGAAAAGAAGGGCGATGGGGGAGGGGGTTTATAGATAAGGGTGGAGAAGAGGACAAGTGGGATGAGGACAAGGGAGTTGAGGGCAGGCGGTTGCCGATCAGTGGTGTTAGCTGGCGTAGGGGCTGCTGGATTTAATCCTACAGGTGGCAGGGGAAAGAAAACGGAAGGTAGAGGGAGCATGCGAATAAGGAAGGTCAGGGTTAGAAAAGGAAAGGAAAGGGACAAAAGAGAGGGGGAGAAGGGAGGTTGGCCAATGCAGGAGTAGGTGTAGGCATATATGGTCGATAGCACGTGAGAGAGGAAAAAGAAGAACAAGAACAAGAACCAAAAAGAAGGGGATGGTCGATCATGCGAGGGAAGAAGAAAAGATAAAAATAAGGGTGGACCGACTCGTGCGAGGTAGAGGGGAGGGGTGGTTGTTGGGTTGGGCCAACCGAGGGAAAAAAGATGGAAAGAAAAAAGGAAGAGGGTGATGCGGCCTGGACAAGTGAGAAAGGATGGAAGTAGGTTGGGGCGGCCCAAGGGGGAGAAGGGAGGAGGAAAAAGGAAGGAAAACGAGAAGAAAAAAGGAAAAAGGGGAAGGAAAAAAATAATAAGATAAAAATAAGTTTTGGAAGTAAGATATTTAATTAATTAGATGGGTGAATTATTTTAATAATTTAAATAACTTAAAATTTAAGATATTAATTTAAGAGAGTAATTTTAGAAAAATGTGGGTTTGAGAACTTATTTAAATAAAAAGAATATGATAAAATAATAAAATATTTATTTTAATTGTTAAATTATTACATCCGCTTTTATGAGTCTAAAGTCAACAAAATTATTAATTTGATCATAAAAGAAATGTTTAATTATCCCAAATGATGATTAATTATTAAATTTTAAGTTCTAAAATTTTAGGATATTACATAATCAATCAATGGGTTCAAATAGAGGACCAATCAAAGTCTTCACAAACAACCTAGCCGATTAGTTAGGCTAACCATTCAATTGTTTTAAGAATTGACCAATCGATATGACTCAACCAGTTGATCGGTTTGCTTCATACATCACATTATAGGCATTTTAAATGAGATTAAGGCTCCAAAATTCAACATTATAAAAATTATAACATCACCATTGCAGAAAATAGAGGTTACACAAGCTCATATATTAATCATGATGCATTTACATGGAAGCAACCATATTTCTCATAAAATCATACTTTTCTTAGAATTATTAGATATTCCAACATACACCAAAAAAATATCAACAATATCATATGTACATACAAAAATCAGAAGTTTACCAACTATACTAGTTCACATGTTTATTCATACTACATTTTAAATGCAAGAATGACTTACTTGAAAGCTTAGCAAAATTCCACACCAAGAAAGTAAAACATTTAGCTAAAAGATTTTAACTCTTAAAACCTTACAATAAAGAGATTAAAACTAAAAAAATTCTTAAAATTAACATAAATCAATAAATATGCACTAAAGGAAAGAAAATATAATCTACTATCTCCAAGGAGATTCCAAGAAATTAGCTGAAAACAAAATTCAACTTTTTTTTTCCAAATATAACTCTTTTTTACTTTAGGATAAAATAAGAGGAAGTTAGAGAAGGGATTAGAAGAGGTAAATAAATTAGGGTGAATGCTCGAAATAAGATGACTGGAGCACAAGTATGGAAAAAACTCAGAACATTTTCAATAGCTGAAAATAAGTAAAGAGGAAAGAGAATTACTAGTTATAACCAAATAATCGGTTAAGGAATAAAGGAGATAGGTAGAATAGATTGAAACCCTAATTTTACAATTTGAAATTGAACTATATATATAAATTTTATCAAGAATAGGGCTAACTCTCTTCTTAGGGCTCAAATGGTGATCTTTGAAAATTACAGGTTAAGATTTTCTAGAGCAAGGTTAAACACAAGAAAAGAAATGGGTAGATTGATGTGGGAAATAAATCTCCCAATCGTGTAGAGATATTATGAAACAAATAATTTGTTCTAAGGTTTTACCAAGTAGAGAGGAATAAGAAGACAAATAATGAGGTCATCCTCCCATTTTTCTATCTAAATTAGACTTTTAAAACTGCTCAATACAAAGAAAAGTTGGGGTAAAAGCTAAAAATGGTTAAAGATTACTCATGAAGTAATTTTGAGAGAGACTACCAATTTTTGTAACACCCTAAAAATTATTATTGAGAAATTTTATTTCTACTAGAAGCGTAATATCAAAATAGTTGGGTGTTACTATCATATTCGATATAAGTGTAGCTTATCACGTCATCTTTACATCAAGACAAGGTAAAAAAGTTAAAACTTAATAAATGATAAATAAAGCATAAGAAAACTTCTATGAACATCATATAAGAGTTTGGAGATTAAGTCCAAGTAAAATATAAAAAATACATAAAAGGGATATATTAGGAACTAAAATTCCCAAATGGTATTCGACCCAAAAATGATAACCAAATAACATGACTCTATTCCTAATCCCAATGCATACTATTCACTATTACACACATAAGGCATCATATGCAGCAAAATTAGCCAAGGGGTCCTCATCGACCTACAAAAAATTATATAGGTCATCTGCTCGTGGGAATGAGCAACACCCATAAAAAAGATTACCAGTACAGTACGTACTAAGTAAGGTAACCATACAATCCAAGTAAAGGTAGAAAAGAAAATAAACATACTTACAAGTTAACAATAAGTGATGCAACATACCCATTGATTCCATAACTCATTATTATATGTAAATAAGATCCATACTTTTATTTATGTTGAGTTCAAGGAGCCTACTATTTTTAATTTGGTGGAACGAATTAAAGCACGTTTTAGGACAGAACACACTTTAGATACTATTATCGTTCGGTGGAGCAAAATCAACATATACCAGTCCAACACACTCCTGAATGTTGTTTTTAAATCAGTGGAATGGTCTGAATCACCTTTTAGAGCAAATCACACCTAACCCACTATTATTGTTCGGTGAAACGAATATAATACTTCGATCACGACTCACGTAATCTTTCATTTTAAGTGATTAATGTCATATTAATTAGTAATTATCTTATAATAATATTCTCATTCACATTGAGTTTAGGGTCCAACTATTCTTAATCTGGTAGAACAAATTGATGCACCTCTTCAAATAGAACATTCCTGAGCCACTAGTATCGTTTATTAGAACAACCCCACATATACCTCAAGCCAAATCATGTGATCTTTTACCTCATATGATTAGTATCTTATTTAGAGTTTCTTTTATATCAACACCATCATGCAGGACTCATGTAGATATGTTTAACACATAATTGAAAATACGTAAGGCACAACCACATAGTTGAGGAGGCATTTCCCAAAGAAAAGGTCCTTAATTCCCATAAGAAGCCCAAATTACACAATGTGAACATAACTTATCATTTTATTATACTTATGCTACTCGTCATTATCCTAAATATTCTTAGCATCATACTTAACATATTTAAAGTCAATTCCCCTTTTAAAATCACCAAGATTCCATTTTTAAACCTTATTAACCAAACCTTCCTTCATTTACCAAAACCTTAGAATCTCATATTAGGTAACTTGTGTCTTACTCAACCATCATTTAATCACATTACTTATGAAATAATTGATAACAATCTCAAAAACTTATCATGCCATAATTATTTCCCATATTATCATCAAATGACTATAATATCTTTATGTTAGCTAAAATGCTCATATTTTTCCAAAGGCCTTTTGAGTCCCAATATTAGTGAATTTCAACCTTCAATATTTTTTTATGAAATATATAGCTCTAATCATATATAGGTAGCTCATATCTAGATTCACAACACACAACAATATATACAAATATACACTTTCATATTTTTCTTACTTTTAAGATATCATATAATAGCATTATCATAATCAATATTATCCATATAATATTAGGATATCACATACAAATACACATTTCATATACAAGCCATAAATATGATGTGCCTTTACCAAAAAGGACACAGGTCTCTAAGCATATAACCCTAACCCACCTCCTCTGAGATCACCGAAAAGTCACCTACGAAACAAAAATAATTTAAAATTGGAAATTAAGAATACAAGCTATGAAAAAGTTAAAGTAGAGGAGGGTGGAAATAGGGATAATTGAAACAAATGGAAAAGCTTAGGCTACGAGGAAGGCTGTTGGAGTGTACTATGGTACTAAAGTAGTGTTAGAGTGGAGCATGGGATGTGCTAGGAGGCAGAAACTATTATGCCAAGGGAAACATCTAAGGTGCACAGGTAAAGCATGTAACATAAGCACGAGTTGAGAAAGTGAAAAGTTCACAAGCAAGGGGTGAAGGGTGTCTACAGGCTAGAAGAAAGGTGTGCACAAGCTCTGCACAAAATCGTTCTAGGGAAGCACAGATAGGGCGTGCAAGGGTGCACAGATGTGTGCTTCAACTAGCATGAAACATATCACAATGGGGAGAGGGAAATAAATGGTGTTGATTATCGATGGTTGGGTGATTACAAGGGGAAATGATGGGGAGATAGTGGTGGTTGGTTCTATAGGTAAATGGTGGTGTTTAGTGGTCAATGGAAGAGAGTGGTGTTGGTGGTGAATAACAGCGACACACAAAGCAAGAAAGGAAGAAGGATAACGAGGGTGTTTGAGGTTGTGATGTTCGACGGAAATGGAGGGAGTTAAGGAGTTAGTTGAGGTAATAAATGAGGTAGAGAGAGATTTGGAGGTGTGTATATGTATGTATATGGTGCGAATGGTGAGGAATGACATAGAAGGAAGGTAGGGGTATGGTGCACACAATCGAGGAAGATTTGGAAAAAAATTCAACGAGATATGTCCTATGGATCGTGGGAGTGGATGATAAAGTCAGATGTTGGTGAGTTGTAGGGGTAAAGAATAAGAGCTCACAAGATAGAGTAAGAAGAAGAAAAATTAGGCAAAAGAAAAAGAAAAAAAAGGAAGGGAGAAAGAAAAAAGGGAAAATGAGATAAGTGTGGGATTATGGATAGGATTAGGTTAAAATCTGTGATTAATAAAAATTAGGTAAGATTAAAATATTAATAATGCAGTATTAGGGTTAAAAATTATAAATTTCCTGAAATAAAGATTAGGATTTGGTTGAGCTATCAATTACTTGGAATTAATATTAGATAAATTTTGGGGCATTACAATTTTCAAATCATTAAAAGATTTTTTTAAAGAAAAATCCAGACTAAAAAATTCACTTAGTTTGACAAGCCAATCAATTGATTTGGTCAACTAGTCAACCGTTCTACTTTCTATAGACTAATCGATCGATTTTCCAAACCAATCGATTAGTTCCATCAAACTAAACTCAAGCTAAAACCAACATATCATTCAATAAGTTCATATAATTATTTTAATGGTACACCAAGAAAACCCATTCTCTCTCATATTTTCCAATTCATTTTTAAATCAAACCTAAAATATATTTCCAAATCAAAATAAACATCATCCAAACTCCATTAAATATAAAATATTCCATTTTATAAATCTCAAAATATGGGATATTACATTATAGTTCTAATAAATTGACAATAAAGTATTGATTGTAAAAATAAAACATATTGTAGATTTGTATTTAATCATAGTTGTTCATTAGTCTATGATATTTGACACTTTGGAGTCTAGATATATCATTGCATATTGCATCATATCTTTCCTTCATCATTATATCATCTAAATAGAATTCTTCATTTTGATAGATGACAACAAATAGCAACATTGACGTTGAGCTTTGATAACCATATTTATCCACTAAATTTTGGGTTTTGGCTAAGATATTCTCTTGTAAGGGTAATCATGCTACTTTGATGGAAATCTTCTTCTATAAGACATGAATTCATTCCTAAAACTCACATTTTTTAGTATCTTTCGCAAATAATTTTCTAAGATATTAAAATTGATTCAAATTAACTCTTTAAATGGACATCATGTAGCTAAAACAAAGGTATTTATCAAATATCATTAAGTTATTATTTTTTACTAAGAAGGACATTAAGTTATCAAAATATGTATATCCACAACCATCAAAAATATAAATTTGATCTTTAATACAAGTAAATAAATTATCTAATTGGTCAACCAATAAAATTATTATTTAAATTAAATAAAAAAGGGTTGAATAAAATTCAAATAAGTAGCAAGAACAAGCTTCCATATATAAAAAAGGGACGAACTTACCTATACGACTATAACTTGGGCTATATATGAGTCAAGTTCAATTGGACTCGAGATTTACTCATTTAATAAATGAGATTTTAAATATGGGCTCGACTCATTTATAAACAAGTCGAGTTGAGCTGACTTGTGAGCTTTTATGCTAAACAAACCAAGCTCACAAGCTTGACCCCAAATTCTCCATGCTCAAGTTCAACTTATTTACCTATATGAACTAGTCGAGCTAAGAAAACTTGTAAGCCAACTCTATTCATTTGCATCCCTAGTCACCCCAATTTTTTTTTAAAATTTCGTTTTCAAGTATTTATCCCTTTATTCAAACTCACCCCTAAATATTAGCTTAAATATTTCTTTTAACCCTTAAACTGTAACCCAAAAAGTTTCACAAATATTTTTACCTTGATTATTTTTATATTTCCTTTTTCTTTAACCCTAACCTTGACCGAATTTTTTCACTAACTAAAAGCCCCTAACTTAACCACACTACTCCTAACCCACACTCCACAGTCTCTAAACACTCCCTTCACATGTAGTATTTATCCCCAACCTTCTCCTTTTCTATGCACTTAACTTCTTGCCACCCCCATTCTCACTTGCCACGACCTCCCTTACATAATCTATCTTTCACACAAAATAACCTCTTAAAAACTCTCCTCTACCCATCATTTTTATTTTTCCATTTTAAATCTAATTGACACCTTCTTCTTCCTATAGTCTCTTTCATCTCTATCCATGGTTTCTCTTCACTTTCCAACTCATGTGTAGCCTCCCAACATTGCCATTTTTGTAGCCAACTAGCACCCCAAAACCCCACCTTTTTATTACCTTGATTTCCCCCAACACCACCAATCCTTTCACTACACCACCAACCCATTTGGTTGCAGCTCACCCAACCAACAACCATCCTAGATTCCACCATTTTTTCCACATAGCGCTCCTCAATTTTTACATACCACCCTATCTTTCCATCATTCCTTCACATTCACCCCAAGCTTTAGTGTGTTTTCCTCTATGCACCTAAACCCCCAATTATGTCTCTTTTGTGTGCAATCAAGGTTGTGTTCTTGTCACTGATATTGTGATGAATGTGCTAAGCATATTCATGCTAGCCTTGTGTCTTCAAGCTTGTGCCTTGTGTGAAGAGCTTGTGTTGTGATCTATAATCTTGTATTGTTGTCTCTAATCTTTTCTTCTTATTTTCAAGCTTATGTTAATGTCTCCAAGTTTGTGCCTTGTATGCGAGCATTGTGTGTCGAGCTTATGTTGATGTTTCCCAAGCTTGTGCCTTGTGTTATCAAGCTTGCGGTGATTGTTGTTGAGCATACACCCGTCTTGCCAAGCTTGTGTTGCGTGTGTCGAGCCTTTTTGTGCTAGCCTTTTGTTGCCAAGCTTGTGCCTTGTGGTTGTTAAGCTTATGTCACCAACCCTACCTTACATTTAGCTATCCCTCCTTGTGTAAGAAGCTCACATGAGCTTTGTTCTTAACATAAGTTCTCCATGCTTTTCCTTTGGTAATTCCAACCTTGGTTGGTAAAGAAGGAGGTTTTAGTAGAATCTAGTCTGGTATTTTGTTTCATATATTTTACTATTTTTTATAATATTAAGGCAATCCATATACATTACTAAAGTGTACAAAATTCATGATAACATATTAGGGTTTTTTTATACCTTATGATGTTATATTTATTTCCCTATGTATGATAGCATGAAATTATATATAACGAAGTATGTTAAATTATTTATAATATTATCTATACAAAAGCATGCTATAATAGGTTTATTGTCATGGATTAATTATTTATGATCTACATGTGTAACACAATAGGTTGAGTATGTTTATTAGTATTTTTCATTGATTATTATTATTTGTATGCCATAAGAGTAAATATTTCCAATAATTCCAATATGTATGCCTCACATGTATCCTATAATGTTAACTATAAAATCATGTGATGAATGATGTGTTAGATACGTATATTAGGATTTTATGTGTTTAATCATGTGTGGGGAAAAATGGTCATTTTACATATATTGTAACTTACTCACATGATAAAATGTTTTGGTTATCGTATTTTAGCCTTTTTTGACAAATTATCAAATAAAATGAAATTAGCATTTAAATTAAATAATATCTGGTAATTATGGTTTAAAGAGCACTTTAGCCATTTGACCTAATCCGCCTAATTGTGAATAATTGAACTTATGATGAGCTTAGTAGATTTTAGTGTTGATTACTGACCTTAGGGTTGACTTAAATAATTAAAAGAACTTAAAATTAGCCAAGTAACGAAATTGAAGTTATTTATGTATTATATGATATATGTGATTACCTTATTAAAATATTAATATATAAAGTGAAAGACCTTAATATCATAAATGACACCTAAAGACAATGTTTAGTTCATAGCTTGATTTGGATTTTTATAGGTGTGCTTTAGTGATTTAATAAGAACATATATCTTACTATACTTAGTTCTTTGAAATTTATAGAGGGTATACATACTTAGTGATTAGGTGTCATTATCAGTAGGTTATTGTACTCCATTGATAAAAGTTTTATATGAAACTATAGAATCAAGGAAATTACTAAACATTATATGGGTTGTGACACCATAGAGGTGTTATAATACCTAGAGAGAGGGAGGAAGAGTCTAACGTGGGACTTCCAATACTCAAGAGTTATCCTTCACCACCAAATCAAACATTATATAATATTTTTTAATATTTCCAAAGAAAAGGTTTTACTCATTTAAAAATTATGTGACTTATTATAATACTTTTGAACAAAATTTTATCAATGAAACATACCCTATATGGGTATTTTAGCACCTTTATGGTGCTTCATTGATAAGGGTCCCCTTATCAATAAAAAAAATCTTAATTCTTAAACAACATGTTTAATTTGTATATTGTACCAATCACCATACATAATCTGAATAATATAGAAATTAGCAGGTTCACCTTAATGATACTAAAGTAGATATATAGCAAGAAAGTATATATTAATATTCTATTTACAACTATGTTGCCTTTATAAATTACAATGGATACCAAATAGAAATGTATAATTACTATAGTAGCCACATATTTAATTATTTATTTAACGATAAATTTTTCTAAATTAATAAAATAATAATATCTTTGTGTGTATCACTATTTTTCTTCATTGATAAAAGTTTTATATACAAAATAATGACCCTCCGTTTTGCAATTTATATTCAAATAATAACCTATGAAAATATAATTAATATACAAATATGTATGAATGTCGATTTTTTTAGTTAACAATAGAAATATAATTTTAAAAAATAATAATTGATTTTAGGGAACCCCCCATTTCTATTTTTATCTATTATGATAAAACGAAAGATTCCATGATTTATTCTTAACATACCTTAGGTGTGTTTAATTTCATGAAATAATGTTGTTTTTTAGAAAACATTTTCTACCATTCTAGAAATTCAGAAAACATGTTCACAACTTTTTTAAATTTTTTTCATTTTTTAATTGGAAAATGTGATTTTCCAACTTTATAATATTACTAACATTATATTTTTTGTTAATAATAATTGTAATATGGTTATTATTTTAATAATAATAGTAGTAGTAATTCATTAATGTTATTAATATTTATTAGTAATAATAATAATGAAATAATAGCAAAGATATTATTAGTGTTGTTAACATATTTATTAATATTTTTTATATTATTATTATTAACATTAATATTAATAATAGTATTATAATTAATATTAATATTAATTTTTGTCACTATTAATACTCATAAAATAATAATAATAATATGCTAATTATTAATATTAATTAATATTTAGTAATAATATTACTTATATATTTATTATCATCATTAATATTACTATTTTTAGTAGTAGTATTATTAATAGCTGCAGTAGTAACAACAACACTATTATTTTTAATTTCATTAATATTAATAATTACTATATTATTAATGTCAATATTTTATGTTTATTAATATTTATAATAATACTAATAATCTTGTCACTATATTATTTTTAATAAATTTATATTCTTATTATTATTTATATTAGTAAAAATAATAATATAACAATTATTATTATTACTTACATAAATATTAATAATATTTCTACTATTTTTAACAATAATATTACAATAATTTTCATAATAATATTATTACTAACATTAATATCATCATCATTATTATTATAGTACTTATTTTAATTAATCTTATTATTATCATAATTATTCTCAAGATTAACATATTAAAAGTAATAATAATAAAATTATTATTATTATCATTGTTAGTGGTGATAATAATAATAATAATAATAATATTATTATTATTATTATTATTATAAATTTTAATATGAATATTATTTTAACATATTATAATTATCATTATTATTGTTGTTATTTTATTGCTAATATTAATAAAAAAATACTATTATTATTGAAACTAAGAGTATTATTAGTATGAATAATTTTGGTAATGGCATTTATCATCATCATCATCATAGGTGTCATCATCCAATTAAGAAGAAGGCAAACATTTTTTTTAATTTTTTAAATTAAAATGTTGTTTTATAATATGGACAAATGAATATGGTTTTCTAATTTTCCATGTAGAACTATTTTTTGTTTTTCATATAATAGTGGAGATGTAAAATAGAAAATTATTTATCCAAAATAAACACACACTCTAGTTCTTTTTAATTGTTCTAAGATTTGCTATTGCAAATCAAATATAGACTATGAGAATTTCATTAATTTTTTATTGAATGTCAAATGTGAAGATATTATGCATATCATGATGCTTTTATAACATAAAACGTTTTTGTAAAAGCTACTGTGCAAAAATTGTATGCATATATTTGATGACGATATGTACATATCCTTTTTTTTTGGTAAAATATTACATATAATTTTTTTGGGTGATAGTATATACATATATACTATATAAATTACAATATTACTCTTGATAAATGATGGCCCAAATAATATTATGAGTCATAATTTGTGGGAGGCCTATGGATTAGAGTTTTTGAATCAAATTATAACCTTAAGATATTATACTTTGTTTTTTATTGTTGAACACATGAGTTTACTCAACTCAAATAACCTTTTCACACATCTATTCATCCTTTCATTGTTCGTCAAATTTTGCCCTTAATCCTTTATTCCTCCTTTGTTCATTAACTTTCTCCATAATTCATCTTTGTGTTTATCTACACTTTTGTTCTCTCTTTGACTCATCTTGACATCGAATCATAGATCTAGTTTTAGATTTTGACTTATGTTCTTCCTTTATTGTTTTCACCATACTTCTAGGCATTATTACACTAGTCATGAGTTTATTTTTCCATGAAGAAGTTGGGCATTCATGATCTGGTTTTGGAAACGACCAATATCTAGCCAATGTTGGTTAATATATTGAAATTAAAATGCCAAGAAATTTAAATAAATGTATCCGAAACTTCTAGCCAACAATTAAGATCATTGTTGAGGAATTTTAACCGTCTAGAGTAGATAGTAGAATTTTAATTTCTTTAAATTTGTAACTCATATCTATTTGTATTTATTAAGTAAATGGATACATAATATTTACTATTTAATAGGCCCATTTAATTGATAAAATTATAAGAAAAGATAAATTATAGAAATTCACAGACCAATCGTAAACAAAAAGGTAAAATTCCAAAAAAAATTGTTCCGACCTCCTATTATCAAGTTGAGATTGGGTATTAATGATGTGGTTTTGGTAATGGTTAATCCCTAATAAGTTTTAGTTAATGTATTGAAACTATAACTGCAATAGATTTAAATAAGTGTATCTAAATCTTTTAGCCAACAATTAATTAAATTGAAAATTAGTAAGGATTTTTAACCATTTGGAATAGATAATAAAATTTTAACTCATTTGAATTTGTAACTTACTATAATATAATATAGTAACTGATATGTATCCATATTTATTAAGAAAATTGATATAGACTATTCACTATTTAACAAACAGATTTAATTGATGAAATTATAGGAAAAATGAAATTATAAAATTTTATAGATTGATGGTAAAGAATAAAGTAAAATCCTATAAATTTTCATTTTAATAGGTTAAGGCAAAATTAATCTTTTGTTGATAGTGTTTTAATTATGATATAGTTGATCATTTTAATGACCATCAATGATCACCCATTTATCCTCCAACATTTTATGTATTTTGATTTCCTAATATTTTTATCTTAATTACTAAACATTAAAATTCATATTATAATAATTGTTGTGTAATGACTATTATTCTCATTAAACATACCATTAGTAGCCAATGTTTAGACTATAATCCAATATTATATAAATCATGGCTAGTAAGCGGATCTAAGATAATTCAAAAAAAAATCATTTCCCTATTCTCTCCATGCATTCTTACACTCTTAGTTTTACATAATTTTCTTTTATTTTTATTTTTGTAATTTTTTGCTTTAATCTCGGTGAATTCAATAGAGTAACTCCTACTCTATCGATTGAGTGTATCGTGTCGATAGAAATAAATGTAGAAATTGGGATTTAGGGACATAAAACATAATTTTACTTTAGAGGAGTCTTTATAACTTAAGTTTGTAGAATCCATGATATGTTTGTTTGGTAATTTATCTCAATTCATCAGCTGGTTTATCTGCATAAGTTTATACTACTTGCTCGGGTTACACTATAGAATTTAAGTCAAAAGTTATCTTTATTCAATAGATTACATATACATTTTTTTATAGTAAGGTTAGTTATAGTTCTATCAATATCATTATTAGTGAAATATTCAAGCAAGTGGCTCTCAATGGTTGAAACTGCAAGAGGTGGTTTGAGAAGGTACTCTTGTACTTCCAAAAATACAACATTGCTTATGAGTTGTACCAAGATAGCTTTGAGGTTACTTATAAATCCATTGATGCTAAAAAGAAGAAGGCCACATATTTTGAGAACCACAAATCAAATAGTATGGCGGTAATATTGAACCACATGACCAACACAAAGTTTAATATTTACATGAAATTTAAGATGACTAATGAAATATATGATGCACTAAATATCACGTATAGGAAGGATGATGTCAGGTATAGGAAATTCATGTTGTTGAGGTTCCTAAAGTTTTAAAATTTTAATGACAAGTCTATCTAGGAGTATATGCATGAGTACGAGAACCTGGTGGTAGAAATTTTGGTTGAGGATGTGAAAAAATGCAAGCAATTTCAAGCTATTGCATTAATTGAGAAATTTTCAAGTTCTTGGATGGAATATAAGAGCATACTAAGAAATGAGAAAAAGGAAATGGTGTTGCAAGAGTTGATAAATCACATCAAAGTTAAAGACACCACCAAATGTCAAAATGCAAAATACTCTTACCATCCTACTCAATCAATAGTAAGCAAAAAAGATATCATAAGGGCTATAGAGTCAATGAGAAATGAATGTACTATCAAGGTAAGATTTTTGCAAATATGGTAGAGGCTTTAGAAGTTGTTGAGGACGTCACAGTCGTAGTGGTGATCAAATTGAACCTAATATACAACATGATGGAGTGGTTCAGTACTAATGGAGCAACACGCCATGACAAGCTAGAAGAAACTAGCAACAAGGAATATGTCTTTATGAGTAAATCCAATAGAGTTTTAATCCTTGGCATTAGTAAGGTTCCTCTTACTCCCCCTTCTGGAAAATTGCTAATTTTAAACAATGTGTTATAACTTATATATGCCTAATGTGCATAGGAAATTAATCTTTAGTGTATTAATTATTAATGTTAATATTAATGTTAATCTTACATTTGAATATCTTTTACTTTAAGTAATTAGTATTTTATTCATATCTTATTCCATAACTAAACCTGCTAGACATGCATGCCCCAAAGGACTCTCTGACTTATTATCACACTTCCACCCCAGACTTCTTGATCGACCCGATCCTATAGCTTGGAACCTCTTCACTCTCTAAGATTTCAAGACCTCTATTTCACATTCCACACTACTTACCATGAATCCAAAAGCCCCTATACACGTGGGTCAAGGCCCACTTTCCTATTTCTCCACCTAGGCTCACCATCCCTTACTAGGGTTCCCCCCTTGGAAATCCTAATCTAGCCTATGTAGCCCTAATCTTTCTTTTTCACACATAGCCCATACTCCCCTTTTACTTTGACACCGTTGCTCCACTCAACCCACTCTAAGCCTCACAAACCTACTCTCCACCTTCTACATATGATAAAGAAACCCTAGTTAGCCACCCCAAAACTCTAATACTCCCCTTTACACCATCCCATCACACACAACTCCACCCTCCTTCCCACTTGACTCACACCCTTCATAAAACACCCTCCTAATCTCAACCCTTATTCCAACTAATCTCTACAAATATCTCATATCACTCCATACTTAGGGTTTTCTTTCCAAAAATCCTAGTTAAACTCCCATGCACACTTCTACCAACCAACATACTATATTTTCCCCCAAAGACTCCAATCACTCAAAATACTCCTTCCTCACCATGTTTTAAACCTTAACCCAACTTCTTCTATGCATACTTTTCCACCATACAAAGGCTAACCATCCCATGCAAGCCTTAAACTTCCCATGCAAGATTTACTTCAACCCTTTATTTTATTATTATTCTTCCTTTATTTTATCACTATAGGTCATAAAGTACTTAGGCTTTTTCCACTTTTTCTTACTCACTCCACCCTCTTTATTTCTTTTAGATCCCCACAATCTTTCAATACCACGTAAGGCCTCATAGCATGCATATCATACCATAACAACTATACATAAGAGCATGTCCTAAATACCAAGTCATAACACTCATATCACACATATCATAAATCATACATAACTTACTTTAGCTCCATGCAAGCAAGCTACACTATACATATTTTTAGTCCACATTCACATATAATACACAACACATATCATTACACCCACGAGTACACAAATCATAGAAAATAAAGCATTAACCATATCCTTACCTAATAGGACACAGGGCTTGGAGCATGAATCCTACACCTCCTTACGGGAAGGGTTTGGTTCACAACGTATAAAAAATAGAACACTAAATATTGAACCTTCTTCCTACTTCTTTTTCTTTTTTCTTTTATTTTACTAACTAAAGATTAGTAATGAGATTAATAATGAAAATAATAATAATAATAAGGTTAATAATAGTAAAATACTTAAAATAAATAATACCAAATAAATACAAGGGTTAAGGACACAACCAGAGAGGGAGTAGCATGTTAGGGCGGCGATGACGCAAGGGCGGTAGAGGTGTCTGTGATAGAAAATGAGGAATTTTGGGGTTGGAAAAGGGGAGGGAAGTTAGGTTTTCTTGGATGGTAGGGTTTTTAGGTTATAGTGGGTAGTGGTGGTGGTGGTTGTGTCTCACGGCAGCCTTGCATACGCCGACGATGGTGGTGGTCGAGAGTAAAGAAGAGAAAAGGAGGAGGTAGGAGGGAGAAAAAGGAGAATTGGTGGTGTGGGAAGGTAGGGGAGGTTTTCTAGACAGAAAGGAAGGTGGTGGTGGTGGTGGTGGTTGTTGCAGTGGTGGCAGAGTAGGGCGGCGTAAGGGACAGCGAGGGGTGAAAAAAGGCATCTCAAGCTACCCATTTTGCACAAGTGGGGAGAGAAGATGAGGGAGAGTTAGGGGTAGGGGAGGTCTTGTTCGGTGGAGAGTGGTGCAGGGAAGAGGTAGGGTAGGTGTGGCAATGGTAGTGTAGCACAACAATGGTGTTTGAAGAGAGGGTGTGAGAGAGTTAGGGAGTTCTGGAATGGAAAGAAAAAGAGAGAGGAAATTGGAGGTGCAGGGGTATATATATAGGGGTAAAAGGTTAGAGGAAGTAGACAAATGAAGGTAGAAGACAAAGGGGAGGGGATGTTTGGCTACCAGCCGGTGCAACTCGCATGACAAGGGGCAAGGGTAGGTTTTTAGTAGGATTACAGGGGGTTAGGTGGGGATGTTGGGGCTGTAGAGGGGCGGGGACCAGTGCAGGACAAGGGGAAGGTGAGGGAAGAGGGAGAGATATGGTTGTGAAGCAGCCTTGCGTGTTTGCTGATTGGGGAGAAGGTTTAACACTGGGGTAAAAGGGGAAGAAGTGAAAAAGGAAAGGGAGAAAAAAGGGAAAGAAGAGGGAACGATGCTGGGTCGCACGAGAGGTAAAAGAAAAGGTGAGTGGGTCGCGTGAGGAAGGAAATGAGAGGGGGAGGAGAGGGTTGGGCCTCGTTGGGCAGGCCTTGGCCAACGAGGGAGGGGGAAGAAAAAGAAAAAAAGAAGAATAAAAAGGAATAAAGAAAATGAAATGTGAGGTGGTTGGGGTGTTTTGGGATTTTTGGAATAATAAGATAAACAATTAAGTTTTTACTAATTTAGAAATTATTATTATAATATACTTAAATTTATTTTAACTTAGTAAATTATTCTAGCCTCCACTAATTTGATCCCTACATTATTTTTCTCCTTTTTGGTTTTAATTATTTTTTATTATAATATCATTATTTTATTAAAAATGGTATATTTAGTTAAATCTCACCTATTAATTCTTATTTTATTTTTAATTCCTAAATTAGGGTTTTTAGGTATTACATTATAACTCTACACCCTAACCAGGTATAAACCCTCATAACTTTACCTAAGTAACATATTCAAAGTTAACAGGATCATCATCATATACCTGCGACCCAACGCCTACAAATATATAGTATCAGTACACATTTTGTACTGAGTAACACAATTGCCTTAAAGAGATAACATTATGTACAAAGCCCATATAAAGAAAGAAATAAAACATGCACAGAAAGCAATAGAACATGAAAAGAAAGCAATAGAACATGCAAAGAAAGCAATGGAGCATGTTTTAACATGATGATAACATGCTTACACATAAATTTCAATTAAAAAGAAAAAAAGTCAACCATTAAGCATCAAATAATGTGATACAAATGTATGGATTGATGGGATTCATTGATTATTATATTTTATTATCATAATAAAAACCAATATATTATATTAACTTGAGGACCAAGACTTGAAGAAACTATATGATACGAATCTTAAAAATTTATACTTAATTAATTTTGATAATTGCTGTGAATCATTTATTACTTATAATTGTTTGTCTTATTTGTGTGAATAAATAGGAATTTGATGCAGCACATGGATTCTGGATGCAGCTGTTGGAGTGTTGCAGATTATGTATTTTTTTGTTAATTGTATGTAATCCCATGTGATGTATTCGCCGGTCGAATTGGCTAATGGAAATTAGGTCGGTTGTATAATCTGTCACCCGGTCCATAATAATGGATTAGTTGGATTGTGGATTAATCAATCCTTAATAGCCATGATTAGCTAGAATTAATTTAGCTGATGGGAATTAATGTCTAAATATTATCTTGTAATTTGGGGGAGATTTTGATGTATTTTTTTGGGCTGGTCGAGTGTCCATTTTCGACCCCTATCTCGACCCATTTCCTGATTGTGTTGCTGGGCTGTATCGTGAGTTTGGGCTGGCTGAATGGTGTATTTTTATACGGTCTGTACACTTATATAAATAGGGCATATACGTTGTAATACCGAGAACGTTTTGGACTGATATACGATACTCTCTTGATTTCTCTTGATTCTTATCTCGCGATCTCTCTCGGCGAACCTCTCACTCGCTTCTTCTCTGCTGCGTCTGTTCTCTGTCTTTGATCAATCTTGATCGTTCTTTCTCTTGAATTCAGTTGTCGTTGTAAAACTGTGCCTCTAAATCTTTGGATCTTCCTTTGGGAGTTTTCCTTAGGCTGAATCCGGCGAATCAAACCCTGCGCTCGATTAATTTCTTCGATCCTTTCGTGAAACCCTAACAGGTTTCCATCACTATAACAACTAATCTAGTACTCAAATGGTACTAGCCTTAGTTGACCCATCCAGAAACGTAACTAGACCACTAATTAATGGGACACCTAATCACTTACGTATGCATACCCCCTATAGGGCCAAAATATATCGAGACACCTATAGGGTAGAATAATGCCTCCTAGACTTCGTAAGGCACCCAGGAATCATAGAATAGAAATTTCCATAATAGTACTAGGTGGGTACCAAACTTGACTCAGATAGCTAATCTGAGTGGTACAAGTCCCGACTCAAGATCTTTTATTTTAAGTGATTAATTTCTTATCCAATATTTAGGTCAAATAAGAATAAAGGCCCATAGAATATCAATTAATTATATATATGAACATAAGCCAATTATTTTAGTAAATTCTGATATTATCTATGTACTTGATCCATAGAGGAATCAATGCCCAAACCATTTAGAGCACAAAGGCCCATTAACATGCCATTAAGGCCTAATTGAGGCATTAAAGTTCAATTTCCACGGCATAAAAGGACCAATAAAATTAGATATCAATATACATTAACTCCAATTATTCGAGACAATGGTCAATAACCAACATCTAAATCACCCAAGGGTTCAAATATAATGCCAAATCAAATAACTAGTCTAAAGGCACATAAATTGACTAAAGTATCTTTAGCGCCAACTAATTTACCTAATATTAAGAGATGAATATTTCATGCTAAAATAATTATACTTAACCAATTTTTTTCTTAGGATAAAATATAAATAGGACACATGATGAAATTCTAAGATTACTCAATGTACCCAAGTGTATATATTTCTCTTTTTCTTTTTCTTACTTAATCAATTATTTTAATTAAGATCTCTATGTCTATTCATCAAATGTCACCTAAGTGGAAAAATTATTCATTTAACTTATTTTATAAATATAATATCCACTTAGGTCTCAAAATTTTAGAATTTACATATAATGGCCAAAATATCCTTATTCACCTAAAATTACATTAAAGTTCTAAAATTCATAACTTACTCTTAACAACATCAAACCCTTACATATAATACACCAAATTTTACTTAAAAAGTCCCAATAAAGACAATGGTGCACTTAAAACTTTCAAAAGCAATTTGTATTGCCCAATGTACCTATGGCCAAGTATATCTAATCCTTAAAAAATGTATTTCAACTCTAAATGATCTAAACTCATAACCTAGCTTCTATACACTATTATACATACAATGGAATACATAGATAAATTTAAAACAACAAACCTCACATAAAATAATAAGGATTAGAGCTAAACTACTTGGATCTAGGCATAGTCACCACGACTATGCTGAAAATTCAGCATGACTCTACTAAAGATTCATCACTACTTCACTAAATATTCATCACCTTTCTAATAGACATATGAACATGTAAAAATCACACAAATCATCTTCTCGTTATATTTTCATAATTATACACATAAGATATAAAAATAAAAATTTCATACAATATTTTTTAAAGATATTATTTCACGCTTATAATTAAAATAAACCTAGTTATGCATCAAAGAACATATACTACACCTAGCACAAAATTCTATTTTTAAAGGTTAGTTTAGTTACCAAAATTCTTAAGCTCTTTAGAAAAGATAAAATAAGGAATCTAGCCATTCCTTCTCTAAACCCACTTGATCACCTTTAAGAATATAAGATAAAAATAAAACAAGATTAATAAATAATAAAAATGGGAAATAAAGGAATTGAGATGGAAAAGATTACTCTTAAATAGTGAGGCTTGAAAACCACCACAAAACAACCAAAAACCAACAAGGAATGATATATCAAGGTTTTAGAGGATTAATGGGAAGGAAAATAAGGATAAAATATGGGATGAAATATACGAAATCTCTGCTGCAACAAACACAACAAGTGCAACAAAAATTCCAAAGTTGTTCGACAAGGTATATAGGAGAGGAAAATGAAGAGGTGAGGGGCACGATTTCATGGTTGAAATGGTTTCTATATGAATTATAACATTCAAGGAACAATAATAAACAATAATATAAGGTATAGAAATTAAGGTCAAGGTGTGGTAGCTGTTGGAAGTCATAAAAAAAAATCACCTTTACTGATGTTGTGAAGCAGGTCAGTAGGCTAAATTTTGGTTATGAATAAGCTCAAAGGAACTCGACTTCAGGGATGTAAATTATATGGAGTTGTAGTATGAAATGCAATATTTTTCATGAAATAAAAACCAAAGGAATAGGACAACCAAAGAGAGAAAAAGAGTTGTTGTAAGTTGGAAAGAAATCAACCTTGCACTCTATTGAAATTCATAATTTTATGTATATTTTGAAATTGGAATGCATGATTTGGAAAAAAATAGAGTGAGATATGATATGGAAGAGTGTGGATTGAGTTTTTGGTTTGACTTTAACCTCACTTGAGTGTTAGGATTAGGGGTGTAAGAGAGTTGTTAGGCTATGATTGAGTGTATAAGAGAAATATCATAATTATGGTACTAGTTGTACTTTTTTGTTGGGAGAAAGGTAAAAAAGTTAAAAATCTTATTTTTTTTGTTAGGAGACTAATTAGGATTGAAATATTAATTATAGGATTGATTACAATTTATTTTGATTAATTAAATTGTAAGAAAGTTCAATAATTGGCACTTATTGAGAAAAATATCAATTGAAATCTAAAAATCATAACAATTAATAAAAATATTCGGAATAACATTAGAAACTAAAATATATAAAAATATTTAATATTGAAGTTGGTTTGAAGATCGAAAGATGGAAACAAGCAAAAACTACAAAAACTGAATAAGTCATTGAAATACGTTTTTCCGTAAATGCACAAAATGAATAACCAGGGGAGGGGTTCAAATTATTATAGATTGATGTAAAATATTTTTAGAAAAACAAATATATAAAAATATTTGGTCTCGTAACTTATTTAATGACCAACAGATTAAAAATAGTAAAAGGACTAAAATTGTCCATTAGTATAAATGCATTTTTTCGTAATTTAATAATTCAAAAGGAAAGGATAAAATATGAATGAATAGAATGGACGAATGAGCTTAACAATATTTTTAGATTGATTCTCAAATTTTGAACAGAGTGAAAATACAAAAATCAAAAGAATTGCAATATATGTGTTTTTCTTCAAATGAGAAAAATAATCGACGAAATGTTCAAAAATTAACATGAATGAAATGAGACTTGATATATATATATATATATATATATATATATATATATATATATATATATATATATATATATATATATATATATTTCCTTTGAAGATCTCTTTCTAGAGTAATAACATATAGTAATTAGGATTTGAGAAAATGGGATATTATAGTAATACTCTCAAATTTTGCTAAATCTAATCCTGTATTATTGATACTTTAATTCGATTCTAATATTACGAAAATTTTATTTTATCCTTACCCAAATTTCTTAATCCTAAAATTTTAATCTAATCTAAATCTATGACTCGGATAAATTATTTTTGGTAACCCGATCTTAAATTCCATTAGATTTATATTACTAATCCTATTTATTTTAGCTAATCAAAAAGTTATCTAAAACAAACCTTAAACCTTTTTCTCTTTTTCCTTTCTCCTTTCTCCTACCTCCTTCCTGGAGTAAATACTTAACTTATTTTTTTTATAACTTGCAACACAACCATCACTCTTATGTCGTTTCCACTGTCACCTTCACCCCCTACTACAACCATCATCATCATCTACATCCCTCACCATCACCATCTCACATTGTTGTTGTTGCCTTCGACTGCATACCCCATGCCCTTTCCTTTTTCACACAACACACACACAATTATCACCATCTCATGTTGTCGTGCCATTTTCACCTAAAACTCCACCATCACTCTCAATCATCCTTTCCATTGAATTTTGCTCCACTCCCTTGTGCCATTGCCACTCCTAATGACCCTGTTGTTCTTGTTGTCATCACCTCTGCATCTTACCATTCACACGCCATGTAAACACACACGTGCGCGCATGCACGCACACACACACACACACACACACACACACACACACACATATATATATATATATATTACTCACCTCTCTCTTTCTCCCTCATTTGTTTGTCCCATTGTAGCATATATTATTTGATTGATCAATCTTATCAAGCCCCTCTCTTTTCTTTCTCTCTCTCTCTCTATCTCTTTCTTTCATCATCATTATTTTCTTCTTCTTCTTCTTCTCCTCCTCGTCCTCGTCCCTTGATTGCTGCTTTGTTTCTCACACTAGAACCACCCCGTCACCACCATGCACCACCCCAACCACCAAGCACCACCCAAAACTTGGTGAATCAACCACTTAGGCCACCCTATCACTTCCCCTCATCGTCATCGGTTGTCTCTGTCGACTACCGCTATTTTTCCCTCTTCTTTCCTCATGTTCATTGCATTTTTGTGAGGCGCATGACGTCACACACAACCTTATACTTCTAATTTTTCCTTATCACACACCCGTACAAACCAAACGGTTTGCCTGTGCACCCTCACACGGCTTGTGCATAACCTTCATACGACCCTACGTACCAGTTCGTTATTTTCTAAGAAATCCATTGCTTGAGCATGAGTGTGCCTCTTTTCACAGCCTACCCATGCAAGATCCCAGCTCACGGCTTAGGTGTGCATCATCTACTGTATGTTTGTGCAGCCCCTATTTTTGGTCATGCACCCTCTTTTCACCCCCAAACCTTACTCAAACACCACCAAAATTTCACCATAGCACCACCATACATTCCACCATACTTCCATGCAACTCAAGCTTCCCTTTGACTGTTGTTATTTCTATTTTTACCCTCATTTACCTTAACTTTTCCCTCGAGTATAATCTTTGAGCCTAATCAAATATTATATTATGTTTTTCATAGGTGATTTTTTTATTATCTCAATGGAGGAGGCATAGAATTACGTACATAGAGCTCGGTGTCTTTGTTGGTAAGGATACATGTCGTATTTAGGACTTTATGTGTATGTGTATGTGCTTTTATTGGACATGTAATATGATTAATGTTATTTTGTGATATGATATATTGAGTAATGAGACTTTAAAGTATGTTTTTGGTATAATGTTGGATATGGTATCTATGAAAATAATTGAGGATTTATGTTCTGAATGGATATTGGAGATGTATATATATTGGTATTGAGATTTATTTGACATTGGGAGAATATAAGCATTTGTAACTACCTAAGGGTAGTATGGTAATTTGAAAATAATTATTTTGTCTTAATTATGTTATTAAAATTATGTTTTATATCTTTACATGGGTCCTAAAAGATAATATTTAATACACAATCAAGTTTAATAAGATATTAATCATTTAAAGCGAAAGATCACACAAGTCAAGTCGAGGTGTTTATATGGGTCCATTCCACCGAATAATAATAGTGGCTCAGGTGTCTTATCTCTGATAGATACATCAGTCTGTTCCATCGGATTAAGAATAGTGGGGCCTCATACTCAATGTGAATAAGTATACAATTAAGAGATAAAGTATTAATGAAAAGATACTAATAATTTAAAGTGAATAAATATATCGAGGTGTTGAATCTGTTACACTGGATAATAATAGTGTCTCAAGTTTCTTGTCCCTAATAGGTGCTTCAGACCATTCCACCAGTTTAAGATTAATGACTCAAGAGCATTTTTACTCTGAGAGGTGTTGAGTCTGTTCCATCGGATAATAATAGTAGCTTAGGTGTTCTATCCCTAAGAGGTGTTTCAAACCATTCCATTGGTTTAATAATAGTGGGGACCCTAAAATCAATGTAAATAAAAGATTTGAATATGATATATATATATATATAGCAAGACTTGAAATTAGTATTTACCTAGCACTGTTTTATATTATCTTACGTACGCTTATTTTCTAATATGAATTCATGTATTTTGTGTAATCCTACTTTGATTGTATTGTTACCTTACTCAGTATGTAGCGTATCGATTATCTGCTTCATGGGTGTTGCTTATTTCCACGAGTAGATGATCCAGATGTATTTGCATAGGTTAAGGTTAACCTATTGGACGAGTTTGCAGCCTTTGATGAGTTATATGTGGAGGAATGACTTGGTATCAGGGTTATAGGCATAGATTCATATTATCTAGTTGATGTATTTACTAGGATGCTTTTTTGGAGTATTTGATCCATGGTATCCCTTAGTTTGTATTTTGTTATTGTAATTCAGAGTTAACCTCCAAACTCGTATTGTATTTGTAAAGTTCTTCCATTTTTAATTTCTTTATTTTACTATGAATGGTTTTAGCCATGTGATTGATGTAAAGATGGTGGGAAAAACCACACTTATGTTAATTACAACAATAACACCCAATATTTTGCTTATATGCTTCCGTTGTAAAATAAAAAAAATGTGTTCGTAAAAATTGGGCGTTATATACACAATATTACACAATATCTAGATATATGGATTTCTATTTATTAAGTAATAAGAATGAAGTTGAGGAGATGTTTCTAAAATATAAGGTCAAGGTAGAAAATTGACTAGATAGAAAGATCAAGTGATTAACACCAAATCAGGAGGTAAATATAGTATTAATTGTTTGGTAGAATTTTGTGAAGAAAATTAGATCACACTAGTTCTTAGCCCCTTATACATCTAAACATAATGGTATAGCAAAAAGGAAAAATAGAACTCTTAAGGATATGATGGGTGCCAAGTTAATTTATTTAGGGTCGTTCGAATTTATGAGATTTCTTTAAGGGGGGATTCAATTATGTCAACTTGTTATATGCTTAATAGATTACCATAAGAAGTTAGATAGAGCACCTTATCATATTTGGAAAGGTTATTCACCAAATATGAGTTTTATGAAAATGTGGATGTATCTTACTAAGGTTTTTTTACTTGACTTTAATAAGACTATTATCAAGCTAAAAATAATTTATTTTTTATTCATTAGGTATACCTCAAACAATATAGCTCATAGGTTCATAATCAAGGATATTGCATCTATTTTTTATGGACTTGGAATTGAGCCTATAGATGCTAAGTTTTTTAAGGGTATATCCTTTAAGTTTAGTCTTGACAATACCTTTATCTTTAAATTCTATACCTTATTCATCTTAGAGTAATGTGTTAATGATTCAAAGAATATGATTAAACCTTACATGATTAAAAGGAATGGGTATATGGAAATTCATTAGAATGATTGTCTGGATACTTAATTGAGCAAGGAGTAAGCCTTCTTTTTTTTTCCTTGGTCCCTTCATTAAAAGAATTGAAAGACAAAAAAAAGTCTTTAAATGTGAAATGGAAGTGGCTAAAGGATATAAGAAAGAAAATGTGAAAAGGACCAGGAAAATGATATAAGAAAGAAGATATAATGCCATATAAATACCTTGATCAAATAAAGAACGTACCCCTATGAACTAAAGAGTGGTTCAATCCCTTTTAGTGAGGCTTCAAAGAATTATGCATGGGCTTATTTTGAGTAAGCTAGCTAGAGGAATCACTCAATAACCTTATCTATTGAGATACCTTTTTATTCGATAGGATACTCTTGCTCCATTAAAGCCTGACATGGAAGACTAAAAACATAAAAGCTTTTTATATCATAAAGGCATTGAAGAGCTAAAGGATCAAGTGTAACGAGGGAGAAAAGGTACAAAAAGAATGAGTTCCACTACCATTACTTCAGTTGGGCGCATGTCTTTCGGTAAAGGTTATTTGAGGAATTCCTTTAAGTAACTAATGAATATTTCCTTCATTCATTAAGGAATCGAGCAGCAAGTTTAGCCTTTTTGGCAAGTTCTAAGAAATAAGCCTACCTTATACTTAATTTGATGGTAGAATGAGGAATTAAAAGGAATGAAAAATACATGTCATTATTCAAATAAACAAGCAAAGTGTGAACATTAACTAATCCACTACAAGCAAATAACTTACCTAACCTAGGGAATTCACTTGAGTCAAGTCAATTAATAGCAGAGTAGTTTGATTTCCTATTGAAGGAACCCCTCTCCTAATGGTTGTGTGATGCTATAAGCAAAGTGATTTGTTAATAATATACAAGTTAAAAGGCTCACCATAATGATACTAAAATTGATATGTATAACACTTTTAAATTTCTACTTCTTTTTTCCAGTAAGCAAGTCTACTTTCAAATTCTCTTTATAATTACATTGCCTTTATATATTACAATGAAGATTGAGTAGAAATGAATAGTTATTGTTCTTGTCACAAATATCTAATTTAATTTAATTATTTCCTTAACAATATATATTTTTAAATTAATAAAATAACAATATCTTAGTGTGTATCTCTATCACTTTTGACTGATAAAATGTTTATATACAAAATAGTGACCCTCAACTTTCATATGTATATTCAAATAATAACCTATCAAAATATAATTAGTATACAGATATGCATAGACATTTTTTTTGAGTTAACAATATGAATCTAAGAAGAAGAAGAAAGCAATTTTAGAAAGAAAAAAAAAACACAAACTTCTATTTTCAACTATTATTATAGAAGGGAGCATTCCATAATTTATAGAATATTCACTATTGAAAATGTGGATTACTTGTTTAAATTATAGGAAAATGGAACTTATATAACTGCATATATTAATCATAAACCAAAAGGTAAAATCCTAGCAAATTTCATTTCAATATATTATTTTAAAGTAAATATATGCATGATTGCATTTATTTAGCTAAAAGCATACAATGTGTTAAGTGTTACGTATGAGAATTATTTTAATATGGAATAAGAATGTTATATTTTATAAAATTGAATGAAATAGGTGGAAAGAGTGGTTATGTCTCTCATCCTTGGTATTATGGAAATATCATATTTTTAAATATTTTAGGTAAGAATGATTTTATATGTATCATGGTATGCTAAAGTGTTTCCTTGAATTTCACAAGTTTTAGTTTTAAAGTATATGTTAGTATATGTGTGAAATCTAGACTTGATTATGTCATGCAAAATTTGGTTTCTTTAATTTTATATCAGTGTTTTATTTCATTTATTTTAGGATATAGGGCCTAGGATATGACTTTTGGGTCATTTAGAGTTGTATAAAATTAATTATGAATTTTGGAAGTTAAAGGTTATTTTATAGTAATAATGAAATTTTGACAGTTATACTTAAATTCTATAAATTTGATATCTAAGTGAACATTAGGTTATTAAAATATGTTAAAATGGATAAGTGTGACACTTGGGTGGTACTTGATGAGTGGACTTAAATACCTTAATTAAAATGATTAATTAAGCTAAAAAAACACTATAGGCATATTGAGTAATCTTAGTATTTTATAACAAGTGTCCATATTTAATGTTTCATCCTATCATAATAATTAGTTAAGTGTAAATATTTTAGCATGAGATATACCTATCTTAATTCTAAGGTAAGTTTATTTAATCTTATGGACATTTTAGTCATTTTGTGTACCTCTAGACTAGTTTATTTAATTTTAGCATTATATGTAGACCCTTTATTGACTTATATTCAAATGTTGACCCTAGGTTGAATATTATGTTGGTCAGTGGTTGACTTTTTTACCATTGACTCTGTTGGCTGTTGACTTAGATGTTAACCTTTGACCCTTGTCTTGAAGAATTAGAGTTAATGTACATTAAGATATAATTTTAATGAGTCTTTTATGGCATAAAGTTTAACTTTATTATCTCATATATTGAGTAGGGCCTTAATGGCATATTGGTGAGTCATTTCCCTTTAAATGATTAAACCTTGATTCTTGTTTGATGTAACTCTTTAATAAAATATTAGTCACTTAAAGTGAAAAATCTTAAGTCGGCACTTATATCACTCGAGAAAGCTATCCGAGTTTGGTTTGGTATTCACTTAGTATCATATCAGTGTTTTCTATTATGAAATATCAAGTACCTTATGAGGTCCAAAGATTCCCCCTTTTACTTTATAGACGTCTTGATATATTTTAGCCTTATAGGGGATACACATACTTAAGTGATTGGGTGCCCTATTATTTGTCGGTCACGTTTTTGTGAGGGCTAGCTAGGGCTAGTACCGTTTGCTTACTAGATTAGTTGTTATGGTTTATCTACATATTTTTTCTTATGTTGATATAATCAATCAATTGTGATCAAAATAAAGGAATATAACAATCAATGATTCTCACCATCTATGTGTTTCATATTCATTATTCTATGCATGATGTCGAGTTGACTTCCCCTTTTACAATTACCTTACCATATAACATGTTATTATATTGTTATTACATGTTATATCGCTTTCTTTGCATGAGCTTTGTACATAAGAATATCTCTTTAGGATAATTGTGTATCACAGGACAAGATGCATATTGATACTATATTTTTGTAGACATGTATTTAA
The DNA here is from genome assembly GCA_030549775.1 of Tamarix chinensis. Taxonomy (NCBI): domain Eukaryota; kingdom Viridiplantae; phylum Streptophyta; class Magnoliopsida; order Caryophyllales; family Tamaricaceae; genus Tamarix; species Tamarix chinensis. The sequence goes on from CM060174.1 coordinate 112,384,806, forward strand.
TGATGATCTTATTGACTTTAAGGAGGTCCCTTAGGATAAGCGATTTGGGTTTAGACTCAGGGATAGGGTATAGAGTTACAGCTATAGGGGTTACATGTATTGTGTGCCTTAGATTTAAAATATCCTTTTTACACTCATTATCTCTTTTGTTCCTTTTCTATCTCTTTCTATACACTTCATTATTAGGAGCATATACTCCATACTCTATTTTTATATTTAGTTTATTAAATTCTTCCACTATTGTTATCCATTTAAAATAAGTTTTGATTTAATTTTTACAGACATTTTAGCCATTCATTTAGTATAAGATAGGTATAAACTATACCAGTGTTAAGTATGACAGTAACACCTATTAAATTATACTAATGCTTTTGCTTAAAAATGAAAATTTTTTAGAAATAAATTTTTTGGTAGGATACCTAACCCTTCAAGTAAAACTATTTTAAAAACAAGTATGGATAGAGAAGAGAGTTAGAGTATATGATAGAGCATGGATACCTGCATAATGCAACCATAAAATAAGAAGCTCGTATAAGAAAGTATAGGTATTCATTTCCTACTCCTTTTCTTTACCTAGATGCAATTTTTAGATTGTGTGCCTTTGATAACAGTTTCAAAGCACTTTTGAAGAACCCATTTTTAATGGATCAATAACAGTTTCAAAACATCATTAAAAAAACAAACAAAAAAAAACATGGAAATAGAGGTAATAAAGGGCTTTCCATAATAGTTTTTGTAACGACCCCAAATTTTATGACATAAAAATATCATTTAAAGAGTTAATTGTGGAAACTAAAATAGTAAAAACATGGGGTGTTATCGCCACACTTGGTATAAATCTAGTTTCCTCTACCATTATCTTACCAAGTTCTAAGGTTGAAATTATTACTCCACTTTAATCAATAACACAATTATAAAATTAATTCAAAGAGAGTCAAAGTAGATTAATATCATTTCAAATAAAACCAACTATAAGTAGTTATAAAATTTAGTAGAAGGAAATTACATAAAGACATGAGAGTACAATAAACATTTGGATCAAAAGATATCAAGCAAAATACTGGATAACCCTAACTCATAATCCAAGTACCAGCCTTCAATTGATCTTGCAATCTAACATTCAAAAATCATTACCTATTGAATAAGAAGGGGCCTATGAAAATGAACCCTTCAGTACAACGGTACTGAGTAATCCATTATACAAAACTAATATGAAAACCCACACAGAACATATAAAATGCATCATAATAAGAAATAGTATCAAATATTGAAACATACATGTGATATAAAAATATAATAATCACAATAGACAAGCAATAATCCTCAAATCCACAGACTCCTCATACTTGTTTATTTAGAATATAATGAAACTTATCTGATAAGCATACAAGAGAAGCTCTTTAAAGTAATGATTAAAACCAATATCAACATGATAACCATATCCTTCACCATACATCTCATATCTCAATGTCAACACCAATAATTTATTACATCATAGGTAGGGCTCAAAGGTGCAATACCAAACACAGGTAGGTACAAAAACTACTATTGACCCACAGGTAGGTAAAAAGGCTACTGCCGAACCACAAGTAGAGTAAAAAGATAATACTAACTTACAGGTAGGCACAAAATCTACAAATAATCCATAGGTAGGTACAAATGCTACTACATAACCACAAATAGGCTTAAAAGCTACTACCGACCTACAAGTAGGCACAAAGGCTATTAGTGACTCACAGGTAGGCACAAAGATTACTGCCAATCTAATATAATAATAATCATTTCCATTTTTATTAGCTTGAGGGGGAGATCATATCAACCTAGAGACACTAAAGTACTTCAGTCATATCGGTGCACCTAGACAACATAGTATTATAACGATTATCAACCCAAGGACACTAAGGTACCCTGATCGTATTGGCATACGAAGGTAATACAGTACCCTACTAACAATGAGATCTAATTGATAAGCATACATAACCTCTATAAGTTTGCAGAGCTAAATAAAGTAAGCTATAGGGCGCAACACTAAGGCACACTAACAAAAATTTGTAATCAATCATGGACTAAACCACGTCTTTTATGTAGTTACCCCTAAAGAACCACCATTCTCAAACTCGAAGTCTTTCACTATAAATATTATTATTTTATTATAGTGATCACATATATCACATACTTAACTATTTCAACTCATTTCCATTTATTTAGGGTAAGCATAAACATGGTTAATATGATAATGTATTAATTTCAATATTAAAAATCTACTGAGGCCATCCTTGGCTCAAGTATTCACATATGGGTGCATTAGGCTAAAAATGACCAAAATGTCCCTACGGCTAAAATTACCACATTATCATCCATTTTAACTACTAATTCCATTTTATTTATTAATTTGTCATGAAAAAGGTAAAAGAAAATAATTAAATTATATAACATGAAAATAAATTACTAGACATGCCAAATGACCATTTTAACTGTAATACCCCATTTTTCAAAACTATAATTATAAATTAATAATCGTATGAATAGCTATAATTATTATTTTAGGAGGTTTAATTTTAAAAATATTATTATTTTTCATATTATTTCAACGTTTAATTATAAATTTAATCAGGTTAAATTTTACTAGAAATTAGACTATTTAATTTAATTCTAGTTATACCCGTAAATCTTATTTTAAATTATTTTATTAATAATATTTTGATCTGTAACCTAAAAATAATTTTTTTAAAATTATTCTTGATTATTTTACTTTTTCCAACCTTTTTTAAACCTATCCTAATTCAGACAATTTTTTCCGAATTATTTTTTATACCCGATACTTTAATCTATCTAAACTAAATATAAAACTGAATAAATAATATTTTATCCCATCGTATTATTTTATCCCGTACTCTACCCTCTATCATACCTCAAATATCTCCCCCGAATATTTATCTATCTCCCTCATTTTCTGACAAATCCATCCTCTGCGCCTTGTATACATATGGACGTCTCATGTCTGCATTTATACACACATATCCACACTACATACTTACACACTCTACACACTTATACACATGTACACACGCACACGGCACAACACCTCACATCAGCCCCCCCTAAAAAATCTTTTGGCTAAACCCAACCAAACCGCACCTCTCCTCCCCTCTCTTTTTGTTTGATTCATTCCTACCCAAACAAGCCCTTTCACCCTGCATTTATACATATACACATGCACACGACACCAGCCACCGACCAACCCTCCCTTCTCTGCATATACACACGCACGCATACAGCCTCACATCCCATCTCTTCTCCCTCCTTCCACCACCATTCGCAGCACCAAACAACACCCAGCCCTCTGCCCAACCAAACAGACCTTTCCTCCCTCTGTTCTTTTCGGCCAACTCTCCCAACACCACAACACCCTACCTCTCCCTCATAGCCCACACCAACCGTGTAAGCCCTGACTTCCATCACCCTCATAGTCCCACTCGCCCAACTTCCTCCATCCCAGCAACTGCCGCCATTCCATTTTCGACCCTACAACCAGCAACTCCCCTATTCCTTTTAGTTAAACCTAGCCCCCGACCATTTCATGCAACCCAGCCCCTGCAGCCCCTATTTTTCTCCCAACGAACCCAATGCCGCACCCCAACCACCACCGAACCACCGCCCCCTACTCCCTCTCTCCTTTCGGCTCCTTTTTGGTTTCTTAACCGTTCGCAGCCCAGCAACCCCCCACGAGCAGCACTCACCCCTGTCCTCCCCTCTGTTTTTGTTTGGCCAACCCAGCCACCCTTCTCTCGTGCAAGCCTGTCACCATCGACCCAGCAGAGCCGTTGCCCAGCCGCAGCAGCCACCAACCACCAGCTGCCACCCAACCCCGCCAGCCTCTAGCCACCTTGCACCGCCAGCCAACCACCTCCTCTGCCCTCTTTTTCTTTCCCTGCCCTGCCGGCCACCCCCGCTGCCCTTTGTTTTTCACGCGTGCATGGCTCACGCTGCGCATGCAGGTGAGTTGTGTGTAATTTTTTTTTTTAAAAAAAAAATATATATATATATATAATATTGGTACCCATTTTAACTGTAAGGCTATTTTAGTAATTTAAAAAAAAAATTTATATTATAATTATTACTTTACTTGATAGATATTAATTCGATAATTTTGGTATTATTATTAGGTATGAAAGGTTGATTAGGAGGATTCGATAAATTTAGTAGAATGATTTATTTTGATATAATTATGCGTTAATTATTATTATTATTATAAAAACCGATAAAACGAGCATGTTATCTGATATAAATTATGTCAGGTATGAAATTATGATTAAAATGATTCTGATGATAGAAAAATAATTTGTATGATAATTATGTATAAAATAATAGGTTGAGCATGCTTAGATATAATTATGGATTAGTTATTATGTGTGTGTGCCCTAGGGGTAATTTAGTCATTTTTGTGTATCATGGTATTTGTCTTGAAAATCATGTATAATATGTATTATCCATTGTTGAGTATATGAGTATGTGTTTTGGATGGATTAAAGGTGTGGAAAAGGATTTTATGTGTACAATTATGTATAAGGGCAAAATGATCATTTGACATATCTAATAATTTAAATTGTGTAATGAATAATTTAATTATGATGTTTTGGCCTTTTCATGGCAAATGAATAAATAAAATGGAATTATTATTTAAATAGATGATAATCTAGGAATTTTTAGTCTTAAGGGTATTTTAGTCTTTTTAACCCAAAGGGTCTAGATGTAAATGATTGAGCCTAAGTTGGCCTTAGTATATTCTAATGTTGGTTTTGATGTTGACCTTGATTATTGTTGTCTCAGATGATTGAAAATAAGTAAAAATGGTTAAGTATGGAAACTGAATTTATCTGTAATATATGCGATTTCGTGATCACTTTAATAAAATACTAATACTTAAAGTGAAAGACCTCGACATCGGAAATGGTGGCTCCTAGGGTTTGCTACCCTAAGGACGTAGTTTAGCCCACAATTGATATGGATTTTTGTTGGTATGCCTTAGTGCCCCGGTCAAGCCCTACATCTTACTCTATTCTGTTATGTGGATTAATATGCATACTTATGGATTAGGTATCCTTGTCGGTAGGGTACTGGGTTACCTTCGTGTACCAATGCGACCAAGGTACCTTTGCATCCTTGGGTTGATAGTCGGTAGGATACTATGTTGCCTTGTTGCGCCGGTATGATTGGAATACCTTTGTGTCTTCAAGCAGATTGATCTCCCCTCAAGAAAGTAAATAAAAATGGAAAGAATGATTATCGGATTATTAGATTATTTGGTAGCAGCCTTCGTGCCTACCTGTGGTTTCGGTAGCAGCTTTCGTGCCTACCCGTGGTTCGGTAGTAGCCTTCGTGCCTACCTAAGGTTTTCTGTGGTTCGGTAGTAGCCTTCGTGCCTACCTGAGGTTTTCTGTGCTTTCAATAGTAGCCTTCATGCCTACCTAAGATTTTCTGTGGTTTTGATAGCAGCCTTTGTGCCTACCTGTAGATTTGGTAGCGGCCTTCGTGCCGACCTGTGTTGGTTTTATGTCTGTGAGCATACCTGTGATATTATGGATCTTATTATGCTGTATCTGTAAGTTTGCCTGTGACGTTATGGATTTATTATGTTGTACCTGTAAGTATGCCTAGGATGATATGAATCTTAGTAAATTATACATGTGAACATGCTTGTGATGTACGTGATTGTTTGGAATTTATGCTGAGACATGAATTATGCTGAAGTTGGGTTTTAATTATTACTCAGAGAGTATTTTCGAGATGTTTAATAATAAGTTCGGTTGTTTCAGATGAATGAAAATGAGTAGTACGTGACCTTGATGGAAATTGATCATCTGAGTGATTATTGTATCTCAATCATCGTATTTATATGTATATATCTTATACCATGTTAATTGTATGCCTTGCATGTGTTCCATGCTGATTTATCGTATTAGTTTGGTATAAAGGGTTGCTGAGTATCGCAATACTGAAGGGTTCATTTTTGTGGGCCCCTGCCTATTCAATGGACAGTGGACTTTGCAGACCAGCCTTTGAGCTCAGTCAAATGCTGATAGTTCGGATTTGAGAGCGTAGGACTATCCGGTGTTTCTATTGTTGTCTTATTTCTGATTGTATTTGGACCCTTGTGTCCTCCTGTAATTTCTCTCTCGAGTTTCGTAAACTGCTAATGTCGTTTTTAATTAGTAGTATTTATCTAACGTTCTCTCTATCCTGATTTCTGTAATCATGATATTAATTTAAATGGATTAATGATTTTAGCCTTAGCACTTGGTATGAGAATGGTAGAGGAAACCAGACTTATACCAAGTGTGGCGGTAACACCCTTTGTTTTTATTGTTTTAGCTTCCACACTTAACTCTGCAAACAAAAACTTTCAGTTATAAATTTTGGGGTGTTACATTAACCTTGTACATGATTTTGCATATAAAACCTTAACATGCCTTTCAGAACATCAAACCATATTTATCATGCTCAATAAGACATAATACATTTTAGGCATGCTAATCATAACAATTATCTACACTTAAAATGACCAAAATAACCTTAAGGTATATGATAAATATTATGTTAAAATATGTGTTTCTAAAACATCAAATTACACATCGCCATACTTAACAATGATTCAGGCATATTAAGCATTTTTATCGAATTAAATATTACGATATGCTTAAATGAAAAAATTGCCCCTAGGGTATGTGACAATAATATTTATGTTAAAAATAAGCCTAGACACGCTCAATTTATTATATTGGACATACATGGCATGAATAGTTTATTTTTTACACTTAAACCATTTTCACATACTTTCTTACACATAATAATTTATAAAAATCATCATGTTTCATTTCACTAAAAATCATGCTAATATTTTTAGGCAATCAATTACAATTTAGCGAACATAATTAAATAGCATTCGCTCAAAACCTTAATGTGTTATCATACAATATCTAAATTTTTTAGTGAACTATAAGCATTATCTGATTTCCATTAAAACACAAATTTATCAGTAATCTACTAAAATTATTATGCTTCGTTAATTTAACTTTTGCACCTAAAAATAGTACCACATTAACCAAATTAATATTTGACTAATAAAATATTAATTTTTATTAAAATATTTATTAAAGGAAAAATTACTAAAATACCCTTAGTTAAAAAAAGGGTAAAAATTAAAAGGTAGAACCTTATGCCTCTCATGCAACATGAGTGGGAAAATTCAGATAGCTTCGGAGGGAATTAGTTGGTTGGGTGGTGGTGATGGCTGGTGGGTGGCGTTGGCAGTGATGAGGGAGGTCGTTGGTGGTGAGGGCGACTGGCGACCAGGGTTGAGAAAGCTAGTGGTGGTTGGACGGAGCTTCGATGGCTGGTGGTGCTGGGTAGCTCGACGAGGTTGGAAATGGGGCTACAGTAGGGAGGCGACATGGTGATTGCAGGTGTGTGAGCTGTGTGGATCAGAGATGCAGAGAAGGGATAGTGGTGTGGTGGCCAAAAAAAATTGGGGAAGGAGAAGGCAAAAGGAGAAGAGAGGGAGGGAAGGTAAGGGCTCGGGTTGACTTCAGTTACAGGGAAGGTGCATGGTGGTGGCTGAAGTGGCGACAACGGTTGGGAAAAGTTGGTTAATGTGGTGGTGTGCTGGCTGGAATGTGCGGGTGGGTTTCAGTGGTCAGGAGAGTTTTTTGCTAAAGAATCTGCAAGAGGAAAGGGGGGGAAGGAAGAAGAAAGGAAGGAGAAGGGTTCAGGGTTGGCTTTGCTAGGAAAACAAATGGGGAATGGAGCGAGAGCAGAGATAAGGGTGTATGTATACAGGTGGTTGAGGCGCGGAGTGGCCATGGCCGAGGCTTGGCATGTTGGGGTAGGGTAAAGGCATGCAGGATGCAGGAGCTAGGAAGGGAAGAAAAGGGCAAGCGAGAGGGGGAGTGCAGGGGGTTGGTATGGCCTAATGGAGAAAGATAGGGCTGCATATATGTCCTAGGCAGAGGCGAGTTTGGGGTTAGATGGCATGCGAAATGAGGCAGAATGAGGGTTGTTTAGGGTGTGCTTAGGTTCCTGTACTTGAAAACGGGGGAATGCCTGGGTTTGGTCGAGGGAGAAGGAGAAGGAAAGAAGAAAAAATAAATAAAAATGGGCTAGACTGAGCAGGCTAGGGGAGGGAAAAATAAGTGGGATGGGTTGAGTGCGTGATGAGAAAAAGAAAAAAGAGAAAAGAAGAAGAAGGGAAAATGGGAAAAGAAAATAAATATAGGGTAAGAATTAGGATTAGATTGGATTAGATTTAGGATTAAAATAACATTAATTTAGGTGGATTTAGGCTATCCAATTAAATAAAAAGAAAAAATGATAAAACAAATAGGATAAAATGTAGTTAATAATTTATTTGGCTTGGAGGGTCAAAGGCTAATAGAAATAATTAAACTAAGATTTAAGGGTTAGATTTTTAAATAAAAGGTTAAATGCTAAAAATTAAGGATACGAAATTTTGGAGTATTATAGTTTTAGATAAAAATAGTTATCAAAACCTAAGTTTTATATATATTTTTTTCATCAAAGAATAATTTTTAAAATCAATTTTTGATCATGATTGTTTCTTTACAACCATTATCAAAAGTCCAACATCATTTCAACCCCCAACTTTACCATTATTTTAATGTTTTGGTAGTTGTTATTAATTAAAATAGTTATTAAAAATCTTTTTAATAATTTTTTTTTACTTATAGCCATTATTCAAACTCTTTTTAAAAAAAATCAATTGTTTTAAAACAAGAAGTGTAAGAAAGTTGAAGTTCATAGTTTTAGATAGAACTATATATGATACACTTCGTATAGCAGATATTAATTTCTTCACTAAAGCTCGAAGGTATTATAGGAAGAAACCAACATAGATGAGAGATCTAGACTTGAGAACTTACATATTATATATAGATTAATTTGTCCCACAACCAAACTATATGGGTTAGAGTTTCCAATCTGTAGATAGATAGAATAATAGGTTTTCTCAAACTCAAAACATAAAAACTTTATTTTGAAGGCCAAAATAGTGTTTTTTTTTTTACATTAAAAGTTCCAAACCCCTTTTAAGCTTTCAACATGTAGATCTAAAAAAAAATATTTGAAATAAAAAAATATCCAAAACGGACAACTGAGTCGAAAGTTATGTATCTCAAAAGTTTTTGGCATCTAATCCACAAAATAAATATCCTTTAGGGAACTTAGAAAATTTATATACAACAAATTAAGTAAATAAAACATGAATGAGTAGTATAAAGGCGGTGTGCACTAGCAGAAACAACAAACAAAAACCAATAGTAATAAACACATTGACTATAGAATGAAAGAAGAAGAATAAGAAGAAGAAGAAGAAGGAGGAGGAGGAGGAGGAGGAGGAGGAGTGCATACTTGAGAAGAAGAATCAAGAGTAGGTTAAGGTATTACAAAGTAAATGAGGAGAATGGGTTAGGAAAAGAAATAAATCTTTCAGGTTAGACTTTTAATAATGGTTGAGGGTACAACCCATTATTAAAGGTTGATCTTTTAATAACAATTTTTCCTAAAACCATTGTTAAAAGTCTAAATAGTAAATAAGCTCTTGTTGGTTTGTATTTAACAACGTTTTTTTCTTCAAAATTGTTATCAAATTTTTTTCCTTGAGGTTGCACTAATTTTTTTTTATACTTTTAGAATCAACTTAAAGTAAATATTCATCTAATTGGTGTTATTAAAATCTATATTCTTAGTTGTACATTTATTGAGTCATTTTTATTTTTAATAAAATCATGGATTGAGCGTTTATTAGTGTGACTCTTCATTGTACTAATGTAAAACATTTAATCAACAATATGAGGAAAAACTAATGTGAATCAAATATTAAAAAGTTATGAAATTATGGGGTACTACATTGATTGTGACTTTTATTGTTAGGGTTAGATGACACTCGACTTATAGGGTGTTTGTTGTATTGAACGATCAAACTTAAGTTAAGGGAAATATCTCATAATGAGGTTAGTTTCAAAAATATGGTTTAATCTAGAACAAAAACTAGATGTTTTACTTATATATTTTTAAACTAGGGCATATTTGGTTAAGCTTATGTATTAAATGATAGGTATTTGGCCTAATTTTCACATTTTTGTTTGGGCAGATTTAGTTGTTGTGTATGTCAAAAGATCCGAAATTGCAATATACTAACATGTTATGTGGTCCAAAGAACTTTTCAATATCAATTGATAATATTTATTATATTATTTATACGTCAATGTTTCAAGTACTTTTAATTTTCTACAATCATTTCTATTTTACTAATACATAGGGTTTGAAGATATTCAAGTGTGACAATAATTTTGTTTGCTTCACTTCAACAACTAATGTTGTATGTTGTTCAAAATTAGTGACATAAATTGATCCTTTACATAAGCATAATGGAAATCAATGTTATATTCCTTCTCCAAAAATAATGTTTATGTGTTGTTATATTACATAGGAGATATCATGCATCGCACTAGTGAGTAATTAGTTGTTAAAATTTGGCTATTGACTTAATATTTGCCTCCTTAGATCTACAAGGCTTTAGACTTGTAATTATAAAACTATAATTTGACAAACCTAAAATAAAATAATAAAATAAAGTGATAATTTATAATTATGTGAGGTAATTTATTTATAGACAAATTTTTATGTGTTGCCATACCTATAATGGTTATCTAGTGCATAGCTCATTAACATAGAGAATTGAAATCAACAAGAAAAATACTAATAATATTAGATTACTAGATAGTCCATAATAAAATATGCATTAGAAGAGAAGGAATAAACGATAAATTATTAACTTTTAAAACTATTTTTGGATATCATCATAAATTGATTTCAAAAGAGCTCTTTGGAGAAAAACATTATCAGTATATTCATTAAACATGTTTGAGTAGGTTTTAAGATGCTCCTAATAAATTTTCACCTACATTTTTATTGATTTATATTTCTAGCCAATGATAACTCTTGAAAAGGAGCTATCTTAATGCCCTATTTAATGGCAATTAGCCTATTTTTGTGTTCGAATGTTGCAGGACGTGGTTATTTCACACACTTCTAGCATTTCTATAGGGTAAGGGTTGCATATATTGATAAAACTTGGAACTTGAGCTCCAAGTAACTTACATGTTGCATATAAAATTAGCCATTTTTTCTTTGACTAATATATGGATATTTATAAGGGGTTGTAGGGTGGACGAATCCCATAGGCTGTTACATGGTGACAACTCAAAATAGAAAAATCATGCACAATTGTTTCAATAAAATTATAATTAAATATTTCCTTTATCTTCTGAGTGGTTCAAATAACTAGAGCTTTATTTTCCAACAACTATAATTTAGCATTCATCCCCCAATCTAACGTTCTATAAAAGAAAATAGGCAAGGAAGGAAAAAAGGAATCTCATATATTGTTTCAATCATAAAAAAGAGTAGCAAAATACTAGAAAAATAGAGGAGAAAACTCGAGAGCTTCCAACTTGAGGTTGAAGATAAAGTCTAAGGAGGAAATGTAATAATCTATCACAATTGCTTTAGTAAACCTATATGGTGTTTATCCCTTATTCCTTGTACATCTTTCTTTATTTCCTTTGTAAATTATAGATTAATGTCAACATGAATTAAGTATTTTTTTTCAGGAGGAGCATGATGATATCGAGTTTGTATTTACTTGAATATTGTAGTATTGTGTTATGAATTATTGAGCATTTCATTTTAGTGCACTAATTATTATATAGCTGTTATTCGGTGATTATAAATAGCTTCTACTTCGTTTTGTAAAACTAGGTAGAGATAAGCTAAAATCCTATTCAATCCTACACAAGCATATGTTAATGATTAGGCATTGATATGGAATTCTCATAGCATGCTACATCTATTGATAGGAAGCACTACCCTCATGAGGAAAAGGAGTATTTTGTGATTTTTTTCTTAGCTGGTATCCTCTAGGGTATCATATGTTACTATATGATGGTTTACTACTTGTAAGGTGAATCAAGATTCTCTTCCCATAACCTTATCTTCTAGTGTTTTGTATTCATTCTTCCTTATTGTGTTCTTATCGATTATTTCAATTCTCATTTGTACTTGATATTTTAGCTAACCTCAACTTTTACCACAATCTATCTTTATATCTTCTTTTGCACCTTATACTTATCCTATAGTATAACACCAAATCAATCCGTATAGGAATAATACTCTTTTATTACTTAGACGATTATGTATACTTGTACTTTTATTCTTTCTTAGTGCATTTAATGTAGGTCATGCACTAGTTGTGTTTGTTAAAATACTTATCCAAAACATCAAATGATTCTATTATCTTAAAATTATAGAAAGATCTAGATTTGTGTTAAAATTTCTCTATGTATAGAATCAATAATAGAATCAGGTGAAATCACATATAATAATATATAAGTGATTTTAGTAATCTTAATAATTCAACCAAAACATATTAACTTAGTGTTGGAATTAATAATCGGTAAAATTTGGTAAAGTTAAATAAAATATTGTTGAATCTCCTAAAATCAAGCATTCATATAGAATCTTATTCACCAATTCTTAATTTTCCTCTTAAATATTAATGTTATGTTTTTAATACCTCTATTCCTATCTTGTTGATGTCCTATTTGATATAGCTCTAATAATGTTTTATGTTGTAGTTACCAAAGAGGCAAGAATCGAGCCTTGCAACTCAATTTAGTCCTATGGTTATTGATAGGATAAATCATTACGCATAGTCTTATGCTACTAATTGACCTACAATGGGTCCAATCTTACAAGACAAACATATGAATGATTGATCATCCCACAACCAAGCTCGTCTCCTTAATTTACACGTACACAACTGGTGTTTTAACTATTCAAACTACAATTTGCCATTGTAAATCCCAACTTACTAATATAAACATCCATTTTTAGCACTTGAATATTTTGTTTAAAAGAGTTATTTGTAGAACCTAAAACATAAATAAAAAAACATAAGATATTACCTCCACACTTAGCATACGCACGAACTCCTTCATCATTTTATGCCAAATCTTAAGCCTAAAATATTTATTATTTTGATTAAAAGAACAGTTAATAAGAATAAAATGAGAGATATCAAATTACAATGCTTTACCGTTTTGTTATTATAAAATATTGAACAAGGTTACAACAATAAAAAGAAAATGAGTACAGAAGGGGATAAAAGAGTCTAAGGGATATTTGATTTAAAAGATGTTGGGTTAGACACCTGAGAATTACAATTCTCAACCCCACACATGAGATTACTTAAGTGAAACCCTTAAAATACTCTTATGAGGTAAAGAATGCCAATTGAAGAGATAGTGGACCATAAAACATAATCCATCAATACAAAGAAATAGAGTAATACATGTAACGCCCCAAAGTTTACTAACAAAAAAATTACTTTGCAACAGTAACTATAATAAAACAATGGGTGTTATGAAATAAATTATACCTAACATAACAAAAAATTATATTTCCTATACCCAATATATGTAGGGTGAAAGGCTAGAAAATAACTTATACCTAGTGATCAAGTGCGAAAAACATTTGATCCTACAATGATACAAGATTATGAAATAGAGAGAAGCTAATGAAGATAACAAAAAATAGAGAACTAAATATCCACAGATACACACGCATGCACGCACACACACACAATATGAGTGAGAAAGAGAGAAAGAGACTCATATAACCATATGCTAACACCAACCTAAATAAACACTCACCACAAGCAATCACATCAAAAATATTAATTCATGAATTACTTGTAAAGCAAGGCAACGTCTGCTCATGAGAATGATAAGCATCCATAAAATGAATGATCGGTACACAACATATCTAATAAGTTAATAATGTGCATAAATAGAATAATGCATGCATAAAACAAATGAAACATATGATAAGATATATACTATACGTGGATATATTCTCATGATAAGAGATAACTAAAGAGAAACCAGATTAAGGTTCAATATTAGGCGATCACATTATTCCATTTACTTAATGACATTAAGATCATGGACTCTACTAATTGTCAATGGTGGAATAGTATCAAAATATAAGACTCTCAAGGTAGAATAATCCTAACCGCTATTATTATTAGATGAAACGAATTACGACATATACCTCTTTCTAAGGCAGAACGCTCTTAGGAACCACAAAACTAAACACCTAATCCTTAAATATACATATCCCTATAAGTTGGTGGAACAATCAATATAAAGTAAATATAGGGATACTTTGGTTATCACACTAATCAGGAACCATGGGTACCATAACAATCTAAACAGTAACAATATAACTAGTACAAGTTGGTATTAACTCACATGATCTTATGATTTAAACAGTATTGTCTCACTAACTAATATGACCAACATGGTTCATATTCCACACTTAATGAATACCACCTAACTTACTTAGCATAATAACACTTGCACTTATTTTACACTTGTCTTATCATAAGGGACATTGCTAATCATTTGCTAAATGTTATATCAATTATCATGGTATACAATCCAGCGATTATCATTATATAAACCACTTAGAAGTACATCATGGTTAATCAAATAATCATGTTATAATCACGGGAATCAAATCTAAGATACGAGGAAAAATATGAGGCATTATTTGAGTAAAAAGACCAAAATACCCTTTAAAACCCTAATTTACAATTACGCTATAACATCACCCATCAATGCACTGAATTCAACACAACACTACAAATTTTTATGTTTAAAAACACATAAAAAAAATAGATTTTAAATCCAACATTTTGCACATAAGGTATTGATTATACCCTTACAATTTCTAAACCCATTTAAGCCGTTTTCACATAATATTTATACTTATGTTAATCCTAAATAAATTAAACTTGTCACATATTACATTTATCATATTTTTAACTCAATATCACTTGCACAACATCAATTTTCCAAATTTAACCCAAAATGATCATTTTGCCTTTATTTCACCCAAACACCCCAATATTTCTTGTCAATATCACTTGAACTACATTTTACTAAACCCAATCATATTATATATCAAAATTGATGTAATAAATTCAATGATTATATTGTCATAATTAATTTATACATAAAATAATTAATTTGAAAAAATTAGCTCATAGTCAGTTCTAACACAAAATACCTAAAATTTAACTTCCACAAAAGTTTACCAAAAATACACATCAACTTCCACATAATACTAAACACCTAAATATTTAATTATCTTAAATTGAAAACAGACCAAGGGTCGAGAACACACATAAGCTTGAAACCACCAAAACCAAGCCTCAACATGATATTTGTTCCAATACACCTAAACTCATAATATAATATTTAACATGTTTAACAATATAGTAGGAATATCACTTCATGTATATGACTTCAAAATAAGACCTATCATGGCTTAAGCATTCCATCTAATGTAAACCATATAAATCACATGGTTCATATAAAATTATACTAATATGTAATATAATCCTATAGAGTTCTAAAATGTGTTTTAAAAGTAAGACAATACAACATAGAAAATTTCATAGAAAGCTCATGTTGTATCAAAAATCCTAAACTAGAGATATATATCCTTACCTAGTGTAATACCCCACCTTTTTGGAAATTGTTAGAATGAGAATTATGCCAATTTTGGGTGTTTGATTTTGATTTGGTTTGAGAAAAAGTTAGATTTGAAATAAGTTGGAAATTAAATTTATTGAGTTTTTCAAGCGAGCCGGTCGATTGGTTCCATGAACGAATTGACTGGTTCGTCGTTTCAGCAAAATTATTTTTACTCGATTAAACTCATTAACTAATTGGGGAGCTGATTGACTGGTTTGTAGAATAGTCGACTAGTAGGCTAAACCAATTGACTAGTTTGTCGAATTGGGCATATTTTTGAAACTTAATGTTTTGAGAAAAAAACTTATACTAAAATGGAACCTTGTTAACCAATGCTAAATTATTTCTAAGAGATTTGTAACATTTTTCATGATATATTTAGCTTGAAATGTTACCTCAAATTGATATAGAGGATCCGTTGAGATAATTGAGAGGGGGATATGACCTCAGCCTTGTCTTCTTTCACCTCTCTCCTTTGCACATTTTTGAGATCAATGCTTCAATATTAGTCATGATTCTGATCAGTTAGAAGATTCCTTCCACGTTAACCTTCCCTTACTCCTCTTGTGAATTTCATTTCTAGACTAATTGACCTGTATTCTCCATAAATACCATTTGAGATTTGGAGAATATGTCAGCATATCTTGGACGAATTCCGTCCTTTTAACTCAAATTCAAATGGTAATAATTAGGTTTTTTGAATTGTTTGTGACCACACTATGATTCATCTTGATTGGTTAGCTATAAATAGCCCTAATCATCTCATTTGTTTTCCTTTCTTTTAGCCACCAAAAATACATAACTCTCAAGAATTCACCTTCTTACTCTACACTTCAAACCTTACAGTTGAAATTTCTTTCACTCTTTTGATCCTTTCTCTAGCTCCCTCTTGTTTTAATTATTAAGTAAGGAAGAGTTAGATTTGGGAAAAAGATTGATTGGTTCAGTTGAGGGCCCTCTATTTTACCTTGGGATGTGGTATGTTTGGTCCTTTTTTTCTATTTTAAGTTTGAATTTATTAAGTTCATGCACAAATTTCTAAGTTAAAGATCCTTTTTTTAAGGTTTTAAAAGTTGAGGCTTTCACAGGCTAAGATTTTTGGTTAAAGGAAATTATTTCCTACATCAAGTGATTCTTACTTCTAAAATGGGTTATAAATATTCTTGCATGATATGGAACTCTTTAAGTTGACATTATATGTTAGCATAAATATATATAGCTTACAGAATTGATTTGGATGATTAGATGGTGTATTTTGAGTAAAAAGCATGAACCTTGAGAAAAATGGGTAATGATGAGTAAATATTGAGATGTGTAAGTTAAATAGGCTTAAAATGTGTTATACAATGTTGAAGCATGTTCAAATGTGGTTTAATGAAGGTTTATAAGCATGATATACATGAAAATGATTGTTTAGTGCTGTTGCAGGGGAAATCAATTGATTGGTTAAGTCAAACCACTCGACCAGTTTCGAGAACAGTCAATTGATTGACCAATCCTATTGATTGGTAAGCCTACAGAGACATTGGTCTTGCTCTCTACTTAAACACATCGATTGGTTAGGTAAAATTGACTAGCTAGTATATGAAGAGTTAACTGGTTTGCCCAAATTGATTGACCAGTTTGAAGAAAAGCAAGGTCTAGTTGAGTCAAACTAATCAACCGGTCAACCCAAGCTAATCATCTAGTTAGGCTAGACCAATCGACTAGTTCGCCTAGTTTGTGTGATTTAATTCCTTTCGATTTAGTTATGCTTTAAGTCTATGCATGAGACTATCCTATGACTATTAAAGGGATAAAATACAAATTTTAGGATGGATTAATGGCCTAATGGATGGATCAAACATATCATAATTTATGACATACTCAATGAGTATTGTAAAGGCTAAATGGGTATACCACTTATGAAATGTGATGACCTTTAAGAAAGGTTAATGAAGCACAACATGGGTTTGAATAAAATAATATAATGGGCATAAATAACATTGGAAAAGGATAAATGAAAACCCCACACATGGTGGGAAATGGAAAGAATTTATATGGGATAAACATGTGAGTTCCTTGCTTGATCTTTATATGGGCCTTGTGTGATCACTTATCCTCATGATTCATGAATAATGTACTAATCACGTAAATAAAAAGATAATCGAGTTGTGTATGGGTTTTGGTTACCCTATCCTTGATTAGCTATTGGGAGTTAGTTTGCATTCAAGCATTTATTGGTATCTTCAGGCTTTGCCTTCAGAAGGGATCCTAGAGATCCCGGTGCCTTACCTACTCTAGACATTGATGATGTACTAGGGGGCATCCATACTAAAGGGTCCGAATACCTTGGTGGTTGGCTTTGAATTGGATTTATGTCCATTTTGGTGATTGGATTTAGCCTTGATTTATATCCTTTTTGGTGATTGGCTTTAGCTTGGACTTTATGTCTCTTAGTTTAGATAAGATTCCATGGTATGTGAGACCAAGGGGTGGTGTGCAGTCCATCACTCGATAATAAAAATTTGGAAGATAGTTAATTAGATGATAAATTTTGGATAATGAATAAGCAAATAATAATTAATTAGATAATGATGGAAACAATGGATAAGATGATAAAAAGGTGTGAAAGATGGTATGCACACTTGGATAATGGCTTAAATGACCAGTTTTTTAATAATTGGAATGACTGACTGGATGTTGACCAATATTAATATATGGAAAAATAAATGATATAATCTAATCAATTGAGTAAGTTGGAAAATAAACCCTATTAATTATCTGAATTAATTTGTCTAGTATGTATGTGATTACCTATGTGATTATAACATGAAGATAAGCATGATATATTCTATTTTTCTTGAGTTATACATGATAGCATATTATGATGTATGACTACCTTTACATATATGGCATTAGTATGATGCATGTTAAGTATGACATCCATGTTATGATAGAATATTGGATACTTGTGTTTCCATTGAGGAAGTAACTTAACTTTCTCGATATGTAGCATACTAATGTGCTCATTTTCTCAATCACCTGCTCATTCCCATATGTAGAGGGTCATGTGTAGGTTTTTGGAGATGGTAAGTAGTAGGCCTACCTCATATTGGGTTTGGAGCATGAGAGCGTGGACATCTAAAGGTTTTTGTGGGGTCAGCGACGGACCGTGGTTTTGGGGTCACACCTTAATCCTGTCTTAATGTAGCCCTATATTCTTAACTTATTTGTGATCCTCTATTTTAAATTAAATAGTTGGTTTTAGCCTTGTATCTAATATGGGGTAGGTGGCATACATCTTTCCTATGTTAGGTACGGTGGTAGCATCCCATTTTTCTTAAGTGTATTTTTCACTTCTACATTGTTTACAATGATTTTTTTAATAGTGAAAAATGGGAGTGTTACATCTAGCTACATTGGTCTCTTAACAAAAATAATCCCAAACACCGTTAATGCCTTGATCACCTAACAAGATAACAAGAGGAATAGGAAAATAATAAAGATTAGTAAGGGATAAGTAAGGGAGAAGATGAAGGATTAATGGAAAATAGAGAACATGCATATTGAAGGGAATTGAATTAGAGGTTGACTTAAGGAAAAGGGTGGTTGCGTGAGTTCATGACATTGGCTGGGTGTGGTTGTGTGAGGTGGACATGTTAGTGGGGGAAGCTGCATGAAGAGTTGACAAAGAAGAGGACGTTGTAATGCCCCATAAATTAAATTCATAATGCATGATAATGCATGTGCTTGATGATGATTATATGATGTTTGATATTAGTTTGGAAATGCATGTTAGATTTTATTTGAAAAGGATTTGGAAAAGTTAGAAAAAATAAGGAATAACTTGATTTTTTGGGTACACCAAGTCAACAGGTTCTTTGAACCGATCATTTTTAGTTTAGGTTTTGGTTTAGGGTAACAATTGATTGTTTTCGAGAAACTACTTGACTAGTTTACTTGATCTATGCAATTTTTTTAATTTGATTTGATGAGAAAAGTCTTTTGATAATCATGAATCTTGGTAATCAACCTCTGGATTATTTCTAAATATTTTTGATGATTTTTGACCATTAATCTAAGCCTTTTTCCATCTTAAATGGATTTGTTGACCCAAAATCAAACAAATAGAAGGATGATTACCTTATACTTTTCCTCCATCTTCCTCTCTTACCGTGCAGGTTTGGATGAATGATTTCATTCTAGAGAATCTCTTTAAGGTTCATTGATTTGTTTCCCACACCCATTTTTCCATTTTCCCTTCTTGTGTTTGGATTTTCCTAAGTTACATTGCCCTAGCATGTCTCAACCACCACCATTTGAGTCATGGGGGAAATTTAGCTTATATTTTGATAAATTCACCTAGATTTGCCTAACTTTGAGTTAGATAATTAGGTTTTCAATTAGATACATATCTCCCATTCTTTTCCCAACAGATTGTGGGTATATAAATAGCTTTAAATCTCATTTTTTTTCATTGTCTCTCAACCACCAAAAATACCCTATGTTCTTGTATTTGTGCCTTCACTCCTTTCCCCTTTGTATTCTTCATTTCTTAGCTTCTTTATCTTCATCTAATCTTTTTTTTTAATCTTAAGTAATAGAGGGTTATATTTACGAAAATACTGAGGATTCAGTTGGTTCTCCCTAGAAGTCTAGTTTGGTGAGATGGTATTTTTATATTTTTTTTCTAACCTCGTGTGTTTTTTTTTGGTTTTATATGATTTTAAAGAGATTTTTTTTTAGTTTTAATCTTTTCTTTAAGGCTTTTTAGATTTGGGCCTTTTCAACTAAAGTTTTTCCTTAGTGTGGATTTTGCTAAGCTTCACTAGATAAGTCATTCTTGCCTTAAAGTATTGAGTGAATGAGCATGTAGATTAGTGTAGGTTTGGGAATTCCAATTTGTCATTTGAATACATGATAGTAGTGGTATTTTAGTGATTCATATATTGAGTTTTGTTATTTTTATACCATATGAGTTTTATGCATATGTTGATGATTCTATGGAAATGCAACATGATTTAGTAGTTGAGCAAGTTTAATCTTAGATTATGTAATATCTAAGGGAATATATGTGATATGGATGATTTTTGAAGTTTGAATTGTGTATGAAAATGCATGGATATGTTGTTTTGGGTAGACTAATTGATTGGTTTGGGTCGAACCAATCGACTCGTCTTAGAATAGTTGAATGGTTGACCGAGCCAATCGACTAGTTTGTCTAGGGTGATTTTTTGTTTGGTATCATTTGAACCCATTGACTGGTTATACTAAATTAATCGAATGATTTGTAGAATAGTTGACTAGTTTGAAATTTTTATCAGCTAATTTTGATAGGGATGCTAGGGTTTGGTTGTACCAAACCAATCAACTAGTTTAAGCATGAATGCTCATTTTGCTTTCTTTTTGACCTTGTAATGGGTTGAGACTTGATATTTTATTAGGAATGACTCTTGGATGATGGGAATTCAATTTTTGACATAAAATTATTAAATCAATTGGGATCAAATTGGTCAAGTATTGATGATAATACCACCAAGTACTCTTGAAAGGTTATAATGGCTAAATTGAAATGATTATGAAATTATGGTGGACTTAGTATGCTATGTAGGCCTTGTTTAGTATTTTTCCTACTTAATAAAATACTAATCACTTAATGTGGAAGAATCATGGAGTACTATATGGGTCTATATTATCCAATTCTTGATTACCTACTAGGGGATAGTCTTTCCTCGGGAGATTCTAGTATTTGTCTTTAGGCAGGATCCTAGTTAATCCCCGAACCTTTACTACTCTATACATTGATTATGTAATAGGGGTTATAGATATTAAAGGGATTGGTTACATAAGTCATTTATTTGACTTCAATTGGGCTTTAAATCCATTGGTGGTTCTCTTGGCTTCAACTGAACTTTTTTCCCTTAGTTATTAGTTTGATTTCCATGGGGGCTAATCCACCCCATTGCTAAAAAAGGAAAGTAAATATAAGTAATTAATTTAATGATTATCTAATATGGTGGTTAGGAATTCATGGTTAAGTAAAATGGACCTTAGAGTTTCTTAGTATTTTACACCCTAGGTTTGCTATTTTTCATGATCATATCCATTACTCATGAATGTTGTAGTAAGCATCATGAAATATGAATCCCCTATACATGGATTAAAGCATATATTCCCTAAATTCCATGTCTATTGTTGAGTAGGATATTATCTTCCTCCATGTGCATGAATGGTTTACTACAATGAAAACTCCATGTTAGCAGAGCACATAGGTTAGTATATCACTACATGTGCATGATCATGTGTTCCACCATGATCTATATAACCTTCCTTAACCATATGTGTAACATAAACTCTCATGAGAATGTAGCCTAGATTAATTAGTATGTAGTGTACTTATGTACCTATTTAATTGGTCACTTGCTCAATCCCTTGAGTAGAGGACCCTATGCACATATTTGAGGGTAGATAATGGTCATCCTACTATGTGTTTGGGAATTGGGCATCCAATCATAGACTTTTGGCGGATTTTTCTTTTGTTATTCCTTGAGATGCCTAAGTTTTTTTAGTTGCCTCATTTCCTAAAACACCCTGTTTATGCATTTTAATTTGTTTTAGAATGACATGGTCTTATTTTTTAAACCAATTATCCTTATTTTATGTATTTTTATGTATTTTGTTCCTTGTGTTTTGTTTGGTTGGATATGTAGCCTTGTATCTAACATGGAATGAGCAATGGTTGTCTATATTATGTTAGGTGTAATGGTAACACCCTATTTTTTAGGAGTATTTTTGCTTTCGCAAATGTTTTAAAAATAAAAGTTTTTTATAGTAAAAAATAGGGGTGTTACAAATATGCTGCATGAGGCATAGAGGCAAGGTGGTGGGGTTTGTGATGGTGGTTGATGAAAGTAATGGTCGATTGCATGAAGGAGTGACATTATTAGGTTGGACTGCAATGTGAATTGGGCTGACAAACAAAAGTGTAGCATGAAGAAAATGATGAACCATTGGAGGAGGAAGAAAAAGAGTTAAGGATTTGGTAGCCTAAGAATTTTAGAGGAAAACCAATTGGAGGAGGGAGAATAATATAGCTTCTAAGGTTAGGTAGAGGGATAAGTGGGTTATTGTAGCATGAGAAAAGAAGGAAGCACGATGGAGGTAAGGGCATGACAAGGGTCTGTTACAGTAGGGAGATGATGTGAAAAAGAAACAAAGGATGTGGATTAGGCAGATTGTTTTACACTTGAATGAAAAATTAGTGAGGAGAAAGGTTGGGGTTGAGTGGGTAATTAGACACAATTAAGGTTTTAGTTTGGGTAGCAAAACTAAGGAAATAAAAAAACCTATTTGGTATGGGAAAAGAGTAAAGCAATGGTTTGACGGTTAAAATGAGGTGATTAACTAAGGGTTATGTGAGGATTAAGAGTTTAACTCTCAAAGAATAAGGTTATAAATCTTCGAGGTGTTATAGAATCACTACACAATACTAAACACATAAATGTCACATGGAGCATATTGAAGGTAAATACAGATTAAGTATGCATAAATACGATAAGGATATACATATAATAATTAACTAAGATAATCATGCCATAAACACATACATCACCGAAGGCCACATGCTCATCATGTTATCACACTTAACCATATCACAACCATATCATTATTCCAATACATACCAAGGGTATACTGCAAAGCAAACACTAAACCATTCATAACAAAATCCAAAGACTGCTTCGATATACCTTATAACATAAGTTATAGTGCACCAACATGGCTACTGACTAATCCACCAAAACCAAATAAAATTATCTAAAGGTAGTGAATAAAGGCAACTACTAACCAACATATCAAAACACTCTATTGGAAAACATATAAAAATAAACTCCTTTTTAAATTATTCAAGGGGACATAAAAATAACTTGGAGATAGATAAAATACATAAGTCACACTAGTACGCTAAGGTAATACAATACCCTCCAACATTTATAATCTAGAGACATATATAGTATGTTGCTTATATTAGAGCATAAAATTAATACAACACCCACTTATCCTAGGACACATTATCTTTAAGTATGCATACCATCTAAGAAGTTCTAATATTTAATTAAGGTAAAACTAAAGCCTTAGTCAAAATGTCGAGTTATCTAATGAAATCACCTGATGAAATCGCAAGCTTTTATCTTGTCTTTGTGATATCTAACACTAAAGAGAATCCACTAACGTTAACAATAAGGTCATTATATTTTCACTTTTTCAAAACTTAAGCATAGTAATTGATATATAACAGCAATGCTCTTAAGGTTAAATTACTCCATCTTAGCCATATTATTCATAAACATTACCATAATTGCAAGAAACTCATGTGTATAGCTAATTAATGTTAAAATAAATATCATAACATGATTTAGAGTTCTAGGAAAATACATAAATGAAAAAATTACCTTTTTCCCTTAACTTACACTTAGACACAAATAGCACATAAAATCCTAAACATACATCTCTAGCATAACATATTTCAAATGCTTTTCATTTTAATGTACTCTAACACATACTAGGCATATATATTGAAAGGAGTATATATTTCATGTAACTTGAATTATTCATAACTAGTGTTGCAAGGGGACAGTGGTGTAAGAAAATGGGGAAACTACGGTGGTTAAACATTAGGAAATAGGGGCATATATATATATATATATATATTATACATAGACACACACAAATTTATTAAGTTTATGGCCCAAAATATGGCCCATTCCAAAGCCTAAACCATGAAATTCTTACACTAAAACATACTCTTATCTACCAAACAAACCGTTCACCTCCTCTCAGCATCCGCCCAATCATATATTGTTGTTCTATGCTTTGATTCTCTCTATTTTTCTATCTCTTCCTTCATCTTTCTTCTTGATTCTTTTTCTTGGTTGTATTGATTTGAATGAGATCATGACTAAGAAGAAATTGGGAAAAATCAAGCTCACAATTAAGTCCCAAGCTAATCTCCTTCATTTTTCTTCTGTCCTCCTCGAATACTCTTCTCATCCATCCTAGTGCAATGCTCTTTTACTAGCGGCGACCACTATGATGACTCAACACTACATCCAACCTCCAGCAACAATGACGAAGTAACAATGCTTCTAATTTGATCAAAATTTTTTGGGATGGAAAATGACACTGGTTAGTCATTTTTGTGCTATTGTGTTCATAAATATGTTTATGCATGCTCAAATTTTAGCATATCATATATCAAAATTTTAGTAAAACATATGAAAAATCTAATGGTGATCTAAAAAATGTAAGAAAATGCCTCATCAAGGACAATAATGCCCTTACCTGAGCCATCCTCACAACACATGCATAGTTATTTCACCACAAACAACCATATTCTAGCATGCTATCATACATATATTAAAATACATAAGTTTAACATGCTCTTGCATATAAAAACACATGGTCTCATACTTATGGAAAATTATAACAATACATGGTACATGCATATACTTCATAAAATCATAAGAACAAATAAAATTACACCTAAGTATAACGATTGAAAACCCTAACATACTGTCACATGATTTTCACACATTTAGTAGGATCATAGGTTTACTTCGTTTTCAAACATAATTAGCAAAACTATAAAGGCAAGAGCCACCAACAACCCTAGATATCAAGCTATTCTTCCTTCTAAACAATTGAAACAACAAAGAGGAATAACAACAAATCAATAAATCTAACAAGAAAAAAGAAGACATACCCAAAAATTGGATGGCACACCAAAATAAAGAATAAGGAGATGTAAAGACTTTAATCTTTCATAAATTTAACATCCTTATATTTAGAGAAAATATAATAAGGTTAGATAAATGATTAAGAGAAGATAATTAAACAAAGTAATGGAGAAAAATAGGAGTGGGAAGGCTCAATTCCGCACAAAAAGAATAAGGGGAAGTCTCCAACAATCAGGCAAAAAATTAAAGAAAAAAGAGAAGAGAGAAAAAAAAAGGCACCAAAGATTAAGTAACGAGAGAAAATGCAAAGCGAAGGTCTAAAGTGGGGGGATGGGCTTGAAAATATGCAAGAAAAAAGTAGGGAGAGTTGAATATTGTTGCTCAAGCTATTTGAATAAAAAGGTTCGGTAAAGGTACAAGTTGTAGAAGAAAGTTGGTGAAAGGTAAGGTGTAATAATTATGATAAAAAACTTAGGTGAGGGAGGAGTGCAAGCAACACATTTGATCCAAGGTGAGGGAAGTTTATGGGAAGACCCACAAAGTCAAGAGGTTTAACCACAAAAAGCCATAACATGCTAAAAAATATGAAAAATAAAACTCCAAGTGACACCACCCAACCTCTAGTACATCCATTCTCTATCTCGATATTTGATCGTCTAAACCAAGATCTTGGTCAAGTGCCATTTTTCAAAGCCTACTTTCTATGATTCTAAATCTAGTTTTCCCAATCCATTTTCACCCTATACCGAAATCACATAAAATAACATAGCATACAAACATTATCCACTTATAATTTCTAAGATCAGGTTCACTTAATATATCAAAAAACTCTTAGGTTCTCAATTAGTGTTTACAAAAAATAAGGTAATACAATAGTCTTGTCCCCCCATGATTGATCCCCAAGCAGGTCATCTTCCTTTTTAAATAAGGGATCAATTGCTTCTTTAGGGACCATCAAATAAATCAAGTCAATTGAGCTTATCTAGTGTACTATATTTTAGAACAATACTACTCTATGATACACTCATTGTTACCCCAGGGATTTACAAAGCCCTACTAGCGTAGTCATCGTCACTATTGGACTTCTTCCTTTTGTCATTACTCAAAGGACTACACTAATAGTCTTTCTAACATAACTACACTTACAGCCTTACTTTCATTTTTCCATTCTTAAGTCCTACATCAATTGTTTGAGCATTGAAGTGCCTATAAGTAGGCAACGAGTCGGTCTCTCTAACATTCTTAGTTTTAGTCTATCTTATCTTATAAGCTACTTTCTAATATGATCCCTATTTTGTAAAATGAATTCAACTCCATAATAGTTACTCCATTGTAATTAGGGACTCTTCAAAAAAAATGAGTGATTTCAGCCTATAATGACAATGCCATGTTAGCAACATTTTTACATGATTTCCATTATTGACAAGATCTCATATACTCAAGGTATGATTGTATTCTGTACCTAATTTTCTCTTGCCAGCCTAATAGAATTATATTTTCTCATAATATAGGATACAAGGTAACGAGTAGGGCTGTGCAAAATCGGATATTCGTATCCGATCGGATTTTTTTTCGGATATCCAATCTGATCGGATATTTAGTAACCTATATCCGTATCCGTATCCATTAATAGCGGATATCCGATTAGTCGAATATCCGAAAAATCGGATACGGATATCGGATACATTCGGTATATCCGATTATCCGAAAAATATTTATTTTTCAACAAAAAAGACTTGTTTATGACCGGATATCCAAAAATCGGATAATTTAAATTCGGATATCCGATATCCGATATCCAAATATCCGCATTGAAATATCCATATATGGATATTTTAACCTGCTAGAATTAAATTAAAATAAATTCTAAAAATTCAAAGTCCATAACAAATACAATAAATCAACAATAATCCAAATATGCGCATTGAAATATCCAAATGTGGATATTTTAACTTGGTAGAATTAAATTAAAATAAATTCTAAAAATCCAAAGTCCATAACGAATACAACAAATCAACAATAATCCAAATATCCGCATTGAAATATCCAAATGTAGATATTTTAATCTGCTAGAATTAAATTAAAATAAATTCTAAAAATCTAAAGTCCATAACAAATACAACAAATCAACAATAATCCAAAGTCCAAAGTCTATAACACAAATACAACAATAATCTAATGTCCATAAATCCATAATTTTCGGGTTAAATAATTATATATATAATTTATTTAATCAAAAAATATTTATATATTTTATTTTAAAAAAAATATTTTTCTTATACACCATATATTTTAATCGGATCGAATAATCTGAAAAAATATCGGATCGGATATCCGCTCCGAAAAATTTTAATTTTAACCGAATCGGATATTCACTTCGGTTTTTAAAATCCGGATCGGATATCCTAAAACTCAGATCAAAATTTTTAAATATCGATCGAATTTTCGGATTACGAATTTTTTACACAACCCTAATAACGAGTATTTGTGCCAGTTTGAGTGTTGGGTCGATTAAAACTGAATTATTTTTAATGCACTTTCCCAAATCATGCGAAATACCAAGAATAAAGCATGTTACTTTGTCAACTGGCCGTCAGAGTTGTCGCTTAATAACTTGTCATGGTGTACCGCTTTGTGGAGCACTATTTTATTTCTGAATGGGATAATGCAATCAGCATATGTGGGAGTAGTTGGGTCTCTGATTCATATAATTGAAAAACATAAAGTCACAATTATACATTTTTTCCCAGCAAAAGGAATAAGACATTCCCTCTGCATCTGTGGTTCCGTATTTATTAAATTGCATCAATTTTCGTCATTAAAATCAGTGTATAAAGAGTCCCCACACATCCCCATAAGAACGGGGAAAATATTGGATATTGGATGTCAGCAAGTCCAAGAAGCAGATCTCTTAACAAGGGGAGCAATCTTCTTATCCTCTTCAAGGGAAATCATGCCCAAATGAGAGGGATCTTCAAGCAACATCTTAGCCACCAAGTACCCAGAAATTGTCCAAGTTTGATTCTTGCGTGCCTGCTTCCCTATAAATCGGCCACGCTTCCCATCATAGTATTCTGGCCAGCAGTCTTTCAGGAGACGGCTCTCAGCTAGCTCGATTGCTCGCCTCGCAATTTGAGGTCGTCCGCTCTTTATACATGCTGCGGTTAGGAGCCATAGAAGTACTGCCTCCACAGAAATCACAACAAAAAATGCATACGCGCTCATCAAAAATATTATTCAGCAAAAAAGGAAAGAAAAAAAAAATCACATTTTATCAAACCAAGCTGCCTGACTTATACATGGAAGTTCAGTTACCTGGCCATGATCCACCATTATGGTAACTCCACCTAGTATTTTTCGGATCATATCCAGTTATAATCTTCCATTCATGACCTTCTAAAGCAGGATAAGCTATCTTCAATGGCATCTCTCCAACCAAATCATCCCACCTTGATTCAATAAGATCCATAATTGCACTCGACTGTTCAGGAGTAGCTAAACACGATAAAATTGCAATACAATTCCCTAAACAAAACCAACGGAAATCCATATTCGCCGGACTAACGTTCCCAACAAAGTAACCACCATGGACTGGCATGAAATCGAATACCCAATTTGGTAATGAATCAGGCATGACATTGAACTTGTTAACAGCAGTATGGGAATACTCTTCCGTTTTGTAACGGTAGATACAGTTGAGTTGCTTTAAGTCTAGCCAGTAGTAATTTCTCATGTGGTAGCTTAAAGCGTGCAGGCGCTCAATGATTGTGGCTATAAGTTCTTTACCTTCGGTGTCTTGTTTTATGAGTTGTAATGAACACCGTAATGCCATGAAGAATAAGGCTTGTATCTCAATGGGATACCCGTAGACACCCTGTGAAATGAAACCCAAATAAACGAATAAGATCCCCATGGCTAGCAAGGAGACTTAAAACATCAGGTCCATAAGAAGTTTGTGTGAGGGATGAAGTTACCAACCATTCTACGATCGATCATGGAACAGCCATCAGCACAAAGTAGAGTAGGAAAAGTATCAAACCCTTTGGAAAGACACAAATTCAAAACAAGCCTAATGCCTCTTTGACATTCAGGCATATCAGCTAATGAAGAATCCCCGGTAGATTTAGTGTAAGCACGTAAGAGGATTATCCACCAGAAACCAGAATCAACAGGAGCAACTCTTCCAATAGCTGTTTCGCCAAAATCAGCGACTAACGTCTCTGAATTCCTTATTGGGTCATGCTTTACTTTGAAACTAGCTGGCATTACGCCTTCTCCTAGGCTGAAGAGATCCACCTTTTTTTCCCATGATTGGAGACGGAGCGTCTTTAAGAGGAAGTTTTTGACTATTTCAGGTTCTCCATTCATCAGGAAGGCTAGTGCACTCGGAACAAAGTCACGTACAAAAACCTTCCGAAAATCAGAAAGTCAGGAAATTTCTTTTACATAAACAATCTGCAGGAGCGAACTGTTGGAATCAATCGAAATATTGAAATGAAGAAACAGGGTTCAGTTTTTGATGAAAAGTTCCTAGATGGTAAGTCAGAAATCCATCACATTTATAATAGTTATCCTACCTCAGCTTGTATTTGACTCCAAAATAGAAACTGATCTACCTACCTGATCATAGTTAAGTTCTTCTTCAGAATGATCCAAAGCAGCAATAGTACCAACAGGCTGGCCACGAAAATACACCAAAGATTTCCTCAAAGCTTCCCAAGCATCAGCAATGATTGGATGAGGCTCAAAACCATTGGCTTCCGACCTCGGTGTATCAAAACCAGACCTACCACCAGAAGAATAGATGCTATCGACAGGCTCAAACACGCGAGAAGACGAGTTCTCTCCGTTTCTATAGAAAGGACGAGGGGACATGGTGATGGATAGCTCACTAAACGATCTCTCATCAAAGGATCGTTTCCTCTCGATGTTTATCGGCCTTGGTATCTCAGAAAACCTTGAGAAATCAGAATCATCAATCTCAAAGATTGATGTTATTGTGCTAGCAGTTCCATTTTGTGGTACCTCCGTGACAGATGGAATTGGTGACATCGTTTCTGACTCCTCAGCCCTCAGGGATCTGAACTATATCCTCGAATATAGAAAGATAAACCAAGAACAACAACAATGACAGCAGCAACAACCGAAGGGATTGGGTTTGAGGTTTGAAGGGCTGCAGAGAAGCAAACAAAACAACAGTACGTCTCAGATCAGAAGAGTCAACGCTCAGAAAAGTAAGAAGAATGGAAATCAAGGAAGATCTAGTCCCAACATTTGCTCTCAACTTGCTAATTTTTCTTCTTTTTTTGGGGGGGGGGGGACTATTCCAGGTGTAGGTCAAATGGGTTTGACCCAACTTAAATTCTTCATTTGTGTTTTAACTTCGATACAGATTTACTCCAAACTGGAGAGAGAAAGAATGAGGAGCCATACCCAGTTCTTTCCCTAACTGAAGAAGACAATAACTAAATAAAATAATAGTAATAAATAAATGAAAGGTAGGATAGGAACGCCTTGATTCAGATACACTGCACAAAAAAATAAGAATACTGCTCTGATTTCCACAAACAAACAAAAAGAGTGAAATGATCCAGATGTTAACCACGTCGAAATCAAAAGAGTAACCGGAATGCTATAAAGCAGCAAACTTGCAGAAGAAATTAGACTCGCAGGTGACTCACTTGGAAACTTAAGATTCAAGGCCTCGGATTTGGGGAGGAAGTGAAAGGGAGAAGAGAGATTCTTCAGGAATCTGCAGTCATTTATAGGTGATGGCGTGAGGCTGGATCATGCGTGATTTTCAGGTACGGGATTTTGGCTGCCGGGCGATCGAAATATCGAATATTTGGAGCAGCAGGAAAAAGAGGAGAGCGGGGAGTGACGCGATCAGTTGGGAGTTAGGTAGGCCGCAGGGTGTGTTTGAACTTTGAACTTAGAATGTCCAAAGTCCATGTTCTTCGCCGATTGAATGCGTCATAAGGAAGTCAAGTCTGTTGGGCCGAAAATGGATTTTAGTTGGGCTCAAAAGGATTTCTCAGCCAGGGGATCGAAAAATAGTTTACACAACCCACTTGCTTTTCTCCCTTAATAAATAAAGAAATAAATAAATAACATTTTTTCCTTATCCGTTGTTGGTGACTGCGGGTTTTATTTATTTCTTTATTTAAAAAAAAAGAAAAAGGTAAAAAGAAATGGAGCCTGTATGTGTGACATGTATCTATCAGATCAGACCCTCAAACGGTCATATTTCAATTTTCGCTTTCCCTCTCATTCTCTCTCCCTCTGCGTCTCCTTCTCTCTCTGTGGTTAATTCCTTACTTCGTAATCAATCGTCTCTACTTCTTGACCGCAATGGGTAGACCTAAAGTAAAGAAACAATCTTGTCATGAGAAATGGAGAAACGCATTCAACGCACTTTCGAAAAAGATACGGACGCAATGTTCACAGCTCGAAACATTAGCCGACAAGCGAAAACAGCTTGAAGATCGAATCAACCTTCTGTACGACCGATGGGTCTCCGATGTTCGGTTGTTTGAAGATCAAGTTTCTCAGGTAACCGAGGAATTTTGGATTTAAAACTTTAGGGTTGTAGGTTTTTGGATTTGCTTGTCATCACTTACTTTGATCTATCTGTGATATTGTTTGTTTTAGATGAAGAGAGAAGTTGCATTGAATGAAAAGGTGTCGTTGCTTGATGCCGTAAAGACTGATCTTGTAGTCGGAATGAAACAGCGCGAAGCGTTTCTTTATAAGTTGAAGTTAGGTATGTAAAGATTCGAACTTTAGCATAATTGGATTTTGAAATTTTGTTGTTCTTTCCCTCGGAATACTTATCCTTATCTGTTTGAGGATCTTGAAGATGGAACTTGACAGGTAAACAAAAAACGGTAGTCAGCTATTGGCATCAAGCTCGCCCTTTTTGAGAAGTTTAATGTTTTGTAAAGAGGGTTTTTCTTTATGTTAAATTGGTTATTATCAGGTTTCCCCGCAGGCTTCTGTAAATTAGTCTTGTTAGAACGGACATTATTTTGAAGATCATATATTTCTGCTAAGGCTTTAGGGTTTTTTTTGGGGGGGGGGGAGGGGGGTGTGTGCGCGCGCCAAATTGATTATTCAGATCTAGTTGACATCATTATTGCAGGAATCGATCTTTTCATTTTTATGGTTTTAGATTAAGCTACCGAGGAACGTGCTGAAGTGATAGGATTGAAAATCCTTGCATTGAACCTTTTGTTCGCATCATCATCATATATGTAAATGTAATGCCTCTCGTATGTTAGTCTGTAAAGAAAGGGTCCTGTTTGCATTTCTAGCAACGAGCAACAGGTCTGCATCCTCCTCACTGTATTAGCCCAGAAATATGCTTTTTGGACTTGCCATGATACCCTCTTTCCAACTGTGACGAGGGGCAATGTTATTATATCTTACCATCTCTTGTGGTCGATGTTATGAGGAGGGACTATGTTAGAAAAAGTTAGTTCAATGCTATCTATTAATTGTCGTCCAGGCCTCACATACTTGTATAATATTTGCATTATCTTCCTCACTTTGCAGAGCAGGCGGAGGGTGAATTGGGCGATTTTATATCCTGGTTTGACATTCTCTGCCACAGATGTCCCAATGAACAGGTATCTTAATCACTTGTAGTTTTTTATTTTCTTGTCTTCTGATCATATATCTTTGATGTAAACCAGTTTCGCTACCATTTTTTCCACTTCTGATAGTTTCCCTTGTTTCTTTCAGAATATATCTTCCAGTAATCTGTTACCAGATGCCATTCAAATGAAAGATAGGCTGGATACTTCTTCGACCAATGATGATGCTGAGGAAGCCGAACAGCATCGTAAGACAATGGAAAGTGAACTTGCAAGTTTAAAACAGGAATTCGACAAGCTTGCTGTAAAAAACAGCTCTGAAGTTTCTGCCCTTCAAGCTGAGAAAACTTTTGCTTGGAATCAATACAGAGAAATGGAGAGCAAGTATACAGATCAGTTGAGGTTGAAAGACGAAGCGATGAAGCAAGCAAACGAGAAAGTTACGAAACTTTTGGAATCCGTGGAACAGCTGGAATTATCTAACAGAGACAAAGATGATAAAATTGCAAGTCTAGAAGCAGATCGTACTAAGTGGGAGTCTGAGAACAACAAAAAGAGCGAAGAGATATCCAGACTTTCAAAAGAATTAGAATTGCTTAGAGAGTCAAATGGAGCCTTTTCTGCTCAAGGGTTACAGTGTGACACAACTGAACAAAAAGCCTCCACCTCGGAGCGCTACAAACACATAGGGTCTAAAGGTGCTGCAAATCAACGTCGCAAAATGGTATTAGAAACCTCCACCCCGGAAGGCCAAAACAACAGAGGGTTTAAAGGCTCCATGTCTAGTTCTTTGTTAAGGCGTTGTGCTGCCCAATCAACAACCTCCAACTTAGAAAGCAACAAACGTACCAGGAATACTAGAAGTGGTGTGCCCGTCGATAAAGACTCATCTTCGCAAACAAACAATGATCAAGTGAGTGACAGCCCTTTTCTGCCATAATTTCTGTTGAATTCTACAAACTATCTAGACCTTACATGCTTGTTATCGCTAAATTTATTGTCTGCAGGTATTAGTTATTTCATGATAATTATGTCGGAAATTCTTATAATTTAGTGAAACATTTTATATCCTTTTATAGTTTTTTCCTCTTGTTAGTTTCCTAATATATATGCCTTACCTATGCTTCTGGTGCTTAAAGAGACTAATGTGTGGACTAGATTGGCTAAATCCTCGGATAAAACAAATTTCTATAGAAAGTTATAGAATTAGGTTACTGAACATCAAACAGTGGAGGAAACATGGTATTTTCAGGGTTGTCTTGACCTCTATCTGATTTTTTTGGTTTGCGTTTGCCTTTCCTTCTTTTTGTTCTTGTCTGGGGACAAAAGCGTTGAAATGGTTGCCAGGAGACGTGAAAGTGAGACTAATTTTTGTCGGTCAGAATCCGTTGTGGCCTTGTGGGCACACGGGTGTCTATTTTTGAGAAATAGTAACTCTTTTATTACTGGTAGGTACTAGTATTAGGTGCAAAACCATAATGACAGATTGCGGCGAAGTTTTATTATCCATCGGGCATTAAGGAATTTTTATGTAAACCCTCTCATGATACACTTTTACAAGTAGTCTCCTTTGGGTACTATCTTTAGAAATTCTTAAGTTCAACTCACTATAAACCCTCTCATATAATAATGGAGTTATAAATACACTTTACATGTAATCCCTTGCTTTAGGAAGCAATTGGCACCTTCTTCGAGTAACAGTTTTTCAAAAAACAGGTTTTCTAAGGGCTTTGCTTTTTTGCACTGGGGATGTGTGGAGAATCAATCATATAGGGAATAGGCTTTAGAAAAATGTATTTGAAAAGTAATGTTGACTTGTGCGTTCGTCCTTTTTCGTTGATTCTTCTCTGTGACATTCATTGAGATAAAAGCTTTTGATTCCCTTGATTTGTTTACAGGGTAGTGGCAGGAAGAGAAGAAAGGTTGGCGTAGTAACTATGCAAGAAACCCCTTCATTGTTCAACTCCTCATTCAAAATCCCCAAACTGAAGAGTCCAGCTGTTCCAGCTTCTTAAGTTAAAGAGCTTGTTCTGTTGACAGTTTAACCGTTAACACATGCAATCTTACCACCCCTACCTGGGTATGTCGCAGAATATATATAACCCATTGCTTAAACAAGTCATCCTGCTCCAACTGCCTCCGCTGTTGTGTCACTTTTGTGGTAGACGTACCAGTAAATTTAGCTCTTCACGTATTTTGGTTAACCTTGTTCTTACACTAAGATATGGTGTGATCTGCTTATCTTTTAGGCAGATTATTAGCTTGTGTAAAACCCAGATCTGTCAACAATTTGATGACTTGTTCTGTGTTTTGGAAACTGTATTATGTATTCATTCCTAATGAAATAAAGTTCTGATTTGTTTGTTTGTAATATCTAAAATCTCTAGCCTTATTTGCGCATGCTAGGTATTATACTAGAAGCATGATCTAGATTTCAAGTAGCATGGGTAACACACATTATTTACGGCAACAGGTACCAACGTGAAAAACCAAATCGAAGATTATTTGATCAAAGCTTATACAAACAAGTATTACAGCAAAACGAGAACTAAACAGATGAGCTACATATGTAGACATGTCCAGATAATCTATAACTCAGTAGCAGGTGTGCCAAAGAGGTCTAAACCAATTATTGTGAATAGTAGGCTGGTAAGAAACCAAGAGCAACAACCATCCAACCAGTAAAGCAACACCCCAAGGAGAAGTTCCACCTCTATGAATCCAACCATAATCAACCCTGTGAACCCGAGCAAAGAACCTGCTCTCGGTAGGGAAAGACCGCACGAGCAAGATAAGCATGACAGGTAACAAGAAGAGGAAGATCCTGAATCCAATCCTGAATCGTTGTATTTCTTCTTTATATGTTATGTAGCTTGGTAAGAAGAGGTAAAATACAACTATTAGGAAGATGGCGATTAAATGGAGTGGAGGAGCTGTTATGGAAGATATGGTACGTTCTGTCCAGCTCTGCTTCCATTCTGGACCTCTTCTTTCTACTACAATCCAATTCATTTTTCTGCTGTGTTTTTTCTTGTTTTGGCTCTGTTTTGTGTTGTTTGTTGGGTTGTTGCTTATGTGAGAAGGCGTCGATGTGGTTTAGCTTTGGTATAAATGCTTTGGGGAAGAGGGAGGGGGGGGGGGGGCTGGGTGCATGGGAACCCAGAGGGTTTGATTCTACATACATCTTTAAACCGACCTATATCTTTTGCACTTATGCCCACTTTACAAAGGTTGATGCCTAATCAATTGTTTGACGGCAATTTTTATAACGCGATGAAAAACAGATGGAAGAATATATTCTTTTGCATTTCGGACACCAATTTTCTGGACCTAGAAAAGGCCCTGGCAGTGGCTGCGTATAATCTTGATAACGTTTGTGTTCACATCATCTATCTAGAAGTGACCGATTCCGTCTATATCGTATCATCACATATTCCGAACAACACCCGCACATATTTTTGCTATAGAGTCTGACCCGATTTAAAATGTTAAATATGATGTTATTATTGTATTACTATTGTCGGTACTATAATTTCTTTGTTACTATTATAACTATTGTTATCATTACCATTATGTTTGATATTGATATTATTATTATCATTATTTTCATCGTTCTAATTTTATTATTATAATCAAAACTTTGCTAATCTCACTTGATCTAGTATAATATTATAAGTCTTGAAAATAAGCCGAGAAAATATAACCCTAGTGTACCTTTATGCATTTGAATTTTATACAAATACATTAAGAAATACTCCTATATATTAAAAATGTAGATACTTAAAAAAAAAGTAAAACTAAAATATTAGCTTCATATCTATTTCATTAATTAGAAAATATTTATTAAGAAAATTGAAATCTTATATTCGTAATTTGGTTGTGAGGTAGTTATATATAGATGCAATTAATTATGATGGTGTCAAATGAGGGTTGCAAGTAATTAGGAAAGTGTATTATAATAATATATCATTTATTTAGATTTAATTAGATTATAGGTTTATTAGACATTTTTCCTATTTAGGTTAGGCATATTTTCTTGCACAAATAAAGTCATTTTTTTAAATTTAACTTTTTTTATTATACCATATTTACCATAACTAACTTAGCTTTATCATAACACTCTGGTAATCTTTCACATTACTAATCCTGCTCATACACAAAAAAAAAATTGTAATATTATAAATACATAAATTTGCTTCAATTTTTTCCACATAAATATATATTAAATTAGGTTTGAAAAGTTATGCGATATACTTTATATTACACATTCGTCAAATATATTATATATTATACAACACTAAAGATATTATGTGATATAAGTTGTTTGTTAGAGATAGTATATCCTATATAGTATAAAAAATATAGAACGCGCTTGTTAAAATAAAATATAATACATGTCAATCAAATATGCTATATACTATACTACTAGTTTGTCAAAGATATTATACACATTTCTTAAATATACAATGTAGTAGATGTTTTGTAAAGATATTACTCCATCCGTATTGAAAAGACTGTCATTACATATATTGATAATAAATGTCGACCATTAATATCTTTCAATATATATTAATAAAAAAAATTTAATTTTTTTAATATGAATATAATCATTATATTTTTATAGCATCATATATTATACTTTGAAAAAAAACTAATGGTCAAACTTTATCATCGAAAGACGTGGCGACAAATACAATATTTTTAATATAGAGGTAGTATATACTATATGCTATAATTAGGTTCACCAAAGATACTACACCCATTAATTAAAGATAATACATATATTCTTAAAAGATATTGTATAATACAAGTTCGTTATATATATATATATATATTATATATATTATATAATAAACTACTAAATTGTCAAAAATATTATATGCATTCTTTAAAAAAAAATAGAAAGATAAGTTTATTTGTTGAGGATAATATGAAAATAGAAAGTTAAACAGGAACTGTTATAATAAAAAGGGAATAAGTGGAAAGTTAAATTTAAAATTTGACCTAATTTGTACAATATATATATATATATATATATATATATATACACACTTAACCTTAATAAGAAAATATCAAACAAAATAAACCAACTTCTTAATTTACCAATCTATTCACTAGTAGAAAAAAAAAGATAAATTAGATAATTAAGATAAGTATTTTTTTAAAGTCTAAATCCAAAAAAATGTAATTAGATTTTCTTTAGTCTCTAGATTTAAGATATATTTGCTGTATATTGTTTTTAAAATACATGATGGTTCAATAATTATTGCTTTCTAGGGAGTTTAGAGCTTTAATATATTTTACATCTCAACTAATCTCTAGAAAATTATAAGTTTTTTTTATTAGTCTGACTCACCATGAATACATAGTCATAAAAGTATAGGAACCACATCTAAAATATATTAATGAATTTTTATTATTTTTTTGTAAGAGGGTTTATAATAAGCTGGATTTTTAAAATTTTATCCCCAAAAATTGTTAAAATTATGGGATATAATCCCTATCAGAGTTGTTTATGCTTAATGAAATTCAATCTTAGAACCTTGAGGGACACAGTAAACTCAAATTGAAGAGGCTTAATTGATGGCTCAATTTGATTGAAAATATTAGATGTGCATTTGATTTCCTCGTAATTTGATATTTTTTATTGTTACAACTTATAGCAAATAGTTATTTCAATAATACTAATAATAAATTTTATTTAGATACTTGGATATTTGACCTTACATTTTTTAGATATTTTATGTTTTTAATAAATTTACTTTGATATTTTTACATTTTAATTTAGCATCATTTGGGTATCTAAATGATATAAATAGAGGACATTTTTGGTTTTATTTAGGTATCCGAGTGAAACTAATTTAAAATTTAAATGTGCCTTATTGAAATTATTGAAATCACAATGTATCGAAAAAATATATTAGGTCAATTGTTAAAGTATTCAAGTGGAGTTTATACTACTACTAATAATAATATAAGGAAAGTTCCCGAAAAAAAAAAGCACATAACTCTATTTTTTTGTGTGTGTTTTGGATTATAAGCACACAACTTCAAACCGCCCGAGGAAACTTATCCAATACCCACCTCTCCATCGTTCTCTGAACTTCATATGGGCCTAGTCAAGGCTTTACATTTATTTTATCCTCTATCCAGGAAACATCTATTATCGAGGCTATCAAAGTAGTCTATGCCCAGTACTGGCACACCTTCTACGTATGAGCCCAGCGTAATCCTCAAAGCCCATAAATCCCAAACCTCAACCTGCATGCCAACAGACGACGGTCCGTCCTTTCGTTTATTGACAACACTCCAACTCCAGCGACCGGCCTAAGTGCAGGCGCAGGGGAAGCCACAAAGCCTCCGGGACTGCCATCCCCTACCTGTCCCCCCTCCTCTTTCTCCGAACATGTCGAAAACCGTGAAGAGAGAAGCCATTGAAAACGTCGAAGAGGATTAGAGCATAAGTTCATTAAAGAAATACCCCGCCTCGTTCGAACCTTGATTCGAATACAAAACCTTTTGCAGGTAGAGACGTAAACTACGAAATTCATATAAAATTTGACATGTTTTATCTAACAAAAACTTAAATAGATATAGATATAGATATAGATGATGGAAGAATATATCCGTTAGAATCGGGTATTTATATGGGTAACGTACATCCATATCTGTATCTATATTTATATTTATATCTACACCTATTTATCCGATATATAATTATCATTTTACCTTAATTTTAAAATAAATATAGTACAGTATTAAAGTTAAATTTATCATTTGGATTAATCTTAAATGGCTTTATTTGTTGAATAATGGATTTGTCCACCGGATAATATTCGTTAAAGGTAAATGAGTTAGTTATTGAATAACGGATATCCAACAGATACAGATATTGATGTATTGGTGGATACCCGTAAGGATACGAATTTAGATACAGATTTTCTTATCATATATAAATACGAGTATGGGTGTAGCCACTCCATTTACATCCCTATATAGAGCATCTAGAGTGAAGAAAAGGAGAGTCTTTGATCATGATGAAGAGAAGTCCATTGACAATTTTGTTACATTCCTTGCTTTCTTATTCTTGATGTGATCACATCAAAAATTAAAGGGATCTTTGGACATTTTGTATGGAGGGGTTCAACCTCCACTCTTGAATTAACTTTTGGATAGAGTTATGACTCTTTTTGGATAATTATGTCTGGAACCTCCTAAACATGACATCTTTAGAATCTATGTTAGTTGGTCTTCGTTGATTACGCCTTGAGGTTCTATATGAGGTCCATTTAGCATGATGGTATCTAATTGCATGATGATATCTAATTGCTAGATGGTATCTGTATCAATTCTTATTGTCTGCTTTTATTTTGGGCATTTGTGGGGCCATTCAAAAGTAAAGAAGCATGATTTGGTAGGGCAAAAGCGTTACCCAAGTGAAGAGGTAAATGATAAGGCGTAATGTGTGTTTTCTATGTGTAAATGCATAGCTTATTTGTGGTCGTTGATCTGATCGTGCAGTATTGTGGGTACTTCTGTTGTGGAGTATTGACGAATTTGTTGAGGTGGCTTTGGTTAACGAATTAGTGGTTGACTTTTGTCTATGGAGAAACTTGTTGATGAATTCATTTGAAACACGCACTATATAAGCAAGTAGGGTTGTTCATGTTATCTAATATCTCATGATCTGATCAGATTCGATCCAAATATCAAATAACCGATCTAATATTTTTTTTTTCAAATCAAATATCCAATTCAATAAATAAAAGATCAAATAAATCAAATATCCGATCCAACAAATAAAAATAATATCCAATCCAATAAACTATATACATATACACTTTAAACAATATTTATTTTTCATAAAATTTTATTCTATATAATCATGTATGTGTGTATATGTGTATAATTTGAAATGATCCAATAAAGTAAATTTTATACTTTATAATTATTATTTTGATTAAATATTTAATTATTATCCAATTTTTGAAATTACTAATTGAATATTATTTAATTTAATACTCAAATCAAATCATTAGATCATATTTGTTCAAATTAGATCAATTTTTTATGTTTTTGATTGAATAATTTTTTATCCAATATTTCTCAATTGTGGCCCACTCGAAAGCTTCGCATATCAAATGGATTATTCGTTATTTGATCTGAAACTTCGGATATTCAAAATATTGGATATCCAAAGTTTTTTTTTTCTTTTTTGGATATATGATATTTTAAATATCCAAAAATTTTTACCAGCTATCCTATCATCGGATACCTGAAATACTGGATATCTGATCCATAAACACCCCTATGAGCAAGTGCCTCTAGTGAACTAAATGGCAGCAATTTGGTGGTCGTAGTTTCTTCCTTGTCCTACTTTATGTTTGTCTTATTTAATGCTTGCAAGATTATCTTTCATCACTATAGCAATATGAGACTGCAAAAAATGAAATATCTTAAAAATTAATTTTAAAAAAATTAGATCGATGTTAAATATTAAAAACTTAGTTAAGTAAGAGGAATAGGGATAAATTAGAAGAAAATTTTAAAATATTTTTGGAATAATATTTACATAATATGTGTAAAAATTATTTTTATTTTATTTTGATTTGGATGAATCAGAGTAATGATAACAATTTATTATAATATTTAGAGGGTGTTGTTATTGGCACACCTAAAATTTTGAGTGTACACTTGTAAACCTTAATTATTTATTTTTACCATTGTGACCCTTTCATTTTTCCATGCTCTTCTTTTTGTCACTTATATTTTCTCTCTTTTTTCTCATCTCATTAATTCATCTTCAACATTTAATTCACTTAATCTTCAATACAATAATTATGGAAGAAGAGAATTACTATAATGATGTTTTAGTTAGGGAGAGCTCGAAGGAATAATAGCACATCAATTTTTTTTTTCAAAATTAATGGATCAAATAGGTAAGTGACTCATTATAAGGTAAAGCGAACAAGTGACTCACCCATCAAAAGGTCATCCTAATGGGCACCTCACTCATCAAAGCATAATCCTAATGGACAACTCACTCATCAAATAGTAGTCTTGATGGCCATTCACTTGTTAAATGATAGCTTTGACAACACATTCACTTGTCAGATGGTATGATTTGACAAACCACTCATATGTTGATCTTAAACTTTAGTAGGTAAATTAACTAAAAACCCTCCTTCTGCAAACTTTTGTTATTCATTTTTATATTTATATATTCTTTATAATTTCATATTATATTTATTAATTACATGATCAAGATCCCGTTAATATTGATTAGGATAGATTATTTGATATGAACGAGCTTTTTAATGATCGTGAGTCTTTAATTCAGTAGGTTGAAGAAATTGGAAGGCCATATAATATGATTTTAAGTGCAAAGAGGTTAAAAAAAAGGTAAGGATTTGTCATGAGATAGCTGTTGCATATAGAAGACACCCTTAAGTGAGTCCGAAAAGTATTTGATCTACCAGGTCCAAAATTTATGGTTGTAAATTTAGGATACGTGGAAGGAAAGATGATTGAAGTGGTTGGATACTAGTGGTATAATGTGGTATGCATAATCATAGATTAGGAAAGTATGTGTAGGGTTATTCATTTGCTTTTCAATTATCACCTCAAAAACTTAGGTTTGTGCATGAACTAACCCTATAAATGTCAAACCAATGGAGATTATCAATAATTTGAAATTGGGTGACGAGGATGATATGACAATGCTAAGGGTAATCAACAATGATAAACATAAGTTCAAGGTATAGAGCTTGATGGGATGTACAA
This sequence comes from Tamarix chinensis, assembly GCA_030549775.1. Classification (NCBI taxonomy): domain Eukaryota; kingdom Viridiplantae; phylum Streptophyta; class Magnoliopsida; order Caryophyllales; family Tamaricaceae; genus Tamarix; species Tamarix chinensis. The sequence goes on from CM060174.1 coordinate 112,427,577, forward strand.
TCATGCAACAATTATTACACTTCATGGAAACCAATGAATATCATTCATATCATTTTTAGTTCTCCAACTTTGATATAGTTAATGATATTATATTTGCACACCCGGATTATATTGCTTTGGTGCATGAGTTTTCATATGCTATTTATTTGAATTGCAGATATAGAACCAATAAGTACAACCTTCGTTTCTTGGAAGTTGTTAGTTATGTGTCTAATGGTAATGATTTTACCCTTGCCTTGGCATTTATTATAAAGAAAATGAGACAATTATGAATGAATGCTTGATAATGTAAATAGATTGATGGATCCCCATGAACTAAATATAGTGATCACTAATAGAAAAATGGGACCAACACTAATAGTACCCAAAGTATAACCTATTGTAACATCATTCTTATATCGATAGCATATTAGTAAGAATATTCTCTCTCATTCTATAAAAAGGTTGAAAAGTGTAGTAGTAGGGTAACATATCCTAAGCACATAGAGGAAGATTATTTAAGTGACTACAATTGAGACATATGAGAATGAGTTTTTACTTGTGCATCATAAATGGGGCATATTTCCACATATATTACAATATGTGTACAAGACCTGGTTGAATCTACATAAGGAGGGGTTTGTTTCTATGTTTGTTGACAAAATTCTTCACTTTGTCACTCATATGGTCAACAAGTATACCTCATTAAACCTATCAAAATAATCATTTGCCGGGGTTGGGCAGCCTCCTCTTCTTCACTAGGTGAGTGTTTAAGATCACCCAAGGAGAGGTAGACCTCTTTCAGCCTATCAAAACCATCATCCTTATTAATACTACCCTTCTTTTATTATTGGAACCAATAGCGTAACCCACCCATCAATTCATCATTCATCTCTACTTTTGTCCTGATTTATGGGGCATCACTCAGACCTTTGTCTACTGTTATACAATGAACTACTGGGTGGGTTCGAGGATGATAACAAGGAAGGTAGTGGGTTGAGGCATCATATTGATATGTTAAATGGTGAAATTGGGAGCTAAAGTACAGCTAATGGTGTGTCCAGGTATTCTAGAATGATGCACGGGTGGCGCAATATGCCTTACACATCTTAATATTTGCACTATGCAAAATCCATGTGTTGGAATGATAGGCTAAATCAGTATGAGTTGAGGGTATCTAAACTGTGAAGCAATTTGATCTAGAATGGAAGGGTCTACAATATCTATGAAGAGCCATCCATCTTGGTATGCCAATGTAGGATGTTTCATCACCGTAATCTTTGTCAAATGATAAGAAATCAATCTACAAACATGTGTAATACAATATTAATATTATTCATATCAATTAATACAATTGAACCTCCGCCAATAAAGCATGTCACGCACATGCTACACCTTTAGCGAATCCATTTACCTCCTAAACTAAATTAGGAAACCCATTAACTGAGGGGATAGCATTTGACGAGACGTATCCCACCTCATCAAGGCAACATGACATGATAGATTATATGTGTAAGAATAACTCTGCCGAAAGTAAGGAAAATACTTATAAATACCCTTATGTGATCAATTATAACATAGATATAATTAATTAATTAATTTTTTAGCCAATAACTAGCAATAAATAATTAATTCTAATAGTATCATACAACTATCTAGCTACTTAGACATGGTCCTTGATGTTATCTTAAGTTGCTTCTATAAATGCTCTAAATTATTATCTCCAAGGACCCAATTTCCTAACTTACTTAGATCAACTACTAACTTCAACATTCTTAATGGAGTAAGATAGAAGTTATTGGACTTCTCTACAAAAAATGTGTAAGATAGCAGATACCACATATATAACTGGGCATAAGACTCATCGTCGGGAACCCTCTTAGTAGTGAACTAAAAAAATATATTGTCCAATGCAAATGAAGTGCCCTTCATAAAATCTAACCTCACTATCACTTCGGGTTCACTCAATGTCAAATGCTTGCTAGTATGATTCATGTCAATTAAGATCCATAATGTAAATCACATCATATGGGGTAATGGTCATGTTATCGAATGGAAGGTGGAATGTGTTATTCTCTGGGTTCTACCTCTCAACAAAACTAGAGGAGAGTGGATCATTGTGATGGTGGAAGTTTGTGCTACATAGATACTTCAAGCATGTGGTATTAATGTAATTATAGGCAAAACCCATACCAACATCATTTATTGGTAGTTTCCTCTAGCCTTTTGTCCTTGATTAAACCCTTAGGATAAGGTGTGATTCCTACAATAAAAATAATATTAGAATAATGAATTATAGGATAAAAAATAGTAACCAATCTATATAATAATAAAAATTACCTCATCATCATTCCATATGGAACATGCCACATGCCTTTAAAACTGGTCAGAAGATTGGGAATCAGTGGACCCCACCTATAGGTCCAATTAATTACTAATCATCATTTGATGCCGATAAGGATACAAATCCTCTTGATTGGGAAGATGTGTTTGTGCCAGCAAAATTTCCCTTGTTGGGATCATCATACTCCTCAAATGATACATGATGTGTGTTTTTAGCATGGGGATTTTTCCTGTATTCTATAATAGCTCGTGCTCTAACACTAGCAGTGATTGTCATCTTCACTACTCTAGTGGTAACGAGACTAATTTTCCTCAAATCCTTGTCTCTACTTCCTCTACTAGTCATTTGACAATTATAATAAAAAGATCATTAGTAAATATTCTGCTTTTGTTCATTAATTTTTTTAGGTTTTGGGGTTTAGGTTTAGGGTTTGGGTTTGTAGTCAAATATTTATAGTTTAGGGCTTGGGGATTATGGTTTTAGGTTTAGGGCTTGGGATTTAAGTGTTTAGGGTTAAATGTTTGGGGTTTAGGATAGGGTTTTTGGTTATTGTTTTACGGTTAAGGGATTATAGCATTTGGGAGTATTGTTTAAGGTTTAAGGGTTTAGAGTTTAGGAGGTTCATGGTTAAGGATTTGGGTTTGGGTTTTTAATTAAGGGTTTAGAATTTATGGCTAAGTGTAATCCCCCAAAATTTTAAAAGCCTATAATTTAATAAATCACTTTTATTTGGGATAACTTAACTTTTAAACTTATTTAATTTAATTATTTTGAGGATTTTTCCTTTTAAATTTATTTAATTTAATTATTTTTTGGATGTTTTTAGTATATAAAATTAGATGTGAATATTTAATAAATTAAAATAAATAATTTGTTATTTTATCATACTCATTTTATTTAAATAATGTTTCAAACCAATATTTTCTAAAATTTGCCTTTTAAACCAATATATTAAAATATATTAAGTTAAATTATTAAAATTTATTTATATACCAAAAATACTACAACCTATTTTTCATAAGTTATTTTTATCTATTTTTCCCCTATTTTCCCTTTTCTTTTTCTCTACCTCATTCTCCTTTCTTCTTTCTTTCCCCATTTTCCCCCGATTGGGCCAGCTCGCCGCCCCAGATCACCTCCCCTTCCCCGTCTTACGCCGCCCAAGCTGAGTTACCCTTCTTCCTTCGCCCAACCGCCCAACCGGCCAGTTCTTCTTTTTTTTCCTTCCCCTAGACCATCGGTCCACCCTTCCTCTTCTTCTTCCCCAGCCCCGACCTGTAACCCCTTTTTTTGCCGACAGCCACTAGCCCAATGCCCGACCGTCCTCCCCTGCTCTCCTCATCGTTTTCTTCCCTTTTTCAACCCCGACCTCTCCCCTACCCGCGTGCCCATCTCCTTTCCTTTTTTTCTCCCGACCTGACCTAACCTGCCATGGCAGATATGCACCACCTGCCACCGCCAGCTGGTGGTCCTGCCACACCTGCCCCGCTTGTCCTCTTCTCCCTTTTTCATTTCCCCCTCAATTAGCCTATAAATACACCCCAAGGGCAGCCATAATCAAGCTCCCTTTTTCACAAGTCCAGAAATTCAGCCCTACACCGCCACCCAAATAGATCCTTACTTTGCCGCCGTCGACGACCGCCGCAGCAAACGCCACCCACCAAAACCTTCTCCACACCTCCCTCTACAAAACCGAGCCACCATCATCCCCTATTTTTCCCTGCACGAGCTGCCCTGGCCGTGCAAAGTTATCAACCCAATTAGCCCACTCCAGCCTCTCACCTCCCCTCGCGCCGCCAATCCCGCCGCAACCAGCACCTCCTCCACCCTCCAAAACACCCAGGGAACCTTCCCCTACCTCCCCATACCTCCATCTCTCCCTGCCTCCCTCTCCTCCTACTCCCACCATATTCCACCACCTTCAGCCACCGCACCAATCGCCGTGTGCCGCCACTCCCAGCTGCAACACCACCTCCATTCCACCCCTCTCCACCTGCTGCACCTTCCACCACCTCAAACACCCCTCCACTTCCTCTCCTATAGCCTACCACCCCACCTTTCCACCTCTCTTCCTCCTCCACCACCGTCGGTAGTTCCACCACCAACCTTAGGTGGTACTCCAACTTTTCCAGCCCCTAAACTATTTTCTATAAGTGTTAATAATTTTTAGTAATATTAATAATATTATCCTTAATATTACCACTATTATTATTCTTATTACCATTATTAGTGTTGTATTACTATTACTATTACCATTATTAATATTATTAGTGTGTCTCACCTTTATTACCTAACCTAATTTCAGAAATATTTATAACTATGGCATGTTATTTAACAGGGTTACAACCTTAGTACTAATAAAGTGATCTTCATTATTATTAATATTACTACTATTATTATCACTATCATCATCATCATCATCATCATCATCATCATCATCATCATCATCATCATCATCATCATCATTCTTATTATTCTTATTCTTATTCTTATTATTATTATTGAATCTAACTTGGCCATTATCACTTTTATTATTAGTGTAAATGTTGGGATTCTTATATTACTATTATCCTTTTCGATTGCTATCCTTTATTATGCTTAACATTGTTGTTGTTGTTGTTGTTGTTGTTGTTGTTGTTGTTGTTATTATTATTATTATTATTATTATTAATTAACCTAAATTTGTGATTTTCCTAACCAATAATAATAATATTAATAATAATGGCCTACAACTTTACTGTTATTATGATTATGACTTTTCCTCGTTTACTATTATTATTATTACTAACCTCACTATTATTCCTACTATTATTACTAATGCTAGCTATGGCCTATTATCATTATCTTTACTATTATGGTAAACTTTTGAACCCTTATATTAATATTACCATTTTTATTATCATTACTATTAGTATTATTCTTAATTATTATTATTATTATTAATGCCATTATTATTATTATTATTACTACTTAACCCAACTTTATTATTATTATTATTATTATTATTATTATTATTATTATTGTTGTTGTTATTATTACTATTATTATTACCATTATCATTATCATTATCTCATTGCTAATATTGTTAATACTAACTTTGTCCATTATCATTTTTATTTATAAATATAAATATTTGGACCCTTATATATTATTATTATTATTATTATTATTATTATTATTATCTCAGTTACTATTATTATTTTTATTGTTATTGTTATTATACTTAACACCATTATCATTATTATTATTATTATTATTATTATTATTATTATTATTATTATTATTATTATTACTACTACTACTACTACTTTTATTATTATTAATGTTATTTGAACCGAAGTTGGTGTATTATCATTTGTTGTTAAAGAAGAAGAATACTTAAGCCTTAGTATTTTACTATTTAATATTAGAATATCGCTAATATTATTCCTAATACCTTTTATCACCAACATTATTACTATGGTATCATTATTAGTTATTACTATTATTATTGTTATTATTTTGTTACTATTATTGTGACAAAAACATTTGAACCCTTATATTATTATTATTCAAAATATATATGTTATCATTATTTTTTTTAGGAATATTAGTACTTTATTACTATTGCAATTATTATATTATTATTTTAACCCTAATACTATTATTAGCCTTAGCCTTAAAAATGATAGGGCTTTTATTTCTAGGAGCATTAATATTATTATTACTATTATTATTATTATTATTATTATCACTATTTTACTATAATTAGTATTAGTACTATTATTAGAAGAATAAAGCTATTAGATTTAATAATATAAGTATAGTAATAAATATTAACATAAACATATTTTGACTAGTAATATCTAGTAGGCTAACTTGAAGATAAAAACCCTAGTTTTCACGTGTAATGCCCCCTTTAATAATAATAATCCTAATCTTAGACTAAAATAAGGAGTAATGGAACTTTTGATAGGAGGGAAACTAATCCTTAGTATTTTTCCTTTTATAGGTGAATCGAGCCAAAACCCTAAGGAGTTGTAGGAGCGTGCTCCAAGTTTGGCGTCGTTTTAGGTAAGGATGTAGCTAAGGCCCATGTGTGTTATGACTTGTGTGCCTTGGATGCTATATATCATGCTATGTCGTGTATCATATGATTGTTGTTAACTTGTCTTATGTGTAGTGCAGCTTAGAGTTGAGGTATGTTTATATGTGTTTCTTATGACATGAGTATGATATGTATATATGGTGATTATGGTGTGATATGATATGGCCCTCTAGGATATGCATGCTAGGGCAATTGATAATATGATATGGGAATGAAAGGACCAAAAGAAATAAATGGGAAATGAGTTCACTAAGGGGGATATGAGGTTGACCAAAATACCTCATGATCTATGAGAGGGAATTAAAGAGGAAGGAATGACCAAAATGAATGTGAGATGGGAACCATGCATGGAAATCTTAAAATTTGTATGGGGACCTTGGGTGTTTGCATGGGGTGGATAAGACTTGCATGGGGATGATCTTTACATGAGAAAAATTGTCTTAGGGTGTAACTAAGCTAAGGGGAGAGTTGTGGAGTGATTGGAGACTTGGGATGAAAAATAGTACATAGGTCGCTGTAAGGGTGTATAAGGGACCCGATTAGGGTTTTGGGAGGAAGTAGTAATTTGGAAAGTGCGAAAGTAAAAATGATTAAGGGAGAGTGGAGTACGGGTTAAGAGTGAGAATTTATTATGTAAGGGGTGAGTATGGGTGCCATGGAAGAAAAGAGATATTGAGTGCAAAATACAAAGGTTACTTGTGGGAGAAGAAAGGTACTAGGGTTTGAAGTGGTCAACTAGGATTTTTCCGGTCACATACGAAGTCGAGAGGTAAAGTGATATGTTTTGGGATGTGATCTAATTGAGACAAGGTGTGGGGCGAGGAATGAAGTAATGGTAATGTAAGTGGAAGAAAGTTGGGCCACATAGGTCCAATTAGGGTTTTCAAGGGAAAACCCTAGAGGGTGATAGTAAGTGGGGTTGATGTCATGAGGTGTTGGACCTTAACCCGCACCCTTAGCAGTTGGTTTTTCATTATGTGTAGGCGTAAGGGGAAATGGATGTCGGGGCGTGATAAGGGGCGCAAGAGTCTCAAGATATGGGACGGGCCCCCTTGAGAGGATAAAAGTAGAATGTTGGTGACATGTATGTCAAGGGTGAAATACTTATCGAATAAGATACAAATAAGATACTAATCATTTAAAGATAAAGATTGTTGAGCCAAGCCTAGACTGGTTCACCGGCGAATAATAGTGGCCAGGAGCCGGGGTGCCCTGGAGACCATTCCACCAGTGAATAATAGTGGCTAGGATTGTTCTGCCCTATATGATTTTCGGTCCACCGGCTATAATAGTGGGGGATTCCGTACTCAACAAACTAAAGTAATGAAGCTAAGTCATGGAAAATACACTAAGTACTTACAGCAAAATACCATGTGAGTTAGGGCCAAACCGATCCACCGGCGAATAATAGTGGCTAGGAGTGTTCTACCCTGGAGACCAGTCCACCGGTGAGTAATAGTGGTCAGGAGCGTTTTGCCCTGTATGTATTCTAGTCCACCGGCTATAATAGTAGGGTTTCTGCACTCACATGGATTATTAAAGAGTATGTGTGAAATAAACATATTGTTAAGGGGACTAAAGAATAATTTACTTGAAAAGTAACATGGCCTTAGTACATGTATTATTGTATGTTGCCTATATGATCATTCTTATGTTATATGCTCTATGTGTAGGCCTTAGCGCATCTGTTACCTTACTCAGTACGTAGTGTATTGATCACCCGTTTTATGGGTGCTGCTCATTCCCACGAGCATAAGACCCATCTGAGCTTGTGGAAGTAAGGGATGACGTCTTCGATGCCTACAAATATTACGAGGCATCGGGTGGGGCTGAGCGTTGAGCCTAGACCTGACTTGGGAATCAAGAGCGACTCGACCAGACTATGTTTTCTTTTGGATCATGTATCGTCATATTTTAGTTATGTTATATCGTACGGTGCTTTATGTTTTGAAAAACTCTAGGCACGTACTCTTTGGATTGTAATCCTAAACTGCACTCTAATTCTGTATGACTTGTGTTTTACTAATGATTGGTGTTTTATCAATGACTCGTATTTGATGTTAACCTTATTTAGCCTTAGCACTTAGTACTGGAACGGTAGGAGTAAAACGATCTAGTACTAAGTGTGGCGGTAATGCCCCCGAGTTTACGGTTTTATCATTTCACTTCCGCTAAACCCTTTTAGTTAAATGAAATTTTTCAATAGTAAATTTAGGGGTGTTACACTAAGGGTTTAGGGTTTGAGGTTTATTGTTAATGGTTAAGGGATTTTAGTTATTGGTTTGGGTTTTGGGGTAGGGTTTTTGGTTATTGGTTTAGGGTTAAAGGAGTATAGGGTTTGGGAGTATTGTTTAGGGTTTAAGGGTTTTGAGTTTAGAGGGTTCATGTTTAAGGATTTGTGTTTGGGTTTATAATTAAGTGTTTATGATTTATGACTAAGGATTTAGGGGTTAAAGGTTTAAGGTTTAGCATTTAGGGTTTGGGGTTTGAGGTTTATCATTAATGGTTTAGGGTTTAGGGTTTAAGGTTTAGGTTCATAGCAAAGGGTTTAAGGGTTAAGGGGTTGACGACTAAGTCACTTGGTTGAGGCAATAATGGACGAGGACTCATCAATCGGTGTGGATGGTCAATGAGTAAGTCACCCGGATGTCATGTTCAATGGGCGACTTATGTGTTAGGCTAGGGTGTTGACATATAAGTTTCTAGTTTGGATAAGAGGTTGACGAGTGATCCATATATGTAGAGGAGGTTCATTAAGTAAGTTATTCATTGGTAGGACAAACGTATAGGTGAACCGCCCGTTGCCACTATATTGGTTTGTCCCTAACCTCCATTGTTACTCTTTTAAACTCTGATTTCAACAACAACAAAAAAAAAGAATACTACAAATCTATTAATCTATGTTTGATCTTTACATACAAGCACTAATTTCAATCAAATAACAACTCATATTGAAAAATATAAGCACCAAATCTTGCATATTGTTATCCTTCAAAAATAAGGGAATTTAACAAAAATAATAATAATACTCACATCTTTAGATGTAAAATGTCCATTTTTTTTAATTATATTTCTTGAATTGATGGAGGAGAAGAGTTGAGATGGGAGAATGAGAGAGAAAGTCTAATTTTGTGTTAGATGGGTGGAAAAAGGAGAGGGAAAAAAGAGAGGAAAGGGAGACAGACTTGGAGGGTATATGGGTATGGGTTAAGTAAAAAGGGTGTGTAATGATAGTTAATGTTATTGAAATTAATACATAATATATTTATGATGGAAACTTAATGAGGAAAGAAAAATATTAGAAAAATTAAGGAGGATAATGTAATTGTTACTAATAACTTAATATTTCACATTCAATTGTTATTGTATTATGAAATAATAAAGATAGATACAACCAAAGAAAAAAGAGGGAGAGTTTAATGTATAATATAAAATAATTAACACCATATTAGGATATCATTTATTTTCTAAATTAAAGAAAAGATACATTATTAAAAAAACATAATTATTTTAAAAATTTTAAATTATTATTTTTTTATTCTATCATTATTATATACTAGTGAAGAAGATATTAAGGTATAGATGAAAGTAATTGATTATTAGTGAATGAAAAAATGAACTAGATATGTAAATTGGAATTGATTGGACTAAAGTACCGGAAGATTGAAAAAATGGCATAAGTTGCTTTGTGTAAGGTTTGATACGTTAACAATGAACTTCAAATAACAACTTCAAAATTCTAAGGGAGTAAAGGTATGGACATTATGATAACAAATTATGTTATCAAATATAGAATAATAGAAGTACATACAATTAGTGTAGTTATTAAGAAAAAATTTTAAGTTCTAATACTAGTTTATTACCATGTTAAGAATTTCAATAATATTGCATTTGCCAACTTAACTGTGATTTGCATTATTTACATATATTTTGTAATTTAAAGTAGTAAAATTCTAATAAATAAATAATAGATAAATATTTTTAAAGAAAAGGTTGATTTTAAGAAAAATTAAAATTCTAATGAGATTATCATATAAAGTTACGGGAAAGTGTGAGGGTGTTCCAAATGAGAATAACTCAACATAGATGATTTAAATCATTAATGGGTAGCTTAAATTTTTTTTCTTACTGTTGTTTTTTTTTTTTCAAAATGTTTAAGGAATCAACCTAGGATTTTGTATTCTTAACTTATTTTTGATACTTGTTATATCATTTTAGGTTCAAATAGATAAATAAAATTTTAGTAATAATTAAAAATATAAAATCATTACTAAATTATGACAATAAACTGATAATTACAATCAATTTCTTTTCCCAGAAATTATGATGATAATAAACTGAAGGATAATATTAAGTAGTAGTTGACTAAGTCTTTTATGATAATATTAAGTAGTAACTAACTAAGTCTTTTATGATAATATTAAGTAATAAAGTAGTAACCAACTAAGTCTTTTATGATGATATTAAGTAGTGGTTGACTAAGTCTTTTATTAAATGTCTTAGGTTGTATATATCTAATTCTATTTCCTAGATAATATATAAGAATTATTCAATCTCTGATATTATATATAAGACTGTATACAACTAATATTTGGTAATCTAATAAAAAATTTGCTCAGTTTTTCCATACTCTTATTCGACATTCTTTAAATATCCTACATGGTATCAAAGCAAGATAATTTTTTTCGTTTATCCAATTTTCTCTTTGCCTCTATGATCTTCTCTTGTCCTTCAAACTTTCTTCATTTATTTTACCCTCAATACAATGAAAAATCAATAAGCTTTAGAGATACAATGCACTGATACAAACTCAATGGCTAAGTTACCTCCAAATTTTGTGAATCCATGTTATCTCAACTATGTCAATGGACTAGGAATTGTTTTAATTTCTCAAGTCTTTGATGGATAAAACTTCTACTCTTAGAACAAATATACAAAGCTTGCCCTTGATTCAAAAAATACATTAGGATTCATAAATGGATCTATCAAAGAATTAGATGAATCCTCTCAAATGTATCCAGTATGAAGTAGATGCAACTCTTCTGTCATATCCTTCATGTACCCGTGGATCTAGTAAAGCTATAGCAAAGATTATGGAGGATCAAAGAGTATTTCAATTTTAATGGGACTAAAATAGATACTCTCATGTAAGAAGTCATATAATCATGAGTAAACCTCTCATTTCCATAAGCCAACCCTATTATTTGTTAATTGAAGAGGAGAATCAGTGAAAAAATCATCGCAATTGCTAAATTTGCTCATGAGATATCGTCTTTCAATGCTATTAATAATTATGGTGGTAGTACGCAGAGAACATAAGGCATAAATGAAAATAACTAACTTGACCTGCAATTACTGTAAGAAAATGGACGCATAAAAGAAAAATGTTATAGATAGATCGGATTTCCAAAAAAAATTTAAATTCACCTAGAATAAGAGGGTTGCAACAAATATCATAAGCTTTGAGGATGTGCAATCTCATGAATCTTATGGAAAGAATACCACCGCTAAGTAGTATAATAGATTGATGGAATTATTGAATTAGTGTTTGCTCAATTCCAATTAGCATTTTCTAAAGGCTAACGAACCAACTTCAAGTTCTAATCATGCAACTAAGATATTAGTTTCATCCATGATTAACTTTACTAGTAAAGGAACATCAAAATTTATCTCTAATTCTTCGTATTCACCTATTTGTGCATCCATTTTTCCTTCATCCATCAATAATTCTTAGATCATAGATTCATGAGCATCAAATCATGTGTGCTATGACAAAACCCTATTTTCTTCATTTCATACAACTCAGGTTAATACCTTGATAACTTTGCTAAATGTAAAACATGCTACAGTAGAATCCATAGGCACAATCCAATTACATAATTTAATCATTCTACATGAAGTGTTATTTGTACCCACATTAAAACATGATCTTCTCTTTGTCATCAAATTGATTAACTAACTGAATTACACTATTTATTTCATTGATAAGGATTGTTTAGTGCATGCCTCCTTCATGATGAAGCCCACAGTCCTTGGTGATTTGACTAGTGGATTATATATATTCAATTCCAATGAAGCCTCTATTCCAACTCCTATTCAAGCTATTTATTCAAATGTTTCAATTCCAAATAACATGTTCTTCTTCAATTTATGATGAGAAAAATATTTCTCAGCTTTGGCACCTTCTTCTTGGTCATGTATCAATCAGTAACCTTAGTGGTTTGCTTCATGTTCCTATTAATGTCAATAAAATAAATTCTACTCTTGATCCATGTATCATTTTTCATCAAGATAGACAACATCAACTATCATTTTCCCTTGTATTTTTTCTACTTCCCCTTCCTTTGAATTAATTCATATAGATATATGGGGGCCTTATAGAACATCAACATATAATGGTCATAAATAACTATGTTTGGTGACTATACTAGAAATACATGGGTACGCTTACTAAGCTCTAGCAGTAATCCATTTACTTTGATTAAGAACTTTTATATTCTTGTCAAAAATTGATTTCAGAAATAAATAAAAATCATTAGAATAGATAATGCACCTGAGCTAAGTTCTAGTCATATTATCAAGGAATTTTTCACACAAAAGGGGATTATACTTCAAACTAGCTGCAGTCACACTCCCCAAAAAAATGGTGTAGTAGAGTGTAAACACAAATACATCCTTGAAGTGGCTAGAGCTCTCATGTTCCAATCCAAATTACCCATTAAGTAATAGGATGATAGTGTACTCACTACCACGTATATCATCAACTATTTGCCTTCCAAATCCATTTACTCCATTACACCACATGGAAAACTGTTCAATTAACTACCATCTTATTCACATATGAGAGTTTTCAGTTTCTTATGCTATGCATCCGTTCTTCCTAAACAATAAGACAAATTTACACCTAGATCTCTTACTATTGTTTTCTTGGGTTATCCATTAAAAAAGAAATCATATAAATTGTTCAACCTCACTAATAACCAAGTTTTCTTTAGTGGAGATGATAAGTTTTATGAACATATATTTCCCTTTGCTATTCTTCATAGTGTTTCACACAATGTTTCCTCTTCTAGCACAATCCCTATAGCTTTGTTAGATAGATATTTTTTTTACATCATGATTATTTTTCCTTCTTATCTCCTCCTTCCACTCCTAAAATGGTTACTTCTCCATCTCCTCAACGCCCAGACCCAAAGATTCTTCTCAATCACCTCAAACACACCCTAACATCCACCCATCATCATCTCCTCCTTCTTTTTCACAAATTCCATCATTATCTCATCCTGTCTCTTCCTCAGCTCTTCTCTCTAACTTGAACAATAAAATGCCATTAAGAATAACTACTAGGACTAAACAAGTGCCTAAACATTTGCATGATTTATGTTTGCAATTTTGTTTGTTTTACTGATTTGCATGATGATTCTATTCATAATTGCACACACACTCTACCTAATACCTGCATTAATCCTTCTTTTTATACTGTTATCAGACTGCTTTTTCCTTTCCTGCTATTTCTACTCCTTCATTAATTTTTGAACCAACATATTATCATCAAGCATGTCATGATCTTAACTAGCAAAGTGTTATGCAAAGGAATTTGTTGATTTAGAAGCAAATCATACTTGGGAGTTAGTTAAGTTACCTAAGGGGAAGAAGCCTATTGGATGTAAGTCGGTATATAAGGTCAAGTATAAAGAAAATGGTAGCATAGAAAGGTACAAATCAAGGCTATTTGTCAAAAACAAGGGGAGGATTTTCAAGAAACGTTTTTTTCCTTTTGTTAAGCATACAACTATTTGTAGTTTAATCACCATAGCAGTGAAGAAAAAGTGGTTGGTTCACCAATTTAATGTAAATAATGCATTCTTACATGGGGATTTATATGAAGATATATATATACGACTTCCTTCTGGTCTTTTTGTTCCTCCTAGTGTGGTTTGTAGAATTAAAAAGTCTCTCTATAGTCTTAAACAGGTTTCTCGACAGTTGTATGCTAAGTTATCTCAAGCCTTGAAATCCAGGGGTTTCATTCAATCTAAGAATGGTTATTCCCTTTTAGTTAAGATATGGACTAATGAGTTCAAAATGGTAGCTATTTATGTGGATGATATAATAGTGTTTGGGAATTCTTCTTCAGAAGTTGCTATTTTAAAAACTTTCCCTAACAAGAGGTATAAGATCAAAGATCTGGTTGAATTGTCTTATTTCTTGGGCATGGAGTTTACCAGGGTCAAAGAAGGGATTCATACGACTTAATGGAAGTATATTACTCATCTGCTGGAAGAGTACAATTTGGACAATAGGTTTGTAGTTTCTAGTTACCTTACATCAAAATTAAACTTGTATGTTGTATCCGAAGCACCTTTAACATATGCATCATCCTATCAAAAATTAATTGGTCATTTAAAGTTTTTGGTTCATACAAGACCATATATTACCTTTGTTGCACGTCACTTAAGTCAGTTCAACTAAAAGCCTACTTTAACTCATTTTGATGCAGCCTTTCATGTTTTACGATACTTGAAGACTAATCCCAATATAGGTATACTTTTCTCTATTAATCCTAACCTTTCCTTGACTTCATTTTATGATTTAGATTGGACTGCATGTCCTTTAACTCGAAAATTAGTTAGTGGATATCTAATCCTTCTTAGAGATACACCTTTATCTTGGAAATCAAACCAACAGACCACCATTGCTTTATCCTCTGCTGAAGCTGAATATAGGTCGATGATAAGGGTAGTTTCTAAGCTTGCATGGCTTACTCGTCTACTTAATGAATTTCCCTTGTCTTTCATTACTCCTGTTCCCTTAAAGTGTGACAATTAAGCAAGTATGTATATAGCAAAAAATATAGTCTATTATAAACATACCAAACACGTTGAGATAGACATTCATTTTGTTTGTGAAAAATTGCTTCAAGGTCTTATTAGTCTTTCTTATACACTAACACCCAACTAGCATGCAAATGTCTTTACTAAACCTTAGTCAAGTCCTTGCATCAACCATCTATTTGCAAGTTGGGTAGGTATCCTACCTCTTCTATCTTGAAGGGGGATAAATATAATATTAAGTAGTAGTTGATTAAGTCTTTTATGATAATATTAAGTAGTAACTAACTAAGTCTTTTATAATAATATTAAGTAATAACTGACTAAGTATTTTATGACAATATTAAGTAGTAGCTAACTAAGTCTTTTATAATAATATTAAGTAATAACTAACTAAGTACTTCATGACAATATTAAGTAGTAGTTAACTAAGTCTTTTATAATAATATTAAGTAATAACTAACTAAATTTTTTATGACAATATTAAGTAATAGCTAACCAAGTCTTTTATCAAAGGTCTTAGGTTGTCCTAATTCTATTTCCTAGATAATAGATAAGAATAAGTCAATATTAGATATTATATATAAGATTATATACAGCTAATATTTGGTAATCTAATAAAAAATTTGCTTAATGTTTCCGTACTCTCATTCGACATTCTATGAACATCTTACATAAGCCAATAAAAATAACAACCTACTAAATTTTGTGTTTAAATTGGTAAAAATAAGTTAGGTAGAACCGCTCCCCTTCTTCTCCCTCTTAGGATAAAAAATGGTCTACATTGCACAATAAGGGTAAAGGTTCTAATAAGTTAATGAGACATGGAAAAATCAAAAAAATAAAATAAAATAAAATATGTCTAACATTCTAAATTAACCATCATCTTGAGATGACATTTCTTCGGATACTTGTCTTTCTAAATGAGCCAATTTCACTCAAGATGCCCAACTCACACATGATATATAAGAATACAAACAATTTACCATACCGTAAGAGTGAGCATCAATATGGTTTTACTATTTTGTTCCATAGAAATTTCCTTGTCTATTTAGTAAGGAATCCATACATTTTTTTTTCATTTGAATTTGAAAGGAAAGTTAAAATGTCTTGATATATAAATTTTTAAAAGATTTACCTTCACATTCCATTTGTTATATAAAATACAAAAAATTGTTAATAATTTACATTCCAAACAAAAATTTAAAAGTGATTATTTTTAATAACCTTATTACTTTTTGCTTTTAAAATCCCTTCATTTCAAAAATTATGTATGAGAATCCACCTTAAGATTTCAGAGTGTCCTAAAGTTCAATATCACATCAATACGCATTGAATAGACCGAAAAAGTGCGACTAATTGAGTTAATTAAAACAATAATCTTTTATTGTTAAATTAAGGTGCATCGGTTTGTTTAAGGACATGACACGTAGGCTATATAAATGAATTGCGTTAAGTACAGTACATTGAATCGAATACGTTGGTAAATTATTCGGTGAATATATAGCATTAATATCTAACTTTAGTTAAATAAGTCGTCTTAGATAAATAAAAATAAAAATAAAAATTGTGACGGGACAATTAATTTATAATCGTTCAAAATTAAACATATTAAAATTTTATTAGATGTTCTTAATATACAAATTTAGGATACATGGCAAGCTAAGATAAACTATGACATTTAAATATTATTATTACTTTAAGCACCTCTATGCATATGTTAATTTTCTTTTATAAGTATATAATAGAAAAGAGACCCGCCGTGTAGTGGGTGACGTAATATATATATATATATATATAACACCGAGGGGGGGGGGAAGGGTGCTATAAAAAAAAAAAGAATTAGAGGTAAGCCCTTCATTTGACAGCCACGTGTCGAGACGGAGGATTCACTCTCGTTATAATCCCTTTTCTTCCTCCTCCCTCTGGCTGCACCCCACGCATATCCCCTTAATTTCCCCTAGTTCGCCCCTTTGTTTGCCTCCCTCCCTTCCTTTTCGGTTCCTGCCCTCAGTGCCCCCTTCTCCTCAAATATATTGTCTCAGCGAGTTTTCTATATATTCCCCAACTCCTCAAAATCACTGCTAGTAAATAGGGGAAACTATCATACTACGAGTGGTTTTAACTGACGATGACCAGAGTTAATGCTAGTAGTATAATAGCGGAAGCAAAATTATCGCCATCATCAGAAGCGGCAGCAGTAGCAGCAAAGGGGAAAGGGAAAGAGAAAGAGAAGAAAAACGGTAAGCGTTCGATGGATTACAATTTCAGCCAAGTCGAATTAGAATGCGCCGAAACGCTGCTCAAATTCAATGAACTACAATCAAAAATCCAATCCCAATTTCTTAATTGTTATTCTTGTTCGGCTTTTGCTACTGGTGCTACTACTGCCTGGGGCGTTAAACGCCGTCGATCCGTCCTCGATAATCCGCCTGCACCTTCACCGCCATCGAAACCAATTTCAAAGGTTCAATGTCTTCCGAGTACTTCTCGGACTCCAATCGTCATTCCGGCATCGGTTCTCGAAGAGCCGGTCGCAAAGGAGACTACTAGTCCGGTATCTCCTCTTGCCTTATCATCTCACCCTGTTAGTTGTGAGGACAAGTCAAAAAATCTTCCTCAGCCGCTGCTTCAGGAAGGGCGGCGTTTGGAGAAAAGCAAAAGGTTCAGCAAAATGGTATGTGAATAATTGTTTGCTTGGATTCGCTAACTGAATATTTATTTATTTTTACTGTTTCTGTACTTTTTTTTGCGGACAATTTTGGATTAATGGGTTCTTTCTTTTTAATTGATTTTTTTTTAGTGTGCAATTTTGGTTTCAAATTAATAATAGTAAGTATGCAATGCTTAATTCACTGTTGATGATGATGATGATGATGCGCAGAAGAGAGAGAATTTGAAGAAAGTAGAGACCGAGTTGACTAATCAAAGAGATTTGTTAAAGGAGGTATAAAAAAAAAAATTTACTGCATATTTTTTTCTTCATCCATTGATGAATTCATATTATTATAGTAGGAGTAGTAATCTATTTTTATTATTATTGGTTTTCTAATTTGTGGTACTAGTCTACTAGTATTAATTAATAGTCTGTATGTATGTCCCAATTGGAGGTAGGCATGTTTTGTTTAATGAATCGATTTGCTCTGCCTTTGATTTTGGTGATTTGAAACAGTCAATCGAGAACAGGAAGCGTCAGTTCCAGGAATTAGCATCTGAAAATTCTATCTTGAAAGCCAGAAAAGAAGAGGTACCTTTTTTTTTCCCTGTGTGTGATTGAATTAATTAGCATGAATGAACTGAGAACGATTAGTAATATTGTTATTAATTTAATTACTATGGTCCCAATTTAGGATTATTATTATTATTAGTATGATAATTGAGAAGGAAAAGAAATGGTGATTGGTGAGTGAAATCATTCATCATCTCCTTTCCTTACAAGATACCTGCATTGAATACTACCAACTGTACTGTTAGTTCTTCTGTTGCTATTTTATCTCCTCGCCTTTTTTCTTCCTTCCTTTTTCGCCCTTTCAGTTTCAGTCAAACACTACCCTTCCTCGTCGTCCATTCGACTGCTTAAATTTTTAATTGTCATAGGGTTTAGTTCGAATTCATCTTATTCAACTGTTTTAATTGTCGTCTCATTTGATAACAATTCTTAATCATTAAGTATTTTTTTTTTTTATATATATGTATTCCCGAGGAGTGGTCGTAAGTTTATTCGTAAATAGTTTTATTTTATTTTTAAATTAAAAAAAAAAACAAAAAATCTAAAGTTTTATTTCTCCAGCTGATGTTATTGTGGGCGGCTGAGGAGATGGAGAAAGATAGGGAGCGGGAGCGACAGAAGAAGCGGAGACCAGACTTGGAAACGTGCTGTGAAAAAATCTTGAATCATCCTTATTCAAAATTTACAAAATTACCCCCAGAGAGTTCAACCCTCCCCTGCCGCACGCCCGTGCCCGCCCCACGGCTGGAGCAACAGCAAGAAGTAGTACCCCATTGCCATCCTCAACAACAACTCCATCCGCTACAATCCCCGGCTCCACGTCAGCAGCAGGAGATACTGTTCCATATCTCTAATCAGACGGTTCAGAAAAATCTCTCGCCCCAAAGGGTAGAAGGAGATCAAAACCACAGACAAGGGGTAGCTGGCATCGACCTTAACCTCTTACCCGCGGAACAGGAAGAGATTCCCGATAGTTGCGAAAAAAGCGGATACGTGGGGTTATCTAGGCCGTCGGATCTGGATAGTGGGGTGTATTTGGTCGATTCAAAGGCTATTCAGAAAGCAATGAGGCAGGAGAGGATGCGAAGGAATAGGGAGAAGAAGATGGTGCTTGCGAGTTACCGGACAAAATATGCGATGAAGAGCGGACGACTGTAAAAATATACCGAGTCATTAGTCAAAACTCGCGTTAAAAAGACTAGTGGTAGTGCTCTAGTCTAGTAGTAGCCAGCTATCGCTATGAGAATTGGGTAGTAGACAACGAAGCCTCCGAGTCGGCTCTGTTCTACTGCTCTACGGCATACGGGAATATATCATGCTTCCCGTTAAGTAACAAAGTTTCCAAAATCCGTGGGCTAATAATTAATGGGTTGGTAGATTTATTATTATTATTATTTAATTAATTAAATGATTTAAATCCGATAATTATTATCCCATTTTTTGGAGTGTTGTTGGGGGTGTAAGGGTAGCGGAGGGAGGGGGCTTGGCTGCGGAAATTTGCAAGTGTAAAAAGTTCGGTTAAGTTAGAATTTGGCATTTTGTAATATAAGAAAATTGATTTGTGTCACTCACAAAGTCACACCCCAATTGCTAAAAAAAATTCGATATGAAATTTTTAAATTTTGTGTTTCTTGTTTATCTAATAATCTACCTTTTATTAATCTTTATGCTACTACGTTATCTTATTTTTACATATTTATATCATTATGTTATAATTGTATATGATTTTTCTTAGAATTCATCATTATCATCATCATCTTCTTCTTTTTTTTTAAAAAAAAATGTATATTATTTAATTATGTGTTTCATTAGAATTTATTTATTTATGTTTGAATTAAAACTTTTGCGTAGTTAATACAATTAGTCTAGTAAGTGTTATATTAATGGAATTCTTAGCATGCTAACAAACTAATAGAATTCTACTAAATATGTCCATAATTTACTCGTTATACAAATTGTATGTAATTCTATTATTGTATATATAATAAGATAACTAATGTGCCCTCTTTCTCAATCCTCCTTCCCTTTTGAGTTCAATCAATTTGATTTATATGTCCAATCCATCTATCCATCCACTTATGATCACATTCTTTCCATATCTTAGTATCTCCTTCACTCATATAATAACAATAGAATATAAAATTTTCTGATAATTTATCTTTTCTTTCATTTAGAAAATGAATGCAACCCTAATATGGTGGTAATTATTTTCTAATGTACGCTAAACCTTCTTCTTCTTCTTCTTTGATCTTACATATCTTTATTACTTAATAATAATAATAATAATAATAATAATAATAATAATAATAGTAATGATATTTGAAATCTTGACTTAATAGTAACAATGAGGGATATATTGTAACCATCGCCTTATATGAAAAATATAACGAACACTCAATTAGAGTGTCTCATTTTCCATCAAGACATCCTATTATGATGCTTAAAGGCAAAATCAAATAATAATAGTTAATAATATATTTATTAATATGATGTGGTAATTGCTACTCGTTTAGAATTTTAATTCAACGATAATGGCTATAAAAAATTTAATAAATAAATAACAACAACAACAACAACAACAATAACTACTACTTTTGAAAGTATATATTAGTTAGTGCATAATAATTACACATCTATTTGCTGCAATATATATAACAATAATCTTTTTTCCGTAATAAGAAGTGGTAATGTACAAATGAATACATTAAAGTAATATTGAATGACCAAATATGTGTTTTTTTTAAACTTCATGCTTGTAAACAATTTTATCGTTTGATATTTCATATCATAAAAAAAAAAAGGAAAAAAGAGGATATTTAGAATTCAAAATTTATGTGAATATAAAAAAAATAGTTAATATGAGTTCAATTTTGGAATCATATATGAAAACCCTCCATAAGTAATATCACATATATGAAAAGATTATATATATATATATATATATATATATATATATATATATATAATTTTATTATTATCTTAAATCAACTCGGTTAATTAATTTGGATCCATATGGGATGCTGCCCACAATAGTGTCTTACTTTGTATGCTCAACTAACATTTATAGTATGCGCAAAATTATTTTTGGCCCACAAAACTGTTAGGCGCAAGAACTAATCTCTCTGTTAGTTCACAGCAGTATATGAATACTACAAGAACACACGCAAATAAAAATAGAAAGGAATGACAGAGAGTAGAAAGCAGGAAGGAAATTCTTTATGCAAACAGAGAGTAATCTTTTATTCAATCAAAGAAAATTAACACATCACCGGAGAACTCTGTTTTATCTCCAAGATTACATTAACTCACTTCCTGATATAACCTATGTTATGCAGTGTATCCATTTTATACACAACACCCCTAATAATCCAGCTAAGATGGGAGGGAATAACCAATGAGAAATAAGCTCTTCAACGGCTATATTCTCACTAACTCATTCTGTTAACAAAAGATTAACAGGGATAAAGCAGTGCACATGAGTCATAGTTTATTTCTCACATTCTCCACCTTTGTCCCTCCATCTTATACACCATACCAGGGCTAGGCAGTGTAGAAATTTAGCTGAGTTTAAAGGCTTGGTTAACATGTCAGTAGCATTGTCTTCTGTTGACACCTTCTCTAACTTTAACTTGTCACTTTCAAGCACTTCTCGGATAAAATGAAGTTTGACATCAATATGCTTGGTTCTCTCATGGTACACTGGATTCTTGCTTAAGCATAAAGCACTCTGGTTATCACACTAGATTATCACACTCCTTGCACTAAGTCTGAACTCCTTAATCAGTCCCTTAAGCCATAAGGCTTCCTTCACTGCTTCAATGCATGGGATATATTCTGCTTCAGTGGTTGAAAGAGCAACCACTCTCTGTAATGAAGCCTTCTAACTTACAGCACATCCTCCTAACTTGAATATATATCCTGATTGAGACCTTCGAGAATCTTTATCACCAGCAAAATCTGCATCAGTGAAACCCACTAACTCTGTCATATCAGAATCTTCAGCACCAAATACCAACCCAACATCCAGAGACCCTGAAAGATATTTTAACACCCATTTCACAGCTCTCTAATGTTCAATGCCTGGTTCTGCCATGAAACGACTGACTATACTTACAGCATAGGCTAAATCTGGCCTGGTACAGATCATTAGATACATGAAGCTCCCCACTACAGAGCTGTATGGAAATTTTTTCATGTAATGAATGTCTTCTACTGTCTCTGGCTTTTGAGTCTTTGATAGCTGAAACTGTGAAGATAAAGGAGTAAGAACAGACCTGACAGAGGTAAATCCAAACTTTTCTAACACTCTTTTAACATATGAGCTTTGAGATAATATCATCAACCTCTTCTGTCTTTCTCTGTGAATTTCAATTCCCAGTATTTTCTTAGCCACTCCTAGTTCCTTCATTTCAAATTCTGATTTCAACAGACCCTTCACCTTAGCAATTTGCAACTTATCTTTACTGGCTATTAGCATATCATCTACATATAGTAGAAGATATACATCTTCTTGCCCCCTCTTGTGCAATACATACACACAGGAGTCAAACAGACTTCTGTTAAAACCAATACTCTTCACATATTTATCAAACCTGTGGTTCCATTGTCTAGGTGACTGTTTCAGCCTATATATTGACCTTTTGAGCAAACACACCCAATCTTCCTTACCCGTAACAACAAATCCAGGAGGCTGCTTCATATATATTTTTTCGTTAAGCTCTCCATGGAGGAATGCAGTGGTAACATCCAATTGTTCAAGTTCCAAGTCTTCCAAAGTAACTAAAGCCAGCAAACATCTAATAGATGTATGCTTGACAACAGGAGCAAATATCTCTTAATAATCGACCCCCTCCTTCTGAGTGAAACCCTGAGCAACTAACCTTGCTTTGTATCTAGGTCTTTTCCCGGCTGTGGAGCCTTCTTTGAGTTTATAAATCCATTTGCATCCTACCAGTTTCTTAATTTCAGGCTTAGGAACTAATTCCCATGTTTGATTTTTCTTAAGTGAATCTAGTTCAGATTCCATTGCACCAATCCAGCTGCTCCTATTTACAGCTTCAATTTCTTCCTTGTAACTCAGTGGCTCATCTTCAGCATGATTAGAAATGTTCAGTGCATAGGACACAAGTTCAGCATATCCATACCTTTTTGGAGGTCTAACCACCCTCCTTGGTCTGTCTCTAGCAAGTTGGTGCTTTGCCAACTCTGAATCAGATCCACTCAAATGAGAGTCGTCAATATCTCCTTGATCATCTGCAAGACCAGTACCCTGAGTTGGTTCCAATGTGTCTTCATGCTCCACCTCAATGCTAAATTTATTATCATTAGCACTACTCCCAGGTGCATCATCAGAAAATATATTTTTATAAAAGATTGATTCTCTGAAAACCACATCCCTACTTATAAAGGTTTTAAATGATCCTCCCTCAACACTTAACACCTTATACCCTTTAACTCCATCAGGGTATCCAAGGAAAATACATTTAACAGCCCTTGAATCAAGTTTCCCTTCCTTTAGATGAGCATAACACACACATCCAAAATCCTTAAGCTGAGTATAGTCAGGTGCAGACCCTCTTCATCTTTCAATAGGAGTATCAAATTCCAATGCAACCGAAGGACATCTGTTTATGATAAAACAAGCAGTCTTAGCTGCCTCTGCCCAGTATACTTGTGGCATACCTGAAGTTATCATCATGCACCCGGCCCTTTCTAAAATTGTTCGATTCATCCTCTCAGCCACACCATTTTGTTGAGGTGTTTCTTTTACTGTCAAGTGCCTTATTATGCCTTGTTCCTTGCAGAAATTATTGAATTCTTCATTGCAGAACTCCAGGCCATTGTCTGTTCTCAACTTCTTAACCTTCTTCTCAGTCTGAGTTTCGACCATCAGCTTCCACTCCTTAAAGCACCTCAAAGTATCATCTTTACTCTTTAGAAAATAAATCCACACCATTCTTGAGTAATCATCAATGATTGATAGGAAGTATTTTGCACCACCTTTTGAAGGAACCCTAGCAGGTCCCCAAAGATCTGAGTGTACATAGTCTAATACATGTTTAGACCTTTTTGAACTGGGTAGAAACTTCACTCGACAGGCCTTTCCTTTAATGCATTCTTCACAAAATTCAAGATCGGACATATTTTCAGCACCAAGAACACCTTTCTTGGACAAAATCTTCAGGCCTTTTTCACTAATGTGACCTAACCTATAGTGCCACAGTAGTGTATTGCTTATACTCTCCTTATGTGATTTCACCATCACATTCTCTGATCTAGGTTCACAGGTATTAAGGGTATAGAGACCATAAGCCAAATCTGCTTTCATGCACACCATAGAGCCTTTTATTACCTTCAGAACCCCCTTTTCAGCCTTAATGGAGTATCCTTCCTTATCCAATGAACCCAAAGAGATTAGATTCCTTTTCAAATCAGGTACATGTCTTACTCCTTGGAGTAGAAATTCATTTCCAGTGCACAGGTAAATTAGAATAGTACCTTTTCCAACAACAGGGTAGGCTTTGTTATTTCCCAACAGGACATGACCCCCAGCTACTCTTTCATAATCCTGAAACATTGATTTATCAGGACACATATGAAAAGTACACCCTATATCCAGAATCCAACCACGATTTGCTTGAGTACTAGACACCATTAATACTTCAGCACTTCATATCCATCAGAGGCAGTCTCTGCATCCCCAAAATCTCCAGCATTCGACTTGTCTTTCTTGGAAGGGAAGTATTTGTTATTTCTCTCAGGACATTCCCTTTTGTAATGCTCTTTCTTGTGACAGTGGAAACATTTGCGAGAGATGAACCATGCTTGGTCCTCTTCTCCCTCCTCTCTGTCCTTCCTCTAATCGTGAGACTTTCAGCATTATCATCTTCCTTCTTCTCTTCCTTCCTCTTCAGTTCCTTTGAAGTGAGGGCTGTCACAACATTTTCCAGTTTTAATGCATCATGAGTATACATCATGGTGTCAACAAAATGCTCGAACCTCTCAAGCAAAGAGTTGAGTAAGATGACTGCTTGATCTTCGTCTTCCACCTTTACTTCAATGTTTTCCAAATCAAGAATCATTCTGTTGAAGTCGTCCAAATGATCTTCTATGAATTTCTTTGGATTCATCTTCAAAGAATATAGTCTCTGTTTGAAGATCACCCTCTTCGTGAGTGATTTGGTCATATACAATCATTCCAACTTTTTCCACAAGTCTGCTGCTGTATTTTCTTTGGACACTTCTCTCAAAACCCGATCACCTAAGCATAGGATGATAGAGCTATGAGCCTTCTGTTCGATTTCCACACTTGACTTGTCATCTTCCTTCTCATTTGATTTCTTGTTTTCAACTATGGTCGAGTGGAGCCCTTGTTGAAAAAGCAGGGCTTTCATCTTAACACGCCACAAGCCAAAGTCGTTCTTGCCTGTAAATTTTTCCACATCATACTTTGCTGATGCCATAGATCCTTCTCCACCTCAACTCTGATACCAAATGTTAGGCGCAAGAACTAATCTCTCTGTTAGTTCACATCAGTATATGAATACTACAAGAACACACGTAGATAAAAATAGAAAGGAATGACAGAGAGTAGAAAGCAGGAAGGAAATTCTTTATGCAAACAGAGAGTAATCTTTTATTCAATCAAAGAAAATTAACACATCATCGGAGAACTCTGTTTTATCTCCAAGATTACATTAACTCACTTCCTGATACAACCTCTGTTATGCAGCGTATCCATTTTATACACAACACCCCTAATAATCCAGCTAAGATGGGAGGGAATAACCAATGAGAAATAAGCTCTTCAACGGCTATATTCTCACTAACTCATTCTGTTAACAAAAGATTAACAGGGATAAAGCAGTGCACGTGAGTCATAGTTATATATATATATATATATAATTTTATTATTATCTTAAATCAACTCGGTTAATTAATTTGGATCCATATGGGATGCTGCCCACAATAGTGTCTTACTTTGTATGCTCAACTAACATTTATAGTATGCGCAAAATTATTTTTGGCCCACAAAACTAATAAAGACTATCTACTAGAACATTTTGATTATTTGAGTTGAACAAAAGTTCAATTTCTGGCACAATCTAAACTTACAACTAATAACATATACTTATTTTTCATGATTGCTTCTTAG
Source organism: Tamarix chinensis (assembly GCA_030549775.1). NCBI lineage: Eukaryota > Viridiplantae > Streptophyta > Magnoliopsida > Caryophyllales > Tamaricaceae > Tamarix > Tamarix chinensis. The sequence continues at coordinate 112,454,202 of CM060174.1, forward strand.
GGTATACTCCTATCTTAATAAAAATAGATGAGAATCCTCTTTTCTTGTTCACCCAATTTTTTTTATATATCATAATTACAAATTAGGTTAATTATTTAATTCTACTTTACTATTAAGATTTTGAACCCCTTTTTTATATATTTTAGGTCATTGTTTAACACATGTTGTATATTCTATCCTTTCCATTATAATATACCAAAATTTACATTAAATACTAAAATTAAATAACTCCATATTATTTAAAGGATAGCAAATATTGTAAAGGAACAATATTTCATACAATATTTCGACCATAATTAATATAGTTTATAAAAGTAGGAAAGATTAATATTTTGAAATAAAATAATTCATACGCTATTAATGTATTAATTTATATTATTGATACTATGAATTAATACTTTATAGTTAATAGTACAGAAGTTTAATCACTAATAGTCAAATGATGGTACCATTTTTGTATATCAAAGATATCTACCTTTCAGATATATATTTTGATATTAAATGATGATATTATTAAAAAAAATTAATATGCTACTTATGCAAGTAACAATACAATTGTAACTTATGTAAGATACTTATCACATTGTATAAGTTTACTATTGTTGGACATTTTCTTATTTAACAGTAATTCAATATAGTATTCTACTTTTAGTATATTTGCCAATTTTTTCCCCATATGCAGTGTCCACTTTTAAAGATATCTTTATTATTCTTTATATAGTTTATGGTATATAGTAATAGTACCCCTATTTAAATATAGCATATAATAGTCTTATTTAGTCTGTGGTATATAGTAGCCTTACTTAAAGGATGATAATCTATGTAAATAAAGTAACTTTTGATGTCTAATATACAAGTAGAATGACATAATATGTATAGAAAAATATTATAGTTATAATTTGTTATGCAATTTACAAAAGTGACTCAATCTAAAATTCTCCCATTAATTTCTACTCTTTTTTTATTATTATAAATATTTTACGTTTTTCATTTGGAAATAATGCTTACAATATTAAATGTCACATTCTCCCTCTTTTGAGGCTTTCAATTGCCACAAATTGAATTAAAAGCAGTACATATATTAATTAATATTGTCAAGGAACCATTAAGAGAAATTCTAATGAATGCCTTTTCTAAACTCATCCACATACATTACTATACAATCTCCCCATTTTTTGTTAAGAATTTATCTATCCGGTGTACTTTACCTTTTCCTATTTTCTATTTATTCAAACTTACCTTTTCCTGTAAAAAGATTTAAGTATCCATATTAAATGTTTCTAACATTTCTGCCGTTTTCCTTATTTTCTTCCTTTTAAGTTTAACCTTCATCGCTATGCTAAGTGTTGCTCTTGGACCATCAATAAAAGTATAAAACTGCTAACGAAAATGACTGAATTTTTTTAGAGTAACGAAGATGACCGATTTTATGAAGCACGTTCGTAACTGATACTTTAGAATGAAATAATGCTTCAATTAATTTCTTTAATTAAGAAAATAATTCCCCTTGAAATAGAAAATAATTGAAGTGTGGCAATAAACTTGCAAATACGAGTCGATAGTTACGTCCACAGAAACGTAGATATATTAAAGTTGTTCAAGGTAAGGTTTGTGTGCAGTTGAAATAGTAATAATGAAAAGAAGTAAACAAATTGTACTGATCGAAAAGTATGCAACAATTATCAGAGATTAAAGAACTACGCAACTAGCCGAAACAGTATCATTCAAGTGTTAAATCGAATTTATAACTACTTAAATAAATATAAGTGGATATATGATAGTGGCTACCCGCTTTAAACGTGACGAAAGCTCTATAGAAGAAACGGGGTAAGACTAAGAGGGACTCTAGACAAGGAGAGCTTTTAAAATCTATGGTACACAACAAGAGTCCCTTGATTTATAACGACTACAACAGAATATGCCAGCACATGCATGACTTTAACAACCTTCCTAGCCTCCACTACCAAAGTAACACATCAATAAGCATAATAATAGAAAGAAGTTAATTAAATAAAGAACAAGGGAGGGAAATTATTTGCTCAATACAAGATGAAGATAGTCAACAATGGCTCAATCAATCGAGGAGCTTTGTTGGTCCTTTTGAGCCTTGTGGGTCTTATGGATGTTGTCCTAGGAATATCCTCACCAATGGATCGGCTTGTATCATCACCATCCCCGTATAGTAGTTTTACTCAAGTTAAGAGGTAAATGGGTCATAAAATTCATTGAAATATCTTCCCAAATCCAATCGAGGATTGGTAAAGGTTGGAGAAAATCCTTTGGGAAATAATTTTCAAGCTTAACTAGGAGGCAAATTGAGTAGTTATGAACATGTTCACACACTTTTGCAGTAATCTTAGGACAATAAAAATTATTAGAAAGACAAGATAAGGTACATTTAATTCCAAAGTGGGATAAGAAATACAAAAATACTACTTACCCAAATTTTAAACCCAAACTCAAATCCAATTTTTTTTTATAAAAATATACATATCAATACACTAATTTTATTTTTTATTAATAATTAAGTAATATAAACTAATAATAATACAAAATAAAAAATATGTACTATAAAAAAAAGCGTGAATCTTTTTTATTATAATAACAATAATAATGATAATTATAATAGAAATAATGCTAATAATAAATTTATGGTATTTTTATGTCATAATTTTCTTTTATATTATATTATTATTAATTTATATTATTTAATTATTAATAAAAATTAAAATTAGTGTATTAATATGTATATTTTTAAGAAAATTTGGGTTTGAGTTTGGGTTTGAAATTTGGGTATATAGCATTACTCTAAGAAATAGGAAGCTTGAGTTATAACCCACCAATAGCTAGGATAAATAAGTGGCTTCCCAAAAAGAGTAGTTCATTTCTAAACTTGAAGGGTGAAAAATCAAATTGAATAGCATAAATGATCTGTTAGGCTTTGAAATATGATTCAACATCATGACAAATCTCATCAATAGTTGCAAATTCTAGTTCGAATAAAGCAAGAACAGTGGCCCCGTCCATCTATCGAGATAATCCATCAGCAACTAAGTTTTTAACTCCGGGCTAATACTAGATTGTATAATCAAAATCACGTAATTTCACAAGCCATGGTTGTTGTTCTAGAGTCTAGATGTTTGTGTCATTAGTTGACATAAAATTTTGTGGTTAGTGTGGATATGGAAGGGGCAGCCAAGTAGGTAGTGCCACCATTTTAATATCAATAATGATGGCAAACCTCTCACATGAATAGGTGGAGGATTTTTTGAGTTTAGTAGGGAGGTGTTTGATGTAGAAATCTAGGGGATGTTTGTTTTGTGATAGAATGACGCCGATCACAATGCCTAACTCATCAGTGTAAGCTAATAAGAGCTTGGCAAATATGCAAAGATGTAACACATGGGTATCAGTGATAATGTGCTTCAACCAATCAAATGCCAGCTGGGCTACCGGGCTCCACTAGAGCACATTATGCTTCAATAATTATGTTAATGGGCTATCTATTGAAGCATAGTGTTGAATAAATATTATGTAATAGCTAATCAGGCCTAAAAAGTCTCGTAGACTTGTGATGTGCTATGGTTTTGGTCAAAACAACATGGATTGGACTTTTTTTGGATAAAATTGGACTCCTCAATCTTATATCACATGGACCAAATAATCAAGTTTAGTGAGCCCAAAAGCACAGTTAGATAATTTAGCATAAAGATGGTGTTGGGCTAATATGACAAAGGTAGTGTCTAAATGTGAGAACTGAGAGGGAAAAGAGGGGTTACATATAAGTATATCATTGAAGAATATAAGTATGAATATTTGAAGATAAGGCTTGAAAATAACATTCATATTAGCTTGGAAAGTGGATGGACCATTTGTTAAAGAAAAAGGCATTATAAGGAATTCATAATGGCTAGCATGTGTTTGAAAAGCAATTTTAGGGATGTCAAGTGGATGGAGCCATATTTAGAAGAAGTAACCGCTCGTCAAATCTAATTTGAAGAAATAAGTAGCCCTATTTAACTCATCTAATAACTCATCCACTATAAGAAAAGGAAACCTATCCTTTATAATAATGGCTCGACACAAGATCTCCATGTCCCATCTTTTCTTTTAACCAAAATGATTGGGGATGAAAAAGGTCTTATGGTCTAAGGCTAGGTGAAGAGGAAGATTAGCAGGAATCACAAAAAGATTGGCATATTAGAACGAAATTAGTTAGATTTTAGGATCTGGATTTTTGGTTAGGATGTTAGCATTATTTCCAAGGTTAATTTGCTCCAAACAAAAGAAATCTTAAAGGGAGGTAGTGGGTTAAAGTCTTTTAAGCTATTTGGATATGATAAAATCTAGGAGTGAAGGATTCAACCCCAAGAGTTGGATGATTTATCCACTTTCTCAATGGCTAAGGTCGTCTTCTTGTGATCTAACATAACCAGTCCTAATCCTTCCAACCATTGGACATAAAAAATGGTGTTGACCCTAGAAAGTTTCAATAAGTGAAAGTCAATGTGGAAGATATGGCCTTGCATTTGTATTTTCACTCCTTGATACATATCGTGACTTTAAATTTTACCTCTATTTACCAAAATTATGGAAAACCTATATTATATCCACTAGTATGCCTAGAAACTAAATTATGCATGGATAAAGGAAATTATGCATACTACCAATGTCAACTAAAATAGAAATATGGTGGTGGTGTATGGTAGTTGGAAGCCAAATGGATTTAGGGTTCAATACACCCATCATGGTTGGCATTGATAGTGGAAGCTCAATTTATGGGGTGGAGTTAGGGGATTGGTTAGTTCATCAAGATGTGACTCACTTTCCAGTGATTCCTTCAGCATCAAGAGTATGACTCATGTAGTTTTTCACTTATGGCTTGGATGATATTTTTTTCTTAGGTACTTGTGTTCCACCGGGATAACCTATGAATGGGAGGTGAAGTGTTTTGGTGTGGTGGTGGTATTGAAGGAAGAGATAACAATGGTGGATATGTGCTTGGGGTTAGTGAGTTTTGTAGGTTTGGGCTATGATTGAATAGAGTTCATGCTTCATTTGACTTATTTTTACACCAATTTAGCCATATCAATGACATCAAATATATAGGTGGGTTTGAGAATAACCAATTCATTCTTTATCAGTGGTTTCAATCCACAAGGAAAAAGTTTAGAAGGGACTCTAATGGTAAGTTGATAATTTAGTTTTTGGTGTTTTGAAACAAGGATTGATAATCTTCAATGGATAATTTTTGTTTAAGTTTAAATAAGGTGGTTTGAGGTTAGCAAACGAGTATGGGCTAAACCTTTATTACATGGCAAGAGTGAGGGCAGTCCAGGTGGAGAGTTGGCAATTATGGTACATCTACTAGTGCCAGGTGAAGGACTACTAGGTCATGTAAACATTGGTGAGATCAACTCGTTCCTTGTCTGAAGTATTGTGGAAGGTGAAGTACCATTTAGCCTGAAAGAGTCGATCTAAAGGATTAGATCCATCAAAAATTACCGAGTTCACATTTTGGAGGTTTGACATTAATGGTGGTTGATAATGGATTTTTAGCAAAGAGTGTAGGAAAAAGGGTGGGTAATGGAAGGGTAGTTGGATTAGGGGTGATATTGGCGTATCACTTTTGAGATTTTAGATAATCTATGCAAATTGGTTATTCATAGTTTGGGTTAGTTGGGAAATGGTTATTTCGTGGTTTTGGAGGGTCTCTTTGATTTGGTTCATTATGTACTAGGTGTTTTTAGATCGAGTATTATGCACATCATCCTTATTCATCTCTCTGAATAAAAGCACCAGTGATGGTGTCTTCCCACTTCGAGCATGTGTAAAGCTTCATAAAAGAAATAGGGTAAGAAGGACTATAGATGAGAGGGTGTGGGCTAAATTATTCTTTACCATTTCATTCTAGAATCTTTGGTATATAGCAAGATTCCTTGGATTTGTAATAACTACAACATAATAAATCAACTCATACATGGCTCTAACAACCTTCTTAGCGGCCACAACCAAGGTAGCATGTCACTAATCATAATAAAAGAAATACATTAATTAAATAAAATATAAGGTAGGGAGAATACTTGTTTAATACAAGATAAAAGATGGGCAGCAATGGATCGGTCAATCAAGGAGCTTTGCTAGGATCCTGATGGTCCTCTTGAGCCTTGTGGATCTTGTAGATATTATTCTAGAAATATCCTCTCTAATAGGTCGGGATGTATCACTATAAATGCCACGGTATCTTATTAGAGATCAAAGAGTGAAATAAATGTTTATTAGTTACAATTTTTATAATTAATGATCGTATAATAATGAAAAATGAGTGAAAAGTCAAGAACCTCATTAATTACAAATTGTTACAAGTATTTGGTCTCGTCTAACTACATATTTAGTTACAAATGAAAATTTCATCTAATCACATTCAATTACAAAATATTTGGTCTCATCTAATTACATTCAGTTACAAATGTCTGCACTTATTTAATGAAAGATTATAAATGCCACCGTAAATGCCTATTACAAGTGTTAATTCTCTTAATTTGAAGCAGGAATTATCATAAATGCCAGGGATCCTTCAATCTCAAATGGATATGGAAAATGGTTACCTGATGATTATAAATGCCATAATGTAGATCATAAGTGTTAGTTATTAATGTGGTCCATCAATTTTCTTAATTTAATGTAAGACATAAAAATGTTAGCACTTCATCAACTTTAATGGGACAACTTAAATTAAATATTATAAGATATTAAACTAACGGTATATGTATCATCTATATTGTTATTTATGGGAAGTAAGTGTATGGTATGCATAACCTAGGCTACCCAAAATATCATTTTTTTTTTACTTTTCACATATTACTATAAATATGGACAATTCATGTATAAATCAAAGGGTGAAAACGTATTATTTTAGATTATTTTTTTAAGATATATCAGTAGAGTTGAGTATGATAATTAATTTTTTTATTATAAAAACATAATTTTTAATATCTTCTATTTTTTTTAAGTGAAAGGATAAATGATAAGAAGATAAATGAAGAGAGGGTGATTGTGATAACTATTTCTCTTTCTTTTTCCTTAATATTATTTTTTAAAATACTTCTATATTGTTAGTTAAAATAACAAAGTAGGAGATATAAAGGAGATGAGTACAATAACTCTATTTTTTTCTTTTTCTTTTTTAACTATAAATATTTTCAATTATTTTTAACATTTCTATGTTTGAATTAAAATATGTACTTATATTTTCTTAATTAAAAGAAATAAAGAATTGATATAAGGAGAGATGGGTATGGTACCTATTTTTATTTCATTTTAAATTATTTTTTAAATCTTTCTTAATAATTTAAGCCACTATACATTAGAAAATATTTTTATGCTCGCTCTTTTATGTAGATACTTAACCTTTTTATATATAATTTTTTTTAAGTTTATACGGGAAAGTAATCGTTTACTTTCCTATTCATTACTTAATTTTTTGTTAGTTACAATTCAAAATTTTGATTAATAATCGCTATCCCCGTACTTTCCCTATTTATTTATCCTTAACTTTGTTTTCATACCTGACTTATTTATTCTTTTTTTTGTAATTCATTATTTGTATTATTTTCAAGCAATGCCCCTTTTTTTCCTTTCCAAGATCTATTAGAGAAATAAAATTACATATATTTCAAATACACATGTAGCATTTATTTAGAAATTTGTTTATGGGTAAACACTATAGCATGTAATGTTTAACTTTATTTTTGTTTTCTTCATGAGTAGTTATAGACTTGTAAGTTTGAATGTATGGTCAGAATACTAAGAAATTAGTTTTTACTTCTTTTAATTTTTAGTAATAATTAATTTTTCTTTTTCGTATGACTTTTAGCCAAATTTTGATTGTATAATTTATAATGCAACCAATAATTATAGCTCTAGTATATTATTTATCTATTGTCTTTAATACATAATGATGAATAGAGGTGATTGCCATTTTTTCAATTTATTAGTTGTTCCATTGTTTTTTTTCATTTAAACTTTCTTTAAGCACTCTTGAATAAAAAAAATATTTAGTGGATGTATGTATGTTTATATAATTTATTACATAACAATTGTTGAATACAAAAGCTGGGTCACCTTGTATTTTAATGTTCTATTTTCCTCCTAAAAAGAAAAAAGATCAAATTATATAGACTCAATCACAAACGCATAATAAGTTATTTGTGGGACATCTCATGCAAAACACATGTGTGTAATTATTATTTATAAAGGAAGAATATAATTTTTAGGGAAAAATAATATGGAGCAATTTTCATATTAATTCATTTGATTAAAAAAAAGATCATTCACATCTCATAATGAGAAATTGAATAAGCTTGCATATGCAAATCCAAAATAAAATGTAGGCATACCAAAATCTTTTAAAATAAAAAATCTTCCATTAGTCTAGTGGTTAATTATATTCCAATAATTAAAAATGTTTTGAGGTTAATTATTACCAATTACGTCAGTGTTTTTGTCACTTTTATCCCTTCCGTCACCATTGTTCTTCATCAAACAAAATAATAATAATAATAATTTAAACTAAGTTTGATATTAACTTTAAAGAATGATAAAGAAAAATAGGCATGAAATAATATATGTCCCATAATTCATAACCAATATTTAAAAAACAATGTAAATGTCCTACTAATTTATTCAATTAAGGGGAAAAAATCAAGAACACTTAGGGAGTCGAATATCCATTTAACACTTAATCGTAGTATGTGTTTGAATAACTATATTACTCATTCGTATTAAAAATAAAATCATTATGTAAATTTAGCGTAACACCCCAAAATTCAATACTTTTTTTAAGGCGGAAGAAATTACAATATAAGTATTTAAATTAAAACCCGTAAATTCTAGGGATGTTACCGCCACACTTAATACCAAACTGGTTCTCTCCGACCGTGCCAGTACCAAGTGCTAAGGTTAGAAGAAAAGTAATAATCAATTATAAATCAAGACCATCCAAATTCCAAATATGTATTAAAAGGTTGTAAAACAAAAATTAGAGTACGCGTAAAGAATTATTATTCATATTAAAAAGAGCAATAGCTTACAACAGATAAAAGATTCATTTAAAATACTCAATACAAGGTAATAAATTAAAAAGGATAAATTCGATACAAAAGAAATATCAAAAGGAAATAGAATCACATAAAGATTGAAATATATTCATAACTCTCTCGAACTTTGAGCTAAAACATGCTCAACACTCAGCCCCGCCGGATGTCTCACCCACCTACACAAAGTCAGAAGGGCATACTACTCGTGGGAATGAGCAGCACCCATGAAAAAGGTGATCAGTACGCTACGTACTGAGTAAGGCAACTGAGTACTAAGGTCAACACATAAAATCACATAAATAATGCAGAAGAATAAAAGAGCATAATCATGATAACATAAATGCATGTGATCATCCAAGTAGAAGTACAAATGCCAATATATAATCCGATTCAATTACTTAAATTAATTTCTAATCAGAAGTAGATTCACCATGCTTTTTTATCAAATTCACGTGAGTACAGAACCCCACTTTTATAACCAGTGGACAGAAAACACACATGGCATATAGCTCCTAACCACTATTATAGCTGGTGGAACGGTCTCCAGGATACTGTAGTACCTGACCACTATTATTCGCCAGTGGATCGGTCTAGCTCCTGCTTGCATGGTGTTCCTCTATAAGTACTTAGTATATTTCCCATGTCTTGGCACAAATATGTTCGGTTTTATTGAGCATGGAAAGATGGTGGACTGAAAATGCATAGGTACAAAGCCTAACCACTATTATTACTGGTGGACCGATTACACATAGGACATCATGCCCTAACCACTATTATTCGTCGATGGACCGGTCTGGGTCCGGCTCAATAATCTTCCACTTTAAATGATTAATGTCTTAAGTATATTATTCAAAAAAATTTTAACCCTAGACATGCATGAATCACGCCCTTTACACATATTGTCCAAGTCCACTTATTTCCTTACTCAAAGCGTTTCCCCAGAAACCCTAATTTAGGCCTAAATGGCCCATCCTACTTCACCTCACACAACCCAAACCATTTTTAACACTCCATACATCAGAACTCATAAATTCCACCATCATAATTACACTTTAATCACCAAATACCCATAATACCACAAAAACCCTAAGCAGCCACACCAAACTCTAATTGTCCACACCAAACCTTAGCTCGATCTCTTAAGTACCCTTATATTACTCCATGTAATATTTTCCATCCAAAGTGTGTAAACGCCCAAACAACTCTTACATTACCTTCCTCACACCCCAAATCAACTTTTTATACGTAAAATTCACTCCCATACGGACGCTAACCTCCCTATGCAATACTTCAAACTTTTTCACACAAACCCTAAAACTCCCACTCGAAACCCTAGATTAAACCATGCAAACCCTAGATCCATACATGCAAAACCATAGATTCCACCCAAAAAACCCTAGATTCCTCCATGCAAAACCTAATATTCAATCCACACAAAACCCAAGGTTTCTCCATACAAAATCCTAAATTCAATCCATACAAACCATAGATTAGATTCTCCTATGTTACACCATATATTAGATTATCCCATATCACATCATAGATTAAATTCTCCCATATAAAACTACAAATTACATACTCCCCTATAAAATCATAATTTAGATTCTCCCATACAAAACCATAAATTAGATTCTCCATATAAAACCATAAATTAAATTCTCCCATACAAAACCATAGATTAAATTCTTCCTCACGAAACCATAAATTAGATTCTCCTATATAAAACCATAAATTAAATTCTCTCATACAAAACCATAGATTAAATTCTCCCATATAACACTATAAAATATATTCTCCCATACAACATCATAAATTAGATTCTCCCACAAAAAACCATAAATTAGATTCTCCTATATAACATCATAAATTAGATTCTCCCACATAACACCATAAATTAGATTCTCCCATACCAGCCATAAATTAGATTCTCCCATAAAAAACCATAAATTAGATTCTCTCACATAACACCATAAATTAGATTCTCCCATACAAAACCATAGATTCTCCCACTCTTTTATTTTATTTAAAGTCCCCATTTTATTCTTCCACTCATAGATTATTAAAATACTTAGATCAACTCATGTCCCTTGGTCGGCTTCTTTCCCCATCCTCCTTTTTCATTCTTTCTTCCACACAAACCACATCAACATCCTAACATGCATGTCTTACAGGGTCACAACACATATCATCACATACACATAAAACACGTGCCATATAACAACACAAGAACATGCTTGCACTCCACATCATATCATATTCTAAATAATTACAATAATAAACATAAGATGCATAACATACAAGGCATTTAATGCACATCAACACACAATAGGCCTTATTAACATCTTTACCTAAAACGACACCGGTCTTGGAGCACGCTCCTACGCCCTCTTAGGGCTTTGACTGGTCTCACCTATATGAGGGAAAAGCTAAAATTAAATTCCCTCCTACCAAAAACAATATTAAATACTAACTTATTCTAAGACTAGGCTTTTGATAAAATACTAAATTAATAATAGAATAAATACTAAAAATAATATGAATGTTAATATTAACAAGAATAATAATAATAATCACAATAATAATAAAAAGGGAATTACTCAAAAACATAGTGAAGTAAGGGCTTCGACTCCTTTACCAAAATAATACTAATAATAAAATTAGTAAAATAAATAAATAAAAATTAGTAATAATAATAATAATAAGATAGTAATAATGATAATGATAAAAACCATAATAATATTGCAAAAATGATAATAATCATAATAGTAATGATAGTAAGGATAATAATCAAATATAAAATAAAGTAGGGTTTCTACCCTACATTGAAAAATAATAATACTAATAAATAATAATAAATGCAAATGATAAACATATTAAAAATATTAATAATAGTAAGACTTGATATGTATAATACTACTACTAAAATTCAAAATAGGCACAATAGGGTTTCATCCTTATATAAAATAATAATACTAACACTTGAAAATAACAAAAACAACAACAACAACAACAACAACAACAATAATAATAATAGCAACACTAATGGTAAAAATAGTTGTAATAACAATAATAATTTTGAAATAGTAATAATAATAATAATAACATATTAATATTAATAATAATGATAATAGCAATAATAAGAATAAGAATAATAAAATCGAAATAAAAATTATAATAGGGCTTCGACCCTCAATAGAAATAATAATAAAAAAATTACTAATAATAATAATAATAATAAAATTAATAATAATAATAATAGAAATAGTAATAATAATAAAATTAACAATAGAAATAATAATAATAATAATAATAATAATAATAGTACTAGTAATATATTTCAAATAAATGAAATAAAATAAAATAAATCTTGTAAAAATATGAAAAAAGGGTTGAGAGAGTCTAGGGTTCAACCTTAGGCTGGCGGTGACAAGCGACACCGGTGGTGGTGCACGACGGCACCGGCGGTGGCACGAAAAAGAGAAGAAAAGGGAAAAGGTTGAAGACTGGGAAAATGAGAGGTAGAATGGTATTGGGAGTTGGAGTGTTTAGAGCTGCCTAGAAGGAGAGGAACAGAATAAGGGTGGTGGCGCAACCAAAGGTGGCGATGCACGACGATGGTGATGGTAGCCGAATGGGGAAGAAGGAGAGAAAGAGAGGAGGAGAGGGAGGAAGAGGAAAAGAAAGGTAGGGGAAGGTAGAAGGTGGTTTGTAGAACATAATGGGAGGTGAAAGAAGTGGCGAAAGAGGTGGCTAAGGGTGGTTTGAAGGGCGGTAGAGGTTGAAGAGAGGGTTGATTGGGAAGCAAACTTTGCATAGTCGGCGTGGCTTGTGAAGGGAGAATCGAAGAAAAAGGAGGGCATAGTTAGTTAGAGGGCGGTGCAAGGAGTTTTGGGTAGCCAAAACGGGCGATGAAGTTGGCCGGAGGCGGCGGAAATGGTGTCTGAAGGGGCGATGGCTCACAAGGTGGATTTTCCGGGTAGACTTCAAAGGCTCGATGCAGGGTTATTATGGGGGTATTTATAGAGTGTAAATGATAGGGTAGGGTTCTGTGGGTCGGCGAGGGAGTAATGAAAGTAGGGTTAGGGTCACCAACGGCGATGGTTGGCCAGTGGCAGCAAATTTCAGGGCAGGGGTTGTGAAGGGAAAGGAGAGGGAATCACGCAAGAAGAGGGAGATTTGGTTGGGTTGATGAGGCTGTTGAATTAGTGAGGGAGAGAGAAGAAAGATTGGACGTATCAACAAAGAAGTTGGCGACAAAATTTTCAGCTAGGTGGCGGTGCAGGTGCAGATCGGCGAGGCTGGGCAGGTGCAAAGGAAGAAGAAGAAGAAAGAAAAGGCTGTATCGGGCGGTTCAGGGAAAGAAAGAAATAAAGGAAAAGAAGGGTGGACCGGGTGGTCGAGCGTAAGGAGGGGGAGGATTTAAAGGAAACACAGAGTTTCGATGGGAAAAAGAAATGAAGGGCTGCGTTTTGGAGTCGGGCCGAAGAAAAGAAAGAAATGGGCCACGAGAGAGGAAAGAAACATGAGAGGGGTTTGGGTCGCGGGACAGGCCTAGTTCGGGGGAGGGGGAAAAGAAAAAGAAAAGGAGAAGAAAGAAAAAGGAAAACGAAAAAAAGGAAAAATAATGGGTTAGGTTAATTAAATTAATTGGGATATTTGCGATATTTAAAAATAATAATATGTAAAATAATATTTAAATCCCTTTTTAGGCTAATTTATGATTTTTAAAAGATTTACCATAAATTCCATTTTAATTAACAAATCACTCTAATTTTTTTCAATTAAATTATTTATAAAATTAATATTAATTTGGAACTATTTTATCCTTCTTATTTTAAATAAAATAATTTATTTAATTAATTTCCAAAATAAAATCCTTAATTAGTTAAAATACTCCAATTTCTCCTAAATAAAATACCTATAAATTTCTTCTTAATTTTTCCTAATTAATTTCCTTTTTATTTTAATTGAAATAATTGATTAAATTAAATTTTCTAATAAAACTTCATTTAACTATAATTTTAAAAATTAGAATTTTCGGGACATTTCATTTACACACTTTTTAAAAAGGTAGTAAAATTAGTCTTAAAATTATACTTACACCATTTATTAAAAAGTAATAAAATATTCAATGTATATATAATTTTAAAAAAGTAAGGATAAAAAACAATAAGTTTTAGCTTTTTTAAAATAACTTTTTTTATACAATAAATTTAATAATAGACTAACTTTGTTTTTCATTTATTAATTTAAGATACTTTATATAAAGTAATTTTAAATAAATGAATAAATACTAAAATATACATTCATAATTGTCAATATACTTCACTTATATTAGATATCAATTTCTAAAGATTTCCCTATTCAATTAGATTAATATATGAGAAGAAAAATGACGGGGACAACCAAAATGAACCCAAATGGCATAAACAAAGACCGACAGTAATGGACAAGCTTTTCTTTTCCTCGTTTCCAGACCAAAAGAAGCGAAGCTCGGGGCTTCGGAGTAAAAGTACGGACAGGGGAAAAACAAGGAAAACAAAAAAATACCTTAGCTTGGTCTCTGACGTTTGCTTATTAACAGCGGGTTCGATTCCCATCATCAGTTTTCGGATTTTATCTCGGTGGTAAAAGAATAACTGAGTCTAAAAAAAATAAAATTTAAACGGTTGTAATATGAAAGTTTGATTTTTATCACCGATAAAAGTTACTGAAAATCAGCTCTATAATTTATCAAAAAATTTATTTATAATTTATTTAGATAAAATTAAAATAATCTTAAAATATTTAATTTTAAATATAAAATATTATATATATATATATAATTATAATAATATATATATTTAATTATATATAAATATATAGATAAATTATATATATATATATATATATATTAAAATATAAAAAAAACTAAATATTAAAATAAATAAATTAATTTTAATTATTTTAATCGAAGTAGACCCCCGACTATTTTTTTATTTTTATTTTATCTTTATCCCATTGATTTAAGATGAAATTAACGGCAATAACCGAATCAAATATATTGTATTTTAGTACTCTCGTTGCTCGAGGTTAGGTGGTCACTGGTAAAAAAAGTGAGCAGACTGACACTTCTATTTTACATTTTTTTAATTTCATTTTTTGTGTCTTGCGAGTTGCCGGCTACCGTAACTTGAATGAGGAAGGTCCTTACTCCGTTTGCCTAATGTCCACGTTTATAGACTATACCTTTATATTGTCAGGCGCTACGACTGACTAGGATCTCCCGGTACGATGACGGTAGATTAATATGGAACTATTAATTAATATTATAATTTAAATATGTTAGTATGTAAAAAATTTAATAAATATTAATTAAGTATATATTAATTAAAATAATATATAGATATATTATTAATATAATTACATGATTAAAATTTTTGAAAGATTTTCTTAAACATAATATTTATTATCGAGTTATTTTTATCATTATTGTCATCATAATACAAGGACTTTTAAACATTAACGATTTGTGATTCTAAAAATAACAATGTATAATTGATCATGACTAAATACTGAATTTAAAAAAAACTGTTAACGATAGTAAGAGATTAATCTTAACTTTTATTGACTGTCATTGCATATGAAACAATCAACGAGAATTGTCTTTGATTGAATTTGAAAAGCAAGCTTGGAATAGACGGTGTAAGTGACATTCTTGATAACAAAACTTTATTGCCAGCATTGCTTCTGCCTAAAGTTTTTACTTATAAGACATGTGATCCTAGCTTTACAATAACCATCTTGTTTCCATTACATAGACTAAGGAAATAATCTATATTCTTCAATAACATAACAAGTGTACCAATCTTCAAGTTTAACACATAATTGGACACACTAGAATATTTAATTGAATTTAAGAATTATGGAGTGTGTAGATTTTGTAACAAATTATTATTTGAATCTAACACGCATATTATATCTGAGCTCAAATACATCTTTTGTTCTTTTGAGTTAATCAACAACATGTAATCATTTATTGATTCAACAATGTCAAGAGTATGTACTAATATTGATCTCCCTTAAAACAAGGTATCATCAGTATTTTTTTTCTTGAATTCTGGATAGGTGCTTTCCAGGATAGCTGCAATTGGATCATCACAATATTTCAATAAAATATCACTTGGAATTTTGACCATTGCATGACCATCATTGGGACCTCCGATTACTCCATCTCCGATGCTAGCAATCCAATTTGAAAATTCTTTCAAATCGGTTGATTCATTAGTTGAGCTAATATTTTGAAGCCTTATGTTTTCGATCAATCGTAAGACCTTACAGTCCTTCCATATGTATGAAGAGTTAATGGTTGCATGAACAATGTATTGCCGACTTCCTTCGGAATGACTGGCAGTATTTATCTAAAATCTCCACTAAGAACAATCGGTTTTCCTCCAAACGGATAATTAGAGCTCGATTCATTTGTGAATTATAAAATATCCCTCATGGTTTTATCTAAAGCTTCAAAGCAATATATGTGCATCATTAAAGCATCATCCCAAATTATAACTTTTTCAGTGGTCTGCCTTGTTTGATATTGCGTGTTGAATCTTCGTTAGGATGTATAGGAATCTTTAATCGAGAATGAGTCATTCTTCCTCTTGATAATAAAAAAGAAGACATTCCACTTGATGCCATATTTAACACAATATCTTCATTGCATCTCAGAGATGCTAATAGTGTCTTCCATATGAATGTCTTCCTAATACTACCATATTCATACACAAAGAACATGTGTAACACCCCCAAAATTCACTACTGACAAATTTTGTTTTATTAGAAGAAATTACGGAAGCAAAATATTAAACGGTGAATTTCGGGGATATTACCGCCACACTTAGTACCAGACTGGTTCACTCATACCGTTCCAATACCAAGTGCTAAGGCTAAAGAACAAAATATCAATTGCTAGAAATTCAAACCATTATTAAATCAAAGTTGCGCAAATAAACACTTTACAAGATTAGAATCCACCAGTGGTGGTTACAAGAACAAGAAATACATTTAAAGCAAAAAGTAAAAGCAAATGGAGAACTCTAAAAGTCCGGATAATCCTTACGCTCTTTCCCGTTGCCCACTTGAGTGGCACCTGAAAAGACCTATAAGGGACACTGCCCATTGAATAAGCAGGGGTCCCATGAAAGGAACCCTTCAGTACTACGGTACTAAGTAACCCTTTAAAATCACACTTAAAAGCAGGCTCGCCATGTCACACATGATACAAATCTATATACATATATAACAAGGTGTGTACATATAACATTCACATAATTAACAATCACATAAGATATCAATAGGTCGTAATGAACAATCGATACTTTGGGCCTTAAGCCATGTCATAGTGCAGAATCAATATATTTGGGTCTTAAGCCATTAGTCCATCATTATTCAATCATTTATCGGATTTTATATCCATGTGAGTGCGGGAACCCCACTATTATAGCCAGTGGATCGGTCACTTATAGGGCAGAACACACCTAACAACTATTATATGCCGGTGTATCGGTCTCCAGGGCAAAACGCTCCTGGCCACTATTATTCGTCGGTGGATTGGTCTGACCCCGACTCACATGTTGTTCCACTATAAGTGATTAGTATTTTTCCATAACTTTATTCATATACATGACTGGTTTTATTGAGCTCGGGACCCCCACTATTATTGCCGGTGGATCGGAATATATATCAACATCATCCAGGGCAACACGCTCCTGGGCCACTATTATATCCAATGGATCGGTATTTATAATCACTTTCCAGGGCAACACGCTCCTGGGCCACTATTATATCCGGTGAATCGGTACTCATAATCACTTGCCAGGACAACATGCTCCTGGGCCACTATTATATTTGGTGGATCGGTACTCAATATCATAAGTCAAATGGGTCCGGCTCATTAATCTTTCACTTTCATTATTCGTATTTTTCCTTTATTTAATCAGCACAATAATTCCATTTATTTGCCTCAGACGGGAGATCAATAACTCGGGACACAAAGGTACACCGGTCGTACTGGTGCATACAAGATACTTAGTACCCTTCAACCATGAACTCAGGGACGCAAAGGTACCCTGGTCGTACTGGTGCATAAAGCTACTCAATACCCTACCGACAAGGACACCTAATCTATAAGTATGCATACCCCATAAATAGGTCCGTAGAGCTAGATAAAGTAAGATATAATGCCTGGTTGGGGCACAAAGGCACACCAACAAATACTAGAATAATTGTAGGCTAAACCACGTCTTTAGGGTAGAGACCCCTAAAGAGCTACCATTCCCGATCTCGAGGTATTTTACTTTAAGTATTAGTGTCTTAATTAATGTGATCACGAAAAGTACAATAATCAGATACTTATTCACTTTCAATCGTTCTAATATCGTTAGTCATTTCTTATTCAGGCGGTTATCCAAGATAACACAAAGAAATCATTAAGGCCATCATAATCTCATCTAATTTCAAATTAGGATTCGTTCTCGTGATGCTTACTAATTATCAAACAATCTTACCTTGCTAATCAACGTTATTTGAGTCATATTATGAAATTCAGCAATCACAACGACATGTTAGGTGCAAATTACTCATTTACCCCTTACTTATATAATTGTTAAGTCATCCCTTCCTTACTTGACAAATTATCATATTATCCTTCAGGTTGCATATTTACCAAATTACCCCTTACTTGTTTAGGTTACCAAGTTATCTCCTACACTTTTTAGATCACCATTCACCCCTCATAATTGCTACACTTATCATATTTTTCCTTTGGTTGGTTAGATTACTACATTGCCCTTCTCCTTTGTTATAATTACTAAATTGCCCTTGAGTCGAATAAATTACCAAATGACCCTCATTCTTTATCATGATTACTATTTTGCTCCTTTAGTTGGTTAAATAATTACTAATTTACCCTTTAGTCGGCTAAATTACCAAATTGCCCTTCTTCTTTATCATAATTACCATTTTACCCCTATCAATTATTATAATTGTCATTTTACCCTTTTCAATTATTATAAATCCCAAATTACCCTTCTTCATAATTACAATTATTAATTTAGCCTTCTTCATAGTTATAATTACCAATTTACCCTTCTCCATATTTATAATTATTAATTTACCCTTCTCCATATTTATAATTATTTATTTACCCTTCTCCATTATTATAATTACTATATTGCCCTTCTCCATTATTAAAATTACCATAATGCCCTTTTATTGGTTAATTTACGAAATTACCCTTCTCTATTATCATAATTATCCAATTACCCTTTTATAATCATAATTTAATTATCAATTTATCCTTCGTCGTTATCATTATTACCAAGTTACCCCTTACTCCCAAGTTTACCATAAATATATTTTTAATTTACAAAATTACCCTTCTACCCCTTACTTTCAAATTACCATAATATCCTTTTATTTATAAAATTACCACAATACCCTTTTACTTATAAAATTACCATAACGCCCCTTTTACTTTACAAATTACTATTTTACCCTTTTACATCCAAAATTACCATTTTTATCTTTCCTTACAAAATTACCATTTTGCCCTTCTTTTCCAAAATTACCATATTACCCTTTACTCCCAAAATTACCACTTTACCCTTTACTCCCAAAATTACCATAATACCCCTTTACTTATAAAATTACCATTTTGCCATTTAATCATAAAATTACCATATTACCCCTTTGCCTCCAAAATTATCATTTTACCACCTTTATTACACCACTTTTATTAAATTATGATTACCACACGGAATAATAATATTAATACTCCATTAACAATATCCAACTCCACCAACTATTATATTTTAATATAATACATATTAGCACCATACACATTAGGCCACATTCTTGCACAATAAACATTACTAAAATGCCCCTAGGGCTCACAATAATAATAGTCACGCATAAATGATCACAATAACATAAAATAATATGGATAAGTACTTAACACTTTCATTAATAATCAAAATATTCCCTTAAACAACATTTCCACATATGGCATATAAACTAGCATACTTTTCTTTTTATCAATCAATACAAGAAAGTATATATATTATGTTAAGGCACAATTATCAAGCATAATAGCATATTAAAAATCCTAATGTGCTAATATACGTTTATCCATGTGTTTAAGTGGGGTTTAACGATTACCTTAATTCTTGTAAAAATTGAATCTTACCGATATCCCGGTTAAAGATTCAAGATTTAAATAGCAAAATCAACACCTAAAAGAATGTCAATTTATTATATTAGAAGTAGGAATTTAACAAGGATAAAACTTTATAAAAAAACTTAATTAATAGAAAACTTTATTTAACTATCAATATACCTCAATAATTAAACATAAAACTCCCAAAATAATGTGGAACTCACGTTGCATGAGCAGCGTGAGCCACATGCAGTTTGGTATGGGAAAAATGGGTCGAAGGTAGGGGTAGAGGTGAGGGATGGTCATTTTTGGGTTGATGTCTTTAGGCTAGGAAAGAAGATGGATGGGGGAGGTTTTAAGGTAAGGGAATGGTGCAGAAGTGGAGAGGGGGTGTAGATGGATGCCGGGGATGGGTTGTTGGCGGCCAAGGGCGGTGGCTGCGGCGACGACGAGGTGGCGAAGTTGGCTGCCAAGGTGGGTCGAGGTGGAGAGGCTGAGAAGGAAGGAAAAGAGGAGGGAAAAATGAAGGGGTGCATGGACTTGTTTCTGCCAAACGATGTATGGGGATCGTAGAGGAGGTTGCAGGGTGTTGAATGGTGGGTTGGGTGGCGGCAGAGGCAGTCGGACGACGGCGGAAGGAGGGGTTGCATGTGGGCTGCTGGGAAGGGAGAAAAATGGGGAGGAAATAATAGAGGAGGACGGTGGAGTTGCAGGGTGGCTTGGACGGTGTTGGGGTGGTGCAGGGCGGTATTAGGAGGGTGCAGAAGACGGTGTAGGGGCTGGGTGCGGCGGTTGGAGTGGCGGAGGGGAGGTGGTGCAGAAAACAATTTAGAAAAGTGGGGCAGGAGAAAATGCAAGAGAAGGGGATATCGGGGGATAAGGGCTCGAAAAGATGGGGCAGAAAAAGATTGAAGGGGAGAAGAAAAAGAAGAGGAAGGGTAAGGGGGATAGATGGTAGTCGGTGGAAGTGTTTAGGGTGGCAGGGAGAGGGTGACGAAGGGGAGGAAAGGGGAGCCATGCGGGATGGGGTGCATGGTTGCCCAGTTTCCGAAACAATGGAAAAAAAGGCAGGGGAGAGAGAGAGAGAGAGAGGGAGACAGGTGGTGGCGGTAAGGTGGTAGCGAGAGGTTGCAGGCGGTGGCCGGGCGTGGTGTTCGGGGTGGCAGACCTGGGTGATGAAGACAGGTTAGGGCGTCGATCGGGGTGCTGTTGGGTTGAGGCAGAAGAGGGGAGAAGAAAGAAAGAAGGGAGCAGGCCGGCGCAGGGAAAAAAAGGAATTTGGGTCGGCCTGCTCTCTAGGGAAGGGAGGAAAAAAAGAAGGAAGGGGGCTAGGTCACCATCAGTGTGGCTGGGGCGAGGGAAATGGGCCAACGACCCAGGCGCGCAAGGAGGGGAAGCCTGGTAGCCCGAAGCCAGGAAAAGAAAAAAGGAAAAAGAGAGGAATGAGGAAAAAGAAGAAATAGGGGGAGGAAAGGAAAAGGAAAAAGGGAAAAAAGAAAAAATAATTTAATTTAATTTAGAAAATAATAAAATGTAATATTCTTGATAAGTTATTTAATTTAATAATTTAATTCAATATAATTTAATGTATTAGTTCAAAAAGGATAATTTTAGTAAAATATTAGTTTGGAAAATCATTTAAATACAAATAATGTGATAAAATAACAAAAATTTTATTTTTAACTTATTAAATACTTCTATCCAAATTTATATACTCAAAATCCATAAAATAATTAAACTAAATAATTTTAAAAGCTAATTTATTTCAAATAAAATCCATTTATTAAATTATTAGTTTTCTAAAATTTTGGGGGATTACAACATGGCACCTGAATTTGATTGAATGACATCGATTATGGTGTCATAGCCATTATGTTGTTCGTTAGTATCATTAGATAGATATCTCTAATGTTCTTCACATAATGTAATACGATCGTAACACATTTATTCATGTATCAATCTATTATGACCACTTGAAAAATATTTTGGTGGTGAGAATGACATTGATTGAAACTCTCGTAAGTTCCTACCGCAGTTTTGTAACAATTTTTTCAACCTCAACCAAATCATAATTTTTGATCTCATTGTCATCTAAGTGAAGTTCTAAAAATAAATCCACGGCAAGTTTAAATTCTAATCATGTAATATATGATTGTTCTATTCTATCAATAAAAAATAAACATTAAGGATGTACAAAAATTACCTTTGTGATGTAAGGTTGTACATTGTCTATATAATATATCATCAGTCAAGTAAATCCAACACTCATCCCAGCATACTTCAGGTCTACTAAATGAATCTAATAAAAATAATGTTGCAAGTAATGATATCAAATAAGATGCAGCCGCCCAATGACTTGCCTCAATAATTCCATCATTGTATTCTTTGTCGTTGTCTAACAATCCCACATCATAGCAAGCATTGCGATATGATGTATACTGGACTTTGTTAATACATTTTATATCATCATAGCTTGTAGACCCAAGAATGATGTTAAGAAGATATCGCAAATAATAAAGTTCTCTGCTACCAAGAAAAACATAAAAAATGCGCCCAATAGATATCCTCTGCTGCCTCGGACGCTACTCTTATTTACATGAATCCCAATCTAATTTCATAGGAAACTTTGCATAAGTCAAATTCCTTGAATTTTCATATTTATTATTTACCTTCATTCAAGCTAGAAACATACTTTCCTCAACTGATAAGCGATCAACAACATCATCGATCAAATCTTCTTTAGAAAAAATAACACTTTGTTTGTTTGGAAGATGAAATCCTAACCTCTCAAATAGTGGATTCTTATATTGAATTTTGTTTTTAAATAATCTCCATGCTGCCTCACACGATGAAATATATCTACAATCGTAATACATTTGAATCTCATCAGCCTTTTTTACTGCATCATCACTAG
This sequence comes from Tamarix chinensis, assembly GCA_030549775.1. NCBI lineage: Eukaryota > Viridiplantae > Streptophyta > Magnoliopsida > Caryophyllales > Tamaricaceae > Tamarix > Tamarix chinensis. The sequence continues at coordinate 112,477,408 of CM060174.1, forward strand.
TCATGCTTCTATAAAAAGATGTAGGGGATCATGCCCTTTATTCACATATTTAAATAAATACTTGATGGAACGTGGCTTATTGAACCACTCAACATTCTTATGGACACTGTACTTAAGCAACAAATAACGATCGCATGACACGACAAACCTATTATCAAGAGGGACCCCATTTTCTCCACCATTCTTCCATTATCACGTCTTATATACACTGGATATTAATCATCATCAATTATTGTACATTCAACAAACTTTGTCAAAAAATGTTTCGTATAACGACCATCGACCATGCAAGGAGAGTTATTTTCCAAAGTTCCACATTGTTCATGTATCATGTAATATTAAACAGTTGTTTAATATGTTGGATTAATACTATGATAAGGAATTTCAGCTGAAATTATTCAATTAATGTCTTTTCCAATTGGATACTTGTCTTCTTTTGTAAGAAAAACCATTATATGGGCGTGAGGCAATCTATGCTTCTGAAACTCAATAGTATATATAACTATAATTAAAAGCATCATAAAAAATAAAGTTATGAAAATTAAAATTTTCAAATATTTGTAACTAAAATCATTAAGTGTAGAATATTACCTAATTTAATATTAAGAAATGTCTTGTTATTCCAAAGATCTTTTATAAGATAATCGAGCTTCATTTTGAAAACACGACAACCAATACCTGAACAATCATCATCTTTAAGACCTCTATTATGAAAAAATGAACAATCTAAGGCCATTTTGGACTACAAGTAATTGTGATAAAAAATCAAGATAACCAATCCATCTACATATGGCCATGGCATCTTGATAATTTTGTACCACATATTGAATAGCGTCGGTGAATGATGATGGTTATATATTCCTTGCATAGATGGATCCGTTTCACCTATTAAAATAGCATCTGTCAACCCTTTATATAGTTCACAATGTAATTGTTTTTTATGTAGTCAGATCTATGTCAATCTTGATAACTTGATCATTGTATATGTATAAATAATAAATTGTTGCAGAAGTCTTAGATGATAGTATAACTGATGACTTTAAATTTCTCTCATGAAGTTGGTAGCAAAAATACTATGTCGTAATTACACATTTTTTACCACATTGTTAAATTCCATCATTAGACGTTAATGGAATGTCTTCTCTGTACCCATCTTCACCATATGGAAAAAATAAAGGATATTATAACCCTAGGTAAGAAGCATGTAATTCACTTATCTTCTTTAGCAATCCTATTTTTGTTTCAACCAGGATATCCCTTTTACAGAGAGATACATCAATGTCACCAACAATTAATCCAACAACTTTTGAAGCTGTCGGTAGGTTATACCTTCTTCCAATCAACTTTAGCTTAACATTAGAATAACCTTTCATGTTTATTTTTTCCTTCACCATTCTAAATGATTTGACCAAGACATTATTCTCATCAAGCATAGTCTTCAAATCACAAATAATGGATGTGTTAAGGTTGTTCAAACTTTCATTTTGCCTATTAGAAAATATGTTATAAAAATTCATTAGAATTATTCACATAAACATATTTCTGATGAATTAATCATTAATAAAAAAAGTTGTAAGAAAACTCACCCGACATAATGGACTTTGTTTTCTACTTTATTTTCCATATTGTAAATGTATAGTTTTGCAAATTTTGGGGCCGAACCGTCCGCTGGTAGTAAACTTCCTATCAAATGATAATTTTGACTATGAAGTCTAAACATTGGATGAGAATTACCACTGTTCAAATTCCTATCAATTTTTCCACTCAGAGATGTGAAAGAAAACATACTATTATATGATTGGATATTTTCGATAAAGTGTTTACTTTGATTATTTTGTGAATAAAACAGCTCATGCAACACTTGTAGAGGATTTCTCATTAGCGGAAGTTGGATTTTTCCTTGTATACAATACAATGAGTATTTTGGTTTTCAAGAGTTCTAACTTTTATACAATCTTTCGGCATACCAAAAGAAAGAACCACAAAATGTACGTGAGTATATAAGATCACCAATATCCTAATATCCTATACATATAAAGAATTTTTTTAATTAAAAAATTATTAGAATATAAATAAATAATAAAATTTAAGAAGAAATAATAGATATCAAATATAATTTAAATGGATACATAAAAATATGAATGTGTGTGTGTGTATTTATGTTAGAGCATACCACATGATGATAAGTCATTGCTAACTTCTATTTCAGTCCTGCGATAAACAAAATGTTCTAAATTAGGATACATAAGCTTAAAAATTCATTTAAGAAATATCAATTAATATTTATTAAGTAATACAATCTTACCACCAAAAACTTGTTCTAAATTAATTTCCACATATGAAATCGTGAAAAAATAAATAATAAATGACTACTTATTTTTTTCCATTGTAATCTTAGATAAGAATTAATGACAATGCATGTATTTAAAAAATATATGAGACACAAACCTTGATTGGACTAAAAATGTTGTTATATCGTAGAGTCGTTACTACTAATAAAGATCTCACCATTGTTCATATTAGGTACCCCTAAAAAATTGTCAGAACCATTATCATTTAGTATTTAATAGTGCGGTGTTTGATCTATGGAAGTGTTTGAACTTCTAAACCTTGACAAAAAGGTAAATACATTATTACTACTCTCGATTTTCTAGATAAAATTTTCTGGAGTTGAAACTACTTTCATAAAATAATGAATAATCCAATATATTTTAAGATGAATGATAAATTGTATGTTACATTAATATCAAATAAAGAAATGCTAATTTACTGTTGGTAATATCACTAAATAGGGATGACGTTCTTTCATATTGAAATAGACATTACACATATTTTTGAGGTATAGGTTTTTTAATTGAATATCGTTTTGACACCGTATCAATATTTTTTGCATGAAGGACAATTATGAGTAGAAAAATACATAATTAGTAGGAATGATAAATCATTAAGCATCCATCTATAATCTATAAGTAAATAAAAATAAGGTTTTATGGGCATTAACAATCTTTATAACTATTCAATAGCTATTTACAATTTATGTCAGATCATAATCATATCAACTAAAGTTCACTTTTGTTAGGTAACTATTATTAAAATCAAATGGAAATATAAGTCCTATAATATGTGTACAATATTATAAATACTAATTTACTATGTATAAATTTTGTAATATTTTAGCATTATAACATTTAAATAATATTAAACTTTTAAGTCCCAACCGTATATAACTTTTTTAACTATTATCTAATATAATTTGTGGTTTGTAATTTTTTATATTTACCAATTGCCAAAATTACTTCTTTGTTTATTTTTTTAAGAATTTTATTTCACAAATCTAATATTTTTTAAATTATGGATAAATTATGGTCTATATTTTTTTTAATATTCTCAAAAAATTTATTATTATCTAATATAATAAGAGCACTAAAAATATTTTAAGACTAATGGATAAATAAAATCTAAATCTAATGTAAACTTTCAACTTATAAGATTTTTATAAATTTAAAAATAATAAATTCATATGTATCATTTTTTTTAAAACATATCAAATTTATTTTTATTATTATTAACACATTATTTAATATGTATATCAATCATATGATAAACTATAAGTAGGAATAATAAATCATTAAGTATCTATCTATAATCTATATCTATCTATAAGTAGATAAAAATATAGTTTTAAATTTATGTAAAATTATAATCATATCAACTTAAGTTCATTTATGTTAGGTAACTATTACTAAAATCAAATGAAAATATAATTCATATAATATTTGTACAATATTATAAATGCTAATTTACTATGTATAAATATTTTAATATTTTATCATTATAAGGCTTAAATAATATTAAACTTTTATGTCCCAACCACACGTAATTTTTTTAACTATTATTCAATATAATTTGTGGTTCATAATTTTTTATGTTTACTGATTGCCAAAACTACTACTTTTTTTTTAAAAAAAAAAAATTTATATCAGAAATCTAATATTTTTTTAAATTAAGGATAAATTATGGTATATATTTTCATAAATATTCTACAAAAATTTCTTATTATCTAAGTATCTAATATAATAAGAGTACTAAAAATAATTTAAGACTACTCAATAAATAAAATCTAAATCCAATGTAAACTTTCAACTTATAAGATTTTTATAAATTTAAAAATAAAAAAAATTAATATGTATAAATTTTTAAAACATATTAATTTTTTTATTAATATTAATACATTATATAATATGTCTATCAATCATATGATAACTATAAGTAGGAATGATGAATCATTAAGTGTAACACCCCCAAAATTCACTACTAAAAAATTTCGTTAATTAAAAAGGAAATTAGCAGAAGCAAATAAATAAAACGTGAACTTTGGGAGTATTACCGCCACACTTAGTACCAGACCGGTTCACTCATACCGTTCCAGTACTAAGTGCTAAGGCTAAAGGAAAATGAAATACAATTTGCAAGAAATTCAACATACTTAAATCAGAGTAGCGCTTCAAATCGTTTACCAGAATAAAATCCATCAATGGTGGTTACAGTAATAACATATACATTTAAAACCAATAATTTAAATGAGAAAGAGAAAAGGGTCTAACGGTAACGGATAATTCCTTACTCTCTTTTCCCGTAGCCCACTTGAGTAGCACCTGAAAAGACCTGCAAGGGCACTGCCCATTGAATAGGCAGGGGCCCCAAAAGGGAATTCCTTTAGTACTACGGTACTGAGTAACCCTTTAATACAACACTTAAAGACAGGCCCGCGATGCAACACATGAAACAAACTACATACATATATAAAATTCACATAATTAACATTCACATAGATATCAATAGATCATTGCGAACAATCAGTACTTACGGCCTAAAGCCATGTCATATTGTAACTTAATAAAATCGGGCCTTAAGCCATTATTCCGTCATTCATCATTCGATCAATCTCATATTTTATATCCATGTGAGTGCGAGAACCCCACTATTATAGCCGGTGGATTGGAAGTAAACACACAGGGCAGAACGCCTCTGACCACTATTATTGCCGATGGATCGGAAGGTAAACACACAGGGCAAAACACACCTGACCACTATTATTTGCCGGTGGACCGGTCTGGCCTCGACTCACACGATGTTCCACTATAAGTGATTAGTATTTTTCCATAACTTTATTCACATAAAATACTGGTTTTATTGAGCTCGGGACCCCCACTATTATTGCTGGTGGACCGGAATATATATAAAATCATCATCTTGGGTACAACGCTCCTGGCCACTATTATAACCGGTGGACCAGGATATATAAGGAATCATCATACAGGACACAACTCTCCTGACCACTATTATAACCGGTGGATCGGGATATATAAAGAATCATCATCCATGGCACAAAGCTCCTGACCATAATTATAACCGGTGGACCGGTACTCAATATCATAATCATCTAGGCCCGGCTCATTAATATTCCACTTTCAATAATAGTATCTTTCCTTTCTTTAATAAGCACATCAATCGTATTTATTTGCCTCGAACGGGAGATCAATAACTCGGGACACAAAGGTACACTGGTCGTACCGGTGCATATCAGCTACTGAGTACCCGTCAACCACGAACCCAAGGACGTAAAGGTACCCTGGTCTTACTGGTGCATAAAGCTAACTTAGTACCCTACCGACAAGGACACCTAATCCATAAGTATGCATACCCCCTAACTAGTTTCGTAGAGCTAGAAAGAGTAAGATATAGGGCCTAACTGGGGCACAAAGGCACACCAGCAAATACCAGAATAATCGTGGACTAAACCATGTCCTTAGGGTAGCGACCCCTAAGGAGTCACCATTCCCGATCTCGAGGTCTTTCACTTTAAGTAATATTGTCTTAATTAAAGTGATCACGAAAAGCACAATAATCCGATACTTATTCACTTTCAATCGTTCTGATATCATTAATCGTTTCTTATTCAAATGATTATCCAAGATATCACAGAGAAACCATTAAGGCCATACTAATAATCAAATACTCTTACTTGGCTAATCAGCATTATTTAAATCATATTATAATGGTCCACAATCATAACGACATGTTAGGTACAAATTACTCATTTGCCCTTTACTTATATAATTGTTAAGTATCCATTCCTTACTCGCCAAATTACCGTATTACCCTCTAGGTTACATAATTACCAAATTACCCCTTATACGGTTTAGGTTACCAAGTTATCCCCTACACTTTAAAATCACCATTCACTCCCCATAATTGCTACACTTATCATATTTCCCATTTGGTTGGTTAGATTGCCTAATCGCCCTTCTCCTTGGTTATAATTACTAAATTGCCCTTGTGTTGGATAAATTACTAAATTACCCTTCTTCAATATCATGATTACTATTTTGCCCCTTTAGTTGGTTAAATAATTATCACTTTACCCCTTTAATCGGCTAAATTACCAAATTTCCCCTTTAGTTGGTTAAATTACCAAATTGCCCTTCTCCTTTATCATAATTACCATTTTACTCCTCTCAATTATTTTAATTGTCATTTTACCCTTTTTTATTATCATAAATCCCAAATTACCCTTCTTCATAATTACAAATATTAATTTACCCTTCTTCATAATCATAATTATTAATTTACCCTTCTCCATAATAATAATTACTATATTACCCTTCTCCATTATTAAAATTACCATAATGCCCTTTAATTGGTTAATTTATCAAATTACCCTTCTCTAGTATCATACTTATCAAATTGCCCTTCTAAAATCATAATTTAATTTAATTACTAAATTGTCTTTCGTCGTTATCATAATTACCAAGTTACCCATTACTCCCAAGTTTACCATAATATCCTTTTATTTATAAAATTACCCTTCTACCCCTTACTTCCAAATTACCATAATATCCTTTTATTTAGGAAAATTACCACCACACCCCTTTTACTTGTAAAAATTCCATAACACCCCTTTTACTTTACAAATTACTATCTTACCCCTTTTACATCCAAAAATTACCATTTTTATCTTTCCTTACAAAATTACCATTTTGCCCTTCTTTTCCAAAATTACCATATTACCCCTTACTTATAAATTACTATGTCGCCATTCACTTATACAATTACCATATTACCATTTACTTATGAAATTACTATTTTGCCCCTCTACTTCCAAAAATTACCATAACGCCCCTTTACTTAAAAAATTACCATAATGCCCTCCTTCATCCAAAATTACTATTTTACCCCTACTTCCAAAATTACCATTCTTACCACTTACTTATAAAATTACTATATTGCCCCTTGACTCCAAAATTACCCTTTATCCTTTTCTCCAAAAATTTCCATAATACCCCTTTACTTATAAAATTATCATTTGGCCATTTAATCATAAAATTACCATATTATTCTTTTATCTCAAAATTACCATAATACCCTTCTTTCTCACAACTTACAATTTTATCATTTTACTTATAAATTATCATTTAACCCCTTTCTTTTTAAATTACCAAATTACCCTTTTACTTATAAAATTACCAAAATACCCTTTTCACTTATAAACTTTCCACTCAACCCCTTTATTCACCATTTTTATGAATTTACCATCACTACATAAAATAATGATAGTAGTACTTCATTCTTATCATCTAAGTCCACCAACTTGTCATTATTCAACATAATACTCATTAGCAACTACATACATTAGATCACATACTTCATAAGCATAATTACTAAAATACCCTTAGACAATAATATTACTCATGCATTAGCAACATAATACATCATAAACAAGCATTTAACATTTCCATCAATAATCAACCTCTTCCTTAATTATCATACCTACACATGGCACAAAGGCTATCATGCATTTCCCTTTTTCTTTCAATCAATGTAAACAACCATTTATGTATCATTCTAGACTCACAAAACATAAATAAAATCATACCAAAATCCCTAATGTGCTAGCATACGTTTTTCCATGTATTTAAGGGAGGATTAACGATTACCTTAATGCCGCAATTATCAAATCTTATCGGTATGCCAGTTAAAGATTCAAACTTTAACTATCAAATCAACACCTAAAAATAATATCCATCATATTTGTTAGAAATAAGAATCCAAGTATAAAACTTTATAAAATTTAATTAATACAACACTTAACATAAAATACTATTATACCTTAAAAATTAGCCAAATAATTTCCAAAATAAAGGGGGAGCTCATGCTGCATGAATAGCGTGAGTCTCATGCAAAATGAGAGGAGAAGGGTTCGAAGGGGAGGGTGGAGGAAGAAAAATTTGTTATTTTCGGGTTAGGGTCTTTAGGCTAGAAAAGAAGGTGGATGGGGGAGGTTTCAAGGCAAGGGAATGGTGAAGGAGTGGAGAGGGGGTGTAGGTGGAGGATAAGGGTGGTTTCACGACGGCATAGGGCGGTGGAGACGGCTGCAGCAAGGCGGCGAAGTTGGCTACCGAGGTGGAGGGGCTGAGAAGGAAGAAAAGATGAGGGAAAAATGAAGGGTTAAGGGGGGCTGTTTTTGGAAAACTAATGCATGGTGGTGGTAGAGGGGGTTGCAGGGTGTCAAACAGTAGTTTGGGTGGCGGCAGAGGTGGTCGGACGGCGGCGGAAGTGGCGGTTGCAGGAGGCTTGGCGGTAAGGGAGAAAAATGGAGAGGAAGAGAAGAAGGGGAGAAGGGAAGAAGTGCAGAGGCTCGAATGTGGCTTGGGGGGTCTCATGGTGGCGTGGGGTGGTAGTAGGTGGTGGAAGAAGGCGGCGTAGAGGCTGGGTGTGGTGGTGCAAGTGGCAGTTGGCGGCGACGATCATCAACCGGGAACAAAAATGGGGGGAGAAGGAAGGAGAGAAGAGGGAGCTCAGGGAAGGAGGAGGTGCTCGAAAATATGGGGAATGAAGGGTCGGGGAGATGAAGAAAAATAAGAGGGAGAAGAGAGGGGGCAGATGGCTGGCCGGTGAGAGGGCGTAGGTGGTAGGGCTGGTCGGGTGGCAAGGAGAAGGAAGGGGAGAAGAGGGAAAGAAACAGGGCGCGCAGGCTGGGGATGCAGGGTTGGCTGGGTTCGAATGAGGAAAGAAAATGACAGGGGAGAGAGGAAGAGAGAGGGCAGGGAGGTAGGTGGTGGCCGGGTTGCAAGCGACGGCATGCTCGACCATGGTAGAAATGCTAGTCGGGCGTGGGAGAAGAAAGAAGGGAGGAAGAAGCTGGGCGAGCGGCTGGACCAGCCCAGGAGAAGAAAAGAGTTGGCCGGTCCAGGGAAAAAAAAGGAGGGACGGCGGGCTTACTGGGCGGGTGTGTGTGCATGGGAGAAGGAGGGGTTGGGGAAAGGAACGGGCCTGACCCAACGAGCAAGGAGGGAGGGAAAGCAGGCCGGCAGCCTGGCAACCTAAAGCCAGGAAGAAGGAAAAAAAGAAATAAGGGAAAGGAGAAGGAAAAGAAAAGGTAGGAAAAGGTAAGTGGGAAAAATGGAAAAATTGAAAATAATTAAATTTATAAAATAATAGGATGTAATATTTTTGATAATAAGTTTATTTAATAATTTAATTTAATTTAATTAAATATATGGGCTTAAAAAGGATAATTATAGTAAAACACTAGTTTGAAAATTTATTTAAATAAAATAATATGATAAATAGAAAAATATTTAATTTTATTTTATTAAATACTTTTATCCAAATTTACATACTCTAAAATCCATAAAATAATTAAAATAAATAATTTTAAAAGCTAGTTTTATTTCAAATAAAAGTTATTTATTAAAATATAGAATTTCAAAATTTTTGGGGGATTACATTAAGTATCTATCTATAATCTATATCTATCTATAAGTAAATAAAAATATAGTTTTTAGTTTATGTAAAATCATAATAATATCAACTTAATCTCACTTATCTTAGGTAACTATTATTAAAATCAAATGGAAATATAAGTCCTACAACATTTTCACAATATTATAATGATTCAATAGTATTATACATTTAAGTCCGACCCATATTCAAATTTTTAACTATTAACTATTATATAATATAATTCATGGAACATAATTTTTAATATTTTCCAATTTCCAATTTTTATTTTTTTATTAATTTTATATCAAAAATCTAATATTTTTTAAATTATGGATAATTTATGGTCTTTATAAATATTCTAGGAATTTTTCTTATTATCGAATATAATATATAATAAGAGTACTAAAAATAATTTTTTTTTATCACCGAATGTAAGCTTTCAACTTATAAATTTTTATAAATATCATAATAGTATTATAAAAAAACTTAATTAATATGTATCAATTAATATACTAAAAAATAAATATTTAGTTATATGATGTTTACAATGTTAGTAACTTTTATTTTTGTAATTGATGAATTAATCCTCACCATCTAAATTTGCAAAGCCTCGTGATTTAGCTTCTTGATCTTCGAAGTCCACTGACGCACGCTACCAAAAGGCTGGCAGACATGCCACAGTCGGTAGGCCACATCATTCCATGCTTTAAAATCTCCCCTCTACATTACTTGATGCAAAAAATCATATATTGAGAATCTCTCCCTTTGGGTTTTGGCCGACCTCTCCTCCGTCATCCTATCCTCTACCTTCCACTTCAGATCTTCAAACTCTATGTATATCATCAAAATAGAACAATAATCTGATTTGAGTTGAATTATCATCTTTGGCTACTTGAATCAGTTCCTATATTTGTATAAATTTCTCCATCTAATATCCACCCATGTTTAAAAATCATATGTGCAGCTTTTATGTCAAAATCCGATGTTTATAGAACACCCAAATACGTAGGCCAACTTCATATTGTAGAAGCTTCCTCTTCTAAAATCGAAGAAGTTGCTACAACTGTATAAATATATTCTTATTTTCTCACAAAAGTAGGTCAACTTCACAAAAGTGCACTATCATCAACTGACCATTTGTTTGGATTTAGTAACTTTGTCGTCTATTCATTTTATGTGAAGCAATTAGGTAAGTTTTTCAAAAATATCTTCCTTATTACATCAAAAAATGTTTTACTTTAAAATATGGTACTAATTTTTTTTATTTCTTTTTACAAAAATCTAAGATGTTATCTGACTTCCATTTCAGATGAGCTCAGATTTTAAAATTTCTTACATGAAATTTCTTGGCGTTAAGTAATAATGACATATTGAAGATTTTTGTAAATATCTTATGAAAGATACGACGTTGAAGGTGTTTGTGACTTTCTTGTCGACTAATTGTATATGAAGTAAGGTTCACAAATTTTACAATATTCTACTGATGTAGGTATGTTTTTCCAAAAATTACTTCTTATGTGTATCAAAATATATAAGCTAAATTATGTTTAACCAATGTTTTTTTTTGTCTTTCTTTTTTTCGAATATCTGAGTTCTTATCTCACTATGAGATAACCTCAGATTTTGAAATTTAGCAAGAAATTTTGAGGGCGCTAAGTATCATTATTAAATTGTAAGTATATTTCTGGAATTTCTTCCATAGCTGTTTCTATATTTTTACTTCAAAAACAATTTCATTGCGGTTGTAATATTTATTTGTGGATTTATAGTTAAAACACACAAACATGAACGCTTCTGTAATATTTACTTAATGTTTGTAGGTGAGTGAAATCTTCATTCCTAACTCCAAAGAATTGAAATAAACTCCATATTAATGTAAGGTGTTTCTCTTTTTTTTTTTGGTTAACTTTGTAAGTTTCATATTGTTTCTTTCTTTCAAGTTAGGTCACTAATTTGGTTTAAATATTCCTCGCAGGCTATGAAAGTAAGGGTTGATAAGGTAGAAAGTTATCTTCTAAAGTTAATATACTTGATTTTCAAGAATCAAAATATTTTCAATTAATGGTAGATACATAATTATTGTAGTAAGCTTATACGCAATATAAGATTTTAAACCATTCCTTATCTATTATACTTTTTTTTATAAATTATAATAATTGTTACATATGTTTAAAATATTTTTAGAAGTATGAGATAATGAGATAATAAGCTTGAAATTTTTCTTCAAAAGTTAATATACTCTAATTTTTGGTAATAATAAATATACTTAAATATACTTTCTATTTAGAAATCATGTTGATGTTGATGTTGATGTTGAAACCGATTTTTGGTTAATAGTATATACATAATTTATTATTTTTTAAAATATTTAAATTAAAAAAGGTCCATTATGATAATTTACTATTTATTAAATGGTTTTAATACTCAATTTTTTCTTATTTATGCATTATAGAGGTGTTTGCTTGCCTATCATTTATAACATTCCTGGATTATTTCCTATTATGAAAGTATTATACTCTTACTCTTGCAAACATTATTGTTACATAATACACTGTGTTATCTGTTTCCTATTGTGAAGGTATCATCATGTATGAATATGTTATCTATTTTGAATGGAATTATTCAAACATTATGACCTATTAGTACTTCCTAATATCATGGGTAGGATCATCCATTATTACCAAATTTGTATGTTAATTTTTTTGATTAATTAACAAAAGTATTTGCATTTGGAATAACATATACAATACATTCATAAAAATAATCCTAAATAAAAATTCATAAATAATTACTAATAACTAACAAAAGGTAGCATCATATATGGATGTGTTATCTGTTTTGAATGGAATTATCCAAACATTATGACCTATTATTACTTTGTAATGTCATGGGTAGGATCATCCATTATTACCAGATTTGGTTGTTATTTTTTTGATTAATTAATAGAAGTATCTGCATTTGGAATAACATATACAATACAATCATAAAACTAATCCTAAATAAAAATTTAGAAATAATGACTAATGACTAATATGTTAAAATGTACAAATTATACATGGAGAAAGCTAAACATGTATGAAAACCGTAATTGATAATAATGGATAGTTGAACCTGATGTTGGGTCTTCTTCTGTTGTCCTTTTTTGAGATAATTTTATGTACTTTATTAATTTCTTCATTAGGTAATTTCCTAATACACATAAATTAAACAGGTAAATAAAAAGAGCTCATATATCTCCTGGTCCCTGAGTTAATATAGATATAGAGGAGTGAACACAAAAGTAAAGCTTACTTTGAGTAATAATTTTATCTCAGTTTGTAATTATTAGCCACCCTTTTTGAGATTACTCGATATCTAAAAAGTAAATTTAAAGTGTCGAAGAAAGGGAGAGTATAAGAGATGTGAGATTTCTCTTTGTTTTATTTAAATAGATAAAATAAGGAAATAGGCTATTAAAATAGGGTAGTTAACGTAGGAGGGTATAGTTGTTATTAGAGTTACATTATTGTTTGTGGTTGTGTTAGCTGTTATATTTTTATTTTCCTATTCCTTGTGAATATAACTGTTATTTCAATTAATATTTTTTATTAAATTATTGCTTATTGATCCTATTCATTTAATTTAATTTAATTTATTATTGTTTAAGGATCCGTTATTGAGCAATAATTTTCTCTACAATGTGGTTATTTGTGTTTATATATCATTAGTCTTACTATATATGTTTAAATTCCAATTAATGTAATATTTGTTATCTATTTACAATCAAAATATTTGGCACTAAATTTAGTTGCATAAATTTCGGAGAAAAGAAGCCTTCATCACATAATACCAAATAAGATAACATAAGATAACATTACATCACAATTAGGATAATAGTAGGTAGCCATAACAAAATGATTGGTCTAATAAGCAGTCATAGCATATTTAATATCGATAAATTAGTTTAGCTAAAATTTCTTTCAAAAGATAGAGAAAATATTATGGGAAAACTAAATAGATATCTAAACTTATATCAAAGTTTTTCTTTCTTGATTACCGCTCTTATTTTCTTCGTAGGAACAATTGATGACAAATCTCCATCTATGTTTCTCTTCCATGTTTTCTTTGATTCTACATATATTGGTTTCGTTGGAGTGGTGTTGAAATACCCCAAAAATCCTAATTTAGGAATCATAGCAAATAATAATTTATTAGAGAAAAATTAAGAAAATAGGTGAAGTTATTAAATAAAGAGGAAATTTATTGAGGAAAAATAAGGAGAAATTAATAAATAAGTTATTTAGAAAATTTTGGACATTTTACTAATTAAAATGGAAGTTAAGGACAATTTATTCAAAATAACCTAACTAATCTAAAAATGGATTTAATTATTATAATTAAAATAATTATTATTAAAATTAATTATATAAATTAATTAGATAAATAAATAAATACCCAAATACCTCCAACCCAACCATTTTGTCATTTCTCCATTTTTCCTTTTTCCTTTTCTTCTTTCTTTTCTCCTTTTTTTCCTTCCTCCTCCTTAACTTTTTTTTCTTTTTCTTTCTTTCCCCCCGGACTGGGCCGGCCTGCGCAGCCCAGACCCCCCTCCCCGCATCTCCTTCCTTCTTCTCGCCCGCGGCCCAGTGAGCCAGCCGCCCGTGCACCCAAACGCAGCGTTTCGGCTCTCCTCCCGCTGAGACGCTGCGTCCGATCGCTGAAGATAGCCGTTGCCAAACGGGCAACGCGACGCGACGCTCTGTCCCCTATACCGTTGAAACGCCGCGTTTAGTTTTAAAAAAACCTTATAAACGCCGAACCAGCCGGTCCCCCCTTCTTTTTCTTTTTCCCCTGGACCGCCGGTCCTCCTCCTTTCCCCTTCCTTCTTCTTCCCCCGCACAGCCGCCGACCTGCAGCTCGAATTTTTCCGGCGGCCACCAGCCCAGTACAGGCTGTCTTTCCCTGCCTCTCTCCCTGTCGTTTTCTTTCTCTTTTCGACCCCGACCAAGTCCCTCTCTCCCTTTACTGCGTGCCCACCTCTTTCCCTTTTCCTCTCCCCTTCCCTGACCCAGCCTGCCATGGCAGGACCTGCACCACCTGCCACCGGCCGGCCACCTGCACACCTGCCTCGCACGCCTCCTTCTCCCCTTTTCGTCTTCCCCTTCCAATTGCCTATAAATACCCCCCATTGGCAGCCCCGATCAGCTCCCTTTTCTTTTTTTTTGCCCCGAAACCCTGCCTCTCCGCAGCCTCAAAAAGACAGGCTTTTCGCCGTCACCGGAGATAGCCGCCGCCACCTCTGGCCACCGTTACCATCCCTGCACCTCCCTCGACAAAACCAAGCCATCACCACCCTCCGCCTTGCCCTGCACGTGCTGCCCTCGCCGTGCAAAGTTCCTATCCCGAAAACCACCACTCCCAGCCTTCGTCGCCCTTGCGCCGCCTCCCACCGCCAGCCCAGCCGCCACCAGAGCCTCTTCCACCCTCCAAAATGCCTAGCAGACCTCCCTCTACCTTTCCCTGCCTTCAACTTCCCCTGCCTCCCTCTCCTCCTTCCTCCCTCATCTTCCACCTCTCTCCACCACCCTCGGCCGCCGCCGCCGCCCTTGCCACGCCACCACCCTCACTCCACTCCCCTTCACCTGCTGCTTCTCCCCCACCTCAAACTCCTCTTTTCCTCCTGCCATCCAGCCCCCACCTTGATCTTTTCCCTTCCCTTCCTCCTCCACCGCCACCGCTGTCGCCGCCGCCGGACCACCACCGACCCTAGGTGGTTCTCCACTCATCCGAACCCTAATACCCCTTTTATATAATTGCTACTATTTTCTACTAATATTGATACTAATATACTTATTATTATTATTATTATTATTATTATTATTATTATCATTATTGTTATTACTTTTATTATTACTATTATTATTATTATGATTATTTATTTCATTACTATTACTATTACCATTATTATTATTATTATTATTATCATTATTATCATTATTATGGTCTCTATTATTAATGTCTTATTTTCTTACTAATACTAACATCCCTTTTAAACCCTAACTTGTATTATACTTAACCTTGGTCCTATTCTTATAATTATTAGTATTAACATTTTTATTATTATTATCTCTATTATCCTTACTATGGTTATTATTATTACTACTTAACGTTACTTGGTTGTATTATTGTTATAACCATTACTACTAGGAGTATTATTATTATTATTATTATCGTTATTATTAGTATTATTACTATTATCATTATCACCCTTAATAATAGTTTACTTGTAATATTGTGACCTTATAATATTATTATTTCAAACCTAACACCATTGTTGGACTTAATCTTAAAAATGCCAGAGTTCTATTACTTGAAACATAAGTATCACTATTAGTAGTCTTATTATTATTATTATTATCACTATTTTACTATAACTAGTGAACACTAGTATTATAAGAATGGAACTAATGGGCTTAATAAAATAAGTGTAACAATAAGTATCATAAATAACTATATTTTGACTACTAATATTTAGTATACTAATTCTTAGGTAAAAACCCTAGTTTTTGTATAAAACCATTTTTAGTAATAAAAACCCTAACCTTAAACTAGAATGAGGATTGATAGTAATTATAAGGGAAACTAATACTTAGCATTTTCCCCTTTTATAGGTAACCCCGACCAAAGCCCTAAGGAGTTAGATGAGCGTGCTCCAAGCCCGGCGTCGCCTTAGGTAAGGACGAAGCTAATGGCCTTGTGCTATGTGTGACATGGATGTGTTGAATGTTGTGTATGCCATGTATTATCTGATTTGTGGATAACTTGTCTTATGTGTAGCGCAGCTTGGAGATTGAGGTATGTTGTATGTGCTTCCGTGACATGAGCATGACATTCATATGTATGATGTTTATGATGTAATATGTTATGGCCCACTAGGACATGCATGTTAGGATAAATGGTAATATGAGTTGGGAACCATCATGGGAGTCTTGAAGTTTGTATGGTGGTATTTATGATTTTATGGAGGTATTAATGTTTGTATGGTGGTATTTATGATTTTATGGAGGTATTAATGTTTGTATGGTGGTATTTATGATTTTATGGAGGTATTAATGTTGTATGGTGGTATTAGGGTTTGTATGGTGGTATTTATGATTTTATGGAGGTATTAATGTTTGTATGGTGGTATTTATGATTTTATGGAGGTATTAATGTTTGTATGGTGGTAGTAGTGATTTTGTGGTGGTATTAATGTTCGTATGGTGGTATTAATGATTGCATAGTGGTATTAATGGCTTATGGTGGTATTAGGGTTGCATGGTGGTGTTATGGTTTGTATGGTGGTATTAAGGATTGCATAGTGGTATTGATGGCTTATGGTGGTATTAGGGTTTGTATGGTGGTATAAATGTTCGTATGGTGGTATTAATGGCTTATGGTGGTATTAGGGTTTGTATGGTGGTATAAATGTTCGTATGGTGGTATTAATGGCTTATGGTGGTATTAGGGTTTGCATGGTGGTGTTATGGTTTGTATGGTGGTATTAATGCTTGCATAGTGGTATTAATGGCTTATGGTGGTATTAGGGTTTGCTTGGTGGTGTTATGATTTGCATGGTGGTATTAATGTTGGTATGGTGGCCTTAGGGTTGCGTGGTGGAGTTAAGGTTTTGCATGGGAGTTAACGATTGTACGGGATTAGGGTTTGGAGTGATTAACTCTGGGGTGTTGTAATTAAGTAGGGTTGGAGTAACTAATCGTGATTATTGAGGACAATTAAGGTTTGGGATGGCTAAGTATGGTGGTTATGGTAAAATAGGGATAAGAGTGGCTAACCACAGTTGGTGTGGACAACTAGGGTTGGTTATGGCTGCTTAGAGTTGTTTGGTGTTATCATGTGTATCTATTGATTGAAGGGTAGTTATGTATGTGGGATTTTATTAGTTGTGATGAGTACAATATAAAGAGAATGATTTATGCATGTCAGGGGTGTTGTGTGATTCAATAAGACACGGATAAGACACTAATAATGTAAAGCGAAAGACTGTTGAGCCGAGCCCAGTCCGATCCACCGGTTAGAATAGTGGTTAGAGGCGTTCTGCCCTGTGCGTTTCGTTCCGGTCCACCGGCTATAATAGTGGTCAGAGGCGTTCTGCCCTGTGCATTTCGTTCCGGTCCACCGGCTATAATAGTGGTCAGAGGCGTTCTGCCCTGTGCGTTTCGTTCCGGTCCACCGGCTATAATAGTGGTCAGAGGCGTCCTGCCCTGTGTGTTTATTTCCGGTCCACCGGCTATACTAGTGGGGGATCTCGGCTCGATAGACCCAAAGTAAATAAGTTAAACCATGGGAAAAATACTAAGTACTTACAGTGGAACACCATGTTGAGGCGGGGCCAGTCCGATCCACCGGTTAGAATAGTGGTCAGAGGCGTTCTGCCCTGTGTTTTTATTTCCGGTCCACCGGCTATAATAGTGGGGTCCCCGTGCTCACATGGACTATTAAAGAAATGTGTGGAAATGGACTTATTATCATCAATGAGAATAAAGATTAAGTCACCAGAAAAGTGTTCAGACCTTATCTTCGCATGTTGTCTACATGATTGTGTTATACGTGCTATGTGGTATGACTGTATGCTTGGCCTTAGCGCACCTGCGCCCTTACTCAGTATTGGACCCGTACTGATACTACATTGATTGAATGGGTCCTGTGATGATCCACCAATGGTGGGGAGCAGACCTCCTATGCAGGTTTGATCGGTTACAAATTTTGGGGTGGAAGGCTTGGCTTAAGTGAGTAGGCGATCCGGATATTGGTCCCTTGGGATCTGTTTTATTGGCTATATTTTGTACTACGCTCCTTGCTTTGAAACCGTACTCTAAGTTGTATTCCTAAACGATATTTTAACTGATGTTGACTCGTGGTTTTCGTGAATGGTCTATGTTAACTATGGACCTATGTTTTGATGACTCTTACTTAAGGATTGTTTAGTTTAGCCTTAGCACTTAGTATCGGAACGGTAGGAGTGAACCGGTCTGGTACTAAGTGTGGCAGTAATACCCCCAAGTTTATGGTTTTAATTCTTTCGCTTTCGCTAAAACCTTTGTCTTAAACGAAATTTTTCAGGAGTGAAATTTGGGGGTGTTACAGGTGTCATCTTCCTTGTTTGGTGTTGTGATCTCATTAGTTTATGAAATGACCATCAAAATAAAACTTATTAAACCCTAGTTTACAAAGAATTTACAAAAAATTGAATAATCCATTTATGTTTATTTTTTCCTTTAGTTACCTGCCCTTAAATATCACTTTTGCTTGCCTTTGATAGAAAGTTAGAGTCCTAAGAGGTAAAATTAATTCAAATATTTTTTGAACTCAACATGATTAAATATTAGTTCATCATAATATTCCAAAGGGAACTAACCTCGCTATCAAATATGCTTGGTCCATCATACTTGTTGACTATACCATAGTCTTTTGTAAGTTTAATAACTGTATATGTTACCAAGTTATCATGATTAATTTGCACCAAAAATATTACAAACTTATTGAACATAGTTTTAAGTTCACATGGTAGACCATCATCTGACATCTATACCAAGTAAAAGATGTTTATCTAAATTAAGAATGAAACATGGATTTAGGTAATAATAATTCACCTATAGTCTATATTATACCTTTGCATTAACCTCTTTCAGTTCCTGTGCTGATTTTCCTATCAGTTCCTTGCAGTATCTATCCCACTTTAGTAATGGGGCAATATTTGTGTTATGAACAACTCTGACTTGTATCTTGTACCTGATATTACCACTTATTTCAAATTTCTTACATTTTTTGCACTTAAATTTGTCCATACTTGGTTTTAGCTTCTTATAGCATCTTTTACATACAATGTAATGTCAGTCTCCCTTTGTCTCCACTACTACTATTCTTGCTTTGATCCAATTTTTTTTTCTACATATCTCTACCTTAATTAAAAGGTAATTATGTTTGATTAAATGATTTGAAATTAATTATAAAAAATATGATATTTAATAGACCTCCACATTTTTTAGCTCCTCTAGAGATTTGAATGACCACCTTCCACTTGCTAACTCACCATCAATAGAATATGATGGTAATACTTGTGTGTCACTAATGTTTGTAGTAGTGTTTCTGGCAGCTGGAAATCTAAAACATTGAAATATGGCTAGAGTTATTAAGAAGTTGTATATAAAATAATATTAAATGGTGTTTCACTTGTTTTAAAAAACATTAATTTACAAAGTCTTGAATTTCTTTTTCATCATTGTCCATGGTGATTTTAGTGATATTCCAAGTGTTGGCAAGTCTTACTTAATCTGCATAAATGAAGCATAGAGAATATAATTCATGCATGTATAATCATAATTAACATATAAATATTATTTTTATCTCTAAATATTCTAACATTGATGAACTGTAATATGATGGAAATTGCCTAAGAGCTAGACTCTTTTACATGTGTGTTTATCTCAGTAGCAAGTTCACCCCATAGTGTACAGTAAATGGTGTTCTACCTGCAAAATATGATTGCTGCTAAGTAAGACTCATTTGTAACAACATTTCTCATATTTGTCTTGTATATACCTAGAGTCTTCGATATTGAAGTTTAGCTTATTTGTCATTTGTCCATAATTTTGCTTTGTTTGCATGTTGTAAATGCTCACCAACTTGCCAAGCACATCTATCAAAGTTTTGATAATGTTAATGATGCTAGAAAAAATGTGTAGCAAACTAATAACCTTACTAATAAGTATGGAAGTATCTATTGTAGGTAAAGCTTCATATGGGACAAACTGATATAGATGCTTTGGGAACATGCCCATCCATTGAAAAATTTTAGTGTTTATCACAAAATAAATGACATGTGGAAATCTAGTTGTTTTTGTGCCCATTTTGTTGTCAGCAACAATAAATTTTTTCAAGTGGGATAGGTTTCCTTTAGATAAAATCTGCTTAAATTTTTGAATGAGTGGCCTTCTAATTGATGCATGCACTCCCTATAATGTAACATAAAACATTGCCACACGGATATAAAGTATATGTTTTAATCTCTAAACTATAATTTTAATTTGAAACAATTACCTGGCTATCATGCATAATACATTCTATTGAGTATGCTTGAGATTTGTTCTTATAGGATTTTCTTTCATAAATTCTAATCATTCTCAGTTGAACTGCCCAGGTTGTTGAAGAAGGGTTGATTTTATTTAATAGAAAAAATAGAGGCATATTGTGTTGATTATAATATCTGAAAGGATAAGAATACAAAGTTAGTAATCTACTAAATAAATAATTAAATTTTTTAATAAAATGTTGTAGGAAGTTAATACTGATTTTTCTTTGTTATTGTTGTAGTTGTACGTGGATCTAGGAAGAGAGTATGCTTGAGACTATGGTTATGAGAACCTCATATGTATGTATATATATTATAAATTATAGAAAGTTGTTCAAAAGTTAGATATCTAATGTGGTAGATATCTGGCCGTTGATATAGTTTTTTCTTTTACCAACCATTGATTGATTAATTGGAGAAATAATGTAATAGAATAGAAATCAGATTAGTGACATGTCATTGTGCTGATGTGGGAATTATATGGGCAGAAAAACTGAATATGCAAACAACTCTCTTTTTATATATAGTAAGATTTCATAGCTATTCGTTATATTCTAAGATTTAGGAAAATGATCACAAATTACCATAATTATTATAGAAAATTATACACCAAGACATATTTTAGTTCCATTTTCTTATAAAGGTTTCAATTTATGTTGGTTCATTTTAGGTCATTTTAGAAATATGAAGTTTCTATATTATTATCTTAATAATATACCAAAAGTCACATTGATCAATAATTAAAATAATTCCATATTATTTACATGATTATAGATTATATATATTATGTGTAAAAAATTTATTACGATCATAAATGTTTTAGCCTTTTAAAAGTACAAAAACTTAATATCTTCACAAAGAATATTGAATAACTAATTAGTACACTACTACATTAGTAATGTTAAAACAAATTATTATATAGTTAACGATATATAATTGTGACCACTAATTAGATTATATACTATCATGTTAAATGTTGATACTTTTATACTATATGCTAGCTACACAAATGTTTAAGATCTATATTTTCATGTTAGATAATTATATTATTTTGAAAAACTAATATACTACCAGTATAAATAAAAATTTAGCTTAGCAAATATACCTATTTTATTCAATAACATTACTATTATATAGCTTGTCTATGTTGGAAAATTTTGGATATTTTTACTTTATATGTATTATTATATTGCTCTATTTATCATAATATCATCACATTTAGCTTCATATAGTAGTATCCCTAAAATATGTAGTAGGGTATAACTGTATTGTCTATATATGTATGTATGTATGTATATAGCCTATGCTGTATATGGAATGAGAAAATGGTATAAAAATGTCATTCATTATCCTTCCTACTTTGAGATTACACCAGAATATTGTTAATAAGCACCACTACATACTCATTGAGGAACGACCATAAAATCCTTGTCATCAAGTTCATAGATATGGCTGGTGAATTTGTAATCCTAAAATGCATAATCGTGAACTCATAGTACCCATACTGTGGCCTAAAGGCCATCTTCATGATACCCGCATCTGTAATGCTCAACTAGTGATAGCCCGACCTCAAGTCAATTTTTGAGAAGATTGCATCACCCTAAAGGTGGTCGAATATAACATTAGTCATCGAAAGTGGATATTAGTTTTTCATAATCAACTGAATCGGACCCCAATAATCATTACACAGTTGATGGCTCCCATATTTCTACTTCACAAACAAAATCGGTGCTCCCCATAGAGACACACTAAGGAGGATGTACTCACGACCCATCAACTCCTCCAATTGATTTTTCAAATCCCACAACAATACTGGTGTCATTCGGTAAGGAGACTCCAATAATGGCTTTGCCCCAAGTACTAGCTCGATAATGAAGTCGATTTCGTGCATTTATGGCATACTAGGTATCTCCTTTAGAAATACATATTGGAAATCTCGAGAAACTAAATTATCTTCTAGTGCCGTCACATCCTTATTCAACTTCTGATCACTACACAAGTACATGGGGTTAACCTCTATCCACCAAAAAATAGATCGTATGGGTTAGTAGGACATTCCTTATAAACCTAGGATTGCATCTCCTATAAGAGACCCTATCACCATGTGGTCCCCATGGTACTACTTGCTTTTGTGCATAGTCTATCACCTCTCGGTATTTTCCCAACATATCAATCCCAAAGATGATATTGAAGTCTTGTAGGTCCATCTAAACCAAGATCACTAGAAAATCTACTCGACATATCTCTAAGGCCACGCCCAAGTAGAGTATAGTTCAGTTAAATCTATCTCTAGAAGGTAACATAGATATGCTAACAGATGGAGATATGATAGATTTAGCAATAAAAATAGTAGATATGAATGAAAAAAAAAATCAAACAACACATACACTATAGTGAAAGTATAGTGAAAATACCAGTAACCACATTCAATTGTCGATCAACCTCTATATTTTTGAAGATATGCGAGTGATCGCTGATCTAACATCCCTGGTATTCTCCACGATACCCTCCAACACCATAGGTGTGTTCTTCTCTCTAAGGGAATGGGTAAGACCCCTGTGGTTTTCCCTTAGCCTCCATAGGTTTTACCCGGGTTGGAGTGGGTTTTCTCTGCGAAAACTAAGGTAGCAGTGGCTAGTAGGTCTGTTACTAATAAGCCTACTACTGGGTACCAATGGCTAGGGATTACAATTAGATGGGTTTTATTTGTTGGATGTGTAAATGGATATGGGTAAAAGGATATAGATATAGATATGGAGAAAGGGGAGAAATATCCATTAGGTTTGGGTATGGAGGTGGGTAAGGGATCCTCAAATCCGTACCTGCCTTTATATTTGTACTCGTACCCACATCCGTTTATTCAACATGAAATTACATTTTTACCATTATTTATATAACCTTAAATATATTTTATAAGGCTAAAAGTGAAGATATAATTAAATTCTAACAATTTAAGTATATAATTCAACATTGAATTATTTTTATTTTAAACTTGATGGGTTTTACCTTAGAGATATGTAAACGGATATGGATATGAAGGAAGAAATAAAACACCAACCGGGTTTGGATACGGGTATGGATATATGTTTTCTTTTTGGATTTTGATAATTGATAGGGGGTACCTAATTTGTTGCCATCCCTACCAATGGCCACCTATGCTAAAGTTAACCACCCTATAGTTAGAACTATCTCCTTTGGTGCTAACACTTGAGTGATCAATGGTTCAACTGACTGCAGACTCAGAATTAAACAAATACACCCTAATAATTTGGAACAAAATGATATCTACCAAAAAAGGGACAAATGAAGTGCCTCAATTATCCTAAATATTCAGTTTGGCCCGTTAGTTGGAAACCTAGAGGTCCACCTCCCCAAAAAATGATCTAGCCTTTAGATCCTTGTGTCTTAAGCTTCCTATTTTCAAGTATGAAATCTTTCTCCTATACCATAGTAGCAACGACAAACACCCGCTCATACAAGGTGGCCAAATCCTAGAAGATCATTGCACCCATTATCCTATAGGTGTTGAAATGGAGCCTTTATTTGAATTAGTAGATCATCGTTGACTCACTGACCACTATATATTGTGAATATCAGTTGCTTCATGAAATTGGCATGGTACCCCTGCATGGTTATGCTCCTCTGAGTTAACTGCATAAATTCCTTTAATTTTTCCTTCATGAAATTCTCTGGATAAAATTGTAGCACCCCAATTTTTAGGCCTAGTACATGAGCTAAGTGTGGAAGCTAAAATAATAACAATAAAGGGTGTTACCACCATACCTGTTATAAGTTTGATTTCTCATACCATTCTCATACCAATTGCTAAGGTTAAAATCATTACTCCTCTTAAAATTAATTACACAATTACAAGAATAGAATAGAGAGATTAAACGGATTAAGTATTGGGATAATTAAAAGCAACATTAACGGTTACAAAACTCAAAAGAGGTAAAATATATGAGAACATAAGGATCCAAGTACAACCATAATCAAAGATAACAAAAAGAGACCAGATAGTCATACGCTCTCAAATTGAACTACTAGCTTGTGACTGAACTCGTAAGTTGAACTACAAAGACCACTTCTATTAAATAGGCAGGGGCCCACGAAAAGAACCTTTAGTAAAATGGTACTGAGCAACCAATTATACTAAAGCAATATAAGAAACTGGCATGAAACACATATGAGGCATACAACAATACATGGTATAAAATATTGAAGTATACATGCTTTAATTGGAATATGATAATCATTCTTATAACCAAATACCACCAAGGATATATGTTCATCAAACTTGCACATTTGGGAACAACTAAAACTTACTACTTAAACATCTAAGTGATACTCTTTGAAGTATTATTAAAACCACAACAACTCAAACCATAATAATAGTAATGGTCATATATCGCATTATCAATACCAATAAATTCCATAACACATATAGGCCCATAGGTACACAAACCAATAAAAATCATAATATTATTCTTATCCATAAACAAAATCAATTAGTGGTTAATATAATTCTAATTACTTATTCACGTTGAGTTTAGAGACTCTACTATTTTCAACTGGGGAATAGTTTATCAATATACAACTCTAGGGGAAAACATTCTTAGCCACTATTCTCTACTAGTGGAATGATTCTTCAATATATAACCCTAGGGCTAAAGTGATTCCAATCACTATTATCTACCAATGGATTAGTTCATCAATGTACAACCTTATGGCAAAATGCTCTTGGTAAATATTCTTGTTAGGTGGAACGAAAAGGTATAACCAGTCCTAACTCATATAATCTTTCACTTTAAATGATTAATGTCTTATCACTCATTAAAGCAGCATAATCCATAACAATAATACCAACAATAAATATTTATGCTTTTATTTATTTACTCGAGGAGAGATCATATCAACCTTGAGACACAAAGGTACTCCAGTCATACCGGCACACCAAGGTAGCACACTATCCTACCGACTATCAACCCATAGATGCAAAAGTACCATAGTTGTACTAGTACACAAAAGTAACACAATACTCTACTAACGATACACCTGATTTGTAAGTATATATATCCCCTATCAATCCGCATAGCTCAATAGAATAAGACGTTGGGCTTGGCTAGGGCACTAAGGCACACTAGCAAAAATCTAGAATCAATCGTGAGTTAAATTACTTCTTTAGTGTAGTAGCACCTATGGAACTGCCATTCCTGATCTCAATGTTTTTCACTTTAAGAATTATTATTTTATTAAAGTGACCACAAAATTGCATATTAATCACAAATATCTAGTTCCATACTTAAGCATTTGTACTCATTTTAAATTTATTATAGATAGCCATAAATAATATCATTACCATGATCAAGTATAAATATATATATATATACACACACATACATTAAGGACATCGTAGGCTCAATTATTGACATTAGAGTGCATTATGCCAAAAATGACTAAAATGCCCTTGAGATCAAAATTATCACATTATCATCCTTTTTAATTGCTAATTTTTATTTATTAATTTATCATGAAAATAATAAAACACCATAATTAAATTAATGATCATGTAAATAAATTTTTAGATATGTCAGTTAACCATTTACCCTTATTTATAATTTATCACATAAAATTCTAGCTTGCGTATCTAATATATCCAAAATCACATAATCTCATGATATATAATACACATTAGACATGCTTGTCAGGGTAAATATCATGATACACAAACAATGACCAAATTACCTACAGAAAATACATCAATAATAATTATTCCACAATTATATCTAAGCATGCTTAACCCATCATTTTTCATATCCATGCCATACATAATCATAAAGATCATTTTTGCCATACTTTTGTATCCGAATTATTTAACATAAGATAACACACTATTTTTGCCAATTTTCATGATAATTATAATAAAAAAATAATTATAATGGAATAAATTATGATTAACTTATTTCATACATTAAATCCCTAATGTGCTATCCTGCAATAACCATCATTTTAATAGAATATAAGAGTTACATGTAACAAACATATTTAACATGGTTTGTATCTCAAGAACCCCTAATGTACTATCATGCAATATTTACCATTTTAGTTGAGTATAATAGTTACAATATAGTAACATACTTAACATAATTTCTATATCAAAACCTTAATGTGTTATCATGTGATATCTAACATTTTATGAGAGTATAAAAGTTATCTAATTTCTAGAAAAAACATAAATTAGTGGTATCCTATTAAAATTATAAGGCCATGCTAATAAAACTTTCATACCTAAAAGTAATACCAAAGTCTCCTAATTAATATTAAATAGATAAAATAATAGTTATACTATTAAAATATTTATTATCTAAAATTACCAAAATACCTTCACTATTTATAATGGGTACCAAAATTTTTTAAAACCAAAACTACCTCATGTTATTGTGCAATGTGAGTAGCACACGAGTGAGGGAGGTTGGATTGTAGGCTGGCTAAGGAGGAAGGGTGAGGTAGGGGTGAAGATGGTGGTGATGATTGGTGTTGGTTCGGACATTGGAGGCTGGTAGTGGTGATGGGGTAGGAAAGGAGGAGAGGCGGTTGGTGGAATGGTGGTGTTGGGCTTGGTAGGTTGAGGTACAAAGAAGGTGATGTGGGAGGCTAAAGATGTCTTTGGTAGGGGGTGGTGCAAGGGGCTAGAGGCTAGGAAGAATGGTGGTAGAGCAAGGGGCAAAGCAACAACGGGATGGAGCCAAAGTGAAGGGATAAGCAACAATAGTTTCTTCCGTTGCTTAGGGGTGTGCAATGGAGGGGCTGCCAAGGGTGGTAGGTAGGCTTAGGGTTGTTCACAATTCAAATGCCTAATATTTTAGATATCTGATTATTGGATATCTAAAATTTTAGATATCTAAAAATGATATTTGATATTTGATTTTAAACTTTAGATATCCGAAAGATCGGATCTCAGAATTTTTGGATCAGATATCAAATATAACCTATATTATGATAATAAAATTTCAAATATAAAAAAAACTACCAAATCACAAATATATTTGATATTATTCGATTTTCTGAGCAAATATTCGATTCGCTTAGCAAATATTTGACTTACTTAACAAATTTCTAAAGTTAAAACTAAAATAAGGAAGGGATAGGTGGGGTATATTGGCACGCACAATGCTTTTTCTTTTTTCTATAAATATCTAAAAAGGGATCATATTAAAAATATAATTTCAAATAAATTAAAATTTGGCTCAAATAATAAATCAAGTAAGTAAAAATTATACACATACACGCACACACATACATAAGTTTATTTATATACAATTATATATGAAATAAAAATTTATAAAAAATGTATAAATATTTTTATTTGGATTGAATATTATTTGTATTTTTTGGATCAAATATTTGGTTTATTTGACTTTTTCGTTGACCGGATCGGATGTTTCATTTGAAAAAAAAATGGATTGGTTATCAAATCAAATAAGTAAATATTATATAACATGAACAATCCTAGGTAGGTTGTAGTAGAAATGGCCACAGAGGAGGAGAAGAAGAAGTAGGGCACGCCATGGGAGAATGACGACGAAGAAGGAGAAAAGGAGAAGAAGGAGAAGAGCGATGCCAATAGTGGTTAAGGATGAGGTGGTGCTGGCAATATGCGTTGGTGATGGGGGTCAACAGCGTTGATGGTGTAGATGGGGATGGCCTTCAAGCTAATAGAAAATAAGGGAAGGAGGTGGTGGAATGTAGGATTGGCATTAGTGATGGTTGAGCATGGTGGTGAGGGGATCATGAATAGTGGAGTGGACGATGTGGGGTAAGGAAAGAGGTGGTTCCACTATGGAGCATGCACGAAATGGAGGGTAGGAAGAAGAAGGGTGGTGGACAGTGTATGTATGGTGCCTCTGTGATTTTGGGATGTGTTATGCAAAACCAAAAAAGGCTAAGAAGGGGTTTAGGATGAGTTGGTAGAGACGGAAAAAATTAACTTGGAGTGGGTTGGTGATGGTGCAAGGGCATCAAAGGAGAGATTGCAAGGTGTTGTGTTAGTCAACGAAAATAAAAGGGAAGGAGAGCTGGATGGTTGGTTTGGTTGAGTTGGAGAGGGTTGTGAAGTTAGTTTGGTTAATGAGATGGAGCCAAATAGAGTCAAGAAAGAGGGATTAGGGGAAGGGTTGTGAGAGTTGTGTTTGGGTGCTAGTAGGCTTAAGAATAATCAAACAAAGAAGAGAGAGAGGGAAAGAGGTTGCTGATGGTGACAACACAAATCCAAGGGGTAAGGGATGGATGTGGAATTTGATTGAGGAGGAGAGGAAGGGCGCACGTGTGTTTGTGTGTACATGTAGGTGGCTTGTTTGGTGAAGGTTGTTGGTTCATAGAGGGGTAAGGTGATGGGGATGGTCGAGGGGTATAGTTTGATAGGTAAGGGGAATGGGTAAGCCGAGAAGTGGAGGGATTTAGGGAGAGTGTTTTGGGGAGGAAAATGGGGGTACACAAGGTCGATAGGAGGGGTATGATGGTAGGGTAAGAATAGAAATATTTTATTTTAGTTTTAGGTTTAGTTTGGTTAAGTTCAGGTATCAGGTAGAAAAATAATTCAGTTTAGGATGGGTTTAATACGAAGAATTTTTTTTAATAATCAGGAAAAAATATTTGAGAATTTCTTTAGGTTATGGGGTAAAGTTTGAATAAAATAATGAGGCTAAGGTTTACATGTTAATTTTGAATAAAAGGCTAAATGTCCAAAAGTAAATATTACAAATTTTTTGAGTGTTATAAAAATTTAGTGTGGATTACCATCTTAAAGTCCTCCCAGGACATCGACAATGCTCCTTAAGAACCATAGCCTACCTACCAGGCTTTTATGGCTCATCGAAGAAAGTAAGCAACAATGCTTACCTTTTGAGCTGGTTAACAATTAACTACCTTGTATGTCTTATCCATGTCCGAGATCCATCTTTTTAGGATGATTGGGTCCTTCTCATAGTTGTAGATCGACGGGTGATGTCCATTAATCCTTTAAAGTCATTCCTTTCCGATACCCTCTGGTAGGTAATACAGAGGTGGTGGCGATATCTGAGGCTGATGTGTTGGTGGCGGATGCCTGATGAACTCAATGAAAGCCTTAATGGTCTCGTCTAGACAACTGAAACAACCATTAAGGGCCATGATGAGCTAGTTGCAAGATAGAAAATGTGGCAGGATAAAACATTCCTACATTACTATCATAAATTACACATAAATACCTTTTAGGCCACCTAGGATACCCATTCTCAATTCTTTACAAGTTAATCATGGTTTTTCAAATAATTGATATTTTTAAAATATGAAATTTACCGATAAAATCAAATAGGGGATCAATTGAAAATCAAAATTTTCAAAAATAGAACACTGTAATAAAAACCAAAGCTCTTATACGAACTTGTAAAATCTAAAAATTTACAACTAAACATTTTCATTTAAGTAGAAGTGTAAAACAACATAATTGGATGTTACAGTTGTACTTGACATAAATATTACTTATAATGCCAAATTTACATTGAATATAAGGCAAAAATAGTAAATTCTTGAAACATGATGAAATAGAGAATGAGAGAAATCCATAAACATAGATTAGAGTTTGGAGGTTAACTCCAAATACAATATTCAAAATACATAAAGGGATACCATGGACAAAGATTCCCAAAATTTATCCTTATCAAACTAAGATTCAGATAACATAAATCTAAGTCCCAAGACCTAAAGATAAAATAATCATTCATCCCCGAGTAGATCATTATATGCTGCAAAGTCATCTAGTGGGTCCTTAATGACCTGCACAAAACTCATCTGGGCCTCTACTCATAGTCATAGGAATGAGAAACACCAATAAAAAGAATGATTAGTATGCTACATACAGAGTAGGGTAATAATATAGTTATATCTAGGTTACACAAAATATATAATTCATATAGAAGACAAGGCAATCACAATAATATGATATAAGATAATATAAATTCCAAAAGTGCATGAATAGATACAATCATTATCTATATTCTTATTTATGTTCAGTTTAGAAAATCCACCATTCTTATTTTGATTAAATGGTATAAAACACCTATCAGGGAAAAATTCTCCTAAGCTACTATTATCATCCAGTGGAACAAACCCAACATATATTAGGGTAACACACTCCTAACCACTGTTCTTAAACCAATAAAATGGTTTTAAGCACTATTAGGGAAACAAGATCATGGGCCACTATTATCATCTAGTGGAATGGACACAACACCTTGGTCTTGACTAACATGGTCTTTCACTTCAAGTGATAAATATATTATTTATTATTTTTTATATCATGATCATATTATTATTTACATTATCCCAATAACCCCACTATTTTGAAACCAGTGGAATGGTCTAAAGCACCTCTTAGGGCAAAATGCTCATGATTTATTATCATTGTCGGATGGAATGGACACATAACACTTTGGCCTCACCTCATGCATCTTTTTGTTTAAGTAATTAATATATTATTCATGGTGGTATACCTCAAGATCATCATACATACACACATGAAAATATGTAAGGCACATAATCATTTGAACACATTAAACACCCACATGAATATCGATATATTTCCCCAAAGGTAGATGTCATATCCTTCTTAAAAAACCCTAATTCCACAAGTTAAGTATAGTTATTTTCCTAGTGCTCATTTTATCACCAAATTCAACACACATCCTTAAAATATTATTATTGAAAATAATTCCAAAAATCATGGTCTAACTTTAAAGTATTAAATATGCGTTAATAACCTACCCTTAAGTTTACTACTCATAAATTTTTACAAAACCCTAATATCACAAATTAATCATAACTTTTCCTATGAACTCATATAACTACAAAAATATAATATCCATTCCTAAAATGCTGCTATTAATAACATATAAAAAAGTTAAGGCCAAACCTCAACATTTTACACGTGTGATAATGGGCCTGCTTCTAGGGTTATTATTATCAATTAAATCTAGTTTACTCATTTATTAGACTTAAACCACTCACATTCACTCCAAACATTACACATAATACAATTAAAATATTTTGGACTAATTATCATATTAAAATACCTAAGATTTCAATTTTAATCCACATTGACCAAATTTTTCATAAGATAGCCAAAGTACTCATATTTTTACAAGAACTTTATGATTCTTAATATAAATAATTTTTACACCTCAAATATAAATATATAAACATGAAGATACATAGCTATAATTATAGACACCACATATTCCAATTCATGCCAGTTGACAATATACACAAATACATGATTTCACAACTTTCTCACTTTTCGACATACAACACCACATATCAAATAAAATAATTATCATAATAACATTATCCATATAACCTTTAAAATGTGATATTACACACAGATATACAGATTGCTCATAAAAAATCCTAGCTATTATATGTATCATTACTAAAATATCTTCGACCTCTAAGCATGTAAGACCTACAAATCCTCTAATACCACTAGAATATCACGCCTAAATATATTAATATTACACTTTTAAAATTTAACTAACAGAAATTAAAGCAAGGGAGAAGGAGGAAAAATAAATATAACAAAAAAATTAGGAGGTTTATGCAATTGCAATGCACGGTGGAGGGCATGACGGTGTTCATAGGAGAGGTAAGGCTGCATAGACCAAGGAAAGGTGTTTATAGAGGGGTTGTGTAAAGGAGGAATAACCACAACTTAGGCTACCAGGCGTAGTGGTGGTTAGCAGTTACAGCGGTGGTGATGGTGGAGATGGGGTTGGTGATGGTTGGCATCAATAATAGATGTTGTGTAGTGATGGGATTGGTGGCTGGGAAGACAATGAGTTTCTACTGGTGGCAAGGGTTGATAGCATAGAGGTGTAATGGAGGTAGATGGGTTGATGGGTAGTGTAGAGAGAGAGAAAAAAAAGTGGTTGGTCGTCAGGTTCAATGGTAGAGGTAAGGGTAGGAGAATAAGGTAAGAAGGAGAAAAAGGTAGTGTCTTGGTAGTGGTGGTGTTAGGTGGAAATGTCAGTTATGGGTAGGGTAGGAAAAAAAAGGAAGGAGGGGGCTCAACTATCGTGAGGTGAAATGATGGAGGGGGGATGATGGTTGGGTAGGGTGTGATGAGGACAGGCAGGGTAAGGAGGAGGAGGAAGGAAGCTCAGGTGTTAATGGTGCTAGATGTGGCATTTAGTGGTGAGAAAAAAAGAGTAGGGAAGGAGGAGCTCTAGTTCTTATCGAAATGGGAATGAAGGATAAGGGAAATGCATGAGGCATAGACGATGGGGGTGCATGGGTATACATATAGAGGCATGGGTTGGGGTGAATAAAAAGGTAAACCAATGAGAAGGGGGAGGGCTTAGTTTGACTTGGCATGGACATAGGACAATAAGGGGTTGTGTAGTGGGTTGGTAGTGTAGGGTAGTCACCATAGGAGGTTGTGCAAGGTGCAAAGGGGATCATGATGCATGGATGGGAATAAGAGGATGGTAGCAAAGGGGTGTATGGGGGTAAGGGTTGTTTGACCTAAAAAGAGAAAGGGAAATTGGGTTAGGGTTGCGTTTAGGATTGTTGTGCAAAGCGGGAAGGAAAGAAACAAAAGAAAGAAAAAGGGAAAAGAAAAGGGGAAAAATGGAAAGAAAATTTTGGGGTTAGAATTATAATTAGATTTTAGTTTTAAAATTTTAGAAGTTAATATAAAATTTCATCTACCAATTATCCAAAGTTAGAGTTAGGATTACAAATATAGATGACATGTATAACTTAAAATATTAATTAATAAATATTAATAATATATTAAATTTTGGAGTATTATAAGAAAAACATGGGAATCGAGTTTGAGGATAAATTTGAAGCTCTATTGGCACTTTTTTCTTTGCTAGATAATTAGGAGACCTTATATGTGTGTCACAACAATTCTATCTTGAATGGAAAGCACATGATAGCTTATTTAGTGACGTCACTTCTTAGAGAAGAGATAAGAAGATGAGGTAGTGTGATCTAATTGTTAAAGTATAAGGATAAGTGGTAGGTTGAAGGAGATCTAGGGGTTGGAAGGGGAGGACCATGAGTAGACCAAGGAATTCTAAAAAGGATAAGTCTTGCTTCTATTGTGGAAAGTTTATTCATTATGGGAAGGATTTTTGGGAGTTAAAGAAGGTACTAAGGGGAAAGGTATGGTGAATGAGGAGATGACAATCATCACCAGTGAAGACTAGTAGTTGTCTCGGAACATGTAAATGCTTGCACAAGCACTTCATATGTAGACCTTGATTGGGTAGTGGACATAAGTACATCTTACCACGTCACCTCACCTAAGGAGTACTTATTATTCTACACATTTGAAAACTTTCGTGAAGTGTGAATGGATAATGATGGCATATCAAAGATATTCGATATTGGGGGTATATGACTACAGACAAGTTTGGGTTGTACTTTTTAACATAAGGAATTAAGATACGTTCTAAACTTGCAAATGAATCTAATCTCGATTGGAAACATAAATGATGAAGGATACGTGATTTAGTTCATAAGAGACCCATGAAAGTTAGCAAATAGATCATTTATTGTGGTCAGGGGGAGTAAATGTTTCTCTTTATATCATACTTAAGAAAAGTTGTGTTGATCAATGGATAAAATCGATGGGAGATTCATATAATTTATGACATAATAGACTCAACCATATGAGAAAGAATGGGATGATACTTCTCAGTAGTCAAGGCATCGTACCTGAGATATAAGGAGGTTATGTTAGCTAATGCACCCATTGTATCATGAGTAAGAAGAGCTAGGGCACCTTTGTTATGGAAGCTAATGTTTGAGCTAAGGAGAATCTATATCTAGTATTCTCAAATGTATGTGGTATGATGTGGGTAAACTTACTAGATAATTCATCATACTTTGTGACATTTATCGATAGTTTCTCTAGAAATTTTTGGGTATATCCCATAAAGAGAAAGGATCAAGTGTTTTTCAAATCAAGTTGTTTTGTACTAAGTTTGAGCTTGAGTTTGAGGAAATTGAAGAGTAGTCAAAAAGAAAATGAAGGTGAATACCTCAACCTATTTGATGAATATTTTAAGGCTCATGGAATCTGATATAAGTAGACTATTCCTCAACTCCCTTAAAATGAACCACGCATTAATGGAAAAGGTAAGTGCTTACTATTGAAAGTTGAGTTTCCAAGGTCATTTTAAGGAGGATCTCTATAGATGACACGTCATATCACCAACTTATCTCCATCAATTCCTCTAAATGGTGATGTGGCCGATGTAGTTTGATTCAAATGGAATGTAGACTACAAATACTTAAGATTGTTTAGCCATTGCATATTTGTACATAGTATAACACCCTAAAATTTATAATTTTTTTGTGGTAGCTAAACATTAGATAGTCTAGTGTTACTTTCATATTTAATAAGAGCTCGATTTATGTACCATTCTCGTATCAAGGATAAGGAAAAATTGTTAACATGTTTAAATAAGATAACAATAATTAAGAGAAATTTCATAAACATAGATAAAAATTTTGGAGATAAACTTCAAGTAACAAAATTGAACCATGGATCTAAGAGTTTGTAAGGTATCTAGAAAAAAAATTCTATCTACTAGATAAGTAAAATTTTATGTCTAACCCACATAAACTCCTCCTCATAAAGGTCATTGAACTCAACAAAGTCTCTAAGATGGTTATAAAAACCGATACATAAATAACATGGTCATCTACTCCTGGAAATGAGAAACAACCATGAAAAGGGTGACCAATACTTGAATATTGTGTAAAGTAACAAATAATTATCATTAGGATAAATCATGCAACACACAAGATCATGATAAAAGGAAATTATACATGCACACAATTAATGATGGGAAACTACTTATGATGTAGCCATATTAAATATCCATAATTAGGTGATCAAGGTGCCTATAGTAACAAAACTCACCCTTTTCCCATGCAGATGAGAGAAAGTTAGTCAACCTCACTTATCCACTCACATCTACTGTGAACACATACTTGGCCCACTGGTAAACTTCAAATCCTTAATTGTGCATACCCTATAAGGTGGTGGATTGATTAGATAGTGTTGAATAGGGTCTTCTTATTCCATTAGAATTAGATACTTATTTCAATATACAAGGTACTTAGTCATGTTTTTCCACTTTAAGTATTAATGTCTTATTAACACCTTGATCACCACTTAAGACACAAAAAACGCATTACTTATATTATTTAAGTCATTATATTTCCATTTTTATTATGATTATATTATTATGAGGTAAATTGCTTATTACCTGATTACCAAGATAATTGATTATCATGAATTTATTCCATCAATTGATAATATCCAACACTTCGAGCATATCACTAATAGCGTATTGAACATGCTATATTCACATGGAGTAAATGTAAAACATAAGGACAACTATTAAGTGTGTAAATGAACATCTTATAAGGTAAAATACCATAACACCCTTATAAAATCCTAATTTCACAAAATGCTAAAACTTCATCCACAATACTCTCAAACTCACCTAATTTACACATTAACACAAAATATTATTATAACCCCAAAAATTATACCCTAACTCTAATATTTCATTCATAAAATGCTATTGGTATCATTTTGGTTATTGTTCCTAAATGAAGTATTTTTCATAAAATCATACCTTATGTCATAATTTATCAAAATACTTCACAATTCATAATTATCAAAATTTTTCCTATAAAATAATTGTACAATACCAGAATACTAGATTTAACTTAAGAAAACTAAAATACTCTTAGTTCACCTAAATATCTGTAAAATTATTATTTTCATAACTTAAGTCATTATCATCCAAATCCTAACATATAATATATCAAATTTATTTTAGGAACCTCAATGAATACAATGAAATACTTATTTTCTAAAAAAGAAATCATAATGAGGCAAATATTCCCTTAAGGCCAAGACTCCCCCTTTTTTCACAATATTTTACAAGTCTCCAAATCTTACTAATTTAATACACAACCACCCTTAAATTATTAGAGTCTTAGAATATAATTTTACAAAATTAAAATAACTCATAACACATCAAATTCCATAATACTAAGGTTAGCCCTGGGCATAAAACCCCAAAATTTTGAGATTTCAACATATTACATCAATTGCCATACTTAGACATAATTAACTATAATCATCTATAGACTTGAAAATATAACATAATATACTATCATTCTTAAATTTTATGACAAAGTCTATCAAGGAAAAAATATAAGATCTTCTCATAAAATTGACAAAACTAATAAAAATCATGTATTCTACCATGTAAATAAAAGTAAAACCTACACATCATTTCTAGCGCAAAACATGAAAATCATAAAAATTAGCATATAGAAAGAATAAGCCCTAATATAGAGATATATGTTCCTTACCAAAGCTAATTTGGTCCCTATGCATAAGCGATCCTAAAAAACTTTTCCATATTTTTATCATTTAAAATTAAAAAAAATGAAAGACTTAGATAAGGAGTAAATATCAGGGGTTAGAAAATAACATAAATTACAAGCGGTGAGAATAACCCTTAAGATTTTCAAAAATGTGTTTGTGAACAAGCTTGATCAATCCCTCCACCAATCTATAAAATTAACTCTCATTCACTTAAAATAAGTACCAAAGAGTTAAGGTTCAAGATTTTTGAATTTGAAGATGAAAGAACGTTGAGAGAAGAGGAAGGGAGGGATTAATCACAAGACAAAGGCTAAGAACAAACACAACCAAACTTAAAAGGAGAGGAAAGATGAGAGAGTAAAATTTAAGTATAGAATGTTGGCTAAGTGTGAAGTAGATCAACGAAGGGTATGCACCCCCTTATGGATGTAAAAAAAATAGGTATGAAAGAGGGAGATTAATCATAGGGAGGTTGCTTGAAAGAAAGAGCGGGAATGAGAGTGATTGGCAAGGGTGAGAGAGTATAAGAGAGTTAGTAGAAGGTAATTGAGATTATTAGGGCTCTATTTTTAGTTCAATAAGTAAACACCACATGTGATATAATAATGGAGTGTAAGAATTTTATAATATTTAAGCCATCATGTCCAATAAAACAACAATGATTAAAATTGGTTTAGGTAGGTAGAAAGTCTAATAAATTATTAAAAAGGTAAAAATACTCAAATAATTTCCAAAAAATGAAAAAAATTAGGGAAAAATAAGAAATTAATTTAGAAATCCAAACATATATATATATATAAATATAATATTAGACATCATAATTTATTTGATGCTAAAATAAATTAAGAAAATAAAGAGTGGTGAAAATTGCCCGGCTCTAGTTAATTAGAAGAGGCTTCCATTCGACTGCCTGAGGCCATAGATGATAGAGTTTAGAATGTTATTGGGCGGTTTATTGAAGATAAGGCTTGGTCATTTGAATTAAAAACTATGTTTTTAAAGGTTATAAAGGTAACAATCAAGGTTCGAAAGGAATGGATAAATTTTCCACACATAGTTTAAGGTTTAGATAAAGGATTGTACAATTAATCATTTGGGAATTATGGTTATAAAATTTTGGGGCATTACACATAATTTGAGAGATGAGATGATAAATCTAGATAAGAAGGATTGTCACTGCGTGTTCGTTATATATATTGAAGATAATTTTTGCTAACGTTGCATGACCTCGTTGCTAAAAAGGTCATCCAAAGTAAGGATGATGAGTTCTTTAAGGATCAAAATATCAAAGAATTCATATAATATGGGAGTTTGGAGACTTAAATCAATAACTTAATGGAATCTAGTGATAGTTATGAGTTATGTGGCTTCATGAGATAGGCTTAATCAAGAGTGGTGTTCATGTCACAATCCAAATCTAATAAATAAATGTTGAGGCAACATGTTGGGGGAAATAATCACGAAGATCGTGAGATTGAGTATAACCTCAATAGTTTGATGCGCTTAAAACTTCATAGGAGTTGGAATATCTACTAGAGGGATGAGACCAACCAACAAGTACCCTACTATGGGCTATGTGTTACTCTTGGGTGGTAGTGAGCCTCAATGGTATGATAAGGTCTTTAATGATGCTCAAACATAAAAGTGGTTGGTTGCAATGAAGAATGTGATGAACTCTCTTAAAAATAAAAATGAAAATTTCAACCTTGTGGTGAGGATGAGGGGGAAGGAATTCTTGAAGGACAAGTGGGTTTTAAGATCAAGTATGAGGAAGGAAAAAATTGAGTTGAGGCACAAGGTAAGGTTGGTGGTTAAGGGATTTAGCTAGAGACATGGGGTAAAATATGATGAGATTTTTCATCATATGGTGAATATGATATCCATCCATATGATTTAAGGATTATTTGTTACTTTAAATTTAAAGTTGGAGCAACTTAACGTCATGAAAAATTTCCTACCCGGTGACCTCAATGATGATGTATATATGGAGTAATCAGAGGGGTTTGAGGTCAAGAGAAAATATTATATAGTGTGCAAGCTTGTGAAAAGCTTGTACATACTTAAGTAGGAACTAATGTAGTGTTAAATAAAGTTCAAGCCATTCATGGCTTGACAAGAGTACAAGATATGTCAACATACCACCATGTGTTTCTATAAAGATTTGGAGCTAGTGATTTCATCTTTATACTTTTTTACATGGATGATAAGATAATTGTGCACCAGGATTGGCAAAATAAGATTTGTCTAAGTCTTTTGAAATGAAATAATTAGGAAATGTAAAGCAAATATTAGACATAAACATTTCACATGATGGAGGTCAGGCTAAGCATTAATTATCTTAATATTAGTACAACGAAGAAGGTATATAAGAGATTCAACATATATTAAGATAATCTAGTTATTTTCCCTATTCCTTGGTTCAAGCTGAACCATAATTTATCTTCAAAGCATGAAGGTAGTGGGAAGAAGATGAGTTAGATCCCATACACATTGTCCATTGGGAGTTTGATGTATGCAATGGTATGTATGAGGTTTTCCATTACACATTTGTCAACATTATCAATTGGTTCATGTTCAACTTGAGCAAGTATCAATAGGATATAGTGTAGTGGGCATTTAGATATATAACAAGGAACAACAAGCTAAGGTTGTCTTTCGATAGGGCCAAGCTAATTTGGTTGACTATACTGACTCATATATGGCGGGAGTTATAGATATAAGGTGATCAACATCAGGTTTCATGTTAACCTTTTACTGGGGAGCTATCTCATGGACATCAAATTTTCACCTAAAGGATGTTTCTTGATCGACCAACATAGGTCAACTAGACATAGTGCATCATCCAAGAAAAGGGCATTGACTAGGAAGAGGGTATCAATTAATAAAAGATCAACCAATGATATCATTTGGTAGATAATAAGTGAGAGAGCTCAAATAAGTAAGGGAAACTTATTACTTGGGTCAGCTTGGCCTATTGGTCGAGGTAGAGGGAGAAGAAGTGGACATACAAGGTAAATATGGGAAGTATAAGAGTAGTCAGGACATCCCTTAATACAATGTATTTGGTACTCATCATATATAACACTTTATGAGTTGATAGGGTCGACTCATAAGATTAATTATTATGTGATAACGAGCACACTTCTATTGTCTCAGATCAATGTTAGGTAAAAACTTGTACTTTTTATGCTAGTTAATGATGATTAAGTATTGGTCAGAGATGAGGGAGGGTATAAAATACCTTTGTACTCGTTTGTAAAATTAAGAGTTTAAACTCTTATTTTCTCCCGTTCTTCATACTCAATAAAAATCTCTATTTATTCCTCCCATAAATTTTCATTTTTATACTTGCAATTTATTTTTACATTCCCTTATAATTGTGGATTAAATGCTTAGAGCATTCAATCATGTTTTCGACAATCAACAAATTGATGGGAGTGTGTCATCTTAGTATTTAATAAAGGGGCAATGGTGGATTATCCCCAACAAAAACAAATAATAATAGTGAAAAAAATATAAAAATAAATAAAATATAGTGATACCCATGCGTGCATTGAGAAATGATACCCCACAAACAATAAACATGCATAAATAATATGAACACCAATATATAATTTCAAGAATAAACATATTGATAGCTAGCAACAACAAACAACATAATATTAAATGATACATATAAAGGGTGGATGCAACTTTACTCAAATTCTAAAATGAGGTGGTATAAGAGCTTCAATTTATGCTCAATTTCATGAATCGCTAGACATCATAACTCATGAGAATATCATGCCACCAAATACATCGAGTTATGTATGATATCATTTCAATAAAATAAATCCTAAATGACTATACCATGGTATGGTGCTAAGTTATTCGCCCCTCCCCACAGCATAAAATAAAAATAGTTGTGGATCACTTTATAGTTCTTAATTCCTCATCTTTGCTCAGTAGGCATCAACAATGGATGATTGAGGTTGTTGAGATGACTTGGGACAATAGACAAGTTAAAATTCAAGCCTGAAGTCACAAGAAATATCCATAAAAGAAAAACCAAGACTACTAGCCTCTCTTAAATTAAAACTTTTATAGGTTTACCTCTTATTCTCTAAAAATCTGTCAAAATAACATCATTTGTATTCTAACCTTGCATTGAATATTATCTAAATATGTCAAAATAACATAACTTTGACACAAATAAATTTATCCATAATGAATCTACACCTTTCTTATTCATTAATTACTTCATGCTTGATTATTTTTCATTCAACCTAAAAGAAGTGAGAAACAAAATATTTTGGCAAATGTCATGGTAATGAATAAGAAATAAATGTGTCAAGCTAGTGATTTGTTAAGAGCTTAGTTCGTATAATTAGTTTAGTTAAATGAGTTCTGTATGAGCTTGGAACAGTTTGGTTCAACTCATTCATAAATTAGTCTTATGATTTTTATTCTGTTCAAGTCTTTATAATTTTAACTAGTATCATTCATTTAGTTAAATTAGTTGAGCCTAAGCCTTATTGTATAATCATTTATTAGATATCATTGCTATGGCAACAAGATTAAATAATAGTTGTGTCGTGGCTTTGACAATGATTCTAAACCATTATAGAAGCATTTGTTATTAAAGATTTGATAATGGTTCTAAAACCATCATAAAAAATACCAAAAATGACAAGGAAATGCAGTGGAAGTGTAATTTAATAGTGGTTTCTATTGAAGAGTGTTATTAAAAGTAAGTTTAATGATGGTTCTTCTGTCAAAAACCCTTTTAATTTCAGTTATACTAGTAAGTGTTGTCATTCTCAATTATAATCTCCATCAAACCATTCTTATCAAAACACCTTCAAGATAACAATGAAACTAATAAGAAGTGTAAGCGTGTTGAACCCTTGTAGTTCTCAATAAAACCATATACCATACACTCCATGGTATACCATGTTTCCAAGTTCAACCAAATGGAAACCAAAAAAAAAAGGAAAGCTAAACAATATCAAAATTCTTGGATCTAAAAACATGTAGATCCAATAATTTAGTTGACACAAAAATCCAACACACATTGTAGACATGGGAAAAACATAGAAACTCAAAACCATTTGATTAATGACATATTCGAGAATCATGAATGGGTTTTAAAATCAAAAATAAAGTTCTAGTTTATCCACACCCATATCAACATCTCAACTTGGATGAAAACTACCATGTAAATGCAAGACCACTAAGATCTTGAATCAAGCAAACTTGCACATAATTGAGTTACCAAGGATTTTTTTAACTAAGATAATTTCTAAACTCTAGGTGTCTAGATTTAATTCCCACAAACTTGTCTTGAAGTTACAAGGGCTTTAAGATTTGAGACTAAAATCAACAAACAAAGATAATCAAACGCGCACCAACTCAGATTTAAGAATAAGAAACAATAATCAAAAATCAATTTCTACCCCGAGTCCTTATTCTTTAGTTCTTATTCAATCAAAAAATTCAGTTTTCATTAATAATTCTTTGTAAAAAAATAAAATAAATAATATTTTGCAAAACCCTAGATGTTTGAAATGAGTGAAAAAGCCCAAATAACGCATGCGAGCACACGATTTGTGAATTTAAACTCAAATCACACTCGATGTAAGGAAGCAACATTGAGAGTGAAGACATAGTTAAAAGATATTAGAAATATTGAGATTGGGTATTGCAAGGAATGTCTGGAAATGTGGAGGCGTGATGAAAGCCTTAAAGCTAGAGTGGTGGAAGTTCAAAATATTATAAGGAAGCGATGACAATATTAATGGGGAAAGAAAGAATAACAATATGTAGTGAAAATAGGTATTGATAATAGCTAAAAAAAATAGATGTATATGAGTTTTAATATTGATTGCTTACATTTTTTTATATCATTTTTACTTTAATTATTATCTATTTGGTGTTGTTAAATATCATTTATCTAGTAGTGCAAGTTGAGCCTGAGCTCGATATTGGAAGAGTTCAACTCAATCTAACTCATTTACAACTAAAGTGATGAAGCGGTGTAACCAAAATATAAATCTTACAAAATTCACGTAGCATTGATGAATTATGAGTTTAGAGTTCCAATAAGTATTTTCTAGGTAGTAAAGTTTCTACATTTGAATTCATGCAACAAACTTAAGTTTATGATCTAACATTAATGTGCATTCAACATAACTATTTGAAAAATTAGTTAACACCTCAAAAACAATTATAAATTGAGTAGTTAGTTAAAAATTGAAACTTTTTTTTTTCAAATGCTATTTGGGCAATCTTATCGAAAAAGAGTTATTCAAGTCAAAAAAACTTGTCACCCAAACAAGTTTTCATCTCGAGTAAACTTGTCATTTAACATTTTTTTAGGTTGAACTGTATGAGTTCTTTAAGGTTAAATATGTTTAAAGTTATTTTATTTGACATAAAAAACTTGCCACTCCAAACCAGCTTTTAAGCCCAATAAATTTGTTAATTAAATAACCTATTTTTAGTTGAAGGAGTTTGTTAGAAGCTAACTTTTATGAACATCTAAATACACAGTTATGACATGTTAGATCGATCAATTTGGTATGCACCTTTCAAAACCAAATAGTTTTATACTAGTGGACTTTTCGATATCTGATCAAACATGTTAGATCGATCAATTTGGTCTGATTTTTTATTTATCTCTTAAAAGCTATTTTATAAGTTTGAAAAAAAATTATTGTGCATTTTCTAATTTTTTTTATAGGGGTGTTTAAATGGGTTGTTATAGTTTAATCCAACTCATAATATCTTAACTCATGTAACCTTTGCAATCCACAGTCTAACCCATGACAGATTGGAGTAGATTATTAATAATTTTCAATCTAACTCATTATAACCCACGGATTAAACGTGTTGACCATGGGTTACCGTGTGCCCATAAACAAAAAAAACTTATCAACACCT
The DNA here is from genome assembly GCA_030549775.1 of Tamarix chinensis. Taxonomy (NCBI): domain Eukaryota; kingdom Viridiplantae; phylum Streptophyta; class Magnoliopsida; order Caryophyllales; family Tamaricaceae; genus Tamarix; species Tamarix chinensis. The sequence continues at coordinate 112,521,687 of CM060174.1, forward strand.
CTACCTAAAGTTGGCAATCGGGTTGGATGGTTCAAGTTTTGGTCAGATTATAGCAGGTTAGGTTATTCTCAACTCTGGTTATTCACAAATCATTTTTCTTTGCGAGTTAGTTGTTAGTTGAGTTAAGTCAATAAAGTTCCACTCATGTTGAGTTATTTAATTGGTCGAGTCAATTTTATGTCTGGGTAGTTGTATATCTCAATTATATCGGGTAAATTTGTCGGGCAGGTTTGGGTTAGGGTAATTGTGGATTAATTTGATGAGTCGGGTCAGATTTTTACCTAACTAGCTTACATTTAGATAATTTTGAATTAGATGGAGTGATGTGAGATCACGATGGGCGTAGTGGATGTTGGGTCTTAGTGGGACAATTTCAGGTGGGTCGGAGTTGGTTCAAACCGAGCTTAAGTTGAACAAGGTCGTGGTGGGACTGATTAGAGTCGCTTTAGGATAAAGTAGGTTGAGTAGGATTGGGTGGAGTTAGTTGGATATGGAAAAGCCTGAAAAAAAAATAGTTTGTTCAGGATTCAATTAAAATAAGGTTGTGGTAATTTTGATATAATAGATATAATATTTATTGATCTACAATAACCCATGATAACTTATGAGGTGACCCATATTAACTTATTTTAATTTATAATCCATCATAGGTTAATTCATGTGAATTTTTATAAAATATTAATCTAACTCTTCTAACCTATGACCTACTTTTATGGGTTAGGTTATATAAGCCGTGGTTATCCCAACCCGATAAACACGTATATTTATTTATTTACTTTATGTTGAAAAGTGTTCCCCCCCGCCCCTAAAAACCTTGCTCCGTGAGTTGCTACCGAACCTACAAATACAATTAGGTTGGATGTGAAATAATGGGCTAATGATGGCAACTAAAACCAGAAGCCCACCCGACGATTTATCAGCCTATTTCAAACGCAGCCTAGCGAAAAACCCTAGGGGCTAGGATGCTTATATATAACTGAATCCGCGGCATCACGCCGCATTATTCGGCACAGATAGCAGCATCCAGGTAGTCCTAGAAACGTTTGTTTCTCGTCGTTATCTATTGTTAGTTAATTTTATTTTATAAAGATTTTGCGAACTGCATCTTTGAATTTCTCTTTGATTTTATGGCAAATGGCAAATGACGAGGTCAGTGTAACTGTGGCGAAGCGAAGCTCGCAATAATCGCGAAGCAGTGTTGCTTTCCTGAAAAATGTGACTTCCATGACTCTGATGCCCCTTATCTCTTCAGCGTGTTTCTCTCTTTTACCTGGTCTTAATGACCTATTCACCTCTATTCTAATTTTCCATCAAAGTTTTGATTTTGAGGATTAAAGTTTTTGGCTTTTTGCTGTACGTTTTAGGAATGATGTTGATTTTCTGTTCAAAATCGTTACTTTCTGGTTATTTGGTTTTGTCGAATTGTGCATCTAATCGATCCTTTTATTATTATGATTGTTTGACACCGCTTATGATTGATTAAAATCTTGTGGTCAGCTAGGGTTTGGCTTAACTTTTGCATTTGGAGGAATAGTTTACAGGAACGCTGACATATTTGTGTGATGTATTTTATATCCATTATTTCCTTGTTTTCATCCAATTCTATAATCGAACAAGAAAACCGATATATTAAAGTTACTTGAGCTCATTTTAATAAATATCTTTTAAGCAAGTAGAAGGTTGCTTATTAAATATATTTTCTTTTAAAAAATCAGTTTTAATAAAATAAAAGCTACCTTATATATTACCTCTAATCTACTCAATTACGCAATAATTTCCTTGTCTAATGATTTGCGTAACCATAGTTTTTCAGATGACATGTCCAACTCTGATATAAATGATCTCTGATTCTCAATTTGATTTTTCTTTCTTGTCAAAAAAAGAAAGAAAAAAAGACAAAAAAAAAAAAGAACAATAGCGGAAGCTAAAAGAACTGCGTCAAGCTTTCGCGACTCGAGCTCAGCGAACACAGAAAGTTTGACCTTGAGTTGTATAGGACTTGTGAGTGTTCGTTTGAGATATACAATCTGAATGGACTTCTTTAGGTTGATGTTGGCCTTGCCTTCTTTATCTATTTTGTTTGTTTATTAAATATATTTTAATTGAGTTGATTTAAGCATGAGTAGATTATAAGTTAGATTTAAGTTCAATTAGTATGATTCATCGACGTGTTTAAGTAATTTATATGATTAGATTTCAAAACTTAGAGTTTTGTTTAATTAGATTCTTAAATGTATGGTGTTATATGATAGAAAGATATTAACTAGTCTAAAATTAAGTTGACCTTCAAGTTTATATCAACAAGCTAAGTACTTGAATAGAATCGAACATTTTTGTATTTGAACCAACTAGACTTATGATTTAGATCAACCTTAGTGCGAGTTGAATTTTGTCCAATTATAAAACATTTATTGGTATCGATAGTATATTCCGGTTAAAAACTTCGGATACCTAAAAGATTAAAAACTCAAAAACAAGCTTGATATCCTAACTTTTCTAATATATCACAACTAAAAAATATAGGATAAAAAATTATTTAATTAAAAATAATAAATTGCTTCAATTTGAAAAAAAATATGATATAATAATTTAATTTAAATATTAAATTAAATTATATTTAATTAGTAAATTCAAATTTTAGATAATATTTAAATATTTAATCAAAATAATAATGAAAAAGTATAAATTTACTTTCAATAATCACTCTCATTTTAAGTAATACACATACATGTACAATTATATACAATACATATTTATGAAAAATAAATAATATTAGAGTATATATGTATATAATTTATCGGATTGAATATTATTTATCTTTGTTGGATCGAATATCCTATTCAGTTAATCTTTTATTGATCAAATTGATTATTTGATTTGAAAAAAATATAGGATCATATATTTGATTTTTTCGGTAGGATTAATTCGAATATCAGATCCGATGTCGGATAATACGAACAATTATATTTGGTATAGTATAATATATGTGTAATTTAAATGGAAAAGACTATTATAGTTATCCCGGAACCTCCAAAATATTTTTGAGATAATAACAATCTTAGATCAAAAAATCATTTAAAATACATTTTGCTTTTTATTTTATTTTATTTTAAATAAGTTATATAAAAATATGGAGTATACCGATGATCATTTAGTAGTTGCACAATTTTCATCTTATTCTCAAGTTACGCTACTTTCTTAAATTCCACTCATTAAATAATCGAATCTTGATTTTAGTGTGCAATAAGCTGTTAACCTCTACATATTTATTGGCACATTGGACAAATTCAGCGACAATTCTCCTTTCATTCAAAGCAATTGTAACCAGGTATCAGAAACACATTACAAAGAACAAATAAATACACGTCATCAACTGAACAGTATAAAAAACCCAACAAGAAGAAGAAATGTGAACAGGAGGTCAATAGCAATGACAATAATAATAATAATAATAATAATATACCAATTATGTAACCCATTCGTTCATAACCGTATATTATATCCATCGATCACGCCCGCCGTTCCCTTCACTCATAATTCTCATCAACACCTTCCTCGTACTCCTCTTCAAAATCGGCAGTGGCATCCTGATACTGTTGATACTCAGCAACCAAATCATTCATATTACTCTCGGCTTCCGTAAACTCCATCTCATCCATACCTTCCCCAGTATACCAATGCAAGAAAGCCTTCCTCCTAAACATAGCCGTAAACTGTTCACTAACCCTTCTAAACATCTCTTGAATACTCGTCGAATTCCCAACAAAAGTACTCGACATCTTCAATCCCATAGGTGGTATATCACAAACACTAGATTTGACATTATTAGGTATCCATTCAACAAAGTAAGATGAATTCTTGTTCTGCACATTAGTCATTTGTTCATCAACTTCTTTAGTCGACATCTTACCGCGGAACATAGCGGATGCCGTTAAGTAACGCCCGTGACGAGGATCAGCTGCACACATCATGTTCTTTGCATCCCACATCTGTTGGGTTAGCTCTGGGACTGTTAGGGAGACGTACTGTTGGGCGTTGCGGGACGTTAAGGGTGCGAATCCTACCATGAAGAAGTGGAGACGCGGGAATGGGATTAGGTTAACGGCGAGTTTTCGGAGGTCGGAGTTTAATTGGCCTGGGAAACGGAGACAGCAGGTGACTCCACTCATTGTTGCTGAGATCAAGTGGTTCAGATCACCAACTGCGCGCGAAGTTAACAGCAAAGAAATTAATTAGAGAGATGTGAATTGATTAATGACATGAATGATCGATGCCGCACACGTCTATCAACCCCGTTACTACTTTGATCAATTAAATTACAACTAGTATATATATATATGTACTTACAGCTTGGATTGGTGAGTTTTAAGGTCCTGAAACAGATGTCATAGAGTGCTTCATTGTCAAGGACCATACATTCATCAGCATTCTCCACCAACTGGTGCACCGAGAGCGTGGCGTTGTACGGTTCAACCACGGTGTCGGACACTTTAGGGGAAGGGAAGACGGAGAATGTCAGTAAAGTTCTGTCTGGGTATTCTTCTCTTATCTTGGAGATCAAGAGGGTTCCCATTCCCGAACCTGTTCCACCTCCAAGTGAGTGGGATACCTGAAAACCTGATTACCGGGCAGACAAAACAGATCAATTGCAACTCCATCATGCAATTAGGCCGGCCCAGCTAGCACTTGTTGAGCATTCCAAAATATTCGATGGTTATTTGGAATTTCATAAGATATAATGAGAGTATTAAATCAAAACAATAAGCAGTGTTTCTTTGCAGCGAAACCTTCACCGATCCAAGCAGAAAATTCTAGATCATGAAATAATATCTCCAATTCAAATGTGGAAAATAACAAGATTCGTCGTGTTTCAAGAGTCAATTAAATCCGATTATGATCTGATCTCCTTCGATAGTCGTCGATTTTCTCGATCAACACGACGAATAGTATAATGCCAAATTTCATTATGTAATGTAGGGACAGATCTCAAAAGGAGTTTGCATTTCATATATATATATATATATATATAGATGGGGGCAGACATGATAACAGTGTGATTAAGAACATTAGATTCTATAAAAAGCACGAGCTGATTGCAGAACAAAACAAGCTTTTCCTCTATGGATGATTCTCTATCCCTTTAGTCATTCATTCGATTCGATGTCCCAAGAAATAAATCACAAATCCATCATTGACTAAAATCAATTCAAAGGAACACGGCATAAAAGAAGTCATGAACAACTCAAAAGGGCCCTCCACATTGAGGAAAAACAAGAAGGAGAAGAAGAAAATAAATTATTAATAATATACATAGTGTAAAATCAATGTTATAGAAGACGAAGACAGACTGACTAACCTTGCAAACAATCAGAATTCTCAGCTTCTTTCCTAACAACATCAAGAACGGAATCAATCAACTCGGCTCCTTCAGTATAATGACCTTTAGCCCAATTATTACCGGCACCAGATTGCCCAAACACGAAATTATCCGGTCTAAATATCGAACCTAATGGACCAGCTCTAATACTATCCATTGTGCCAGGTTCTAGATCCATTAGAACAGCTCTAGGCACATAACGACCACCTGATGCTTCATTGAAATAGACATTGATCCTCTCCAACTGATAGTCATCGGATCCTTTGTATTGACCGGTTGGATCGATCGAGTGTTCGTTGCAGATTACTTCCCAGAATTTGGAACCAATTTGATTCCCGCATTGGCCTGCCTGTATGTTTAGGATTTCTCTCATTTTTTTGTCTGTCTGTTTGTTAGTTAGATATATACGTATATTGCTTTTTCCTTATCCCCTTCTGCTTTCGATTTGAGCAGGCAGATGGAGATCGGAGAAATTATTAGAGGAATGTGGAAGACGAAGAGAAGAGGAGAGAGGGGAGATAGTTGGCTACATACGAAAGGGAAGGAGGTGAGGAGGTCGCATAAATAGAAGTGGGGAGATGTTTTCTTTGAAAGAGTAACTGTCGGAGAGCGGGGGTGGTGAGAATTGGACGTTGGTGCGAGATCGTCGTGACCGCCTTCCACGTCCTTGTGGGAGTTATGACTTATGACCGTATCCAGCTAACCACGAGGCTAGACTGTTTGCTATCATTTTTTTTCTCTCTTTTAATTAGAGCAAGTAATAGAAAAAACAGTCGTGATGCAAACCAATTCTGACATGAAATAATATATGTAAACCAAAAAAAAGAAGTGTTTTCAGTTACCTAAAACAAACTTCTTCTTCTTTTTTTCTTTTTTTTTTTATTTATAAAAAAGCAGTAATTATACATTGTTTTTAGGTTAAGTAATTTGGCTTTTATGCTAAACATAAATACAAAACAAGTGACTATAAACAAATTTTGATCCTGAATCGGTTCAAAAAAACTAAAAAATTCTATGTGCAAAGAATGATTTGTGATACTTTTTTCTATAAAACATAAGTGCCCAAAAAGAAAGACAAAAAAAAAACATTTGAATTTTTTCCCTCAAAATCATATTCATTTTCAAAAGCATGACACACACACACTTTGTTTGCTGTAATTGGATACTAAAATATTTTTACTCATGGAAATTAGAATTTTTCTTAAATAATAATTTTTTTTGGTAAGTAATGTGTGGATTTTATATAGTATACCAAAAGGTAGAATTGAGTACATCAAAATGGTTCTCAAGATATCAACATGAATTCATGTTATCAATCAAGGCTAACATATGTTGGTATGATTTACATGCATTGAAACCAACTGCACGAGTGGCCGAATCCTTCAAAATGAACTTCTTGAGGTATGTCCAGGGGAGGTTAGTGCGCTGGAAAATTCGTTTATTAAGTTCTCCTCAAGTATGGTAAATTGTTGCAGCAAATAAGATTCGAAAGAAATATGTTTGAACTCTTGGTCCTCTACCTTTCTTGCTTAGCCAGTGGGTGATTTTGTGCCAACTAGTGGACTTCTGAAGGCAACCAGTAGCTATGATTAGATTAGATCATAATGCTTGGGAATATGGGTAAGCAAAGAATAAGTGTTCAAGAGTTTCAATTTTAGTATTGTAGAAGACACATGTTGTGTTTATATGTGGATCTAATCGGATCATATGATTCTTGGTGAATAATCTATCTTGAATTGCAAAACAAAGGATAAATTGATGTCTTGGGATGGAGTATTTATTCCAGACCAGGTCATCCTAGGGCACCTTACTATGATGAGGTCTTATAAGGTGATACGCACGAGATATGTAGTATTTGTTGTGATAGGTGCAATGTGCCTTTCCTTACTTAGTAGTAAAGAGATTGAAAAAATATGATCTGAGAGATAAAATCTTCTTAAAGATCCAAGAAGTTGTGATATGTGCTTGCATAGACCAACAGTCTTGGTCTTTAATATAATAAGAATGAATCCACCGAATCCACAAGACTTCTTTGTGTTGAATATTGTTCCAGAGATGTTTACCTATTACTGCAATGTTCCACCAGAATAGATTCAACAGTCCAAGCCCCCCTTCTTGCTTTGGGTTGCATACTATGTCACAAGCAACTGGATTTTTTCCTGAAGTTTCTGATCCTGACCAAAGGAAGGATCTACATCTAGCATTAATCTCTTGTAAGACTTGATGGGACATAATGAATAGAAGGCTCTAGTAAACTTGTGTTCCAAAGACACAGAGTTAACCAATTGTAGGCAGCCTGCATAGCTGATTAGACGATTCTACTAATGTTTCAGTCTATCTGTGATTTTTTCGAGTAAAGGTAAATAATGTTGTTTTCTCAAGATTGTACCAAGAATAGGAACACTAAGGTATCTGTCCCTCTGGGATGTGATGGGTAGAATACTGAGAGTCTATGATGTGTCTGCTAACCTTGCCACCAAAGAAAATATTGCTTTTGAGATTGTTGAGTTGAAGTCTAAAGTTATTGGAAAAATGGTTGAAAGTCTCGATGAGGTTTAGGACAGAGTTTGAGTCACCTCTGTTGAACAATAGTAGATCATTTGCAAACATTAGTTCTATGAGCTTTATCTTCTTGCATTTAGGATGAGGTTTGAAAAGAGGGTTATGCCACAACTCTAGGAGAGCTCTATGCAAATATTCCATAACAAGGACAAAAAGATAGGGTGATAATGGATCTCCCTGTCAAACTCCCCTTTAAGCCTTCAATGGTTTTTGCAGACTGCCATTAAATTTCAAGGAGTAGCTGACTCTTGTCACACATGACATGATGAGCTTGATGAATTGGGGAGGGAAGGCTAGGGTACTGAGCATTGCCTCAAGAAAAGACTCAATTCATTAGTTGGTTAGGTTACCAAATTACCCTTTTCCTTTATTATAATTAATAAATTACCCATTAGTTGGTCAAATTACCAAATTATCCCTATTTATTATCCTAATTACCAAATCACCCCTTTAGTTGGATAAATTACCAAATTACCCTTCTCAATTATCATAATTACCAAGTTATTCCTTTCCAATATCCACTTTACCCCTTTTATTTACAAAATTACTATTTTACCCCTTTACTTTCAAATTTATCATTTTATTCCTTAACTTCCAAAAATTACCATAACACCCTGTAACACCCCCAAATTTACTACTGAAAATTTTCGTTAAATTTTAAAAAAAAATTAGCAGAAGCAAGCAAATAAAACTATAAATTCGGGGGTATTACCGCCACACTTAGTACCAGATAGATTCACAACTATCGACCCGATACTAAGTGCTAAGGCTAAAATAATAGAACCAAAACAAATCATTAGTAAGGCATAAGTAATAAGGAAATCAGAGTACGAATGTCAAGAGTTACATTCGGAAGTACAATTTAAAATTCCAAATGTCAGAGGAATTAAAATGACGGAAAGATAAGGTACGATAAAACCCTTGGAAATTTAAATACGACACTTGTACTTCCAAAGATGAATACAATTAAATAAAACAAATCCTAAATGATAAATATCCGGACCACCTACTCACTCAAGTCAAGCCTTCCACCCAAATTTAGTAACCGATCAAAACCTGCATCAAAGGTCTGCTCCCCACCATCGGTGGATCATCACAGGACCCATTCAACCAGTGTAGTATCAGTACGGGTCCAATACTGAGTAAGTCTCACTACCCTATCTTATGAGAGAGACGTAAACGATAACATCAAATACATATTAAATTATGATACAATACGTTGATACAATATCATACATACTCACAAACCACAGCAGGAATCTTGCCATACACCTATAGTAACATATGAAACATATATAACATCCCATTTAAACATATAAGCGTAGTATAACCGAAATATAAAGTGACTCATACGCCTCAAGTAGGAATAATCCATATTATTGGAAACTCAACGCGTGACATACTCACGAAATCAGCATGTAGTAATACAAATAATAAAAGCTGACCATAGTCCAATTAGACTTATTCGCTTTGAGTTTTTATTAAAAGTAGTCATTTCATACCACAGTCTTTATTAATCCACGTGAGTGCGGGTACCCCACTATTATAGCCGGTGGATCGGAATATATAAACTCAGCGCAGAACGCTCCTGACCACTATTATTTGCTGGTGGACCGGTCTCCAGGGCAGAACGCTCCTGGCCACTATTATTTACCGGTGGACCGGTCTGGCCCCGACTCGCATGGTGTTCCACTGTAAGTATTTAGTATCTTTCCCATGTCTTATAAATTTTATATTTGGGTTGCTGAGCACGGAAACCCCCGCTATTATAGCCGGTGGACCGGAAATCATACAGGGAAAAACGCTCCTGACCACTATTGTTCGCCGGTGGCACGGTCTCCAGGGCACCCCGGCTCCTGTCCACTATTATTCGCCGGTGGACCGGTCTGGGCCCGGCTCAGCATCTTCCTCTTTAAGTGATTAGTATCTTAACGTATCTTATTTGAAAGTGCTTTACCCTTGACATGCATGGCTAACTATATCCACATTTATCCTCCCAAGAGGGCCCGTCCCATATCTTGGAACTCGTGCACCCCTTATCACACCTCGATATCCATTTCCCTCTATAATAACACATGATAAAAACCAACTCCTAAGGGTGTGGGTTAAGACCCAACACCTCGTGGCATCAGACTCCACCCGCTATCTCCCTCTAGGGTTTTCCCTTGGAAACCCTAATTGGACCTATGTGGCCCAACTTTCTCTCACATACACTAACATTACTCCATTTATCACCCCACACCTCATCTCATTTAGATCAAATCCCAAATCATATCTCTTTACCCATCGATTCCACCTGTGACCCTAAAACCCTAGTTGGCTACTTCAACCCTATTACCTTTCTTCTCCCACAAGTAACCTCTCCTTTTTACCCAATACTTCTTCTCTCCCATAACACCCATAATCGTTCCTCATAACATAAACTCTCACTCTCAACCCGCACCTCACTCACCGTTAATCATTTTTACTTTTGCCTTTTCCAGATTACTAATTCTTCCCAAACCCTAATCGAGTCCCTTATACTCCCTTTTAGCAACTCACTTCCCATTTGTTTCTTTTTGCCCTTTTATCTCCATGTCATAATAATAATAATAATAATAATAATAATAATAACCACCCTAGCATGCATGTCCTAGAGGGTTACATCATATCACAGCACATCATAATCACCACATATGGATATCACATTCATGTCGTAAGAAAACGCATACCACATACCTTAACTCGAAGCTGCGCTACGCATAAAACACATTAAGTACAACCATGCGATACACAACCGGATATGGTATATATACAAAACATCTAAGGCATGCAAGTCACATAACACATAGGGACCTTAGCCACATCCTTACGAAATACCCATAAGTAGAGGTAAGTAGAGAACTTACCTGGATCCGAAGCTAGCTAAGCGAGATAAGAGGAAGAGAGAGATCACTAACTCGTGGATCCACGATAAGGCTTTCCTAGATCCGATAGAAATCGAAAACTAAATTAGAAACTATCCTATCAATCAATAATTTCAATTATTATAATTTACTCGATACAAAGAGACACAAACTAATTTTCTTGGAAAACGTGTCCAAAACTTAGGACTTAAAAGCATAGCTCTATTAAGAGTTAAGATTAAATATAAATCAAAACAGATTAATACAAATGCACTTAGGACATTTCAAATTAATTTGGAAAGCCTGAGAAAGAATAATCGATCATAAGTTAATTTATCGAAAATAACTTATTTATTAGGTTTTACAACTAAATAAGTAAGCCAACCAATTTACATAGAATCAAATCCAAACCGATTAGGTTAAAACATAATTTAAATGATTTAAAACCCAAAGATAGAAATCGATTAGATAAAATACACATAGCAAAATCAATTTTATAAAATCATCCCCGAAGATTAGGGTTTTTTTAATGCCTAACTACGAATCGACCAAATCACTTCGATTACCTCAAATTGATAGTTTTAAAACACAATTAAACTAATTTTAGATAAATCCAGATAATCAATTTCAACAAAACAATTTTCCGATTAACTAATTCCAGACAATCCATTTTCAAAATTAGGGTTTTAAAGCCCACGACACAAACTCAGGTAATTCAAATCAATTAATTACAATTAAAGGTATTAGAAAGTAATTAGGATCATTTTAACTATTTATACAAATTTAATTTTAGAAAAACAACTATACAAATAACCAATTTTATAATCTCACTTGAAATCTAGGGTTTTAGGCCCGAAAATGCAATTCGGTTGAATTCTATTAATTTAATCAAATTGAATGTTTAAAAATGCAATTAAACACATTTTATAACATATCAAATAATCAATTGATCAATACCAATAAAAGAAATGCTGAATTTAGCACAATTAGGGTTTTTGAGTCCGGAATGCAAACCCGATCAATTCTTGCCAAAACATTTAAATTGACAGTTCGAAAATGTAATTAAATATATTCTAATGTAATTTAGGTAGTCAATTGAATAAAATAACCCGATTACAAAATCCAATTTAAACCCGCGGGAGTTTTGACCTAAAAATCCAATTCCGATAAGTTACGCACAATTTTCCCAAATCAACACTTCTAATTTAAAATCAAATATATTTTAAACGATATTATAAAATCAATTGAACGAAACGGCTCAATTATACGACCCAATTTCATTACACCCGAATTTTGACCTAGGAATCAAATTTCGATAAAACCTGTATAAATTTCTCAAATTGACGGTTCCAAAATGAAATTGGGTACATTTTAAAACATTTTGTATAATCAATTTATCAAAATTAGATAAATCGAACGAATCCGAAAAATTCGGGCATAACCCGGCCAAAAATCCAATTTTTCCAAAATTCTAACACAACCACACAATTAACCTATCCAAATCAATCTTACAGCACATATATACATAAATAAACAATCAATTTAGCTTTTCACAAGCTAAATCATACTCAATTAATCAAAACAAGGGGTAAGGGTTTTTCGGAAATTTATACCAAACGAACTCAACAAATCAGAGCACGGGAAAGCCGGAGAAGCTTCGTCGGGGGTCGGGGGTGGCTCGTCGGTCGTCACCCGAGCTCGCCGTGGCCGGACGGCGGCACGGCCGGTGCGGCTCGTTGTTGCACGCTTCGATGCTGCTATGGTGTCGCCCGCCGCTGCTGTGCGTCGATTGTGGTGGCGGTCGTCCGACGAGGGAGGAGCAGGAAGGAGGAGGCCGGTCGCCGGAGAAAAAGGACGGGAGAAGGAGGCGGCTAGGAGTTCGGGACAGGGACAAGGCGCAGGGGCTAGGGGGTCGGGGCTGTTGGGGAAAGAAGAGAAGAGAAAGGAAGAAAGGAAAAAGGGAAAAGGAAGAGATGGGGGTCGGGGCACCGACGGTGCTGGATCTTTTTTTTTTTCAAATGCACCTAAAACAAAATACTTAAGTTTAAAAATTATTATTAGAATATTTTATCTACAATTTATTAAACGAAAATTATTTCAAAACGATCCAAGCGCTGAAAATTAATAAAAGCTATATAAAGAATTTCGGAAAAATTTTCGGAAGAATTTATCAACGAACGTAAAAATTTATATTATTTATATAAATACATTATAAGACCTCGAAATAATATTTAAAAACATATAATTAAATATTTAGGTCAAATTCTAATAAATCGAGATTAATTTAAATAATTTCCGAAATCTGTTTTCCGCCACCCAAAAATATATAAAACGAGAGAACATTAATTCCAGAAGGAAACCCATAAATAAACTCCGGAAATATTTTTAATTTAAAACTTCCCAAAAATATTAACGATTCCCGAAAACAAACAATGTTAAAATCGGAAATATTTTCTACGGGTAAAATAATTAAAATAAATTTAACTATTTAAACAGAAATTCCATAATTTAAATAATATATTTCGTTAACGAATTACAACTCTAAAATAAAGTCAAAATCACATGACAAAGTTATAATCGAAAACAAATCTAAACTTTTAAAAATAAAAATATGAGAAAGAATTAAAATACATATTTTTAATCGAAAATTGAATTCATAAGAATATAATAAAATCATTGTCGTGAACGAATTTATCTAGAATGGTTCGCAACGACAATGATTAATTAAATTCAAATATGAATTCGAATCGTCGATAAATCCATAAAACGAATTTAAAATTAAAATAATTAATTGTTTACATCAAATTACACTAATAAAATCATTAAACTCGATAAATCTGGATTTTAAAAATACGGGGTATTACAACCCTTTCACTTATAAAATTACCATTTTATCCTTAATTACAAAATTACCATTTTACCTCTTTTAATTTTTAAATTACCATTTTGTTCTTTAATTATGAAATTACCATTTTACCCTTTTATTACAAAATTATCATTTTACCCTTTTATTACAAAATTACCACTTTGCCCTTCAATCACAAAATTACCATTTTCCCCTTCAATCACAAAATTACCATTTTACCCTTCAATCACAAAAATTACCATTTTACCCTTTAATCACAAAATTACCATTTTGCCTTTTAATTACAAGATTACCATTTTTCCCTTGAATTACAAGATTACCATTTTACCCTTTTACTACAAAATTACCACTTTGACCTTGCCTCCAAAATTACCATAATACCCCTTTTAATTAAAAATTACCATTTTGCCTCTTATTACACCACTTATATTAAATTATCCTCACTACATAAAATATTAATATTAATACCTCATCCACAACTCTTATATTTAATATAATACTTATTAGCACCCACACATATTAAGCCATTGTACAAGATATATTGCTAATATACCCCTAAGACTCACAAAATATTAACCATGCATTAAAGATCATAATAGCATAATACAACATAGATAACCAACTACTACCTTAAACAATATTTCCATACATAGCATATAATATATCATGCTTCCTTTTTTATCAATAAACACAAGAAACCACATATATTATATTAAAGAACATGTATCAAGCATAATAATATATTAAAAAACCTAATGTGCTAACATACGTTAATCTATGCATTTAAGTGAGATTTAACGGTTACCTTAATTTATGCAAAAATGAACCTTACCGGTATTCCGATAAAAGGTTCCAGCTTTGATTATCAAAACCAATACCTAAAAATAATATCAAGATTTATTATATTAGAAATAATAAAAATCTAAGTATAAGACTTTATAACACTTAATTAATCAAATACTTGAATTAAAATATTATTATACCTTTAAAATCATTATCTAAATAAATCAAGAGATGCATCAGCTCATACTATTCATGCAACATGAGCTGCATGTAAAGAAATGAGGAGGAGGGGCTCGAAGGCGGGTGATAGGAGGACAAATAGGCTATTTTTGGGTTGAGGTTTTGGGGCTAGGAAAGAGGGCATACGGGGGAGGATTTAAGGCAAGGGAAGGGTGCAGGAGTGAAGAGGGGGTGTAGGTGGTGGTTGGGGATAGGTTGACGGCGGCTAAGGGCTACAGCGAGGCTACGAAGGGGGGTTGCCGAGGTGATTCGAGAGGGAGGGGCTGAGAAGGAAGGAAAGTGGAGGGAGAAAATGAAGGCCTGTGGGTGGTGGTTTCAGCCAAAGGAGGTTTGGGGGTGGTAGAGGGGGTTGCAGGGATTGGTTTGGTGGCGACAGAACGGTGGTGTATTGAGGCGGTGTAGGGTGGCTATCGAGAAGGGAGAAAAAGGAGAGAAAAAGAAGAGGGGAGGAAGAAGAGGTTGCGGGGGTGGCTCGAGGGGTGTTGTGATGGTTCAGGGGTGAGGTAGAAGGTGGTAGGGGTGGTGTAGGTGGCTGGTGAGGCAGTGGCAGCGGCGAAATGGTGGCGGAAAAACAAAACAGGGAGGGTGAGGGAAGGACAAGAAATGGAGAGAAAAGAAGGTTGGGGAATGCATATGGAGCTCGAAAAAAATGCAGAATGAGGCAGGGAAGGAGGAAGAAAAAGAAGAAGAAGAAGAGAAAGGAGGGGATAGGGGAGCTTGAGGGTGGCGGTAGGGTGGTAGGGGAATGGGAGTTGTAGGGAGAGGGAGGAGAAGAAAGGGGTATGGCAGGGTATGGGGAGGGGAGAGAGAAATGGTGGGGTCAAGATGGGGTAGAGAAATGGCGAGAGAGAGAGAGGGAGATCAATAAGGGGAGAGGGTTGCAACTAGGGTTGGGGAGATGGCGGGGCTGGTCGGCGGTCTTCGAAGAAAGGAAGAAGAAGAAGAAAGAAAGTAGGGGGTGGTGCCAGGCCGCGTGAAGGGAAGAGGAGTGGGTCGGGCTGGTCGGGGGACAAATAAAAGAAAAGAAAGAGGGAGGCAGGTCGGGTGATGCACGCTGGAGGAAAGAAAATGGGCTAACGGCTTAGGCATGAGGGAGAAGGAGAGGAAGCGGGCCTTCGGCCCAAGCGCAGGTGAAATGCCCCAGAATTATTTATTTTGAGATATATTATTAAATAAGAATTTATTGGGAAATTAATTTAATTTATTATTTTATTTGGAATAAGGGGGATTTATTTAGGGCAAATTAATAGGAACTTATAATATTTTTATAAAGGAAAAACTAGGCTTTTTGTTAATTAAAAAGGAATTTAGAAAAAAAAATTAAAAAACCCTAAATTAGCCTAAAAAGAAAATTTAATATTATTTTAAATACCTAAATTATTCAAATTAATTTATGTAAAGCCAAAATCTTAAATTTTCCTTTTCCTTTTTTCCTTTTTCTTTTTCTTTCTCTTCTTTCTTTCTTCTTCCTTCTCCAGCCGATTGGGCCTAACGCGGCCCAACCCACCTCTCCTTCTCCTTCCTCTGTGGCCCAACGTCGTGCCTCCTTCATGCGGCATCCCAACGCCGCGTTTTGACTCTCTTCCGGTTGAGACGCTGCATCTCATTTAATGACCAAATTAACAGTCACCGATCGGCCTAGTTCTCCCCCTTTTTCTTTTCTTTCCCGGCCAACTGGTTCACCCCCTCCATCCTTCCTTCTTCCTCCCTTCTCCTCTGTCGACGCAGCTTGCAACTTCCGCCCCTGAAAATGGCGGCGCCGGCCACGAGGACTTTGATCGTCCAATTCACTCCTATTTTTCTCCCTCTTAACTCGCACATTGACTTGGAATGATCAATTATCCTCAACTCTCACTCATTCCCTCTCTTTTGCTTCGCGAAACTTCGACCCCGACCCAAACAATCGCCGACCAATTTCTTCCACCGACCACCCAAACCCTAGCATCCAATACCATCCAAGCGACCCCCAAAACCCTAATAACCCATCTAAACTCTATAAATAGCCTAGTTGTGGATGTTTTTGAAGCTTCTTCTTTCCCGAAACCCTAAGTGAGAACCGCCCGCCACTGCAACTTCAGACGCATCTTCCGACGCCGATAGCCAACCTCAGCGCCGCCACCACATTCCAAATTCTTCTTTGCAATTCCCTCTAGCTAACTAAACCCTTCACATCCTTCGATTCTTCTTGCACGAGCTGACATAGCCGTGTGAAATCTCTTGCCCATCTCACAAAAATCTGTACCCCGCAACCTTTAAGCCGTCGTCCGCCATCGCTTCCGCCACTTCTATTACCCCCTACACCACCCAAAAACTCCCTCTAATTCTCCTCCACTGAACCATAACTTTATTTTCTCTTTTCCCCTCCTCCTTCCCTCTTTTTCTTCATCTTTTTCCCTCTTAGACTCTTTTTTCGGTCACCACCGTGCACCACTACTGGTGCTGCCCATCCCTACTGACTCAAGGTGAAACCCTAGACCTTCTTAGACCTTCCTTTATATTTATTTACATTTATTCTATTTTTATTCAAATTTATATGGTTATTCAATTATTATTATTGTTGTTGTTGTTGTTGTTGTTGTTATTAGATGGAATATTAATGCTAAATTTTCTTTACAAGGTGGAGAGTAGGGATAAAATAATTAGGGTCATTAGTTCCGAATTTTAGGTATTATTTGAATTATTGTATGTTTTATTACCATTATTATTATTATTATTATTATTATTATTATTATTATTATTATTATTATTATTATTAGTATTAGTATTAGTATTAGTATTAGTATTATTAGTATAATTATTTTTATTATTATATTTAATTATTCTGGAAGGGCAGAGACCTAAAATATTTTATTATTATTCGCTCATAGTATTATTATTACTATTATTATTATTATTAATGATATTATTATTATCTTTATTATTTTAATAATATTATTATTAATATTATTGCATAGTATTTCATTATTTAGGGGTAGGTTCAAAACCCTACCTTGTAATTTTAAGGCTTAGATTATTATTATTATTATTATTAAGATTTCTATTAATATTACTATTATTAGTAATGGTTTGTTATTATTACAATTATTATTATTATTATTATTATTATTATTATTACCTTTACTAACTTTATTTTGGTGAAGGGTAGAAACCCTTATATTACCTTTTTATGAGTATTTTAGTAGTATTGGGTATAGTTAATTAAGAACCAAGACTTAGGATAAGTTAGAGGCTAATAATATTTTAGGAGGGAAGCTAATTCTAGCATTTTTTCCCATAATAGGTGAGCCTAGTCAAAGCCCTCAGGTAGAATAGGAGCGTGCACCAAGACCGGTGACCTTTTAGGTAAGGGTGTTACTAAGGCCATTTGTGTGGTTACGTGCATTATGTGCTTCTTATGCCATGTATTCTATGTTAGCATTATTAATTATGACGTATATGATATGATGTGGAGTTCACATATGATCTTGGGTTGTTATATGGCATGTGTTTTATTTGTATGTGATGATATGTGAAGTGGCCTTAAGACATGCATGTTAGGGTTGCAAAATAATGATGGGGGATTTTAATTATGGTGTTAGGGTCTTGCATGGGAGGTACTAGTATTGCATGGTGTTAGGGTTTTACATGATGGTATTAACATTGGACGGTGTTAGGGTTTTGCATGATGCTAATGATATTGCATATTGTTAGGGTTGCATGGAAGTGTGGTTTACGTGGAGTTAGGGTTTGCATGGAAGTGTGGTTTATGTAAATCTAGGGTTTGCATGGGAGTTGGGGTTGCATGGAAGTGTGGTTTACGTAGAGTTAGGGTTTGCACGGGAGTTAGGGTTGCATGGAAGTGTGGTTTATGTAAAGCTAGGGTTTGTATGGGAGTTAGGGTTGCATGGAAGTGTGGTTTACATAGAGTTAGGGTTTGCATGGGAGCTAGGGTCGCATGGGTGTTAAGGTATGTCATGGTTAATTATGGTGGGATGGTTAACTAGGGTTAAAGTGGTTAACCTGAGTCAAGGAGTAAGCATGGTAAGAGTTTGATTTGTAAGTCTTGAAATGAACATCTGAATAAGATACTTAAAATGTTAAATACGTAAAGTGGAAGATGTTGAGCCGGGCCCAGACCGATTCACCGGCTAAAATAGTGACAGTGAATAATTCCCTCGCGACCAATCTACCGGCTAAAATAGTGGCAAGATATGTTACCCTCGCGATCGATCCATCAGCTATAATGGTGGGGGATCCCGAGCTCAACAAACCAACCGATATATGTTGTTAATATGTGGGAAAACACTAATTACTTACAGTGGAACATAAGGATGGCAATTTTCCCCGCGGGTTCGGGGCCCGTCGGGGATTCCCCGTTCGGGTTCGGGTTCGGGGAGAGAATTCGAGGATCGGGTTCGGGGATTCTTAACGGGGATTTTTTCGGGGACAGGGCGGGGACGGGTTTGGGGTCCCCATCCCCGAACCCGCCCGAATTTTTTATATATATTTTTTTATATAATTATATGTATATATATATATATAATATAATTTTTTTATAGAATATAAATTAAAAATATAATATAAAAAAATAGTTTGAGGATTGGGGATGGGATCGGGGATCGGGTATAAAATCAGGTTTCGGGGATCGGGTCGGGTTTTAAGAACGGGGAATAAATCGGGGATGGAAAATAGATCGGGGATTGGGTCGGGTATGGGGAGTTGATCCCCGCGGGGATCGGGTCGGGTTCGGGGATTATTTTCCTTATCGGGTTCGGGGATGGGGATGGGGTCCCCGTCCCCGACCCGCCCCGTTGCCATCCCTAGTGGAACACCATACGAGAAGGGGTCAGACCGATCCATTGGTATATAATAGTGGCAGGGTATGTTACCCTCGCGACCGATCTACCGGCTAGAATAGTGGAGTTCCCACACTCGTATAGACTTGATAAAGAATATGGTGTGAAAGCACGTTCGATAAAGTCTTGATAAAATAAATAATTTGAACTATACTGGACCTTGGCATTTTCATCTAATCATTCATTTGCTTTTATGTTAAAATGTTGTACTATTCCTTGTTATTATTATGCATGGATTATGTGCTTATGTGTTGGCCTTAGTGCTCGGTTACCTTACTTAATACGTAGCGTACTGATCACCCCTTTCATGGGTGATGCTCATTCCCATTAGTAGAAGGCCCATCTGACTTGCTGCAGGTAAGAGATGTTTACTTTGATGAGATTGATGTCTATGGGACATCGATTGGGGCTGAGTGATGATTGGGCCGAATCAATTTTGGAGTGGCATGGCCGGTTTTCCATCGATATTTTATTCCCAGTTCTTTTAACTATGTTGAATGCTTCATAAACAATTTTATGATTGTAGTTATTTCTTTTCCCTGAGAAACTACTCTCGTATTTTGTATTGAATAAAAACTTATGCGTACCAAATTCCCGTATTTTTGAATTTGAATTATTATTAATGTTATGAGTTGTTTTCTTAGCCTTAGCACTTGATACTGGAACGATAGAAGTGAACCGGTCTAGTACTAAGTGTGGCGGTAACATCCCCAGAATTTACGGTTTTAATTTACAAGTAGTGTTTTGTTTTAAAAAAAATTGTGTAAATTTGGGGGTGTTACAACAGGGGGTGGGGGAGAGGCAGGCCAGCCGGTGGCCCAAGGGAAGAAAAAGGAAGAAGAAAGAAAAGAGGAAAAGGAGAAAAAGGAGAAGGAAAAGGAAAAATGGAAAAAGAAAAGGGGAAAATGGGATAAAATAAAATAATTTAATTTATAAAATAATAAAATATAATATTTTTGGATAATAAATTTATTTAATAATTTAATTTAATATAATTAAAATATAAGGGTTTAAAAAGGGTAATTTTAGTAAAATAATGGTTTGGAAAATTATTTAAATAAAAAGGGTATGATAAAATAATAAAATATTATTTTAATTTATTAAATATTTATATCCAATTCTATATACTCAAAAATCTATTAAATAATTAAATTAAGTAGATTTAAAGGCTAATTTATCCCAAATAAAAGTTATTTATTAAATTATAGGCTTTAAAATTTCTAGAGATTTTAGAGTACCTATAGCAAGGGGGAACCTCAACACACTTTAGAAAATTAAAATGTAGATTTTTGCCTCTTTTAAACCCTAATTCCAAAGACTCGATAATATAATACTAAAATATACTATCTCATCAATTTATACCCTACCACAAACAACTAAAATATTTACTTAATTAATTATATTATTCATTAAATGCTAATTTATGTTATTGAAAATAAAATTAATTTTTTTAATTTTAATAAAATGATAAAATTATATTTTTTTCATTTACACATATTAATATATTTTTCTCATTTTTATTAATTAAAATATTAATTCTCTTCTCAATAATGTTTGTATAATATTAATATTAAATATTTAAATAAAAATTAACATTTTAATGTTTTTAATTTATGTTGTTTTAGCTTAATTAAGTTTTATTTTAGATTTTAAATGTATAATCAATTCCTAAAATACCCTCAACAACTATTTTTCCTCCAACAGATCTTTATATACATAAATTATCATTTTAATAAAAAGTCATATTTTTAGTTAAAAGAGTACAACATAAAATATTTTATTGGTAGAACAACAATGATTATAGTAAAATAGGAAATTATATAATCAAAGTAGAGCGATGATTCTATAAAAATTAAAATTACATAGTTGAAACACCGCAATAATTTAAAGATAGTGCACTAATATAGTTGAAAATATAATAACAAAGATCATTTTAGTTTCTACTGGGACCAAAATATTGCTAAATATATTCGATCAAATCCATTAATAACTGATGATGAGAATCTCTATCTCAAACTTAGATAATATTTTGAATATATTATTCATGCTCCGCTATACACTCATAAAAATATGGTTCCTCTATGTCACTTTGATCAAACTAAGATATATTAGCCACAAGTAAATATGTGTCATGCTTATTATCAACAATCATGTTATGTACGATAATGCGGGCATTCATAATGTTACTCAATGTTTGAACTTCCCAAAATCATATTAGACCTCATATAGCAGCAAATTATGCTTACAAAACTCAAAATGAATACTCAAAATTCTTCCTAACTGACTCTTGTACTTGAGAAAGTATTTTATTCTTCTCATATTGTGGATGATATATAGATTGGATAAATGTAGTCTATGGTGGATAGATACCATCTGTGAGATAGTAGCCTAAATTATATTGGTTACCATTAATTGTAAATGGTACAAGTGGATAATTACCATTATAAATATCATCAAATACAAGAGATCGATTGAGGACATTAATATCGTTACACAAACTAGGAGTACCAAAATATGCATGCCAAATCCACATATCATATGAAGTGATAGCTTCAAGAACGATTGTCAGCTTCCCATGTCCTCGAGCATACTGACCTTGCCAACCAACTGGACAATTCTTCCACTTACAAATTTACAATGCATACAATCAATGCTACGTATCATACATGGAAACCCATACTGCTCATTCACATAAAGCAACCATTAAAAGGTCTGATTGGTTCAGCCACCTCAAGTACTCTTCTCCAAAAATAGTTATCACACATTCAACAAACTCCACAATGCATTCTCTTATTGTGATTTCTCCAAGACACACATATTTATCACAACTATAAGCTAATATTCCATATACCAACATTTGTAAAGTGGCTATACATTTTTTCTACAGTGATAAAACATACCTCCCTAATGCTTCAAATCTCTAAGTAAAGTATGGAGTGTGGTTACCCAAAGCTTCCACTGTATGAAGAAAAACAAGCCTCCTTATCAAAATCTACGAGTAGTCAGCATACAAGCAATCATGGCCACCTTGATGATCCCTATTTATGTAATTATGTTTCTTGAATCTTCTTTATAGTTGCACATATTGCGAAAGCTCTTGTATTAACACTTGTCAATGGTGTAATACCCCAAAATTCACCATTTTTTTTAAACGGAAGCAATTAAATTAGAAACACTGAAAACCTGTGAATTCTGGAAATGTTACCGCCACACTTAGTACTAGACCGGTTCTCTCTGACCGTTCCAGTACCAAGTGCTAAGGCTAAAGAAAAGATCAACAATCAATTACAAAATTAATACAAACTAAACTTCAAATAATCATTAAATGGTTGTAAAATAAAATCAAAGTACGCATCAAGTAATGTAATTCATTTCCAAAAGAGAATTAAACTTACAACCGTTAAAAGATTAACAAAAATAAATAGTCATATAAAGACTATAATATGGCCACAACTCTCTCGAACCTCGATCCAAACACGCTCAACACTCAGCCCCAACTGATATCTCGCCCACCTGCACAAATTCAGAAGGGCATACTACTCGTGGGAATGAGCAGCACCCATGAAAAGGGTGATCAGTACGCTACGTAATGAGTAAGGTAACCGAGCACTAAGGCCAACACATAAGCACATAATCCATGCAGAATAATAATAGGGCATAATCCAAAATAACAATATAAAGGTATGTGAATAATTCAGGTAAAAGTACAAAGGCCCATATAATCCAGATTAATTGTTTAATTAATCTCTTATTAGAATCCGATTCACACCATGCCTTTTATCAAATCCATGTAATCACAAGAACACCCCACTATTATAACCGGTGGTCCGGTCACTTGCGGGACAAGGTCCACACCACTATTATTTGTCAGAGGACGGTCACTTGCGGGACAAAGTCCACACCACTATTATTTGCCGGTGGACCAGTCTGGTTCCTGCTCACATGGGGTTCCATTGTAAGTAATTAATATCTTTTAAGTGTCTTTAACAAACTCGGGTTCGTTTTTATTGAGCTCGAGTCCCCCACTATTATTCGCCGGTGGACTGGACACTTGCGGGACAAAGTTCACACCACTATTATTTGCCGATGGACCGATCTCACATAGGGTAATAACCCTAACCACTATTCCTAACCGGTGGATCGGTTGGACCCGGCTCAATAATCTTTCGCTTTAAGTGATTAATATCTTAAATATTTTATTCAAAGATTTCACCCTGGACATGCATGAATCAACACACATCATAAATCACAATTACACTTTAATCACCAAATATACTTGATACGACAAAACCCTAAGCAACCACCACAGACCACCATTAACCTCAACAAATTATAATTCAGTCTCCTCCGTACCCTTAATTTGCTCCACGTGCTATTTTTCATCCCAAGTGCTCAAACGCCCAAACAACACTTACATGACCTTCCTTCCAAATCAAATTAACTTTCCACACATAAATTTCATACCCATGCAGACATTAATCTCCCCATGCAAAACCCTAACCCAAAACCCTAATACCGCCATTCAACCACCAATGCCACCATGTAAACCCTAATACCACAATGAAAACCCTAATGCCACCATGCAACCATTAATACTACTATGCAAAACCCAAGATTTTATCATACAAAACCCTAAATTCAATCCACATAACCCAAAGATTCATTCATACCAAACCCTAGATTCAAACCATATAAAACCCAAAGATTCATCCATACCAAACCAAGTATTCATCCTTACCAAACCCTAAATTCAAACCATATACAACCCAAAAATTCATCCATACCAAACCCTAGATTTGAACCATATCAAACAAGAGATTCATCCATATAAAACCTTACATTAGATCCTTCCACATAAAACCATAAATTAGATTCTCCAAATCAAAACCATAAATTAAATTCTTCCATACAAAACCATAGATTAAATTCTCTCACACAAAATCATACAAAACCATAAATTATATTCTCCATACAAAACCTAAAAAATCATAAATCAGATTCTCATACACGAAACCCTAAAATTCTCCATTGTATTCCTTTACTCGTGAATCAATGGAATACTTAGGTCAACTCACATCCCTTAATCAAATTCTTTCTCCATTCTCATTTTTCATCCTTTTCCCCCGCACAAATCATATCAACATCCTCACATGCATGTCTTACAAGGTCACAACACATATTATCATACATAAATAATACACATGCCATACAATACATACTTCAAGTCCACGTCATATCATATACGACATAATTAATAATCATAAACATGGAATGCATAGCATATGAAGCACATAGTGCATATAAGCACACAATGGCCTTAGTAAACCCTTACCTGAAACGACACCGATCTTGGAGCACGTTCCTACGCCTCCTTAGAACTTTGACCGAATAATAACATATTAAAAAAATAACTTTAACAAAATTCTAACTTTGCTAAAGACATAAAAATAATAGAGATATTATAAACCTTGATAATATAGGGTTAAAGACTTTACCCTAATAATAATAATGATACTAATATAATAATATCAAAATAATAAAACTACTATCGATGAGAATATAAATAATAATAACAATAATAATAATAATAATAATAATAATAATAATAATAATAATAATAACAATAATAACATTATTAACAATACTAATGGTAAAATATTTACATTAATAATAATGGAATAAGAATAATATAAATTTGAAATATAAAATAATAGTAATAATTATGCTTATAGCATATTAATATTAATAATAGTAATAAAAGAAATAATAAGGGGAATAATAATAAAATTGAATTAAAATACAATAAGGCTTCAGCCCTCAACATAAATAATAATAAAACAATAATACTACTACTAATAATAATAAAACATATTAAGAATATAAATATTAAGAATAATAATAATGGTCTTTATATGCAATAATTGAAATAAATTAAATCAAGCCTTATAATAATATGGAAAATGGTTGAGAGGGTCTAGGGTTCAACCTTAGGCTGGTGGGGATAGGCGGCACCGGCGGTGGTGCACGGCGGCGGCGGCGGCCGGAAAAAGAGAAGAAAAAAGGGAAAGATGGATGTTGGGAAAAAGATAGGGAGAATTGAGGTGATATAAGAGGTGTTTATTGTTACCGAGGAGGAGAGGGACAAAATGATGGTGGTGGTGCAGCCAAAGGTGGTGGCGCACGGCGGCGCACGGTGGTTTAAGGCTTCGGGGTAAAAATTCTGGCGAAACGAGCAGCCAAATTTGCACGTTTATGGAGGCTCGTGCAAGAAGAATCGAGAGGTAAAAATGGTTTGGTTAACTATAGGGAATTGTAGGGAATAATTTGGGATGCTGCGGTGGCATGGAGGTTGGCTAAAGGTGGTGAAAACGGCGTCTGAAGTAACGGTGACACCCAGCTCGGGCTTAGGGTCTCGGGGCAGAAAAACGCCAAGAACTCCTATAACAAGGCTATTTATAGATGTTGGAATGGATAATAAGGAGCTGGAGGTCGACATGGAAGTGTTAAATGCAAGAATTTGGGTGGTTGGTGGCAGAAAACGATCGGGCATCGTTTGGTTGGTTTCAAAGTTTTGCAGGGCTAGGGAGAGGAAATGGGCGAGATATAACGTCCCATAATTATGCAAATTTATTTCTGGAGTTAAGAGGAAGACAATGAGGCAAGAAAATGCCGGTATTATTCACCATAGCCAGAGATGCCATTGATGGCGGCCAGCGTTGCAGGGTCGTCGACGACGGGGAAAGGAGGAAGAAGAAGATGGCTGGCCGGGCGGTTCGCGAAGAAAAAAGAAAGAAAGAAAAGGAGGAAGAACCGGGCGGTTCGGGCGCGAGCGGTAAGGTTTTTACTAAAACGCAGAGTTTTGGTGCGAAAAGAAGACAAACGCGGCGTAAAGAAGGACAGAAGAAAGGTACGAATTTGCTTAAATGAAACGACGAGCTTCGGCGTAATATGGAAAAAAACGCAGCGTTCCACGGGCGGAGGAAGGATACACGGCGCGGGCTGGGCTGTGCCGAAGGAAAGGAAAGAAAAGGGAAGTGGGTCGCGGCTGGCCCATTCGGGGAAAAGAAGAGGAAAAAGAAAAAGAAAGAAAAAGAAAGGAAAAAGGAAGAAAGAAAAAGGTAAATGGGAAAAAGGAAAGGAGAAAAATAATTCGATTAGGCCAATTAAATTAATCTGAATATTTAGGATATTTAAATAATAATATTTGAATAAAAATAATATTTAAATCCCTTTTTAAGCTAAATTAGGACTTTTGAAAGATTTTCCATAAGTTCCATTTTAATTAGCAAAACACCCAAATTTCCTTCCATTAAATTATTTATAAAAATAATATTAATTTGTAACTATTTTATCTTTCTTATTTTAAATAAAATAATTTATTTAAATAAATTTCCAAATTAAAATCTTTAATTAGTCAAAATACCCAAATTCCTCCTAATTAAAATACTTATAAATTTATTTTGGATTTTCCCTAATTAATTTTCTTTTATTTTAAATAAAATAATATACATAATTAAATTTTATAATAAAATCTCATTTGAATATACTATTTAAAATTAGAAATTTTTGGGGCATTTCAAGTGGCGTATTTGATTTTCATTTTCTATGTCGCTGGATGTATTGTACTCTTCATCATTTAATTAAGAACTTTATGAAGAATGTATGGATGAGATAGAAAACATGTTATGCTTAATCTTTGTGTGAAACTTGATGGTTAGTAAGAATAGATAGTGGTAGATGGTTTGGGTTTTTGGACTAACTTCATGTTAAATTTGTAGAGCTTGTAGATTTTGCAATAATATAGATCATAAATAATGTGTTGGATGAAGACAAAGGTAACCCGTGTACCTACAATAATGGTGTTCTGATGCATTGGATAAAAAGAAGGCATCCAATGTTCCTATAATAATGTATACTCTTACCTAAAAAGCATATCAGAAATAATGTGTTGGATAAAGAGAAAAAATAATCCATGTGTCTACATTATTGATTTATTAATAAATAAAGCATTAATTATCCTTTGGAACACAACACATTACTTTAGAACACAACATAAATAGAAAATTACGTTGGATCATAAAAAAGTGTGAAAATTAAATAAAAGCTAGTACATAAAGTTAAAATGTGGATAACTAAAACTTTACTTTGGAACACAATATAAATGCATAAAACCTACAACAACATAATAGAAATACATAAGAGCATTAATCATAAGTCTTCCTCATTCATCATCTTCAAGGCATAAGTCAACTCTCAATTGTGCAAAACACCTATCTTGTTGAGGTGTTCTATTTTGTATTAATGATAATTTCCCATATTATCTCCACTTCTTCATCATGATCTTATCCTTGTCGCTTTTTGCTCTACGAGCTTCCAACTTCATCTTTTCCTCTATAATTTTGGCATAATTTTGAATTGTGTGAGATGCCTCATTTATTGATTGATTGGTTGTGTTTACCAAATTAATTGCCTCATTGACTATAGAACATTTTCATATTTATTTCGTACCTGAAGGATGCGGTATAAATTCTTCTATGGGGGGGGGTAAAATTGGATAGAATGCTAGAATTTGAGGATATAGTCGAATATGAACCACTTTCATTCACTCTACTCCTCTTTGCTCCACTAATTGTAGATTTAGATGGTGGGTTATGATATTTTACTGTCCACTTTGGCTCATGCCTCAATATTTCCCAAAAATGCATTCAATTAAATATGCTACCATTAGTAGTTACAAATAATTGATGTGCTTATCAATAACATCAATTTTTGATTCTTTGCTTCTTCTTTTTTTTGCTTTCTAAGCTCTTGAATGTATACATCACTAAAATTTGCACTTTATTTTTAACTCGTCCTATATTGGCTCTTGCACTGATTGGGGTTTTGTTCATAACTAGCACCTCTAAATTTATTATAGCCTTCTGAGACTTTACCCCACAAAGTGTTAGAAGATTGATTCATTCTAACAAAGATATTATTCATCACATTAATGTGTATATGGACTAATGTCTCATTGTCTTCTCTAGACCAAGTAAACTTTGGGTGCCTTTTTTCTTCAAGTGTATTTTAACAATAGGGCTCTCCTCTTCCCCCCTATGGCTCCTCATCATCATCATTGCCACCACCATCAACATTTCCACCAATTTTTTAATTAACATCATTTATACTAAGTTGTGTCAAGAAAGTAGGAAAAAGCATTTGTGACATTTGTGAACCTCTCCTAGAACTAGGGGTCATAGGGTGTTGATTTATGGAAGGTTTTGGTGAATAACCTCCTTGATTAAAATTCTAGCTTTGTGATTGAGTGGGTAGAAAAGTTTAAGATTATGGATAATAGTGGTTTGGTGAGTACAAATTGAATTGTCTAGGTGATAAATGTTGAGGTTAATGTTGAAAAAATGGTGGTGAGTTCTGATTGTATTTCGTGGGTGGAAAAATTTGAGCTTGCGGTTGATTTAGAGTTGGTGTGTAGCAATCAAATTGTTGGAATTGTTGTGAAAGGTTTAGGATATTGAAATTTATTTGAGAATTTTCACAATATTCCATATTAGGTACTTGGAATCCATAATTTTACACATTTTAAGTATGTTGTGTACCTTGATGAGATTGACTATTTTGTGGATTTTGACGGGGTGGGTGAATTTTTGGAATTACTTGCTTTCAAAATCTACATTTGCCTTTGTTGATGGTACGATTTGAGTCCATTTTAAAGGTAACTATCATAATAATTACAATATTAACGTTGAATAAAAAATTAATAGAAGTTATAATAGTAGTAGTAATAGTAAAAATAAAGATCAATAATTTCTAATAGTAATTAATAATAATATTAACAACCATAATAAATATATTGACAATAGAAATAAAATAAATATTAATTAATAAGACTAATAATAATAATAATAACAATAAAAATAACTAGATATAACATACATATTAATTAATAAGACTAATAATAAAAATAAAAATAACTAGATAAGAGTAACTAATTACTAACAACAATAACAATAAGAATAACTAAATTAAAGTAAATTAAATAAATTTATAACTAATAATAACAATAATAATAATAATAGTAACAGTAACTAAATAAGAGTAAATTAGTCTCTCTTAAAAAGAAAAGAAAGAAAAATAGGCACTAAAATAGGTTTATAACTAATTAACAACAACAACAACAACAACAATAATAAGAGATAGAAGATGCTGTGAAAATATAATATTGAGACAACCTATTTTTAGATCCTAAAATTCATTTAAAAAAAACCACCAAGATAATATATGAGGATAAGAAAGTAAGAAAAAAAAATTTCAAGTAACAAATGAGGCACTGATGCTTAGCTGAAAATGCCTATAATTTTTTTGTCTGAAGCGATGAGTTTTGGCTATCGGTAGCCCAAAACCATATGTTTCAGTGTGATAAAATGAAAAAAATTTACAAAATGCATTTTGAGTGGCCACATTATGTATAAAATGTGTATAATACGGTCGTTCAGTTGCATGTCCATTTTTTTTTTGCTTCGGGTCAACTTCCTACGCTCTGACATCTATTGTAATACCCCCAAAATTTACTACTGAAAAACTTTGTTTAATGAAAAGGTTTAGCAGAAGTGAAATAATTAAATATAAATTATGGAAATATTACCGCCACACTTAGTACTAGACTGGTTCACCTCTACCGTTCCAGTACCAAGTGCTAAGGCTGAATGGAATTAACATCAAACACAAGTCGATAATTAAAACAAGCATTCATAAAATAAATAAAATGTTAACCCTACAAAAAATCAGAGTGCAGTAACCAAAAGAGGTACAACCCAAAAGTAAGGGTTTAAAGTTCCAAATGATAGAAAACATCATACAACAGAATAAAACAAAATTATAATGATACAGGAAATACGAAACGAAAGATAGAATCTGACCATGCCACTCTTGATCCCTAGGCTAGGTCCAAGCTCAACTCTTAGTCCCACCCAATGCCTCGTAAGTTTCATAGGCATCGAAGATAGAATCATCGACTTGCACCAAGTCAGAAGGGCCTTCTACTCATGGAAATGAGCAGCACCCATGAAATGGGTGGTCAGTACGCTATTGTAACACCCCCAAATTTACTATTAAAAAATTTTGTTTAATTAAAAGGGTTTAACGGAAGCGAAAAGATAGAACCGTAAATTTAGGGGCATTACCGCGATACTTAATACCAGATCGGTTCACTCCTACCATTCCAGTACTAAGTGCTTAGTCTAAAGAAGGTTAACATCAAATACGATTCATTAATAAAACACCAGTCATTAGTAAAACACAAGTCATATAGAATTAGAGTGCGGTTTAGGATTATAATCCAAAGAGTACATGAATATAGTTTTTCCAAAATATAAAGCACCGTATAATATAACATAACTAAAATATAATTAAGACATGATCTAAAAAGAAAATAGAGTCCGGCCGAGTCGTTCTCAATCTCCAAGTAAGGTCTAGGCTCAACGCTCAGCCTCACCTGATGCCTCGTAGGTGTCATAGGCATCGAAGACATCATTCCCTACCTGCACAAGCTCAGATGGGTCTTTTGCTCGTGGGAATGAATAGCACCCATGAAATGGGTGATTAATACGCTACGTACTGAGTAAGGTAATAGATGCGCTAAGGCAGGCATACAAAACACACAACACAATATACATGGCATAATCATATGAGTAACATGTAGTAAAATAGATGATAAAGGCCGACTATGGTCCAATCAGACTTATTTTCTTTTAAATCTCTGTTAAATATAGTCGTTTCACCAATAATATTTATCAATTCATGTGAGTGCGGGCACCCCACTATTATAGTCGGTGGATCAGTCACTTATAGGGTAGAACGCACCTAACCACTATTTTATGCCGGTGGATCGGTGTCCAGGGTAGAACGCTCCTTACCACTATTATGCCGGTGGATCGGTCTGGCCCTGACTCTCATGATGTTTCACTATAATTACATAGTAGATTTCCCATGATTCATTGGCACCAAAATGTTTGGTTTGTTGAGCTCGGGATCCCCCACTATTATAGCCGGCGGATCGGTCACTTATAGGATAGAACGCACCTAACCACTATTATATGCCGGTGGATCGGACTCCAAGGCACCCAGGACCTGGCCACTATTATGTCGGTGGATCGGTCTGGGCCCGGCTCAACAATCTTACTCTTTAAGTGATTAATATCTTATTTGTATCTTATTAGATAAAGCTTTTCACCCTTGACATGCATGCCAACTACTTTCTACTTCTATTTTCCCAAGGGGGCCCGTCCCACATCTTGAGACTCCTGCGCCCGTTATCACACCCCGATATCCATTTCCCTTTACACTTACACTTTAATGAAAAACCCAACTCCTACGGGTGTGGGTTAGGCTCAACATCTTATGAAATCAACTTCACCTACTATCACCCCCTATGGTTTTCCCTTGAAAACCCTAATTGGACCGATGTGGCCCAACTCTCTCTCACTTACACTACCGTTACTTTGTTTATCTCCCCATACTTTATCTCATTTAGATCCAATCCCAAATCATATCACTTTACCCCTCGATTCAACATGTGACCGAAAAACCCTAGTTGGCCACTTCAACCCTAGTACCTTTCTTCTCCCACAAGTAACCTCTCTCTTTTTCGCCCAATATCTCTTCTCTCCCATGGCACCCATACTCACCCCTTATAAAATAAATTCCCACTCTTAACCCGTACTCCACTCTCCCTTAATCATTTTTACTCCCACATTTTTCAGATTACTACTTTCTCCTAAAACCCTAATCGGGTCCCTTATACACCCTTACACCAACCTACGTACTATTTTTCATCCCAAGTCTCCAATCATTCCACAACTCTCCCTTTAGATTATTTACACCCTAAATCAA
Organism: Tamarix chinensis; assembly: GCA_030549775.1. Lineage (NCBI taxonomy): Eukaryota > Viridiplantae > Streptophyta > Magnoliopsida > Caryophyllales > Tamaricaceae > Tamarix > Tamarix chinensis. The sequence goes on from CM060174.1 coordinate 112,554,123, forward strand.
CTTTTCTCATGTAAAGATCACCCCCATGTAAGTTTTATCCATCCCATGCAAACACCCAAAGTGCCCACGCAAATTTTAAGATTCCCATGCATGGTTCCCATCTTTCATTCATTTTGGTCATTCCTTCCTCTTTAATTTCCTCTCATGGATCATGAGGTATTTTGGTCAACCTCATATCCCCCTTAATGAACTTACTTCCCATTTCTTTCTTTTTTTCCTTTCATTCCCATATCATATTATCAATTGTCCTAGCATGCATGTCCTAGAGGGTCATATCATATCAAACCATAAACACCATATATACATATCATACTTATGTCATAAGAAACACATACAAACATACCTCAACTCCAAGATGCGCTACACATAAGGCAAGTTAGCGACAATCATATGATACACAACATAGCATGATATATAGTATTCAAGGCATACAAGTCACACAACACACATAGGCCTTAGCTATATCCTTACCTAAAATGATGTTAGGCCTAGAGCACACTCCTACAACTCCTTAGGGTTTTGGCTTGATTCACCTATAAGAGGAAAAATACTAAGGGTTAGTTTCCCTCCTACCAAAAGTACCATTACTCCTTATTGTAGTCTAAGATTCGGATTATTATTATTATTAAAGGGAGTATTATATGTGAAAACTAGGGTTTTTATCTTCAAGATAGCCTACTAGATATTACTAGTCAAAATATATTTATTTTAATATTTATTGCTATACTTATGCTATTAAACCTAATAGATTTATTCTTATAATAATAGTACTAATACTAATTGTACCAAAATAGTGATAATAAAAATCAAAATAATAATAGTAATGCTAATGCTTATGATGATAGAAACCCTAGCATTTTTAAGGTTAGACTACTAATAGTGTTAGGGTTAAAATAATAATATAATAGTTGCAATACCAACAAAGTACTAATATTTCTAAAACTAATAATGATAATAGTTATATTTTGAATAATAATAATATAAGGTTTCAAATGCTTTTGTCACAATAATAGTAAAAAAATAATGACAATAATAATAGTAATAACTACTAATGATACCCTAGTAATAATGTTAGTGATAAAGGCATTAGAAATAATATTAACGATATTCTAATATTAAATAGTAAAATACTAAGGCTTAAGTATTCTTCTTCTTTAACTATAAAATGATAATATGACAACTTCGGTTTAAATAACATTAATAATAATAAAAGTAGTAGTAATAATAATAATGGTAAAAATGTTAAGTATAACAATAATAATGATAATAGTAACCGAAATGATAAGAATAATAATAATATAAGGGTCCAAATATTTATATTAATAAATAAAAGTGATAATGGACAAAATTAGTATTAACAATATTAGCAAGGAAATAATGATAATGATAATGGTAATAATAATAGTAATAATAACAATAATAATAGAAATAAAGTTAGGTTAAGTAGTAATAATAATAATAATAGTAATGGCATTAATAATAATAATAATAATAATAATAATGATAATGATTAAGAATAATACTAATAGCAATGATAGTAAAAATGATAATAGTAATATAAGGGTTTAAATGTTTACCATAATAGTAAAGATAATGATAATAAGCTATAGCTAGCATTAGTAATAATAGTAGGAATACTAGTGAGGTTAGTAATAGTAATAATAGTCTTAATCATAATAACACTAAAGTTGTAGGCCATTATTAATGATAATATTATTATTGGTTAGGAAAATCATAAAGTTAGGTTAAGTAATAATAATAATTATTATTATAATAATAAAGATAACTATATTAATAATAAAGTTGTTATTAATAATAATAATGATAATAGTATTAGTAGTAGTAATAGAAAATAATAATAATAATAATAATAATAATAATAATAAGGATATCTGTTTTAATGATAAAGTTGTAGGCTTTTAAATAGTATACCCTAGTTATAAATATTTCTAAAATTAGGTTAGGTAATAAGAGTGATACATAATAATAATATTAATAATGGTAATAATAATAATAATAATAATAATAATAATGATAATACAACACTAATAATAATAAAAGTAATATTAAGGATAATACTATTAATATTACTAAAAATTATTAACACTTATAGAAAATAGTTTAGGGGATAGGGAAGTTGGAGTACCACCTAAGGTTTGTGGTAGAATCGGTGGTGGCGCATGGCGACGACGGCTGCAGCAGTGGAGGAGGAAGAGAGGTGGAAAGGTGAATATGTAGGCTAAAGAAGAGGAAGTGGATGGGTGTTTAAGGTGATGGAAGGTGTAGTAGGTGGAGAGGGGTGGAATGGAGGTGGTGTTGTAGCTGGGAGTGGCAGTGCGCGACGAAGGTGGTGGGAGGTGGTGGAAGATGGAGACGGTAGAAGGAGAGGGAGGCAGGGGGAGATGAAGGTATGAGAAGGTAGGGGAAGGTCCCTTGGTCGTTCTTGAGGGTGGAGGAGGTGCTGGTAGCGGCGGGATTGGCGGCGGAAGGCGGCGCAAGGGGTGGCGAAAGGCTGTAGTGGGTTGATTGGGTAGGCAACTTTACATGGCCGGGGCGGCTCATGCAGGGCAAGATAGGGGATGGTGGTGGCTCGGTTTTGTAAAGGGAGGTGTGGGGAAGGTTTTGGTGGGCGGAGTTTGTTGCGGCGGAATAAGGAGCTGATAGGGCGGCGGTGAGCGGTTGGAGTTTTTGGGCAGCGAAAAGGGAGCTCGACCCAGGCTGCTAATGGGGGGTATTTATAGGCTAATTAAGGGGGAAAACGAGGAAGGGGAACAGGACAAGCCAGGCAGGTGTGGTAGGACCACTGGCCAGCGGTGTAGCTCTACTAATTGTTGGTTAGGTTAGGTCGAGAGAAAAATGAAAGGAGATGGGCACCCAAGGAGAGGAGAGATGGGGTTGGTCAGGGTCGAAAAAGGGAAGAAAATGACGAGGAGGGGAAGAAAGGGGAGGTTGGATGGCGTGCGGTGGTGGCTGACAGAAGGAAAGCTGCAGGTCGGGGTTACAGGTCAGCGTTGTAGGTCGGGCAAGAAGAAGGAAAGGGAAAGGGGGAGGACCGGGCGGTCCAAGGGAGGAAAAGAAAAAAAAGAAGAGGACCAGCTGGGTGGTTTGGGCGAAGGAGGCAGACAACGTGGCTTGGGCCGCACGACATAGGGGGAAGGTGATCTAGGTTGGCGGGCTGGCCCAGTCGAGAAAATGGCAAAGAAAGAAGAAGGGAGAAGGAGGAAGAGAAAAAGAAAAGGGAAAAGTGGAAAAGGGAAAATAGGGGAAAATAGATAAAATAACTTATGGGAAATAGGTTGTAGTATTTTTGGTAGATAAACAAATGTTAATGATTTAACTTAATATATTTTAATATACTGGTTTAAATGTAAATTTTATAAAATATTGGTTTGAAATTTTTTTTAAATAAAATGAGTATGATAAAATAACAATTTATTTATTTTAATTTATTAAATATTCACATCTAATTTTATATACTAAAAAATCCACAGAATAATTAAATTAAATAAATTTAAAAGACAAAATCCTCAAAATAAAATAATTGAATTAAATAAGTTTAAAAGCTAAGTTATCCCAAATGAAAGTGATTTAATTAAATTATAGACTTTAAAATTTTGATGGATTACAACTATGTACTGGGCAAGGTAACCGTGCAACTAAGGCCAAACATATAAGACACATAACACAAGCATGATCATATAGGCATCATATAATAATATAGATAATGAGGCCGGGTTACAATCTAGATAAACTAGTTCTTTAATTCTCTTAACAATATACTCATTTCACACATACTCTTTATTAATCCATGCGAATGCGGTAACCCCTCTATTATAGCCGGTGGACCGAAATACATACAGGGCAGAACGTTTTTGACCACTATTATTTGTCGGTAGACTGGTCATGTAGGGTAAAATGCTCCTGGCCACTATTATTTGCTGGTGGACTGGTCTAGCCCCGACTCACATGGTGTTTTACTGTAAGTACTTAAATTATTTCCCATGTTTTAGCTTCATTACATTTGGTTTGTTAAGCACTGAATACCTCACTATTATAGTTGGTGGACTGGAAATCATGCAGGAAAAAATGCTCCTGGCCACTATTATTCACCAGTTGATTGGTCTCCAGGGCACACCGGCTCTAGGCCACTAATATTCGCCAGTGGACCGGTCTCAGCCCGACTCAACAATCTTCCTCTTTAAATGATCAGTGTCTTATTTGTGTCTTAATTGATAATTTTTCACCCTTGACATGCATGTCACCAATCTTCTACTTCTATCCTCCCAAGAGGGTCCGTCCCATATCTTGAGACTTCGGTACCTCCTAACTACCCCAACATCCCTTCCTTATTCCACTACTCATCCTAGAAGCCCAACTTCTAGGTGTGTGGGTCAAGGCCCACTACCTATCACCACTAAGTCCATTCATAGTCCTCTTTATAGTTTTCTACAGAAAACCCTAATTTGGGCCTATATGGCCTATCCTCCTCTACCTCACACAACCCAAACTATTTTAACACCCCATACGCCACAACCCTTAAATTTAACTCTCACTTCATACCTCACTCATCCTCATTTTTTTTCTTTTTCTTTTTCCACCTTCACAAATTAAGATTTCCTCCCCAAACCCTAGCGAGGTCTCCCCTGCACCCTTATACTATCCCACGTACTATTTTTCATCCAAAGCCTCCAGTCACCTAGAAAACTCTTCCATTACCTTCCTCACGCCCCAAGGCAACTTTCCATATGTAAAGTTCACCCCTATGCAGACTCTAATCATCCCATGCAAACCCTCAATATTTTTCATGCAAAACCCTAAAATTTCCATGCAAACCCTAGTTTCTCCCATGCAAACCTTAGATTCTCCCACTATTTCATTTTATTTAAGTCCCTTTTTATTCACCCACTCATAGATCATGGATTATTTAGATTATTCCCACCTACGTTAGACAACTTACTTTCCCTTGGTTATCTTACTTTCCCATTTTTTCTTCTCCATGCTCCCATCCCACATTACCAAATTAAATATCCTAGCATGCATGTCCTAAAGGGTCACATCACATCACATCACAACTTAAATCATAAACATATTAACACATGCCATAAGAAAGCACATGAGCATACCTCCATTCCAAGCTGCGCTACACATAAAGCAGTTAAATTAATAGCACAAGATACACAATATATTATTATATGTGGCATCCAAGGCATGTAAGACACATAACACATATAAGGCCTTAGCCACACCCTTACCTAAAATAACGCCAGGCTTGGAGCACACTCCTATGCCTCCTTAGGGTTTTGACTTGATTCACCTATAACAGGAAAATACTATAGGTTAATCTCCCTCTTACTAAAATTACCATTATTTCCTATCTTACCCTTATTATGGCCTACTATTATGGCTAATAATGATAATAGTAGCTTTATAATTAAAAGTAAGGTTATTATTCTCAAAATAATTAATCATGCCACTACTAACCAAAATAAGTCTTAGTAGCCATCATGGTTTATGTCAAAGTAGTCATAGTGATATTCATAGTATTAAAAGTAATAGTTTCAATATTACTAATAATAATATTTTTATTAGTTTTAGTAATAATACTAATATCAACCCAACTCTAGTAATAATAATAATAATGATGTAAATAATATAAAAGTAATGACCATAATGATACTTATATTGATAATGCTAGTAGTGATAATGGGTTAGTGATCATGAAATATTAACAAAAATGACAAGGTAATAATAATAATACTCATAGTAGTAGTAGTAGTAACAATAATGATAATAATAATAACAACAATAATAATAATAATAATAATAATAATAATAATAATAATAATAATAATTGTTTCAATCTTGAGAATAATGCTAATAAAGGTCTTAGAAATTATAATAGTAGTAGCCTTAGTGATAATATGGTTAAGTATAATAGAATAATAATAATGATGATAGAAATGATAATAATAATAATAATAATAATAATAATAATAATAATAATAATAATAATAATAATAATAATAATAATAATAGTAGTAGTAGTAGTAGTAGTAGTAGTAGTTGTAGTAGTAATAATAATAATATTAAGAATAATAAGGATAATAATCAAAAAGAGTAATAGCACTATAAGGGTCCCAACATTTACTCTAATAATAAAATTGATAATGGCCAAAGTTAGTATTAATGGTATTAGTAAGAAAATAATGATAATAATAGTAGTAGTAGTAGTAATAATAATAATAATGATGATGATGATGATGATGATAATAATAATAATAAAGATAATTATAATAATACTAAAGTAATAATACCATTAATAATAAATATATCGATTGGAGGGGAAAATGACAAAGGTAAGTGGGAAAACAGGGGCAAGGGGTATGGGCGCATTGGTCGGCGATGGTACGTCGGCGCAGGTCGGGGAGAAGGGATGGGCACACATAGGAGAGGGAATGGCCGGCTAGGTCAAAATGATAGGCAAGTTAGATGGGAAGAGAGGGGAGGAAGGGTTGATCAAACGGCATGGTCGGCAGCAAAAATTATGGCATCGAGGGGGTAGTTGCGGGAGCACATCAGGGAACAAAAAGAAGAATGGGGCTAAACTGGCGGTCCAGAAGGAAGGAAAGAAAGTAACGGAAAAGGGGAACCAGACCGGCTAGGAAAAAAAGAAAAGAAAAGGATGGAGGGAAAAAAAATAAAAAGGGAAATAGAAAAATAGGTGGCTTGGGGTTAATTAAAATATTTTAGGTATTTTGGGATATCTAAAAATATTTATATTAAAATATTAATTAAATTCTCTTTTTGGGTTAATTTAGGATTTTTGAAAGATTTTTCCTAAATTTCATTTTAATTAGCAAAATAATCAAAATTTTCCAAATTAAATTATTTATTATTTTCACCTAGATTTGCCTTAATTAATTCCCTCTTATTTTAATAAAAATATTTTATTTAATTAATTTTTATAATAAATCCTTATTTTGCCATAATTTCCTAAATTAGGGTTCTGAGGTATTTTATCTATTTTATCATTATTGTGGCATTTTGCACCGAATCAACAAGTGCAAAAAAAAAATCACCTCCATTATGGACATTCTAAGGATAACAATTGGCTAAATTCTTTAGCATCTGGCTCTATTACAACCGAGGATGATTTTGTAAAGTTTTTTATATTTAAATTCTTTCCACCTTTAAAAATTGATAAATTAAGAAATGACATCACCACTTTTTGTGTAACATGACTTAAACTCATTATGGCTCTGTTTGGATTGGGGTGAATCGAGGTAGGGGTAAACATTAAAAATTAACCTAGGTGAATCGGGGTGAATATTTTAAAATTCTGTTTGGATGATATTAACCTAACCTGGGTGAATCGGGGTGAATGTTTTAAAATTTTTGTTTAAATTGAGATGAATGAAGATCATAATAATAAAATAAATGATATTTATACTCTTATATTAAATAAATAAGTCATATTGAGGGGTATTTTGGTCCTATTAAGTCAAAAATTTACTTATTCTGTCACCTTCACCTTCGTTACCCCCGAAATCGGAGGTTAATAAAAATGAGGTTAATCGAGGTGAATGGAGGTGAAACATTAACCTCGATTCACCTAGGTAAAATTATTAACCTGATACCCAAACGGGGTGAATCAATTCATTCACCTCCATTAACCTCCTTCCACCCAAAAACAAACAGACCATATATGATGCATGCAAATAATTGAAGGAATTGTTAAGAAAATGCCCCCATCATGACATGCTTATAACAACTAAAGTATACTTAATTATGGTATGTCCTCATCTATTTTTTCAATAATCCAACTAGAATTATCCAAATATATTCCATAAAAATTAGCAACATAATTAAATATAAATCAAATATAAACATATTTTATCTATTATAAATACATTTAACAAAAATATTAAACAAATCTAACCTATTATCCTATCAATATAATTAAAAACATTCACCAATAATCCCTATCGCATAACAATATTTAACATATTTAATGAAAATATAATTAAATCTAATAAACATCTAATCATATATAAATAATACAATATTATAATAAACATAATAAACAAATTTAATCAACTTAACCATAATTAAAATCTATAATTAACAAATATCATTAATAAACCTTAATTAATATATACAAATTATACTTCAAAGATATAGCCAATACCCTGGAATAGAGAGATCATTTACCAAACCTATATTTAATTAAAGTATGACAACATAATTATTATAATTAATAAAACATAATTAATATAAATAATTACATATCCAAAAAATAGCCAATACCCTACAATAGAGAGATAATTTACCAAACCTATATTTAGTTAAAATATTAGTGCATAATCAATATAATTAATAAACCATAATTAATATATATAATTATATATCCTACAAATAACCAAAACTATAGAATAGAGATATAATTTACCAAACCTATATTTCATTAGAATATTCGAGTAAAATTAATATTATTAATAAACTATATTCAATATATATAATTTTACATCATAAAAATAACCAAAATCCTATAATAGAAAGACAATTTACTAAAACCTATATTTAATTTAATTATTAGAGTATAATAAATCTGAAAATATATTTTTCTAAAATTAATCAATTAACCATAATCAAAATATATTATTAACATAATTTATAATTAACAAATTATTATTAATAAATATAATTATAATTATAATTATAATTATAATCATTAAGCTGATACCCTAATGATAATACATGCGAACATATCTTTAATTAAATGATGACAGCATAATTAATATAATTAAAAAACCATAATTAATACATATAATTACACATCAAATATATAGCCAATACCCTACAATAGAGAGATCATTTACTAAACCTATATTTAATTAAATTATGAGAGCATAATTATTATAATTAATATAACATAATTAATATATATAATTACACTTCCAAAAAATAGCAAATACCCTACAATAAAGAGATAATTTACCGAACCTAAATTTAGTTAAAATATTAGTGCATAATCAATATAATTAATAAACCATAATTAATATATATAATTATATATCCTACAAATAACCAAAACTATACAATAAAGATATAATTTACCAAACCTATATTTAATTAGAATATTGGAGTACAATTAATATTATTAATAAACTATAATTATTATATATAATTTTACATCCTAAATTTAATCAATTAACCATAATCAAAATATATTATTAAAATAAATTATAATTAACAAATTATTATTAACCAAAACCCTAGTTCGAATTTGTCCCGGGAATCGGCACGATTTGTCGAATCAAGACCCCTACATCGACAAAAATAGCCGAAACTAAGTCATCTCTTCAGTTCAATTTACCGGATCCACTCTCTTACATCGACAAAATTAGCCGAAACCCCTCCCTCCCTTCGGTTGATTTTGCCAAAACCCCTCTCTCCCTTTGGTCCATTTTGCCAAAATCCGCCCCTTCTTTCGGTCTATTTTGCCGAAACCTACCACCATAATCCCAGATCTACTTAAAAATTTTTTACTTACCCGATCTAATTAATAAAAAAAATATTATACTAGATCTAATCAATAAAAAATATTATACTTACAGATAATTATATATTATAAATTATAAATTATAAATAAAAAATCAAACTTACCTTGTTGTTGCTTGGTTGCTGTTGCTTGAAATCTCTTCTCGCGCAGAGGAGAGTTTGCACCAGAGAGATAGAGAGAAGATAGTGAGAGGAATGGTTGGTTGATCAAAAAATAAAGGGAGTGTCGATAAAAAATAATGCACCGACGATCGACAATAATAAGGGTAAAATGGATATTTACTGCGCAAATATTTTCTACGCTGTAAATACGTGTTTGTCAAATAACAACTACGTTATTAATAAGGAAACAAATTTAGTTAAACGATATGTATATTTATTGAACTACTCTAACCACTACCACATTTAAAGCTAAATGATACTACTCCAATAGACACCACCTAAGAGGCTATAAGATTCTACTCTATGCCAACGCCGATGGGTTACGGACTCCATGTGGTCTTAGATCCCTTCATCGGGCGGGTATGGATCGGGTACCCCTTATCCATACCAGAACCCGATAAGAAATTTGATAACCATATCCGTACCCGTACCCGCATGGATATCCGTTATTGTACCCATATCCGTATCCGACTGATAATCCGTTACCCGACAGATATCCGTTACCCGACGGATATCATTACCCGACGGATATCCGTCGGGTACATCAAACCCGTTATCCGACGGATTAAAATTACATGTTTATCTGCTTTTGTATCCGTTTACCTGTCATAATATGTATAATTTACCTATAAAATTATTTTTTGATATTAAAAATTAAAAACAAAAAAAAAAAAATATATATATATATAATCCAATAATTCATCAACTTAGTAGGGTTAAATGTAAAATGATAATTTAATTTCTAACTATAACTTATTCTTATATAAAAATTTAAGGATAAAATGGTAAATATATAACGGGTAAACGGGTACGGATATAGGTAACGGATATCCGTCGGATACGGATATGAATACCTTGTACCCATATCCGTACCCGAATCCGCCGGGTATTTTTCACCCTTACCCATATCCGTATCCATATCCGTTTATCATTATCCATTTCGATATCCATCAGACAAAATCCGTCGAGTTTCGGGTATTATCCGTCCCGTTGCCATCCCTACTGGCTTCATCTATGCTTACATTGCCTGATACTAGCAAGCTATACGCCGATAGGTTGGCTCCAGACTCCCAACAATTATCTTCGATGCCCATCTAAAGTAGAATTTTTACTTCATTATCTATTGTATTGATTGATTTCCTCATTTGGATGCCTCACTTAAGCATTAGAAAAAATATGAATTTTTCATTAGCGTTAACATACTTCTATTAGGGAAAAAAAATCGCCGAGTTATGATATTGACCAAATGTAAAAATACTATATCATTAAAAATGAAATTTCTTTATTTTATTTTTATCTCATCTTCATCTTGTTCCAACAACACGTCACTTTTTTGCATAATTTAAAATTTGTTCCAGCTATAAAATAACTTAAATGAAATAAATTAATGATAAATTTTATATCCAAAAATCTAATATATATCATTTCATGTTAGATTCATATCAAATGTCAATATATCAGTCAAACCTCTAGCTTGAAAAAACTAAACCTGTCAACAGAAAATGATTATTAGTTATTAAGATATGTTGGAGATATTATTGATTATAAAAAAAAAGTGAATTAAAGAAGAAATATTTGAGGTTTTTTCTAATCTAAAACAAAAGTTATTTAAATTTCCAAGCAAGGAAGAAACATTTTAAAAATTACACCACCAGATGAATTCCGGCAAGTGATATATAGGTAGGAATTGAATAAAATAATAATTTTTTTTATGTATTTTATACTATGTGTAATAAAACATGTATATATAATTTATGTATTTTACTCAAGTCTTGTATTTTTCAGTAGTTAATATATCAGGTACACAACTAACCTATATTAAAGATAAAACTCGTCATATTAAAATTTAAAACAATTAAATAAACATATTAAAAATATAATAGATTTCATTCTCTCCCTTATAGTAATTGCATAAAAATTCATAATCAAAGTAAGTAAAATAAAGAAATCAAATGGAACGGATCAAGCCATTCTCTCGGTGGGCTTGCTTTTGGTCGCCTTTGTTCTTCCCCTTCTTTATCTTTTGGCCTGTTTTCAACTCAATCTTCTTGCTACTTCCTAAACTATTGTTTGTTTTCCTTCATTTCCGTTCGTCGCTGCTTTCGCTCTCAATATCCTGCACATCCTCTCTTCTCTCCTTCTCCACTTTCCATCTCTTCCCATGTCCTCCCAACATCCTACTTGTTGATTTACTCCACAAACTCAACCCAATTGAGAACTTCACTGTGTTCATCTAATTTTATGATACGAAAACTACAGGAAAAAAACCAGTTCATAGTTCCACTACTAAAATTCATAGATCGATGATGAAAAAAAAAAGAGAGAGAGAGCAAAATCTTGATTCCACTGCTTGTTTTTAAAAGAAGCTTGTAAAAAAAACCTTCAGTCTTATCAACACCATTCACCTAAGACCTTAGAAAAACAAACCTTAACTCAATCCAAAAATATACAAAATTGTTAATATATACCAATTCATTTCAATTTTGATAAGTTGTCAGATACCATCATTATTTTAGTAACTTTGATGCAAAAATAATATATGTCTATCAGATATTTTTATTACTTGAGTCATATTATTACCTCAAGTATATTATTATAATATCAATAAATAATAAGGTTAAAAAATGAGGTAACTGAAATGAGCACCTGTTAACTAGAGGTGGCAATCAAGTTGAGTGGGTCAGGTTCGGGTATGGTTATTATTGGGTCAGGTCATTTTGGGTCATTTAACTTCTGCGGGTCGGTTGTGGGTTAGATGAGGTCATTTCGGGTCATTGCTTTGTTTGGGTCGGGTTGGTTCTGAGTAGGGTCATTTCAGTTTCCGGTCATTTCGAGTTAATTTATCGGGTCGAGTCAGGGTTAAATTAAGTAAACTTGGGTTTGGTTCATTTCGGGTTAACTTGACTGGTAGGACCGGGTTAGTTTCGGGTCATTTTCTGGTTCACATGACTAGGTAGCTTCAGTCTATTTGGATCATTTTGTATAATATAATGGGTTGGTCTCGTTAGATCCGAGTTGTTTTGGGTTAACTTGATGAGTTGAGTCATTTTGTGCAATTTGACAGTTGGATTTAAGTAGCTATGGGATAATTTGATGGGTCGATTTTTGACTGGTTGAATTAAGTTCGTTCCCAGATAATTATCATTCATTATATTGTAAACATTAAAGACAATTTTAAGTTTACTTTTGTAGATAAATGAACTAAGAATATCAGATACGCTTTATTTTCATAAGTAAATAGTAAGCATATTTATAAATTTTAATAATAAAAAACATTGCATGATTGAATCTAACAAATACATTTATCATTTATTCTGATTTATTTGATTACTTAAAATATTTAATTACTTTAAAAAGATAATTTTATAAAATTAAGGTGATCATAACATGATTATACAATGTATAATTATCATTTATTATATTGTAAATATTAGAGACAATCATAAGATTATTAGTAAAGATAAATGAAATAAGAATATTATATGTACCTTATTTTTACAAAGGTAAATGATAAAGATATTTACAAGTTTTAAAAATATTATATTTTATTACCTAAAATATTTATAAATTTTACAAGTAAAAATATTAGATATTTATTATATATTATATTTATTTGATTACTTGAAAAAAGATAATTTTATATATTAAAGGTGGGCATAAGCATGACTATACAATGTATAATTGTCATTTATTATATTGTAAATGTTAGAGACAATAATAATATTATTGGTACAGGTAAATGAAATAAGAATATTATATATGCATTATTTTTACAAGTAAATAATAAAGATATTTATAAGTTTTAACAATATTATATTTGATTGCTTAAAATATTTATAATATTTACGAGTAAAAATATTAGATATTTATCATATATTATATTTATTTGATTACTTAAAATATTTAATTACTTAAAAAAATAATTTTATAATATAAAGGTGATTATAAACATAACTATACAATGTATAATTATCATTTATTATATTGTAAATATTAGAGACAATCATAAGATTACTAGTAAAGATAAATAAAATAAGAATATTATATGTACTTTATTTTTATAAAGGTAAATAATAAAGATATTTATAAGTTTTAACAATATTATATTTGATTACTTAAAATATTTATAAATTTTACTAGTAAAAATATTAGATATTTATCATATATTATATTTATTTGATTACTTAAAATATTTGATTACATAAAAAAGATAATGTTATAAAATAAAGGTGAGTATAAGCATAACTATGCAATGTATAATTATCATTTATTACATTGTAAATATTAGAGACAATTATAATATTACTAGTACAGATAAATGAAATAAGAATATTATATGTGCTTTATTTTTACAAGTAAATAATAAAGATATTTAGAAGTTTTAATAATATTATATTTGATTACTTAAAATATTTATAAATTTTATAAGTAAAAATATTAGATATTTATCATATATTATATTTATTTGAGTACTTAAAATATTTGATTACTTAAGAAAAGATAAATTTATAAAATAAACGTGATTATAAACATAACTATACAATATATAATTATCATTTATTACATTATAAATATTAGAGACAATCATAATATTATTAGTACAGATAAATAAAATAATAATATTATATGTGCTTTATTTTTACAAATAAGGAATAAAGATATTTATAAGTTTTAATATTATTATATTTGATTACTTAAAATATTTATAAATTTTAAAAGTAAAAATATTATATACTTATCATATATTATATTTATTTGATTACTTATAAAAATATTATTTTATAAAATCAAAGTGATCATAAAGATAACTATATAATGTATAAATTATAATTATAATTTATTATATTTTATATTGTTTTTAATTATATAAAAAAACAGTCCAGTTTAACCGAAATCCCCTCCCTACACAACCAATTTTCTTTCTTCTTCTGTTCTCTATTTCTTTTCCATTTTTCTGACTTCTGCGGCCTGAACTTGTGCTCCCTCCCTTGTCTCAAGTCTCTCAACCTCCTCCTGAGTCTTGACCTACACTGGCGCCATTTCTCTGTCATTACCCAGCACCACCACCGCACCACAATCATTGGTCGACTATACTGACACGCCACACCACCACAAGCGACACCCCTTTCCCTCTTCTCATTATCGACAAAAGCTGATACCACCAGGAGCAACCGTACATAGCAACTGCTCCGCCATCCGACTACGTCTGGTGCATCCGACCACCAGTGAGTGATCCTTCACCATCGGTATTGCTCTAGCAACCCTTAAACGCTAAGTCTTATTTTGATTAACTTTTTTATGAATTAGCTTATAATAATCGAAATAGGTTATTCAATTATGCATATATATGTTGTATGGCTGATATGGAGTGGTTAATTGCAATATATATGGTTGAATTTTGAAAATTAGATTTTTTTACCTTGTTATGTTCGGATTTATCAGATTCATCTGACTAAGCTATTTTGGATAAATTGATTATGCAATATGCTTTGAAATGTACTTAATTTCATGTTGGTATTATTAAATTAGGAAACTTGTATGAAATATATCGGAATTGGATTGATAGGTTAAAGCTCTTACAGATTTAAATTGGATTGTATAATTGAGTTATTTTATTAAATTAATTATACAATATGTTTTAGAATATGTTAATTTTAATTTTGAACTATCAATTTAAATATTTGAATAAGATTTGACAGGATTTGTAGTTCGGGCTAAAAAACCCTAATTATGCTAAATTTGGTCATTCCTTAATAGTTTTTAATCAATTGAGTATACAATATGTTTTAGAATATGTCTACTTTCAATTTTGAACCATCAATTTAAATATTTGAATAAAATTTGATCGGATTTGTAATTCGAGATCAAAAACCCTAATTATATTGAATTGAAAAATTTATTAATAGTTTTTAATCAATTGAGTATACAACATATTTTAAAATATGTCTAATTTTAATTGTGAACCATTAATTTAAATATTTGAATAAGATTTGACCGGATTTGTAGTTCAATCTTAAAAACCTAATTATATTAAATTGAGTAATTCCTTAATAGTTTTTAATTATATAATATGTTTTAAAATATGTCTAATTTTAATTTTGAACCATTAAATTAAATATTTGAATAAGATTTGATCGAATTTGTATTTCAAGCTCAAAAATCTAATTATATTAAAATTGGGTAATGCCTTAATAGTTTTCAATCAAACAAGGATACAATATGGTTTAGAATATGTCTAATTTTAATTTTGAACCATTAATTTAATTATTTAAATAAGATTTGACAGGATTTAATTTTTAGGATCAAAAACCCTAATTATGTTAAATTGGGTAATTCCTTAATAGTTTTTAATCAATTGAGTATACAATATGTTATAAAATAGATCGGATTTATAGCACGATGGTGTTAAGAGTTAGTAATTTTCAGTTAATAATAATTGTAATTACCATTTTATTAGGTAACTAGTAACCACTGTAATTACATTTTCAGAGTTTGAGTTTGATTTTATATTTGTTACAAAATGATAATCTTTGTAAATTAATATAATATTTTTTGTTTTAAAAATATACATCAAAAGTTGGAGGTATGAGATTTTTTTTATTCTAAATGACATTGTATGTCTAGGGTAAAAGTATGAAAAATAAGTATAATTTATAAAATATTATATTTTTAAAAGCTTTAAATGAATAATAAAATACGTGTAATTTATTATTATTATAATATATTTTGATGTATGGTCAGATTAATATCGGGTTAGATCAACATCAGGTTAAGTCAACATAGGGTTGAGTCAACTTTTGGTTGGGTCAAAGGTGGGTCGGGTTAATGCTGGGTGGGGTTGGGTCTATAACGGGTCATAAGTTGGAATCGGGTTGGGTCAAGTCAATGTCGTGTCATGTTGGGTCGGGTTGCTAAACTTTTCGCATCTTATCGGGTCAGATTTCACTTGGGTCGGGTCAAGTTAGATGGATCAAGTTTGGATTGGGTCGAATCAGGTTGCTAAAATTTTTAGGTCTTATCGGGTTGAGTTTCACTCAGATCAGGTCAAGTTGGACGGGTCGGATCAACTTTTACCAACTCTACTGTTAACCATTTCCAATTAGCAACACGTGGGCTTGATCTTTATTATGCCAATTTCACTAAGAGTCTTAGCCAACTTTAAGATCAAGTGGACTCTTGGTCGTCAAAAGCTCTATATTATGTAATTTAGATTTGAAATATATTTCAAACCAAATTAAATAATTAGTAACTAGTACTGATTAGAAATGTTAGGCCAATACATAATTAGGAACAATCATTAATCAATATTTTCAAAGGCAAACTAATAAATATTAACCAATACTAACTATATATATAAATGAAACTTAAATAATGTTACTTATAATTTTTGAACAAATATATTTATGTATATAAAAATTTATTTCAACAATCCCCCACTAGATTTTAATATACCATGAGTACATTTAACATGAACATCATGCTTAAATCAATACCTCTCATATTAACCCCATCATAACTAAATTATATCTTTTTTGAAATGTTTTGGTCTTCCAATTAACCGATGAAATTAGTTTTTCTATTCCAAATTGATTGATTATAACTACCATAAGCTATATTTGGATAAGTAACAAATTTAGGGATGCTCATGTTATCCGATATCCGCTTATCCAATCTGATATCTAAGGCGATTCGATCTGAAAAAACAACTAAACGATTTGATTTTTTAAATCAAATATCCGATTTGGTCAATGGAAAGTCAAACAAACTAGATATCCGATTCGACAAATACAAATAATATCCGATCCAAAGAAAAATATTTATACATTTTTTTATAATTTTTATTTTATATATAATTATATATAAATAAATTTAGATGTGGGTGTATGTGTGTGTGTGTATAGTTTTTACTTACTTGATTTAGTATTTGGTCCAAAATTACAATTTGTTGAAATTATATTTGTAATATAAGTCCTTTCTAGATCTAATAAAATCCAATTAAATATGGTAATGTAGTATCTTTAATTTTAATTTTAACATCGGATATGTGTTGAGCAAGTCAGATCTTCGCTGAACGGATCGAATATTTGCTCAGTAGACCAGATAATATTAAATATATTTATGATTTGTTGGTTTTTTTATATTTAAAATATTATTTGGATAATATCGGTTATATTTGATATCTTATCCGAAAATTTGAATATCCAAAATTTCAAATAAAATATTAAATATTATTTTTAGATATCTAAAATTTTGAATATCCGAAAATCAAATATTTAAAATTTTGGATAATTGAACCGTGAACAACCTCAGTAACAATATAGCTTAAATTTTCTATAGAAAGTTTGTATTAGATTTACCGGCTAATTAGTAAGTATGCCTACTTTGAATGGTCGGTAATTTAGACTTAACTAGAAATTAGCTTAATTTTGGGGCATGGAGGGTGCCGTCAATAATGAGTTTTTTTTTGGCTACATAGCGTCTGTCCCCTACTGCTGCCTTGATTGTGACTCATTGCATATTTAAAATATCTACTTGCAATAATGTAATACCAACACATATGCATATAAGATTAATTGAGTTGCCATATGACCACATAATATCGCACGTGCACAAAAAGCATAAACCTGCTACTGATGCATTATGGCCCCAGTCTTTAAGTACTCGATTAAACCCCTGTTTGTGATAAGCCATGCATGAATAATCTCCCTATATAACAATTATCTTCCCCTACCGCCAAGCTAAACATGAGCAGCAGGGGTTGCAAGCAATGGTTTAACTTTCTTCAATGTTATCTTGACTTCATCCTCCATGTCCATATGCTTGTTTAAATCATTCACATCTTCAATCTTCCATGTGTAGCAGTTTACCAGTGTAGCCAACAAGGACGAAATGGTCCGAAGAGCAAAGGACATACCCGGACAGATCCTACAGCCCGCCCCGAATGGGATGAGATCAAAGTGTTGACCTTTCACATCAATGTCTGAGTTAAAGAACCTATCAGGTATAAAGGAATGAGGGTTTGTCCAAGTACTGGGATCTCTACCAATAGCCCATACATTAACTACAAGTTGTACGCCCTTGGGTAATGTAAAGCCACCGACCTTGATGTCTTGCTCAATTGTACGTGGTAGGAGCAATGGAACGGGTGGGTGAAGCCTCAACGTTTCTTTTAGGACTGCTCGAAAATATGGGAGTTTAGGAATGTCTGTTTCTTCAACTAGTTTCCCTTTGCCAATTGTTTTGTCTAATTCTTCTCTGACTTCTGATAGAATCATTGGATTGCGGAGGAGTTCCGACATTGCCCATTCTATTGCTCTTGAAGTTGTGTTCATTCCTGCCCCAAACAAATCCTGTAAGACAAACACATAAGTATACAAAAGTAGTAAGCTGCGGTTTCTATTAAATCATTTACGTTGAAGAGTGAACAGTCATGCAAATTTGCACCATTTAAAAATATTTATGATCAATCCATAAGTAATTTCGGCAATTTAAATCTTTCTTTCTTTCTTTCTTCAGTCAACAAGGTTCGTAAAATCAATCGAGTATAACTTACCATTGAAATCAATATACAAATCTCAAGAGATGCGACATTTTCTATTGGGACATGTTGCACCATATATGCCTCAACAACTACCTAAGATTTGACCACACTGCTACAAACCAAATCATATGGAAAAACTACTTGCAACTTTATCCTTATGTTTTTTCCTCTCTCCACAACAAAGGTTCATGAAAGAATTGGACATCTTGAATCCAAACTATGAGCCAATTTTTTGGTTGAGAATACGAGTCAATATCGGTTGTGCATTGCGCATCATGCAACCAACTCACGTTACGCCAATGTTAATAAGTATTTTTTAGATGAAGATAATTTTCACTAGGGTTATAATAATAAAAATATTATAATATTTATTGTATTATTACCTAGAAATTACATAGATACCCATATCTTTTACCACTATTGTCCATACCTATGACTACCCTAGTTTTGATCAATGATAAGTAAGAAATTAATATTTCACTATAAATGTATAGATTTTATCTATTACTATTATTCTACATAAAAATGATCGTTTACGACTAATATACCAATCTTTCAACACTAATAAACTAATTATTCACCATTAATTTGATGTTTTACTATTATTCTACTTAAAGCTAATTTTACACTACTAATATACGAATTTGTAACCACTAATATACCGATTTTTCATCGATGACACTACAATAAAAAGTGGCATAGGCCATGAAAATGGCCACTAGAGGGAAAAATTGGTAGGCAAAATTTATATACAAAGTATGAGATTGTGGTTTTGGTAAAAATAACTACAAAAAATTAAAAATTTAGTGGCTATGTTTCCTTTGTTGCATCAAAAAAAATTTATTTTTGTGATAAAGTGACCATGAATTTGCTATATAAAAATATTTTCATGATAAACTCATAAAAAAACTGTCAATGAAAAAAAATCATATCATGAATTGCCACGAAAATGTCCTTCTATGGCCAACTCACTACAAATTTGTCATGAAAGAAATACTTTCGTGGTTGAATTGCCTTGAATCTGTCATGGGAAAAATAATTTCATGGCTATTTAGCACGAATTAGCTATAAAAAGATATTTCTGTAGCCAACTTGCCATGAACTATCTATGGAAAGATATTTTTCATGGCTGATTTGACACAAATGGGTCAGCCATGAAAATATATTTTTGTGACTAAATTACTACAAATTTACAATATAAATATATTCTCATAGCTAATTTGCCTCGAAAGGATATTTTCGTGGCCAAATCATGAGTTAGCTATAGAAAGATATTTTTGTAAATAAATTATTATGAATTTACCATGGAAAGATATTTTTGTAGTTTACTCACCACAAATATGTTACAAAAAAGATATTTCAGTGGCTAATTTGCCACAAATGAATTTTTTTGGTCTTACTTGCAATGAATTTGAAATAAAAAATATTCTTTGTGGCTAACTCATCTTAGATGTTGCACGAAAAAAAATTATGTGGCAAAAGTTGATGCATTTTTAGCTATAGCTCAAGAATAAAATAAAAATATGGCCATAGTATGCATTAATTTGATCAAGTTTTTTTTAATAAAAAAATGTATAATACATTACATTTTTATCCCAACATTTTGATTATTTTGAACAAATAGTAAAATGAACTAATTATTTATTTGAATCATAGTTTAAAAGTATGTGAGATATATATATATATATTCTATATTTTATTTTTTTACTAATTTGAATAAAAAATAAAATTAAATAATTATTAGTTTGTGTCCTAGATTAAATGTGTATATAAATTATGGAGTAATAAATAATATATATACATACACAAACATCCAAACATACATATCAACATACTATAGTTATACTTACCTTAAAAATTTAATACTATGGCTATAAGAAAAAAAAATATGATTTTAATTATGGTTCAAATGTGTAATTATATAAAGAAATGCGTGACCATTTGAAAACTATATATATATAATATAATATAAATAATATATAATTACTATAGATTTAAATATTTGATACACCTATTTATAAAACCAAAGGAGGTCAATTGTTAAAGAACTTCACAGTTAAACGTGTTTGGCTTGGAATAGTTCAACAATGAGTGACATTATGGGAAGTTTTTCAAAAACATGTTATAATTAATCATGATCGGTATTGGGATAAGGTCTACCCCAAGTAATAGGATGGGGTGGTTATCATATTATTATTATTATTGTTATTAAATTATTATTATTATTATTATTATTATTAATTTCAATATGTACACCATGTTATTACTCGTGGTTATCATTATCACCGCCATCGATATATGGGTCATGTGACTATTTATGACTATCGATACGTATATCATGGGACTACTAGTGTCTATTATAATATGGTCATGGGGCTATTTGTGGCTATTGACATGTGTGTCATGAGACTACTCGCGACGATCAAAATATGAGTCAACAATTACTTGCGGTTAATTTTATCAATTGCATCAAATCCCTTTTTTAGTAGTTAACATTTTTTCCACGAGGTTATAGGACACGAAAGGTAACGCCTAAAATTTTTATGATAAAATATTTTAGCCATAGAATTTTTACTTATTAGCTACAAATGCTCTAGCTAGTGGTCTATGCGACAATTTATTATCAGTGAGATGAACTTACATCGTTATTCTACTTAAAAATATTTTTTTAAAACCAATCAATTGACTTTTTGACAGCTAATTTACCGAGCTTTCACCACTAATGTATCACTCGTTCACCAATGAGATAATTTTTTTTATACCATTTTTCTATTTAAAATTAATTATTACCGACTGATGTATTGATTTTTACCAATTTTTTTTATTTAAAATAATATATTAATACAAATCTCTATTTATAAAACACAATTTTAAAAAATATTATGATAATTTTTTTATTTTTTTAATAAATCAAGATTAAAATAAATTAGTTAAAAGAAAAAAAAAATGAATTCACACAACAAGTTGCATGGTATGAATTGTGGTGAGGAAGTGAATACACACACACACACTGACGCACACACTCGCTTACCCGAAGAAAGTGCTACATAGGACTTTCTCATTTTCTAATTACACATTGACCCTCAAGAATTGCCTTTTAGCATGGAAGGAATAAAAAAAACTTAATTTATTACTAATGAATACTTTTGTAATTTGAGTGCTATATTCTTCGTAGTATAATAGTAAATCAAAACTAAAGCGCTGTCATTTTTAGGGGATTAGTAAATATACATATCAAATATAAAATATTATTGCCTTAAACGAAGTATTTTGATCCATATAGCTTATTTTATTGCAAGTATGATTTATTAAGAAAGTTACTTCATATGTATCAAACAAGAGCCTTCACTTATAATATATCTCCCCTAATTTAGGGACGATTATAATTATTGGTTCGTTCACGTATTTGATAAGGGGGAAAAATGAAGGGAGGGGGGGTGCATTCATGAGAATAAAACTGCTATTATCGATCAATGGTTAGATGAATTCAATACCAGCTAGCTAGATGAGAAATGATGCAAACTAATAAATCAAGTAAACTCACCAAAAGTAAATGCAGGATGCAGTCCCGATCAATGCCGTCCCTTTGCTCTTCCAGTACACCAAGTAGCACGTCAAGAATATCGTTGTTGATATGGGAAGAAGAATGATGAAGTACTTGGCCATCCAATAACTTTGATGATACTAATCTTGCGTGTATGATATCATTAAACAGCTTAAACAACTTTACGACGCGTGCGGTCAGACGATGCTTTATACGTTGTGGATCAAGAAATTTAAGGACTGGAAATAGGTCTGCCACATTAGGTTTGGTTGTTTCATCTATGATTTGATATATCAAATTTTCTATTTCCCTTGATTTCTCGTCATTAATCCTATCGTTTTCAACAAAATCTCTAGAGAAGACGGTATTCAACATTATTTGAAAGAAAGTAGATTGAGCTGCCTGGCCGATGTCCACAGCAGCCCCATTTTGGGAGCACTTATCGACATACGCCATAAGCTTAACCACCTTTTGACGACGAAAACCATGCATGGAATTAAGTCGTTTATCGCTTAAGAGTTGGCCGCCGTAAATCTTTCTAAGGGCACGCCATTGAGGAGAAGATGAAGGAAGCGTAGCAATCGAGTATTTGTCATGCCGGTGAGCATGGGTGGTGTCTGAAACAAATGGAGTAGAGAAGGAGAAGCCATTTTTCAAAAGGACATGTCTGGCTAGATCAGATGAGGAAATGACGATGGAGGTCATGGAGCCAAGCCTGAGGGTCATTATGGGGCCGTGAGCATTCTCAGCTAGCCTAGCTAAGCATCTGTGGGGTTGCCTCCTGTTCCTGATTAATAGTAAGACATTACCCAGAACGGGCAAAGGAGACGGTCCTGGAGGTAGACAATATTTACCCTTTCTAGCGTATGAATTTACGAATGCGACAAGGGTCGAAAATAGTAGAACTACACATAATGATGATGACCATGTGAGAATATTGTTAGAGATTTCCATTTTTCGGGATTGCAATACTCTTTATTTGCATACGGTGAATTGTCGATGAGACTTTTCCGGTAGCAAGCTGTTGCCCATATATATATATATATAATAGCTTGCTTCGGTTGGTTTGTCCAAAATCACAAAGCAGTAATAAGGTATGAAAATATATTCTTCTTTTTTCTTATAATTTGCTGTTCTGTTTCTTAGTGGTTGCATATCACAATCATTAAATTGCCACCATGTCACTTAAATGCCTACCTGTTCGATCGAGGTCATCGGATGGTTGTAGAAATATATGATGCTTACAATTTGTGAACCATTTTTTCTTTCTTTCTTTTTTCAATGGTGTTTGATCAGCCTACGTACGATGAAATCCTAATTTCTACGTCTATGAAGTGTCCACTATCTAATTTCATTAAATTATGAAAGGCGCATAGTTTAATGTTTTGGACTAATGAATATTACCTTCATGATTAATATTTTTTGCTTGCCAAATTGTGACTTTGATAGCGCCAGCCAATTAATTGCATTGACGATAAATTAGGTTTTTGGAATATTGCATGCATGATTAATGTATTTTTGCATGCCAAATTGAGTTGTTGATATTATGGTTACTTTCATGGTGGCACTCCATTCTAAACTTCTTAGTGGTTGCATATCACATTCATTAAATTGCCACCATGTCACTTAAATGCCTACCTGTTCGATCGAGGTCATCGGATGGTTGTAGAAATATATGATGCTTACAATTTGTGAACCATTTTTTCTTTCTTTCTTTTTTCAATGGTGTTTGATCAGCCTACGTACGATGAAATCCTAATTTCTACGTCTATGAAGTGTCCACTATCTAATTTCATTAAATTATGAAAGGCGCATAGTTTAATGTTTTGGACTAATGAATATTACCTTCATGATTAATATTTTTTGCTTGCCAAATTGTGACTTTGATAGCGCCAGCCAATTAATTGCATTGACGATAAATTAGGTTTTTGGAATATTGCATGCATGATTAATGTATTTTTGCATGCCAAATTGAGTTGTTGATATTATGGTTACTTTCATGGTGGCACTCCATTCTAAACTTCTTAGTGGTTGCATATCACATTCATTAAATTGCCACCATGTCACTTAAATGCCTACCTGTTCGATCGAGGTCATCGGATGGTTGTAGAAATATATGATGCTTACAATTTGTGAACCATTTTTTCTTTCTTTCTTTTTTCAATGGTGTTTGATCAGCCTACGTACGATGAAATCCTAATTTCTACGTCTATGAAGTGTCCACTATCTAATTTCATTAAATTATGAAAGGTGCATAGTTTAATGTTTTGGACTAATGAATATTACCTTCATGATTAATATTTTTTGCTTGCCAAATTGTGACTTTGATAGCGCCAACCAATTAATTGCATTGACGATAAATTAAGTTTTTGGAATATTGCATGCATGATTAATGTATTTTTTGCATGCCAAATTGAGTTGTTGATATTATGGTTGCCGACTGTTGGACATAATCTTTTTAACTTTCATGGGGGACGGTAAATAAATATGGAATCGCTTTGATGAACATTTGATTCAATTGATCATTACTTTTAATTATATGAGCTCAAATCTAGATAGGTTTCGATAGTTTCTTTGTGACCCAATTTGTTTATAGACTTGCTTGAAAGGTCGATTGCAATTGATCTAAAAACATACTTGATGTTTATTTAGATATTTGTTATAAGCTTATTTATAAGTATCATATTATGTATAAACAATATTTATGACCTTATTCATGATAATTAGTTTTGACCTATATATTATGTTATATAAAAAAAACTAGTTGAGTATGTTGGACATAAAAGGATGAGATTTTCTATTATGATCTTAAATACAATAAAAAGTCTTTTGTATATATACATTATAGTAATTAAAATCTTAATTTGAACCCACAATTCTACCATTCTATGATCTAAGAATTATAAAATAATTTACAATTTTAGATAAAATCTTAAAGTGGTTAAATAGATATAGAATCTTATTATCCAACAATAGTATGTAACGTACAACTTTAGGTAAATTTTTACAATTCTACATAATTACTCTAATTTTTATCGATTTACCTCTAAACATATTTCTCATCATATTTCACATATATTTCTTTCTTAATTTTCTTATTATTAATCCTATATTATTTGGCAACATACTTTGAAAATGAGTTGAATCAAAGAAAATATGAATGAGATACCACTAAAATAATAAAGTTGATTGTTGCAATAAAATGTTGATAGAAAATGCAATGTACGTCCAAATGATAAAATGAGTATATTAAATTTTACAACATTATTAATTATTAAATTCTATTGAACTATAAATTCATATTTTTTTTTACTTTTTTATGGTCATATCATTTTTATAATGCAAACAAGCTTTAGTTTATAATATACACATGGTTCATAAAGTAACTTAATGTGTAAGCATTGATAAATGCATATGTTTATATATTTTATATCCTTTTATTCGTAGTGTTTGGTCATTTATTTAAATAATAAGTGAGATTATATATATCATTTTCACTTATGTGCTTAACATATAATAATCTAAAAAATTTAATTAATTTGGTGCATAATGATGATTTTCGTATATATATTGACTGCCTGCGGTATTTTTGCAATAATTTTTTCATACAAATTCAAATTTTGGTGATTCAAATTTTGGTGATTCAAAATTTTGTGTAAATATAAAAATGAAATCAATAGATTCTATTTCTAGTTATTTTTACTAATTCAAGCTTGATCAGGATGAAAATTGAGTTTAAAGTTGCAACTCAAAACACTTGGTACGATAAAGATTTGTTATTTACTAACTAATTCTCGAATAGTTCACCAATCAAAAATCAAAGAAAGGGAAAAGGGAAAATCTTAAAAAAAGTCAACAAAAATAAAAAAAAAAATCCTAAGAAAGAAGAAATTGAGAAAGATAATGAGAAAAAAGATATAATAAGTGTACAACCTTACCTATTAGCTATATATATAGGTGTTAATTAGTTTGGGGTGGGTTAGGTGCGATCGAGTTATAGTGGGTTAGGTCATCCTTAGGTCGGGTTATTTATGGATCATTTTCTTTTTGGGTCAATTGTAGGTTGGGTCAGGTCATTTTGGGTTAGAGTCATTTCGGGTCGCCTAATTGTTCAAGTCGGATTTGGGTCATTGTAGAAACGGATTGTATCAGGTTAATTTATCGGGCCGGATCAAGTTTGGGTTGTGATAGTTTGAGTTCGAGTCATGTTATGTTCAAATTAGTTTGGGTTAGCTTGTAGGGTTGGGTCGGGTATATGGATATAAACGAGACATATTTTACTCAAAATATAATGGATTTTATCCGTCGGATACTTAAATAGATATGGATAAATTATTATGGAGGATGAAAAAGAATACCCATCGGATATGGGTATAAGATATCCATATCTATACCCATACCCATACCCACATCCATATCCCTACCCATTTACCCGATATATAATTACCTTTTTACCCTCAATTTTAAAATAAATATAGTATAAATTAAGGTTAAGATTATCATTTGACTTACCTCTAAATGGATTTATCCATTTTATAATATCCATTAACTAGTAAACGGATTATCGAGTACCAGATATCTAACGAATACAGATATGGATGTGTAAGCAAATACCTGTTTGGGTATAGGTATGAATTCGAGTACAAGTGTAACACCCCCAAATTTCACTCCTGAAAAAAAATTTTGAAAGATTAAAGCGGAAGCTAGGAGAGAATTTGAGAAATGTTACCACCACATCTAACACAAGATAAATGTCAATCCTCTATCTCATGTTAGATGCAAGGCTAAAACCTGTCAAACAATTACATCTGAATTTTAAAAACTTATCAGAGTACGATAAAATTAAAAGGCAATTACAACACCATTAAATTTTATATACAATATTTGAAACTTCCAAAAATAAATACAGTTAGACCAGACAAAACCCGATAGATTAAATTTCGGATTGCCTACTCTCTCAAGTCAAGTCTTCCACCCCAAAATAGTATCCGATCTTAAACCTGCACAAGAGGTCTGCTCCCCACCATCAGTGGATCATCACAAGACCCATTCAACCAAGGTAGTATCAGTACGGATCCAATACTGAGTAAATTATGATACAATACGTTGATACAATATTACTCATACTCAAACCCACATTACAAGTCCTACCATACACATATAATAACATGCGAAATATATGTAATATCTTAAACCGATAAAAGATTCAAATAAACCAACCAAGCATTTATGGATAATGTTAAACCAACCAACCAGACATTTTTGGACAACGCCAAACCAAACCAAGTCGAATCGGGCATTTATCAAACGGGCATTTATGGGCAATGCCGAACCAAACCAAGCCGAATCGAGCATTTATCAAATGGGCATTTATGGGCAATGCCGAACCAAACCAATTGGGCATTTAGTGTAACACCCCAAAATTCACTATTTTTTTTTTAAAAAAACGGAAGCAATTAAGATAGAAACACTTAAAACCTTTGAATTCTGATAATGTTACCGCCACACTTAGTACCAGATCGGTTCTCTCCAACCGTTCCAGTACCAAGTGCTAAGGCTAAAGAAAAGATTTACGTTAAATTCAAATTAACAATTTATAATAGAATTCGAAAGATCATACAACAAAATCAGAGTAAGCATAAACGTTTACTAACACTTGTAAATTCCAAATAGAAATACATTTAAACAAGATAAAACCCGATGGGTCAAATTCCGGATTGCCTACTCACTCAGGTCAGGCCTGCCACCCCAAACAGTCTCTGATCTTAAACCTGCACAAGAGGTATGCTCCCCACCATCAGTGGATCATCACAGGACCCATCAACCAAGGTAGTATCAGTACGGGTCCAGTACTGAGTAAGGTGACTTGATCACTAAGGCCAACACACAAACACATAAATCATGCAGAACATAGAAGGGCATAATTACCAACACAATGACATAAGGTGCTTACTACCATCCAAGTAAGAATATAAGGCCCGATTGTAGACTGGATTAGTTTTTAAATTAATCTCTGATCAGAACTCATTTCACACCATACTTTTTATCAAGTCCATACGAGTACGGGAACCCCACTATTTTAGCCGGTGGATCGGTCGCAAGGGTAACATACCCTGCCACTATTTTAGCCGGTGGATCGGTCGCGAGGGTAACATACCCTGCCACTATTATATGCTGGTGGATTGGTCTGGCCCCTTCTCGCACGGTGTTCCACTGTAAGTAATTAGTATCTTTCCCATGTCTTAGCCACTGTAGGGTTTGATTTTGTTGAGCTCGGGATCCCCCACTATTATTGCCGGTGGATCGGTCGCGAGGGTACATGCCCTGCCACTATTATAGCCGGTGGATCGGTCGCGAGGGAAATATTCCCTGCCACTATTATGCCGGTGGATCGGTCTGGGCCTGGCTCAACATCTTTCACTTTACGTGATTAATGTCTTAAGTATCTTATTCAAAGGCTTTCACCATAGACATGCACAAATCATAAATCATAATTTCCACCATCATAATTACACTTTATCACCACATACACATGATAACACAAAGACCCTAATCAAACACCACATACCCTAATTGACCCCCACAACCATAGTCAATCACTCCAAACCCTAATTCAGTCACCTCCATACCCTTATAATGTCTTACGTATTATTTTTCACCCAAAACATTCAAACACCCAAATAACTCTTCTACTTCATCCCTTACATCCCAAATCAACTTTTCACACGTAAATTTAATACCCATGCAGACATTAATCTCCCCATGCAAACCTTCGAACCTTTTTCATGCAAACCTTAAAATTCCACGTGAAACCCTAAAGTCAATCATCCAAACCTTAATACCACCACACAACTATAATTACCACCATACAAACCTTAATATCATCATACAAACCCTAATACCAACATACATCCATTAATACCACCAGGTAAACCCTAGATTCCGTCATACAAAACCATAAATTCAATCCAACCAAAACCAAAGATTCACCCATACCAAACCCTAAATTCAAACCATAAAGATTTTTCCATACCCAACCCTAAATTCAAGCCATAAAGATTCTTCCACATAAAATCATAAATTAGAATCTCCCAAGGAAAATTATAAATTAAATTCCCCCAAGCAAATCATAAATTAGATTCCCCCATATAATATCATAAATTACATTTTCCCAAATAACATCATGAATTAGATTCTCCCAAACAAATTATAAATTAACTCTCCCAATCAAATCATAACTTAAATTCTCCCATATAATATTATAAATTACATTCTCCCAAATAACATCATAAACTAAATTCTCTCAAAAAAATTTATAAATTAACTCTCCCAATCAAATCATAACTTAAATTCTCCCATATAATATTATAAATTACATTCTCCCAAATAACATCATAAACTAAATTCTCCCAAACAAATTATAAATTAACTCTCCCAATCAAATCATAACTTAAATTCTCCCATATAATATTATAAATTACATTCCCCAAAATAACATCATAAACCAAATTCTCCCAAACAAACCATAATTTAATTCTCCCAATCAATCATAAATTAAATTCTCCCATATAATATCATAATTTAAATTTTCCCAAATAACATAAAAAAATTTAGATTCTCCCAAACAACCATAAATTCGATTATTCCATATAACCTCATAAATTACCTTCTCCCAATTAAAATCCTAATTTAAATTCTCCCAAATAAACCATAAATTCGAATCTCCCATATAACATCATAAATTACCGTCTCCCAAATAACATCCTAAATTAGATTCTTCCAGATAAACCATAAATGTGATTATTCCATATAACCTCATAAATTACCTTCTCCCAATTAACATCCTAATTTAAATTCTCCCAAACAAACCATAAATTCAAATCTCCCATATAACATTATAAATTACCGTCTCCCAAATAACATCCTAAATTAGATTCTCCCAAACAAACCATAAATTCTGTTCTTCCACACATAAAATCATACATTAGATTATTCCTTATAAAACCATAAAATTTAGGTCAACTCACTTCCCTTAATCCAATTCTTTCCCCATCCTCCTTTTTCATCCTTCCTCTCACACAAACCACATCGACTTCCTCACATACACAACACATATCATCATACATAATTAATACACATACCATGCACAACATACTTCAACTCCAAGTCATACCACATATAAAATATTTAATTATAATAAACATTAGAGACATAACATGCGAAACACATAATACACATAAGCACATAAAAGGCCTTAGCACTCCTTACCTAAAACGTCACTGGTCTTGGAGCACGCTCCTATGCCTCCTTAGGGTTTTGACTGGTTTTACCTATTTTGGGAGAAAAGCTAAAATTAGACTCTCTCCTATCAAAATAATATTAAACACTAATTTAATATAAGAATAGTTTTTTTGATAAAATAATAATAACAAAAATACCAAAATAATATCAATATTAATATTACTAAGAATAATAAAATAGTAGAAATAATAATAAAAAGGCATTACTCAAAAATAAAGTGAAATAAGGGATTTGGACCCTTTACTAAAATCATACTAAAAAGATTATTTGTAAATTAAATAACCCAATTCAGAAATAATAATAATAATAATAATAATAATAATAATAATAATAATAATAATAATAATAATAATGATGATGATGATGATGATTATTATGATAATAATAGTAATATTATTAACAACACTAATGTTAAAATATTTATATTAATAATAATAAATAATAATAATGGAAATTCGAAATAGAAAATAATAATAATAATAATAATAATAATTATACTTATAACATTTTAATATTAATAATAGTAATTATAGAAATAATAAGAAGAATAATAATAAAATCGAATTAAAATATATTAGGCTTCAGCCCTCAACATAAATAATAATAAAATATTAATAGTAATAATAATAATAATAATGCATATAAAAATATAAATATTAAGAATAATAATAATAATAGTATTTATATGTAAATAATTGAAATAAAATAATTTAAGGGTTATAAAAATAGGGAAAATAGCTGAGAGGGTCTAGGGTTCAACCAAATGTTGGTGGGGATAGGCGGCACCGGCGGCAGAGCACGGCGGTGGCGGCGGTGGCCGGAAAAAGAGAGGAAAGAAGGAAAAGTTGCATGCTGGGAATAAGATAGGAAGAATGGAGTTGGAAGTTGGGCTGTTTAAGAATGCCCAGAGGGAGAGGGACAGAATGAAGGTGGCGGAACAGCCAAAGGTGGCGGCGCACGGCAGCAGTAGTGGTGGCCGAATGGAGGAGAAGAAGGAAGAGAGGGGAGGAGAACGAGAAAAAGGAAACTAAAGGTATGGGAAGGTAGGGTAGGGTCTGAAGCACAGTTTGGGAGGTGAAAGAAGCGGCGGAGGAGGTGGCTAATGGCAGCGCCAAGGTGGCGGAGGCAGAAAACAGGGTTGATCGGGAAGGGAACTTCGCACAGCTGGGACGGCTTGTGCAGGAAGAATCAAAGGGTGAGGTAGATTTGGTTAGCTAGAGGGAGGTGTAAGGATGACACGGGTGGCCAGAACGGGCGGCGAAGTTGGCCGTATACGGAGGACGAGGCGTCTAAAGGAGTGGCGGCGACAAGGAAGGATTTTTGGGTTAGGAAATCGAAACTCGAACCAGGGTAGATTGTGAGGGTATTTATAGGGAAAATAAGATAGGGTAGGGTTCTTTGGGTCGGCTACGTGGTGAGGCAGGTAGGGTTAGGGTCAACGGCGGCGAGGTCGGCCGGTAGGAGTCAAAACGGCCATGGGTGTGCGCAGGAGAGAGAGAGAGGATGGCGCGAGAAGAGGGAGATTTGGTCGGGTCAAACGGTTTCCGAAACAAATGGGAAGAGGAAGGAATGAAAATTCCAGTCAAATGAGCGGAATCGGCGCCGGAAATCTCGGCTGGACGGCGGTGGCAACGTTGCAGGTGCGACGTCGGGGAAGGATGGCAGGCGCGAAGGAGGAAGAAGAAGAAAGGGCTGGGCCGAGCGGTTCGCGAGGAAAGAAAAGAAAGAAAAAGGGGCCAGACCGGGCCGGTCGGCGCGATGAGGGCCGTTTAAATGAAACGCCGGGTTTCAGTGGTAAATGAAGCAAAACGCGGCACATCGAGGGGCGGAAGAAGGGGTAGCGTCGCGCGGCTGGGCTGGGCCAAAGGAAGGAAAAGAAAAGGTAACTGGGCCGCCGGGAGAGGCAGCCCGAACGAGGAGAAGAAGAAAAAAAAGAAGAAAAAGGAAAGAAAAGGAAAAAGAAAAAGAGAGAAATAATTATGTTGGGTATTTAAATTAATTAAAATATTTTGGATATTTAAAAATAATAATATTTGATTAAAATAATATTTAAATCCTATTTTAGTCCAAATTAGGATTTTTAAAATATTTTCCATAAATTCCTTTTTAATTAGCAAAACATCCTAATTTTCCCTAATTAAATTATTTATAAAATTAATATTAATTTGAAACTATTTTCTCCTTCTTATTTTAAATAAAATAATTTATTTAATTTATTTTTAAAATAAAATGCTTAATTAGCTAAAATACCCAAATTCCTTTCTAATAAAAATACTTATAAATTTCTTCTTGATTTGCCCTAATTAATTCAATTTAAAAATAATTTATTGCAATAATTTTTATAATAAATATCCTTTAAATGTAGTTTATAAAATTAGAAATTTTCGGGGCATTTCATTTAGCCTCGCGGACATTACTTAGGGACATGTCCAGCCTCGAGCATTATTTAGGGACATGCTCAGCCCCGGACATTACTTAGGGACATGTCCAGCCCCGAGCATTACTTAGGGACATGCTTTGCCCCGAGCATTACTTAGGGACATGCTCCGCCCCGAGCATTACTTAGGGACATGTCCAGCCCCGAGCATTACTTAGGAACATGCTCAGCCCCGGACATTACTTAGGGACATGTCTAGCCCCGAGCATTACTTAGGGACATGCTCAGCCCCGGACATTACTTAGGGACATGTCCAGCCCCGAGCATTACTTAGGGACATGCTCAGCCCCGATCGAGTAGACTCGTTCTTTAGATCTCTGGTAAATGTAGTCGATTCACATCATAGTCTTTATCAAAACCCTAATCGGCTCCCTTATACTCCCTTTTAGCAACTCACTTCCCATTTATTTCTTTTGTCCTTTCATCTCCATGTCATAATAATAATCACCCTAGTATGCATGTCCTAGAGGGTTACATCATGTCACAGCACATCATAATCACCACATACGGATATCACATTCATGTTATAAGAAAAACACATACCACCTACCTTAACTCCAAGCTGCGCTACGCATAAAGCATGTTAAGGACAAACATGTGATACACAACAGGACATGGTATATATATACGAAGCATCCAAGGCAAGTAGATCACATATCACCCAAGTGGCTTTAGCTAGACCCTTACGAAACACCCATAAGTGGAGGTAAGTAGAGACTTACGTGGATCCGAAGCTAGCTAAGCGAGATAAGAGGGAGAGATCACTAGCTCGTGGATCCACGAGAAAGCTTTCCTAGATTCGATAGAAATTGAAAACTAAATTAGACACTATTCTATCAATCAATAATTCACATATTCTAATTAAATAAACACAAACAACCCAAATCATCTTTCTTAGAAAATGTGACCAAAAATTAGAACTTAAAAGCGTAGCTTTATTAAGATTTAAGGTTAAAACTAAATCAAAACGGATTAATACAAATATCACTTGGGACATTTCAACTTAATTTGGAAAGCCCGAGAAAGAATAATCGATCATAAGTTAATTTATCGAAAATAACTTATTTATTAGGTTTTACAACTAAATAGGTAACCTAACCATTTACATAGAACCAAATCCAAACCGATTAGATTAAAACAGAATTTAAATGATTTAAAACCCAAAGATAGAATTTGATTAGATAAAATACACATAGCAAAATCAATTTTATAAAATCATCCCCGAAAATTAGGGTTTTAAATACCTAAACCACGAATCGGCCAAATCACTTTGATTATCTCAAATTGATAGTTTTAAAACACAATTAAACCAATTTTAGATAAATCTAGACAGTCAATTTCAACAAAATAATCTTCCGATTAATCAATCCCAGATGATCAATATTCAAAATTAGGGTTTTAAAGCCCACGACATAAACTCAGGTAATTCAAATCAATTAATTCTAATTAAAGGTATTAGAATACAATTAGGATCATTTCAACCACTTTTATAAATTTAATTTTAGCGAAACAACTATACAAATAACCAATTTCATAATCTCACTTAAAATCTAGGGTTTTAAGCCCGAAAATACGATTCGGTAAAATTCTATAAATTTAATCAAATTGAATGTTTGTAAATGCAATTAAACACATTTTATAACATATCAAATAATCAATTGCTCAAAACCAATAAAAGAAATACGCAATTTAGCACAATTAGGGTGTTTGAGCCCGAAACGCAAATCCGATCAGTTCTTGCCGAAACATTTCAATTGACGGTTCGAAAATGTAATTAAACATATTATAATGTAATTTATATAGTCAATTGAATAAAATAACCCGATTACCCAAACCAATTTAAACCCGCGGGAGTTTTGACCTAAAAATCCAATTCTGATCAATTACGTACAATTTTCCCAAATAAACACTTCCAATATAAAATTAAATACATTTTAAACAATATTATAAAATCAATTGAGCGGGACGGCTCAATTATACGACCCAATTTCATTACACCCCGAATTTGACCTAAGAATCAAGTTTCGATAAAACCTGCATAAATTCCTCAAATTGACGGTTCCAAAATGAAATTTGATACGTTTTAAAATATATTGTATAATCAATTTGTCCGAAATCGCAAAAACGTACGGATTTGAAAAATTCGGGCATCACCCGGTCAAAAATCCAATTTTTCTGAAATCTCAACATAACAATACAATTAACCTATCCAAATAATTCTTACAGCACATATATACACAATCAAACAATCAATTTAGCTTTTTTACAAGCTAAATCATACCCAATTAATCAAATATATATTAGGGTTTTTCAGAAAATTATACCACACAAAAACCGACAAATCAGGGCAAAGGAAGGCCGGGGGAGGTTCGTCAAGGAACAGGGACAGCTCGCCAGTGGTCAGCAGGCGTCGACGGTGACCGGCGGCGGCGGCACAACCTGTGCGTTGCTGCTGCTGTGATATCGTTGCTGCTGCTGGTTCAGCCGTTGCTGCTATTGCTACTTCGGTGGGCTGCTGCGGCCGCTACTGCTGAGGCTGCTGCGCGGCGTCGCCAGCGGTGGTCGGTCGTGGCCACCGAAGGAGGAGGGAGGAGTTGGGGAGAAGAAGAGAGGTGGCTAGGGCTTCTACGCAGAGGGCAGGTCGGGAGCAGGGGTAGGGAAAGAGAAGAGAAAAAGAAAAGAAGAGGGGGTTTCGATCGGGGCACCGGTTGGGGTTTTTTTTTACGAAAACAAGTATCAAATAAAATATTAAAAGCTTAAAAATTAATATTGGAAGATTTTATCTAAAATTTATTAAATAAAAATTTTTTTCGAAACGATCCGAACACTTAAAATAAATAAAAGAACTATATACAGAATTTCAGAAACATTTTCGAAAGAATTAACCAACGAACATAAAAATTTATATTATTTACGGGAATACATTATAAGACCCCGAAAAATTATTTAAAACATATACTAAAATATTTAAGTCAAATTCGAATAAACCAAAACTAATTTAAATAATTTCCTAAATCGGTTTTTCGTAAACCAAAAAGCATAAAACGAAAGAGAATTAATTCCAGAAGGAATTTCATAAATAAACTCCGAAATTTTTTTTTTAATTTAAAACTTCCCAAATATTAAAGATTTTCGAAAACGAATAAATTTAAAGTCGGAAATATTTTCTACGGATAAAATCATTAAAATAAATTTAACTATTTAAACAGAAATTCTATAATTTAAATAATATATTTAGTTAACGAAATATAACTCCAAAAATAAGGTCATAATCACACGACGAAGTTATAATCGAAAATAAATCTAAAATATTAAAAATCAAAATACGAGAAAGAATAGGAATACACATTTTTAATCGAAAATCGAAATTAAAAGAATATAATAAAATCATGGTCGTGAACAAATTTGTCTAAAATGGTTCACAACGACAACGATAAATCCATAAAATCATGGTCGTGAATTCAAAATCGTCGATAAATCCATAAAACAAATCAAAATTAAAATAATTATTTTTTTACATCAAATAACGCTAATAAAATCATTAAGCTTAATAAAATTAGGTTTTAAAAATACGGGGTATTACAACAAGTATAGATACGGGTGTAGGCGTATCCACCTAGAACCTACCCTGTTTATATACCTATTGGGTCAGGCTTGGGCTGAGAAAGATTATATTCGGGTGATTTTATATTTGAGTTAATTTAACATGCTAGGCTTAAGTTAACTTGACTAATTAGATCTTCTTAGAGTTTGATGGGTCAAGTTGGGTTTAGGCCAAGCTAATCTTAGATCGAATCACTTTAGATTTGGGTCGAATCGGATATAGACCATCAAAATTAATCTAAATCATGAACCTCATAAGCAAGAATTAAGTTTAACTCCATATAAACATGTGATTAATAATGTGTTATTAATTGCTATTTATTTATTATTATGGCTTTGTAATGTTGTGTTTTTATGCAAAATTTTTTTTGATAAAATTAGAATATCATTGGTGAAAAAGTAAGTTCACAATAAAATTAAAATAAATAAATAAATTTTAAATAATAATATATTTTTAAAAAATTTAAAGAAATTATAAGACATGTATTTTTTTTATTATCAAAATTGATTAATATCGAATTTAATTTTATTGAGCAGGGTTGGGTTGATAGCTGGTCGAGTTGAGTTGATAACTGGTTAAGTTCATGTTGGATTACGGGTTGGGGTTGGGTTGGGTCTCTTATATTCAAGTCAGTGTTTGGTCAGGTTAGTTTTAGGTCGGGTCAAGTTGATAAATTTGTCGTATTATGTTGGGTCTGGTTTTGTGCTGGTCAAGTTGGATCGGGTGGATCATGTCAAATTTTGCTAACTTTAGCTACATATTTATATAAGTTTCTGCATGAAAAAAAAAGTAAAAAGAAAAAGTGAAGGAGCCGATGAAATAAAGGGCACAAAGAATAGAAAAAAATATATTCAGAGATAGAATATGACTAAGAGAAAGAGGCTGAAGGAAGAAAATTTTCAATGCAAAGGGCCATCTATGCAGTATAGTATTACTTTTTTGTTCTAATTTTTTATTTGAATTTAAGTAATTTAATATTCAAATATTCTCAAATTTAATGCTTTATGAATAATTTAAGTTATTTATTTAATTATATTATTATTATTTATTAATATCATGTTCTAATTTTTTTTACCAAAAATATGGCGAAACCCTATTCTTTTATGATGATAGATTAATTGATTACTTGATTAATAGATTACTCTATGTATTTTATGCTATTGCTCTAAATTGTGCATGATTAATAGACCGATCAACTTTAATTAGCATTTAACAAATCAAGAAAAGATACACATTCTCCACTTTGGGTTGAATAGTATAAATAGTAATTGAATGGGTTGTGAGAACAATTACATGATTTCTACAACAATAGAAAAGAATAAATAATTAATCGAATCTAAAGCATCATCTTTTTATTTAAATCATTTGGCTATAAATGATGAGACTGATAATTAGTGATAGGATTACGTAGCTTGATAAAGTACATTAGCTAAATATTCACACTGACATATAGCTAGTAATTGAAAAGATCAGGTAATTGATTAATTAGCCATTATAATTGGATAGTGGTAGATCCAAATTTCATACTAGTTTTTATCAATTGATTATACCTTTATTAGTTTTTGTTTGATTCTATTTTACCTTAATTTAGTTTATTTAAAATAATTAGTTTTGAATTAGTTATTTTTTATTTGACTTAGATCGCCTAAGGCTAATTAGAGTGATTAGAGTCATTTTATTATTATTAAGTGTCTATGAAAATGGTATTTCAGTACTCTTAGTGTCTTGTATTTCTTGTGATTGATATAATTGCCCAAAGGTATATTTAGCCGGTATTATGCATATAGCAAAAACTTTTTTTTTATCTTGATTCATTGAAATTTTAAACACCCATATACAATTTTTTGTGGGCCTTATTCTCTTAGTTGATAGAGAATGTTGTCCTTTCATCTTTGCTTTCATTATCATATACTTTCTTCATTATTTGTGTATTTTTCTTAAAGCTAATAATATTGTATATCATGAACACGATGTAACACCCTAAAATTTTAAAATCTAAACTCTAATAATTAATCCCTTATTCGGAATAATTTAATATTAAATTATTAATTTAATTATTTTGTGGACCTTTGATTTATAAAAATGGATAGGATTATTTAATAAATTAAAATAATTTTTTATCATACTCTTTATTTAAATAAATTTTCAAACCCATAATTTTTCGTAAAATTATCCTCTTAAATTAATACTCTAAATTTTATTAAATGAATTTAATAAATAATTTTTTGATCAACTTAATTTATAATCTCAACTCTAAAAATAATTTTATTTTTCTTTTCCCCCTTTTTCTTTTTCTTTTTCCTTTTTCCTTCTTTTTTTTCCGTTTCTTTCTTCTCTTTCTTTCTTCTTAGGCTAACCGGCCTCCTCCTTTTTTTCTTCCCATTGGGCCGCCCAGCTTTCTCCTCCCTTCTTTCTCCTCTTCCCCACATGTCCAACCCACTCTCTCCCCCTTCCTTTCTTTCTTTTCCTTCTTTCTCCCCTCGTTGGGCTAGCCCAACTCTCTCTCCTTTTTTTTTTCTTTTCTCCCTTACACGAGTTAACCTACCCGTCCCTTTCTCCCCCGCCTGGCCTTCTTCCTTCTCTTCCCTCTCTTCCTTCTTCCCTCTATAGAGTTGAGCCAAGCACCCCCATATCGGCCCCTTGCTCCTCGCCTACAACCACAACCCTTGCATGTGCACATCCTCGGTTTGTCTTCTCTCTACTATCCTTTTCTTTCCATTTTTGACTATGCACAACCCCTGAAACCCCTTCCTATGTGCCCCTTTCCCTTCCCCTTTCTTCTTCCTCTCCTTGCCACCATACAAGGTTGCTTGCCCACTTCTCCTTGCACCCACTTAACCCTACCCCTCTGCCTCCTTCTCTCTTCTCCTATTCTTTTTCATTCCCTTCTCTTCATCTTCTCTACCCCATCTCTCCCCCTTAAGCCTTCTTTCTCCCTACCCGATTGCCTCATTGCTTCTTCCTTCCTCTTCTCCTTTATTTTTGTTTTGCTTCCCCTAGCCACTGTCTATGCCTCCAAACCAACCACCACACCGGCTCACCTATCTCCCCTACCTCCTCTCTGGACCACCCCAAGCAGCCATTATAATCCTCTGCAGCCAACTCCTCCTTCCTTTCCTTTTCTTCTCCTCTCAACCCACACCCTACACCACCACCTTATACAGTCGTGTCCCTTCTTCCACTATCCTTGCGGAAGCCACCTCTCTGCCACCTGACACCACCCTTACACCCATATGGCTTAGCCTTCCTGAACTCCCTCTTGTAGCCTCCTTCCCCCTCTTTCTTTTCCTTTCTTCCTCTTCTTCACCCTTCTTCTAGTGGATGCTGTTGTCGTCTCCACCGCCTTGAGCTGCCACTCTCCGATCCCCAACCATCATCTACACCTTGCCTCACTTTTTCACCCAATGACCAACCCCAACTCCCCTCCACAAGCCACCATCAAGACCCTTTTCCCCCCTTTGTCCAAACTCCCCTTCCACCCTATTCCCCCCTTTCATGCATGCAACTTAAACTACCCATGCAACGTAAGTGTTGCTACATATTTTAAGGTTATTTAAGAAAATTTTGAGGTATAATATAGTTGGTAATAATATGTATCTAATAAGCATTTTTGATAAAAAGAAATTATTCTTTTAATTATCTACTAATAATATATTCCTTGTGATATCATTTTTAGGTACAATTTTTACTAATCAAAGCTTAAGCTTTTAAACTGGGGTACCAGTAAAATTTGATTGTTGCCAGAAATAAGATAACAAATATGCTACTAAAATGTATGGATTTACGTATGTTAGCACATTACAGCTTTCGTATGTGTTTTGTTTGTTGTTAGTCATCTTATGATTTTTAATGTTATGCTGGAAGAAAGAAAGAAAAGTATGCTATCTTGTATGTAAGGTGACATGTGTGGAAATGGTAGTTAATAAAGGAGATTGATGTTAATAATGATGTTATGTGCATATACATATTATGATAAGTAAATATGGACACTTATAGGTAGAAATAATGCTAATATGAGCCCTAGGGGCTTTTTAGTAATTTTACTTGTATATAGGTAGTGACCTAAATAAAAGTATATAAGGGTTTATGGCCTTAGTATCACTTGTTTAAGTATAATCACGTATATTATAAGGGGTAATTTTTTATAACTTTCTAAAAATTAAAGATACAGATCAAGAAATTGAATTTCAAATATTTTTGGAAACATGTCAATTGGTAATGAATCTTCATAATAAATGATAAGTAATGTTAAATAAGAGGATAAGGGTTTATGGCCTTAGTATCACTTGTTTAAGTATAATCACGTATATTATAAGGCTAGAGGTATTTCGGTAGATTGGAGTATATCATAATGAGTATACATGGTCTAGGGGTAAGTTGGTAAATTAGGATGTGCTATGATATTATTTCCATAAACATGTAAGGGTTACCTTAATTGCCAATCATGCATGAAAATGCGTGCTGGTTGTTCTAGAAGTGCATGCTAGGATTTATGTGTTAAATGATCATTTGGTTTGTAAGTTACTTTAACTTCATAATCAATAGTATAATCATGATATGTAATCCGTTATGACATGTTGATAAATAAAAATAAATTATGTATTGGAAATGGATGAAAAGAGGAAGCCTTAGTCTTAGGGCATTTTGATTATTTTGACATAGGTGCCTATGTATGAGTAATGGAATATAGGATGACCTTAGTGGACTATTTAAGTTAACATTGACAATAATACTAATAACAACTACTTAATAATAATAGAAGCAAGTAAAAATTATTAAGTATGTGATTTATGTGTTTCTCGTGTTCACCTTAATTAAGACACTAATACTTAAAGTGAAAGACCTTAAGATAAAAAATGGTGGCTCTTTAGGGGTCACTACCCTAAAGACATTGTTTAGCTCATGATTGTTTTGGATTTTTGCTATTGTGCCTTAATGCCCCAACTAGGCCCTACATCTTACTCTATTTAGCTCTACAGACCTACTTAGGGTGTATGCATACTCATGGATTAGGTGTTCCTGTCGGTAGGGTATTGTGTATCTTCGTGCACTGGTACGACCAGAGTACTTTTGTCTCCTTGAGTTGATAGTCGAGAGGGTACTGTGATGCTTTTATACGCTAATATGACTAATGCACCTTTGTATCTCTGGATTCATGATCCTCCCTCAAGTTAAATAAATGTAATTAGTGTGCTAATTAAATGGAAAGACACTAATCACTTATAGTGGAACACCATGCACGTCGGAACCATGTGGATTATATCATTTGTACCGGTCCATCGGTTACAATAGTGGCCAAGAGCATTTTTTCTTGGAAGTTATATATGTTTACCGGTCCACCGGATATAACAGTGGCCAAATGCATGTTGCCTTAGAGATTGTATATGTTCACTGGTCCACTAGTTATAATAATGGTCAAGTGTGTTTTGTCTTAGAGTTGGATATCTTGTGTTCGTTCCACCGGTTGTAATAGCGGGATCTTTGAACCTATGTGGGTATAATTTAAGAGATGATTATGATTAATATCTAATTAATGGCTCAAGTCCAAATAATGTTGATTATACCATTTTGATCTATTGTTATGATATGATAGTGACCCTGGGTGCCTACCTTTTAATTAAGTGGTGGTGTGTATTGATTGAGTATCAGTTTGGATACTTAATTATACTATAAAGAGAGCTTCACTTGGATGGTCTCTTGATAAGTATTGTTGATCCTAAGGGGATGAACCTTATAATATGTGATCTTAAAGTACGTGTCCATTCTAATGATTATTGTATCTAGTCTTATACGTATATGTGTGATTTATTATTCTTATGTCGATTGATGTGTTCTATGCTGGCCCTACCTTTTAGTTTTATCCTTTTGTGGGTCCCTACCTAATCAATGGGCAGTATCCTTTGTAGGTTAGCCCGTAAGTGTTATCCAGGCTTTGGTATTGGGTTAAAAAGTGTATGACTATCCGGAAAGCTTTTAGGGTTTTCCTTTAAACTTTTATACCCCATTGTTAATGATCTTTCTTTTGTAACCATTAATAGTGGATTTTATTCTTGTAATGTATTTAATGCACTACTATGATTTAGTTTTGTAACCTTAGTTTTGTGTAACATTGGTTCTCTTCTTTTTAAGCCTTAGCACTTAATATTGAAACGGTAAAATGAAACCGGTCTTATACTAAGTGTAGCAGTAGCATCCCTGAAATTTAATGTTACTTCCGCTCAACTTTTAATAAAACAAAAAATTTCAGTAGTAAATTTGGGAGGTGTTATAACTAGTTTTATATTAGCTTTACCCATAATCTTGTTGTAATTTTTACTTTTCATTCACCAATTTATATTTTATATTGTTAACTTAATATAGTTCCTAATATGTAAAATAACTTCAATAATTTATGTTACTTGCAAGTTCCTCAATCATTGACTATATGAGAGCTTAAGAATGTATGTAATCCCCCGAAATTTTAAAAGCCTATAATTTAATAAATAAATTTTATTTGGGATAAATTAGCCTTTAAATCTATTTAGTTTAATTATTTGTGGATTTTTGAGTATATAAAATTGGATATAAATATTTAATAAATTACAATAAATACTTTGTTATTTTATCATAACCTTTTTATTTAAATAATTTTCCAAACAATTATTTTACTAAAATTATCCTTTTTAAACCCTTACATTTTAATTATATTAAATTAAATTATTAAATAAATTCATTACCCAAAAATATTATATTTTATTATTTTATAAATTAAATTATTTTATTTAATACCATTTTCCTTTTCTTTTTACTTTTTTCCCTTTTTCCTTCTCCTTTTTCTTCCTTTTCTCTTTTCTTTCTCCTTCCTTTTTTCCTTGGGCCGCCAGCCGGCCTACTTCTTCCCCCACCCCCAGCACTTGGGCCGCTGGCCCGTCACCCCTCTCCTCCCTCTCTTTCTCCCTGGCGCTTGGGCCACTGGCCCATTTTTCTTTTCCTCCTCTACGCGAGCCAGCATGCCGCCCTCCTTCTTTTCTTCCTTTCTCCTCAACCGGTCCGGCCCATTTCCTTTTTCCTTCGACCGCCTGTCACGCACTAGCCCCTCCCCTTCTTCTTCTTCTTTCTTTCTTCTTCCTCTTTCCCCAGCGAGAATCCCGACCCCCACCATCTTTGCCACCCCACCTGCAACTCTGTCTCCCCTATTGCCTCCCCTATCTCCCTCTCTCTCCCTCTAGTCGTTTTCCTGCCATACCGGCCCCAACATCTCTCCCTATCCCTCTCCCTACCATTGCCATACCTTTCTTCTTCTCCCTCTCCCTGTAATCCCCATTCCCCTACCACCCTACCACCACCCCTCGAGCACCCTATCCCCTCCTCTCTCTCCTTCTTCTTTTTCTTCTTCCTTTCCTGTTCCATTTTTCGAGCCCCATATGCCTTGCCCGAGCCTCTTTTCTCTCCCTTTCTCCTCCTTCCCTTACCCTCCCTTTTTTGCTTCACCACAACCTCTCCGCCGCCTCAACCGCCACCTGCACCACCTCCTGCCACCCTCTACCTTACCCCCGATTGATCACAACACCCATTCA
Organism: Tamarix chinensis; assembly: GCA_030549775.1. Lineage (NCBI taxonomy): Eukaryota > Viridiplantae > Streptophyta > Magnoliopsida > Caryophyllales > Tamaricaceae > Tamarix > Tamarix chinensis. The sequence continues at coordinate 112,598,829 of CM060174.1, forward strand.
GGCACCCCGCAACCTCCTTCTTCCTCCTCTCTTCTTTTTCTCTTCTTTCCTTCCCTTCTCGGTAGCCACCCTGCGCCACCTTGATCCGTCGCTGTTCCGCATTCTCTACCGCCACCTGAGCCACCAAACTAACCCCTACAACCCCCTCTACCACCCCAAGCGTCCTTTGGCAGAAACCACCACCTACAGGCCTCCATTTTCTCCCTCCATTTTCCTTCCTCCTCAGCCCATCCCTCTTGACCCATCTCGACAGCCCCTCTTCATGGCCTCACTGCCGCCACCGCCCTTAGACACCGTCAACCCATCCCCGACCACCACCTACACCCCCTCTCCACCTCTGCACCCTTCCCATACCCCAACTCCTTCCCCATCTACCATTTTTCTTAGCCCCAAAACCCCAACCTGAAAACACCACTCCCTCCACCCATTTTTGCCACCTTTGAGCCTTCCTCCTCATTTCCTTGCATGCAGCTCATGCTGCATGAGCAGGATGAGCTGCTGCCTTTTTTGATTAATTTGGGTAATAATTTTAAGGTATAATTATATTTTAATTCAAGTATTTGATTAATTAAGCATTATAAAGTTTTATGCTTTGATTTTTATTATTTCTAATGTAATAAATCTTGATATTATTTTTAGGTATTGGTTTGATAATCAAATCTTGAACCTTAAACCGAAATACCAGTAAGGTTCGTTTTTGCAGTAATCGAGGTAACCGTTAAATCCCACTTAAACGTATGGATTAACGCATGTTAGCACATTAGGATTTTTAATATGTTATTATGCTTAATATATATTGTTTAATATCATATGCGTAGTTTCTTGTGATGTTAGATGAAAAGAAGCATGTTAGGTTCGTATGGAAATATTCTTTAAGGTAATAGTTTGGTTATCAATAAAAATGTTAAGTATTATCCGTGCTGTATTATGGTATAGTGACCTTTAATGCATGGTTAATATTTTGTGAGCCTTAAGGTTATTTTAGTAATGTATCTTGTACAATAATATGGCCTAATATGGGTGATAATAATACTATATTAACTATAAGAGCTGTGGATGAGGTGTTAATATTAATATTTTATGTAGTAATAATAATAATTTAATATAAGTGGTGTACTAAGGGGTAAAATGGTAACTTTGAATTAAAAAGGGTATTACGGTAATTTTGGAGGCAAGGGCAAAGTGGTAATTTTTTAATTAAAGCGTAAAAGGGTAATTTTGGAATTAATGGATAAAATGGTAATTTCGTAATAAAAGGGGACAAAATGGTAATTTTATGAATAAAGGGTAAAATAATAATTAAAGGGCAAATGGTGATTTTCTAATAAAAGGGTAAAATGGTAATTTTGTAATAAAAGGGTAAAATGGTAAATTTGTGATTAAAGGGCAAAATGGTAATTTTTTAATTAAATGGCTAAATGGTAAATTTGTGATTAAAGGGCAGAATGGTAATTTAGAAATTAAAAGAGGCAAAATGGTAATTTCATAGTTAAGAATAAAATGGTAATTTTATAAGTGAAAGGGTGTTATGGTAATTTTGAAAGTAAAGGGGTAAAATGGTAAATTTGAAAGTAAAGGGGTAACATGGTAATTTGGTAAATAAAAGGGGTAAAAGTGGAAATTGTAAAGGAGTAACTTGATAATTATAATAATTGAGAAGGGTAAAATAATGATTTAAATAACTAAAGGGTAATTTGATAATTTAATAATGGAGAAGGGTAAAATGGTAAATATTATAAATTTGAAGGACAATTTGGTAATTTAAATAACTAAAGGGTAATTTGGTAAATTTGATAATGGAGAAGGGTAGTTGGTAATTATGATCATAAAAAAGGGTAATTTGGTAATTTAACCAACTAGAGCGTAATTTGATAATTTTGATAATGGAGTAGGGTAGGTTGGTAATTATGACAATAGAGAAGGACAATTTGGTCATTCAAACAAGTAGAGGGTAAATTGGTAATTTTGATAATGGAGTAGGGTAGTTTGGTAATTATGATAATAGAGACAGGTAATTTGGTAATTTAAATAAGTAAAGGATAATTTGGTAATTTTGATAATGGATAAGGGTAGTTTGGTAATTATGATCACATAAAAGGGTAATTCGGTAATTTAACCAACTAAAGGGCAATTTTGGTAATTTTGATAATGGAGAAGGGTACTTTGGTAATTATGATCACAAAAAAGGGCAATTTGGTAATTTAACCAACTAAAGGGGTAATTTGGTAATTAGGATAACAGAGAAGGGTAATTTGGTAATTTGACCAACTCAAGGGCAATTTATTAATTATAAAAAAGGGAAAAGGGAAAAGTGGTAATCTAACCAGCCAAATGGAAAATATATTAAGTGTAACAATTATGAAGGGGGATTAGTGACCTAATAAGTATGGGAGATAACTTGGTAACCTAAATTGAGTAAGGGGTAACTTGGTAATTATGTAATAAGGAGGGTAATAAGGTAATTTGTCAAGTAAGGAATGGATGACTTAGCAATTATATAAGGGGTAAATGAGTAATTTGTATTTAACATGTCGTTGTGATTATTGAATTTCATAATATGACTCAAATAATGCTGATTAGCGAGGTAAGAGTATTTGATGATTAATAAGTATCACGAGAACGAATTCTAATTCGAAATTAGATGAGATTAGGATGGCCTTAATGATTCTTCTATGTTACCTTGGACAACCATTTAAATAAGAAATATCTGATGATATCCGAACGATTAAAAGTGAATAATTATCTGATTATTGTGCTTTTGTGATCACCTTAATTAAGACACTAATACTTAAAGTGAAAGACCTCGAAATCGGGAATGATGGCTCTTTAGGGGTCGCTACTCTAAAGACGTGGTTTAGCCCATGATTATTCTAGCATTTGCTGGTGTGCCTTTGTACCCCAGCCAGACCTTATACCTACTATATCTAGCTCTACGGACCTAGTTAGGGGGTATGCATACTTATAGAATAGGTGTCCATCTCGGTAGGGTACTGAGTTAGCTTTATGCACCAGTACGACCAGGCTACCTTTGCGTCCCTGGGTTGATAGTTGAAGGGTACTGAGTAGCTTTTATGCACCAGTACGACCGGTGTACCTTTGTGTCCCAGGATCTTGATCTCCCTATCTAGGCAAATAAATGAAATTGTTGTGCTGATTTAAAAGGGAAAACACTAATCGTTAAAGTGAAAGATTAATGAGCCGGACCCAATTGAATTATATTATGAGTACCGACCCACCGGATATAATGGTGGCCCAGGAGGTTTTGCCCTGGATGATGTTATGAGTACCGATCCACCGGATATAATGGTGGCCCAGGATGTGTTGCCCTAGATGATGTATATTTATATTTCGATCCACCGACCAGAATAATGGGGGTCCCGAGCTCAATAAATTTGATCTGGCTGTGAATAAATTATGGAAAATACTAATCACTTATAGTAGAATACCATGTTAGTCGGGGCCAGACCGGTCCACTGGCGAATAATAGTGGGGTTTCCGCACTCACATGAATAATTATAATCCGATATGATTGATAATGATGGACTAAGGGCTTAAGGCCCAGAAGTATCTATTGTTCTCTATGGCCTATTAATATCTGATTGATATGTTAAGTATGTGGTTATATAAACGTGGACATTCAGTATTTACCTTTCATTAAGTATGTATGTAGTATTTTGTGTTGCATTGTGAGCCTGCTCTTAAGTGTGATTTAAAGGGGTACTCAATACCGTAGTACTAAAGGGTTCTATTCGTGGGGCCCCTGCCTATTCAATGAGCAATGTCCCTTGCAGGTCGTTCTCAGGTGCTATTCAAGTGGGCTCTCAGGAAAGAGTGTAAGATACTATCCGGTAAACCCTAGAGTTGTACTCTTTCACCTTTAAAATTTATGGTTTTAACGTATTTGTTGATTTGTAACCACCAATGGTGTATTATACTCTTATAAAATGTTTTAATGCGCTACTTTGATTTAATCATTGGTTTGAGTTTCTTGTAAGTTGTATTTTTCTCTTTTAGCCTTAGCACTTGGTACTGGGACGATAGGACTGTACCGGTCTAGTACTAAGTGCGGCGGTAATATCCCCAGAATTCACGGTTTATTATTTTGCTTCCGCTAATTTTCTTTTAATTAAACGAAAATTTTTCAGTAGTAAATTTTGGGGGTGTTACAATATATTTTTTGTATTATTTTAGCTTAAAATATATTATTTATAGCATATATACAGGTATATAAATTTTATATTTGTATGGTTTTTGTATACTATAATCCAATCCTGAACCTCCAAATCTATTCTAAATAGAATTTTGATTCTAAAAACTTTATAGCATATATACAAGTATATAATTTTTATATTTGTATAGCTTTTGTATAATACAATCCGATTTTGAACCTCCAATTCTATTTTAGATAGAACTTTTATTCTAACAACCTTGATATAAATCTAAATAATACTTAAGAAAAATATTATGTAATGAAATGAATGAAGATAGTCTAACATAACCTTGTTGGGAAATCCTCATTCAATTGAGTTTGAGTTTAAGGAAACATTTTAGGAATTGTTTGGAGATAAGATAGGGATAGGTATAAGATATATGTCCCCAAACTTGCCTTGGGGTGTGTCTGTCTGTGTGTATATATATATAGGGTTTGGTAGTTTATTGCATAGGATTCTCTTCCTAGGATGATCGAATATTTGAATTTTATTTTAATTTGCTCATGCTAATACGAGTCTTGCAATCCAATATTTATATTTGGAATTGGGGATTTGGGTTAGGGATCAAGGATTTTTGTCTGGAGAATCAGAGCATAGATGGACATTTAATTTTCATGGGAATAGGGAAGGGCCCATCAACAAATAATTTAAGGATCATAGCGTATTTAGAAATTGATATAATTTTCAAGTCATTTTTTGAGTCATGTCTCATTGACATTCCTAATGAGTTTCATTAGGTTATTTTATTTAAAAAATGAGGTGAGTTTGAACAAATAAGAGTTCGACTCGATTCCACTTATTAATGACTCTACTTCTATGATGTCCAAAAGGAGTAATGTATTTTCTTTCCAGCCAAATTGACATACGCGCTCTATTTTATAATATAGAAGATATTTAGTTTTTGTATGTATATTAAGAAGCATTAAATTTTAGATAAAAAAAATCATCTGTTTTTACCCATATACCATCATTTCCATTTAATATCTCTTACTCATTTAATTGGAAAGAGAATAACTTGATGTTAGAATTGGAAATAAAATATACTTGTCATAAAAGATACTACATTATAAAACATAATATAAATCTAATATCGTTTATATTATAAAATAGAGAGTGCAATATCACATGGTAATCAATTTATTTTTAGTACATAAGTACATATTCTATTTTTATCAATTGTCAAATTTAGTAAATTTGATTTCAATGTCAAAGTAATGTGAAAATTATAAAAGAGGAGGTAATAATATGTCCAATTGCCATGTCATCTACAACTCTTTGACCATAAAACCAATTTAGTTAATGTAAACCTTTCATTTTCTCTATGTAGTATGGTCTTCAACTGCTAGATTCCAAACACATGTAAATATGTGAGCATCTATAGTAAACATAGTGAATATTCACTTGTTACGGATCTACTAAAATTCCTAAATTGCTGTAGCGAACATCACATGCCAAGAAAGGGTCTTAGGGTTAAGTTGTATCTATTTTGTAATATTTCATTGAGGCTACACTTGTAATGAAAGCTTTAAGAAATTTGGTTCCAACTCGGTTGAGGAGAAATTGTGCCATTTTTTTTTCTTTCTTAGACCATCATCTCATAGAACATGAAGAATAGGTTCCCCTTAACCACAAATCACACGTGATATATATAGTACGATGGCAATGTCATCTAACCTAGTTAGTTAATGAGTAGCTATGTGGTTATATAATACACCATTTCTCTAACTTCAATTACCTGAGGTGATTAGGCTCATAAATCATGAAAAAATCATTTCTTTAAAATATTCTAACCTCAATAATTATTTCCTTTTATTTCATATTTACTCATTCCCTTATCCATTTTATTAAATCATGAAAAAATCATTTATATGATTAAATAATTTTTTCATTTTAGCTTGTTTTAATTCATTTGTGTTTCAAATATTTTGATATATTCGACTTTATAAAAGTATGTTTCATCTTTCCCTGTTATGTTTTAAATTTGTGAGTTTTTTAAATATTTTTTCTAATAAATACCTATTTACTTGACTTTCTATCCAATTCATTATCTAAAATTAATTGTGATCATCCCATTGACCCTTTGACTATTGGAACCAACCCCCTTGACCATGAATCATATTGTGGCCTTGTTCTTGAAAGAAGACAAAAATTTGATCATATTCCCATTTTCTTACATTACCCACCTAATTCAACTTACATTATTTGTTCTTTTTCAATATCTTATTCAAGTGTGAAACAAACAAAACCACCCCTTTCTCTATAGCCTATGTGCCATATCTATGTTCAGAGAGGAAGTTTTGAGCATTTCCTTAAGCCTCTATACATATTAATTCTCTTTAGGCATTCATTTAAAAAAATTAGCCAAGTATTTTTCTTCCCTTTTCTACCCTTTTTGGCTTCGATTTCTCCAAATGGTCATACCCATTGTCTTCATTTTTTCCTCCTTTTTTGCCTTGTTTTTAATCTCCATCATATTATCCCTTAATATCCTTTGTTGAATTTTATTTTTCCAAGTGTTTTTTTTTCTAACATAATATCCTTCAATATCCTTCTTCATATTACTTATCTTTATTAGTGTCTCAATTGAGTTTAGTTTAAATCTTAAACATTTATTTCAAGTGATGGGAGTTAATTTTTAGTGAAAAGGGGAAGTGGTTCTTGATATTCCTTGCCTAAATTATTCATATTTAACAAAAAGGTTTATATCTCCTTTTCCTTTTCTTTATTTTAAAGCTATGTTTTATGGTAGTAGGTGTAACGCCCCAAAATTTACTATTAAAAAATTTTGTTTAATAAAAAGGTTTAATGGAAGTGGAATAACAAAACTGTGAATTTTGGGGATATTGCTGCTACACTTAGTACCAGACCGGTTTACTCCTAACTTTCCAGTACCAAGTGCTAAGGCTAAAAAGGATTATCGTCAAACTTAAGTCAATACTTAAACTAATAATTCATAAAAGTACCAGAAAGTTCATAATATGGAAATCAGAGTATGCATAAAAAGTTTACAATCCAAAGGAGTGCATAATTAAAGTTCCTAAAGAAACAGGAAGTATAGTACGATAAAACAAGACTAAAATAAGGCGATACAAATTAAAGTGAATGAAAGATAGAATCTGGCTAAGTCACTCTCAATCTCTGAGCCAAATCCTTACGCAACACTTAGTCCCGCCTGATGCCTCATAAGCATCAAAGGCCTCAAAAATGATGTCACCAACCTGCACAAAATCAGAGGGGCCTTCAAGTTGTAGAAATAAGCAGCACCCATGAAATGGGTGGTCAATACGCTACGTACTAAGTAATGTAACCATGCACTAAGGCCAACATACAAGGGCACATAATTCAAGCATGGTAACATAACAACATACAATCATTTCAGATAAATAAAGGCCAAATTATAGTCCAATTATATTAATTATTTAATCTCTGATCGGTACTCATTTCACATCATATTTTTTATCAAATCCATGCAAGTACGGGAACCCCACTATTATAGCCGGTGGATCAGTCACTTGTAGGAAAAAACTCACCTAGCCACTATTATATGCCAGTAGATCTGTCTCCCGGGAAAAATGCTCCTGGCCACTATTATTTGTCGGTGGGCTGGTCTGACCCCAACTCTCATGGAGTTCCATTGTAAGTACTTAGTGTCTTTTATATGTCTTATCAAACTTAGGGTTTAGTTTATTGAGCTCGGGATATCCCACTATTATAGCCAGTAGAGCGGTCGCTTGTAGGACAGAACGTACCTAACCATTATTATGTGCTTGTGGATCAGTCTCCAGGGCACCCCGGCACCTGGCCACTATTATGTTGGTGGATTGGTCTAGGCCTAGATCAATAATCTTCCACTTTACATGATTAATGTTTTACCATATCTTATTCAAAAGTTTCGCCCTAGACATGCATGACTAACTCCATCTACGCTTATCCTCCAAGAGGGCTCGTCCCATGTCTTGAGACTCCTGCACCTCCTAACTTGTCCCAACATCCTTTCTTTCTTTCCCTAACTCACACTAGAAGCCCAAATCCTAAATGTATGGGTCAAGGCCCACTACCTTACACCTTCAAGTCCACTCACTGTCTTACCCTAAGGTTTTCTCCAGAAACCCTAATTTGGGCCTATATGGTCCATCCTTCTCTACCTCATACAACCCAAACTGTTTTAACACCCTATACATCACAACCCTTATATTTAACCCTCATCATCTCACTTTACTCCCCAAGTACACATGTGCCCACGAAACCCTAGGTAGCCACACCAAACCCTAATTGGCCACATCAAACTCTAGCATCCTCCTTTTCACATGTCACCCCTTCATTTCTCACCTTCCACTCTTATTTTGTCATGATGCCCATGCTCATCCCTCACCTGATATTCCTCCATCCTCAACTCCTACTCCACTCACCCTCATTTATTTTTTCATTTTCCCACCTTCTCAAATTAGGGTTTTCTCCCAAACTCTAGCTCAATCTCCTATGCACCCTTATACTGTCCCACGTACTATTTTTCACCCAAAGCCTCCAATCGCCCAAACAATTCTTCCATTACCTTCCTCACACCCTAAGTCAACTTTTCATATGTAAAGTTCACCCCCATGCAGATTCTATCCATCCCATGCAAACCCTCAAAGTTTTTCGTGCAAAGCCCTAGATTGTCCCACTCTTTCATTTTATTTAAAGTCCCTTTTTTCCACTCATGGATTGTAGAATATTTAGGCCAGTCCCACCTACGTTAGCCAACTTACTTCCCTTTAGTCATCTTACTTTTCCATTCTTCTTTTTCATATTTCCATCCCACACTACCACATTAAATATCCTTACATGCATGTCCTGAAGGGCCACATCACATCATATCACATTTCGCTGCATATACATGTTAAACACATATTATAAGAAAGCACATGAGCATACCTCAACTCTAAGTTGTGCTACACATAAAACAGTTAAACTAATAGCACAAGATACACAACATATCATTAAACATGGCATTCAAGACATATAAAACACATAGCACACATAAGGCCTTAGCTACACCCTCACCTAGCACATCACTAGTCTTAGAGCACGCTCTTACGCCTCCTTAGGATTTTGACTGGTTTCACTTATAAGAGGGAAAAACTAAATATTAGTTTCCCTCCTACCAAAAATATTATTATTTCCTATTTTATTCTAAGATTTGGGTTAATATTATTAAAGGAACTTTACAAGTGAAAAATAGGGTTTTTAATAATATTTATAGCCATATTTATATTATTAAATCTAATAGCTTTATTTCCTCTGATAATAGTACTAACACTAGTTATAGTAAAAACAGTGATATTAATAATAGTAGTAATACTAATACTCATAGTAATAGAAACCCTAGTATTTTTAAGGCTAAGGCAAATAATAGGGTTAGGGATAAAATAATAATATAATAAAATTAATACTAACAAAATACTAATATCGCTAAGGATAATAATAATAATAATAATAATAATAATAATAATAATTGAAATAATGATAATATAAGGGTTTGAATATTTTTACCATAATAATAATAGTGATACTAATAATGATGATGATGATGATGATGATGATGATGATGATGATGATGATGATGATAATTGAAATAATGGTAAAATAGGGTTTCGACCCTTCATCGTACTACTACTACTACTACTACTACTACTAATAATAATAATAATAATAATAATACATAATAATAACAATATAATATAATTAAAATGAATAAGGCTTGCATAATTAGGGTTTAAGGGTTGAGAAGGTTTAGGGGAGGATAGTTGAGTGTTGGGAATAGGGGAGGGGGAATGATGGTGGAAGTTGGAGTGGTTAAGGTTGCCCAAGTTGAGAGGGTTGGAATGGGTGTGGTGGCGTAGCTAAAGGTGGCGGTGCTATGGTGGCCGAGAGGTGGTGGAAAGGGAGGAAGAGAGGATGAGAGGGAAGAAGGGAAAAAGGGAAAAAGGAGGGTAGGGAAAGGTAGAGGGAGGTCCGTAGGTGATTTTGGGAGGTGTAAGAGGTGGTGGTTGCAGCAGGAGTGGTGGTGAACGGTGGTGCAAAGGGCGGCGGGGGTGGAAGTGTAGTTGCTCAGAAAGGGTATTTTGCACAGCCGGTGTGGCTCATGCAAGGAAAATCAAGGGCGGAGGGTGGCGTAGTTTAGTAGAGTGTGATGCAGGGAGTGGTATTGTGGGTGGCTCGAGCGGCAACGCTAGGCATTTGATCAGGCTGTGGCGCAAGGGAAAGGATTTTCTGAGTGCTAGAAAGAGTCTAAGTTCGGGGCTAGTTATGGGGTATTTATAGGGCCAAAGGAGGAGGATAACAACAGAGGGGAGGGGGAGAATAGGGGGCAAGTAGGATAGGGCACACCGGCTGGAGATGGGAGGCTGACGCAAGTCTGCCATGGCATGTTGTGATTGGGTCGGGGAGAAGGAACGGCGCGCGAGAAGAGGGGAAGGTTGGTTGGGTCAAAAAGGCAGGCAAATCAGCGAGGAAGATAGGGGAGTGACGGCTGGTCAACAGGCGTGGTCGGCAGCGATAATCAAGGCGTAGGTCAGGGGAAGTTGTAGGCCGCGAAGGGGGAGGAAGAAGAAGAAGGAAGGGAAGAAGGCTGGACTGGCGATCTAGGGAGAAAGTAAGAAAGAAAAGAAGAAGGGAACCGGTCAGCTGGGGGTGAGTATGTGCGATGCAGGCTTGGGGCGCACAGGAGGAAAGGAGATCGGGTCGTAGGGCCGACCTAGGTCGGGGAGAGAAGGGAGCAAAAAGAAAAAGGAGAGGAAGGAAGAAAGAAAAAGGAAAAAGGAGAGGAAAAGGGGGAAAAAAGGGAAAAAGGAAAAATAGGTAGGTTGGGTTATTTAGAATATTTTGGTATTTTGGGATATTTAAAAATAATAATATTTTAATAAAATAATAATTAAATTCTCTTTTTAGGTTAATTTAGAATTTTTGAAAGATTTTTCCTAAATTCTATTTTAATTAGCAAAACACTCAAATTTTATCCAATTAAATTATTTATAAATTTTCTCTTAATTTTACCCTAATTACTCCCTCTTATTTTAATAAAATAATTTATTTAATTAATTTTCATAATAAATTCTTAATTAGTTATAATTCTTAAAATTAGGGTTTTGAGGTATTTCAGTAGGAGGGTGGCCAAGTTTATAGTCATTGTCAAGTTTCAAATTCTAATGAATGGCAAGTCTCTATAGTTGAAATAGTTGTTTTGGGTGACGAATGAAGTGGAAGAGGATGTAGTGATGAAGGGCGGTCAATGGAGTCGACCAATAAGGAAGGATGGAGATGGAGGAACTGGATCTAAATTAACATTAACTACTTCTTCTTCTTCTTCTTCTTCTTCTTCTTCTTCTTCTTCTTCTTCTTCTTCTATGTTTAGAAGTAGTTAGAAAAAATATTTAGTCATGATAATTACTTATTTTAAAAAATTTCTAACCTCAAAAATTTTCAAACTAAATAATTAATTTAGATAATTATTTTTGACGAGGACCACCAACAACTGAATCTAAATTAACATTAACCTATAAAAATTTCAAACTAAATAATTAATTTAGATAATTATTTTTTACAAGGACCACCGAACATACCAGTTTTATATGAAATCTCATAGTATCATTACTGGTAACGAATCTGATATTTTGGTTTTCTTCAACACTTTAGCAAGACTCGAGCAAATCAAATGGGAGAATTATATGACGATAAACACCAACCATGTTCATGTCTACTATATAAATTTGTCACCATCGCCTCAGTAATTTGAGTTCTATTTGTAGATGAAAATATAAAACCGAAGCATATGCAGAGACAAAAAACTGATCGAAACAGAAAATCGTAGCAAATGTACTTATCAATTTTGTTGTGCCATGAAACAAATTCACTATCCTGAAATGAATATCGACCGGACTTCGGTGCAGATCCCTTCACGGTCGGTCCACCCCCAAGGGTTTACACAACGTCCTTAGTCTCGTGCACTCGATATATAAGGATTGGAATTGCATAACTTTACCCAGAAAAAATCGAAGAAAGTGCTTGTTCGATAGATCAAAAAAATCAATCTTCTTCTTCCTTCACATATATATTCAAAAAATGGAAGAAGAAATCGGTTAAACAATAAAAGAAAAAAAATTCTGAAACGTATCAACCCTTCATACGAATGGTTGCAACGTTCCAGAGAGAAAAAAACCGCCAAAATTTAAATTAAAAAAAAAAAGTGTTCGAAATTTTTTTTCTTAAAAGAAATTTGGGTCTTGTCTGGAACTATGACTCACCCACACCCACGCCCAGCGCAGCCCGGACGGGAAGAGCGGGCGGCGGTGTGCACGCATGTGTGTGATATACTGTTATAGTCCAGCCCACCGGCCCACTCAAAACAGCCCAAGCCTATAATTCAAACATGTCAAAGAGTGAGGGAATATAAAAACTAGTTAAAACAAAAATTCCTTACCAATGTGGGATATCAAAACTCAGCAAATAGAAGATTAAGTTCTACCATTGTCCAACAATCCCCCACCAATGGCGAACGAAAAGAAAACCATGAAAAACTGGGCAAAGAAGGAATAACACTTAAGTATCAGTATCACAAAGATTGAATTGATACATAATGAAGTGAGGCAACAACCATATCTAGAGAGTGAACGAATCTTGAATTACCTAGATTCTGATTGAGACCCCCACAGCACATGTCTTACCTTAAATTCTGCAAATTCCGCGATAATAAGACCTGCGCTTTTAATAGCCATGCGTGCACCTTGGGTACTCATGAGTGCTCTAGAAAGACAGCCTTAGTCTTTCATAGAAGGTGGCCCACCTTCACACTCACCTAGGTGAATCTATCAAGTGCGTCTCACAAGCACCACCAAACTTGGTTTTTGGATTCATTAAGAGCACAAGCATGCTCATCCTTATAAAATTCCATGCGGTGAGTACATCAAATACAACTCACAAGGATCACCCAAAACATAAGGGTATGAACTCATTAAGAGTTTGAGCTCAACCTGGTCGATATGTACTACCACATGTCATAGGGATGAGATTGTAGTATAATAGAGTAGTCATATGAGTGGTAACACCGTACTTTCCTCAACTTAAAGGCTTAATCCCCATCCCCCTCAACGTTTTGAGGATAACTCTCCTCGTTAGACCCTTTGTAAGAGGGTCTACCAGATTTCTTTCTGATCTGACAAACACTAAAGAGATCACATCGTTACTCAACAGTTGCCTCGCCGAACTGTGCCTAACATGGATGTGTCTCCTTTTACCATTATATACACTATTCTTAGCAACACATATAGCTGCTTGTGAATCACGATGTAAAGAAACCGATACACAGGGTTTCCTCCACAAAGGCACATCGGCCAACAAGTTCCTCAACCATCCTGCCTCTTGACCAGCTAACTCAAGGGCAATAAACTCTGACTCTATGGTGGAGCAAGCTATGCAAGTCTGCTTAGCAGACTTCTAGGATATAGCTCCTCCTCCCAAGGTAAACATATAACCACTGGTAGAACTGACCTCGTCATTATCAGAAATCTAATTTGCATCTGTAAATCCCTCTAGCACGGCAGGAAATTTACAAAAATGTAAACCCCAATCCTTAGTACCTTTAAGGTATCTAAGCAAGCGGTGTAGAGCAGTCCAGTGTTCATTACCTGGGTTGTGAGTATACCTACTCAATCTACTCACAGCATAAATAATATCAGGTCTGGTGTAGTTCATGAGGAACATCATACTTCCTATGATTTTAGTATATTCAACTTGAGAAACACTAGCACCTAGGTTCTTTTTCAAATGTATGTTAGGATCATAGAGAGTTTTCACAGGCATTTCATCTCGACAATCAAATTTTTCTAGTATCTTATCAATATAATGTGACTGACTCAAGGAAAAAAACCATTTTCGGTTTTTCTCATTTTAATACCGAGAATTACATTAGCTTCTCCTAGATCTTTCATTTCAAAATGAGAAGATAAAAATAATTTTGTGTCATTGACCACAGCCAAGCTTGTGCCAAGAATTAACATGTCATCCACGTACAAGCAGATTATCATAGATTCATGTCCAATCACTTTAGAATAAACACATGAGTCTGATGCATTCACAACATAACCATCACTAACTAAGGTCTGGTCAAATTTTTCATACCATTGCTTAGGAGCTTGTTTAAGGCCATACAACCCTTGGGCTGCTCCACATAGATCTCCTCTTTCAAGTCACCATTTAGAAAAGTTATTTTTACATCCATTTGATGCACTACAAGTCCATGAATAGCAGCCAAGGCAACCAAAGAACGGATCGTGACTCTCTTAGTCACAGGAGAATAAGTATCGAAAAAATCAACGTCTTTCTTTTACTTATAGCCCACAGCTACCAATCTAGCCTTAAACTTGTCTATGGTCCCATCAGTTCTCAATTTTTTTTAAAGACCCATTTGCATCTTATTGGCTTGCAGTCTTTAGGTAAATCGACCGAATCCCATGTGTGATTAGACTTTATGGATTCTAACTCATTTTTAATTGCTTCTTTCCAGAAATTAGCATCCATTGAAGTTGCTGCTTCCTTATAGGATTTAGGATCCTCCTCAATCAGATAAGAAGATATAAAATCCACATCTATCATGTTAATATTGTCATTTTCAACCAGGAAAGCAGTAATAAAATTAGGTCCAAAGCTAGTTTCAATCCTTCTTCTCTTACTTCTCTTAGGTTCATTCACATTATCATTTTCAATGCTAGAGAAAGATGGTATTGATAAGGGAATTGAAGAAGCATTAGAAGAACTAGCAAAATCACATGCATTCTTTTTCATGGGAAACACATTCTCAAAAAATGTTGCATTTCTAGGTTTGTAGATAGAATTATCATTCAAACACAAGAATCTATATGCAGCACTATTTTGAGCATAACCAATAAATGCACAATCGAAAGTCTTTGTTCCCACACTAGTTCTCCTAAAATCTGGCAAACCAACCTTAGCTAGACACACCTACACTTTTAGAATTTTTAAGTTAGGTTTAAAACCTTTACATAATTCAGAGGGAGTTTTATCTAGTTTCTTATAAGGGACTCTGTTTAACACATAACAAGCAGATAGGACAACTTCCCCCCACATATGATCAAACATCCCCTAACTCAAAAGCATGGCATTCATCATTTCTTTCAATGTTCTATTCTTTCTTTCAGCTACACCATTTTGTTGAGGAGAATAAAGGGCACTAGTTTCATGTATGATACCATGACTATCACATAAGTCCTTTAGGAAACTAGTTCACTATTCACCACCCCTATCAGATCTAAGCCTCTTTATTTTACGGTCCAATTGATTGTCTACTTTGCCTTATATTTTAAGAATATACCTTCGGACTCATCTTTAAACCTAAGGAGGAAAATTTTAGTATATCTCGAATAATCATCAATAAATGTCACATAATATCGTTTTCCTCCTCTACTCTCGGTGTTCTTAAAATCAGTCAAGTCTATATGAATCAATTCAAGCAATTCAATTGATCTCACAGTGACCGGTTTAAAAGGCTTTTTAGCATACTTAGCTTCCACACAAACAGGACACTTCTCATAGCCATTAGTGTCCAGAACATTAATTAGATTCATTCATTTCAGTTTATCAATAGAAGCCACATTCACATGCCCTAGCCTACCATGCCATAAAGATACAGACTCAGCAATATAAGCAGAAGCAGAACTAATTTTATTAATAGGAGCAGAAAAAATATTCAAAACAAACAGTCCATCAGATAAATACCCCTTGCCCAAAAAATCCCCATTTTTGGTCAACACGACCTTATCAGCCTCGAAAACTAGTTTCAATCTGGCCATATTAAGTAAGCTACCCGAAACTGAGTTCCTACGGAGGAAGGGGACATATAAGACATCACTTAGCAATAGAGATTTTCCAGAGGTAAGTTTTAGAAGAACCTTTCCTTTGCCCAAAACTCCAGCAGTGGCTGAGTTACCCATGAAGACGTGCTCTCCATCAGCAGCACCCTCAAAATAGTGAAAGAGATCTCTGTTGGAGCACAGATGCTTAGAAGCCCCGGTATCCAGAATCCAATCTGTCTTGTTGTCAACCATGTTTGCTTCCACGACCATATCAGCAATAACTTCTTCTGTTTCAGCAACATTAGTCTGTGGTGTTGTAGGGGCATTCCCTTTCTGATTATGAGATTGCAGGCCCTTTCTCTTGAAACATTGATATGCCTTATGGCCCATCTTGCCACAAACATAGCAAGCCACCATCTTCTTCTCAATCCTAGTATCACCCTTCTTGAAATTGGGTTGACTTTTATGTTGACCTTTCTTCTGAGACTTATTTCCTTTCCCCTTGAATTTATCATATCCTGTAGCAGACTCAACAACGTTTGCACTCGCAGATCCAGAAGCGTAAGACACACTTTTTTCCTTCATAAGATTCGCTTCCTCTGTCCTCATGTGACTGATTAACTTTGGCAAGATGAGATCCCATTTCTTGTGCTTCAGATGGTTCCTAAAATCACTCCAGGATTGTGAGAATTTCTCTATTAACATGTTGGCCTGGAATGTCTCACAGATCTTCATTCCTTCTCCCAATACCTCAGCAACCAAAAGCTTGAAATCATGGACCTGATCCATCACCAACTTGGCATCGTCCATATGAAATCTCATCAAATTCCCAACAGCATACTTATTTCTCCCAACTTCATCAGAACCATACTTACTCTTCGGAGTTTCCCAAATATCTTTTGAAGGCTCAACACCAAAGAACATATCAAATAACTTGTTGTTCATATGTTGCAAAAGATGACCTCTAACGGTCTTGTTGTCCCGTTTAAATTTTTCTTTAGCAACTTCATCACTTTTCCTAGTGGCTACTGAAGCGGGAGTGGTGGTCGGAGTAGCAAGGGTATTGTCAACATTTTTCTCAGTAGGCGGATCATTTATTAACACATAGTCTACCTCAAGAGCCTGAAATAGAATAAGCATTCTCTAGGACCATCTACGGTAATTAGTATCGTCCAGTGACTCAACCTTTGACATATCTAGAGTTACTCTCGGGATACTAGCAACAGCCATAATAAAATAACGGAATACCAATTCTTTATACTAATTGAAATCCAATAGTAACATAAACGACCCCAAATACCAATAGTATCGAAATTTATTCATAAGCAAACAGCAATATGTAATCTGATATAATCCAGTAATATGTATCACAACCAATACCGAATAGACAAACCAATAGAGAATATCACCGAATAGAATATGCTTCCTATATTCACTTCATATTGTAGATGAAAATATAAAACCAAAGCATATGCAGAGATAGAAAGCTGATCGAAATAGAAAACCATAGCAAATATACTTATCAATTTTGTTGTGCCGTGAAACCGATTCACTGTCCTGAAGTGAATATCGACCGGACTTCGGTGCAGATCCCTTCACAGTCGGTCCACCCCCAAGGATTTACACAACGTCCTTAGTCTCGTGCACTCGAGATATAAGGATTGGAATTGCAGAACTTTGCCTAGAAAAAATCGAAGAAAGTGCTTGTTCGATAGATCAAAAAAATCAATCTTCTTCTTCCTTCACATATATATTTAAAAAAAGGAAGAAGAAATCGATTAAAAAATAAAAGAAAAAAATTCTGAAATGTCTCAACCCTTCATACGAATGGTTGCAACGTTCCAGAGAGAAAAAAACCGCCAAAATTCAAATTTAAAAAAAAAACTGTTCAAATTTTTTTTTCTTAAAAGAAATTTGGGCCTTGTCATGTGATATACTAATATAGTCCAATCCACCGGCCCACTCAAAACAACCCAAGCCTATAATTCAAACATGCCAAAGAGTGAGGAAATATAAAAACTAGTTAAAACAAAAATTCCTTACCAATGTGGGATATCAAAATTCAGCAAATAGAAGTTTAAGTTCTGCCATTGCCCAACACTATTTGCAAAGCATAGTAAACAACAGAGACCGCAACACATCAGGGATGTCGAGAGTAAGAATTAAGCAGCAGCACATATACTACTACCGAAAAGAACGATATGCAATGATAATTTAATTAGTATACACCCACGAATTCAATTACAACATACAGACCATAGATAATTAAGCACTCATACATGAAGTAAGAAGCAAAGCTACAAATATGGTCTTTACCACTACCGCATCCCCCCTCAATTCAAGCTCCTTGAAGCCTTTATTCTTTCGGATCATGTTTCTCCTTCAACA
Organism: Tamarix chinensis; assembly: GCA_030549775.1. Lineage (NCBI taxonomy): Eukaryota > Viridiplantae > Streptophyta > Magnoliopsida > Caryophyllales > Tamaricaceae > Tamarix > Tamarix chinensis. The sequence continues at coordinate 112,617,274 of CM060174.1, forward strand.
AAATTGAGTGCATCACCCCCTCGACCCGCCACCAAAAAAAATAAGAGTGCCAAGGCATATCGAATCAATGATAATGTGGACATCTAAATGAAAAGAGAATGGTACGGGGGACACTTCACTGTTTCACTTCATGATCAGAATGAATGGCCTCCCTGCATTACTTAAAGTTCTAGGACTCATTCACCAAAAAGTCACTATTGTTTGAATTAACAAGTGAATTCTTGGTCCACACATGTCTCCGCAGGCAACAAAAAGCTGTAGGAAGATTAGAAATTTACGAGAGATATGCATCCATGCTTAGCCACTACCCACCTTTTAAACCGGAACTCCATGGATGGGGTGATACAACAAGACGAGTGGGCATGCCTTGTGAGAGGAAGTAATGAAATTTTAAAGAGAAAGCAAGAGGAGGAGTCAAAAAACTTAGAACTGAACTGGAATGATACACTGGAGAGGAAAAAAATAATAATATATATATATATATATATAGAACCCGGCCAAAACTGGATCTGATCACGCATCTTTACAACATGTAGGTTTTACACTCCTAATCTCACACTCTCTCACACAGGAAAGCAGAAGTGAAGCACGCATGCGTAATGTGACCACTTCCATACTATGCTACTACTGTTCCTGAATCATTGTGTTGTCGAAAAGCACTAGCAGATATGCAACAAAGTCGTTTGTAAAGGAAACCAGTTACCAGTATATATATAGTCAGGTATTATGCATTGGTCAAAATTCATGGGGATAAGTGAACTTGTCAAGTTGCTAGCAACCAGAAAATATTATTTCAATAAGCTCCTGTTGCCACTTGCCACCATAAGCACATGCTAGAACACCTTATCCTGATTTTCCTGCATTCACAGTATGGACAAGGCATATAAATGAATAAAAAAACTGCATTAACTTAGCATCTCCAAATATATATATATATATATAGCGAACGCTGACCTCTTAAACTAGGAGGTAGATAGAGTAAGGAGAACAAATATACGGAACGGATGCAACGACGAGAACAATTTCTATAGTACAAAAAGGAAGAGACCATTACGTGAGAACTTGGAAGGATCAAGGTTGTGCAGATGCTGGGTAAATAGCGAGGCAAAACAAATTGCACCTGCAATTACCACATCATTTATGAGATTGGCAATCAAGAGCATTAACATCAGGACAATAATTCAAGGTACTTTGCACACTATAAAATATACTCACAAAGAAGGCAACTTACAATGAATTAGAAAATTGCCTCAGAATATATAACCTAATAAGGAAATTAATAACTCCCCTATTTGATACTCAAAACTATGGCAATAAATAAAACTTGCCCTCTTAATTCAAACAAAGAAGGCAATATTATACTTTTATTGTATTCAACCTTATACACCTCCTCTTATTACACCCCTCCTTTTCTATTCTTATACCCTTATACCTCCACTTTTTTTTCCACAATTCCCAAATTACCCCTCAGTTCTGCCTCATCTCTTAGTCTCTCCACATCCTGTGCTCTCATTCTCTCGCTGGTTTGTGTAATCTACTACACTTCCCTTGATTTAGATTGTTGCTTTTCAAGGTAAGTAATAGATTTATTTATGTTTTTTTACATCTAAATTCTATGACTTGTATGATTCATCTCTGTATGTGCTTAATTATGTGCAAAATCTACCAAAGAAATGAGGAGGAAAGAAAGGGCAAATCATGCATAGGCACCGACGGGTGAGTGGAGAGACACAAAAGAAGGAGTTATAGGCGAGTTGCCCGTGGACACCCAAAGTGTCCAGGCGAATTTCTCGTAGCTCTCCCAAAACCTATAACCCATAGCATTCTCTATCCGTTCGCACGACCCACTTGTTGGCTCCGCCTTCATTCTCTCGAACGACATGTCGCACCCCCCACACTTACATATCACTCACGACCTATCCTTAAACCCTTGCACCCGAAGACCAAACCCTCAACCCTAACCCTAAACCCCATATTCCAAACCTCAATCCCCAACCCTAACCCCAACAATAACCCTTAACCCTAATCCCTTAACTGTAAACCCTAACCCTTAACCCTTAACCCTTAACCATAACTCTATCCCTTAACCTTAAACCCTAAACCCTAACCATAAACCATTAACCATAACCCTTAACCTTAACCCTAACCCTAACTATAAATCCTTAAACCTAACCCCTAACCCCAAACCATTAACCCTAAACCCAAATCCCTTAACCCAAAACCCAAAACCCAAAACCTTAACCCTAAACCCTAAAATCCAATTTGATTTAATTTAGTATAATATTCAAGTATTATTTACTATAATATGTATTAATGATATCTTATTTATAAATTGTAGATGATTGGCAACAAAGGAAAGGGGAAAGAGATTAGACAAGATTTCCATTGGTAGGGTATCCAAAAGTGTCATGACTATAAGTGCTAGAGCATGTGCTACGGCAGAACGTGGTATTGAGACAATACCGTATAGGTCTCATGACGATTATATGTCATTTGAGCATGACTATGATGTTGGCACTAGCACCTCTAGCCAGATAGTAGGATCTCCTTCATCATCAGCGGTCAATGACAATTGACGGTTGACCGGACCTACAAGCAGTGGTCCAAAGATTCATGATCTCCTTACTAGCTTTAAAGGCCATGTGGCATATGCCATATGGAATTTTGATGAGGTAATTTTTACAAATTTCTTTATCGATTAAATTTATTATTATTATTATAATTCATATCATCTAATGTTTTTCTAATCTTTTTTGTAGGAACCATGTAGGCCATTAAGTGTATAGTCGAGGGTAAAGGTGTTTGCAAAGCTACCTCATATCACTCCTAAAGATGGAAATGTCTATTATCTCGTCGATCGCACCAGCTTGACAACTCTTCATGACAATTACTTTCACTATCACAACTGTCCTTTGATATATGCTTTTGTGGGAAGGTGGCATCCAGAGACTAATAGTTTTCATCTTCCATTTGGTGAAATGAATATTACCCTCCATAAGTTTGTTTCAATTTGCATCTAAACTATCATAAGTATGCGTATACTGGAGAGCCATACTTGTGTGACAATGATGCTATGACTTTACTTGCAAAAATGTGGGGGTGAAGATGAGAAGGTGGTCAAGGGGACATATATGAAGGGGAACTCGATTGCTTTAGATGCCATACTGGGTAAGATTACGATCGAGCAGGTAGATGACGATGAGTCTTGTGTTAGACTCTATTTGTGGTACTTCCTATAATGCATGCTTTTCGTTGATAAGTCTAGGAACCGTGCCTCATTGTCGGTGTTACGATTAGTTATCGTTTTGGATAATTTGTGCTATCGTTCAATTAGAGCCACTACATTAGCATATCTTTATAGGTAGCTTGGAATTGCTTCCAGAGCTAGATGCCGACAAATAGGTGGTTGCATGACTTTTTTGGAGGTAATAATTTATGATGATTTGTTAATTTAATTAGCTAATTCTTGTTTCCACCGGTCTTATTCCCGTACATTTGTAAATTCACGAGACGTTGGTGTGATGAGATGGGACACATCCCGTCAGACTTGTCCTCTAGAGTCATTAGAGGACCTTATTCGTTATAGGAAGCGTCTAGATACGGTAGAGGTAGCACAGGTGGTTTACTACCTTTCTCTTTTATTGTTCAATTATTGTTAATTCTTACTAAAAATATTTTTCATGTATTTGTATGTTGATTTTATGCCCTTCCCCACTAATTTAATATCGGATCAAGAGGTGTCATCGTACCAGGGCGGTCTTTTCCATGTGGACATTGTAAATCCATATGATCACATTGGGTGGTAGTTTGGCTACACCCACCTCTTTCACATGCCTGCTATTAGACCAGCTATTGGATTCTACTGTGGTGCAAAGGTGTAGAAGTATAAGGTAGATTACTCTAGTTGTAGAGCATTATGAAACAGCTGGTCAAATCATACATTGGACTTCAGTCGCCAAGCTAGCCAATGTGTTTATAAGCATGATGCTTCAACCTATGATTATTAGGTATGGTTCTGAGCTTGATCCTACCACAGAGTCCATCGCATAGCAAATGAGGGACTAGCTGATCCAGACTACATTGCTACAGAAGCAGAGATCCATAATGCAATGACGTATGCATACCGGTACTAGTTCAAATAAGAGCGGCAGAGATTAATTGATAAAGAAACGTTATGTGAAAAATTGACAAAAGTGTACTTATAATTTGGGGGACTAGCCATTACCTCTAGTGAAGAGGATAACAACCAACACATTGATGGTTACGGTCATGATTAGTAGGAAATAATTAGTAATGTATTTAGTTATTTTTACTTATTTATAAGCTTTGAACAACAAAAATGTCTGCATGTTAATAAAACGTTTGTTATAATACTCATGTCTCGTATATGAAAATTACTACTATGTCATACAACAAATATAACACCATCAACACAATACAGAATCATCAACCAAAGTTACCACCTTGGTCATGTGTAATACTTGTCGCATTTCGATAAAACTGAATACGATTGAGATATAGCACATCCCATCCACAAACGCTAGGATCGGCATGAAGGTACCACCTATTAGATATAAGTGGTAACATTGCATCTTCCATTAATGTTATCTACATAAATTTACAATAAAAATCAAAGGGTTTTACATATAGTATAATGAAGACTTTATTCAAATGGTAAACATGACATACTGAAACGCAGTGGGTAAAATCATTATAGTTCAAGATACTGATAATGCGATGAGGATGTCAGTCATTAGGAGGAGCTCTATGAGGCAAAAATGTAACCGATCCCGACCGACTAAAGCAGACGAATACCATATTGTACACTGTCGCCAAAAAAAATCCAAAGTCAGGCTGCTGGCACCATTTATCTATTGGATCTAGTCCACGAAAATGGGTAAGACACTCCCTATTTTGGGCATTCAAATCTACAAAGGCATGCTCATACAAACTCATATTTGTCAGCAATTCCCTAAACATCGCCCCGTAACATACGCCCAGAGCTTCTCATTCCCAAACAGTTATAGTGCAACAGTTCTATATCCACAAAATCCATCCCCCACAACATTACACCATGATTTAACCTACGGAAGCATCACGGCCTCAATATCCAATGGCCATAGAAAATCATGTAAGGATCATCGTGTCCTTCTAGTACTATAAATCACACTACTACTACTACTTCAACCTCGGCCCATTCCTAATTGACCAAGAGAATCTCTTCCTCTACCATGTCCTCAACACAAGTGACCATGTCCCCTAAGTGAATTGGAATAAGCACGCGTTGTATTCTCCCACTTCGACGGTTCCCTCCTTATACTATTACTAAAGTAACCCTTATTTTGTTGAACTTCTCGCTCAATCATACTTATTGTAGCGGGTTCAAAGATCTCATCCATGATATTCGAATATTGCTCTAGACTACCAGAAGAATTGGAATGATCCAGCTTCCTTTGTACTTGAGGTTGTAATGTTAGAATCAAAGATATAATAATTTGTTGCATTAGAATAGTTGTATTAGGTCTATACCTTTGATATAAAATTAGAGGCAAAAAGATGTACGGTTGGAGTAACGGCTAAATTATTGAATTGAAATCTTTCTTTAGCTTTTCTGACAAAGGTATAAGTCTTCCAGAATTGATGAACTGACGATTCTAAGATTGGTTGATTATCTCATTTGTAATGAAATATCTCATATGCTCATGGTAGACTGTGTGTCTGCCTGAAGTAACACCCACACCCTAAAGGATCATAATTAACCAAATCACATCTCTTATTCTCCTCCTCAATCAGGTCTAGTACTCTATGACATACAATAGATGTGATATCCTTAAACAACACATTATTAGTAGAGTAATGTGCAATAATGACCCAAGACTACTCCAAATCTTTCTTCAACTCATTCACTTAGAGTCGAACCAACGTATCAATTTTTTGCCATAATGTATCAAAACTCATATAAGACGATGCTATATATTTCTTCAACCTCGAATGCTCACTTTCCACCCTAAATTTAATATTTAAAAATATAAGTGTTGGCTATATAATTACAGTTCAAATAAAAAAAATATCCACTCTAATAAAATTATACATGATGGTTCATGAGTCATGTATGGATGTAAGAAAGGGGTTGGAAAAGGGGCTTCGGTTATGGTGATGGATGTTGTGGAGTTGAGACCACGAGAATTAAGGAAGATGGTGGAGCTGGGAGGAGCAGGCACAAGGGAAGAGTAGGTGGCAACAAGGGAGGTAGTGGTGGTTCTAATGGAGGGGGATAATCAAACAATGGGGGTATGGATGAAAATGAGGCAGATCTTACCCAAAATCTGATGAGTTTTATCTGGCGGATACTCAAACGAGTAGATATGGATATGGATGATAGAAGAAAATACCTACCAAGTTCAGGTATGACAACTGGTAAAAGGTATCCATACCCATACCCGTATACATATCCATATCCGTTTACCCAATATATAATTAAATTTTATATTAGAATAAACATAATATAATATTAAGGTTAAAATTATCATTTGGCTTAACCCTAAATGGGTTTATCCATCAAGTAATAGATTTTTTCCATTGGGTAATATCCGTTAACGGGTAATTGGGTTATCCATTGCCAACGAATACAAATATGGATGTGTTAGTGAATACTTATTCGAGTATGGGTATAAATTTAGGTATTGATATGAGTATGGGAGTAACTTGCCCATCTACATTCCTAGACGGGGGTAGTGGTGACTAGTGATGGAAAAGAAACCATAGGTGGAGTTGGTATTGGTGTAAGTGTGAAGGGGCACGCGAGAGTGGACGATGATTAAGTTTAGGCTGTGAAGTTTGAGGGTGTTACATGACAGGGGAATACGGGTTGGTGGCATAAATTCATGTAGAGGATGGTTGGGTGATGTACGGGACATGTACGACTATGCAAGGAATAAATACATAGGCATGTGAGGAGGATGGCCGCAAGGATGAGATTTGCCACATGGGGGGTTGGCAAAAACAAGGAGGAGGCAAGGGTGGTAAATAAAGTGGTTGGTGGAGGTGTTAGTGGTAGTTGTGAGCTTGGTGGTGTAGATAAAGTGGGCACGATTGGGCAGAGAAATGGGCATGGACCGCATGGTTTGCAAGAGGCTCACATCTGGTGTGGATGGTTTGCACGACTGTGTGTGGGTGGTGCACGGTCGTGCAACACATACAAAAATAGAAGAAGGCTAGGAGGAAGAAGAAGGGGAAGGAAAGAGATGGGTCATTCCATGGCAGAGGGAGAGGAAGAATAAGAAGAAGAAGAAAAAAGGTAGGCCAGACTAGTTTAAAAATGGTGATGATTGATGGTGATGGTCGAATAAAACCAGAATAAGGATGGTGAGAAAGAAAGAGGAGAGGAAGTGGGTGTCTAAACGATAATGGAAGGAAGTAGGAGCATTATATAGTTAGATGGGGGATTGGTTTGAATAGAGAGGTGATATAAAGTTGTGTGTGTAAAGTGGAGGGAGATAGGGGTGTGTTTGGTAGATGGAAAAATGGCACAATAAGGTAGATGAAGGCTTATGTGAGAAAAGGAGATGGTATGGAATTGTTAGGTAGGAGTATAATTAGTATTATTTTATTTATTTATTAGGTTTAGTTAGGTTAGGTTAGAGTACTTAGAAAAATAAACTAGTTTAGGATATGTTTTAAAAAAGGAAAATGATAAAAATAATTAAAAGATGTATTTAAAAATTTATCAAGGTTATGGGTCAAAGGTTAATAATAAAAAATAATTAAGCCAATGTTTAAGTGCTAGGTTTTTAATAAAAGGTTAAACACTAGAAAATAAAAGTTATATAATTTTGGAGTGTTACACTAATAGTCATCTAGGAATCATAATGCAAGAATATTAACACACTAGGTTTCCTCCAAAAAAACACATTGACCAACAAGATTCTCAAGTACTACCTCTTTATCAACTAACTAAAAGGTAATGGATGTTGACTCCATATTGGAGCGAGTAATACATGTTTGATCATGAAAAACCTCTTCCTACCAAGATAAATAAGTAACAACTATTGAAACTTACCTTATCATTATCAGAAATCTAGTTTGCATCAATAAACCCTGCCAAGATAACAAGAAATCTACTATAATGCAAATACCAATCCTTAATACCCTTAAGGTATCTAAGAAAATAACAAAGTGCAATCCAATGGTTTCTACATGGGTTTTGAGTATACCTACTGAGTCTACTCACTTCATAGGTTATGTTTGGTCTAGTATTATTCATGAAGAACATCACAATGCTTATGGTTTTAGCATATTCCGCAAACTAAAACCTAGGTTCTTTTTCAAATTTATGCTAGAGTCATGGGGAGTTTTCAAAGATAAATCATCAAAATAATCAATTTTTTTAACATCTTATCAATTTAATGTGACTAACACAAGAAAAGTCATTCTCAATCTTTCCCATCTTAATACCAAGAATCACATCATCGTCTCCTAAATCCTTCATACCAAAATGAGAAGATAAAAACAATTTGGTATCATTTACCAACACATTTGTGCCAACAATTAACATACCATCCACATATAGGCAAATAACTACACTATCATGTCTAATTATTTTAGAGCAAATGCATGAATTAGATGGGTTCAACACATAACCATCACACACTAAAACTTGGTCAAACTTCTTATATCGTTGTTTAGGAGATTGTTTAAGGTCACACATAGATTTTCTCAATCTACACACATTGTTCTCCTAAACCTAAAATACACAAACCTCATAGTGCTTTACATAAATTTCTTCTTTTAGGACACCATTCAAGAAAGTCGTTTTAGTATCAATTTAACACACTAAAAGGCCTTGGATAATGATTAATGCAACTAAAGAATGAATTATGGCAATCTTCATCACAAGAAAATAAGTATAAGAAAAATCAAAATCAATCTTTTTTTTTCTATAGCCTACAACTACTAACATAGGCTTAAACTTATCAATAGGTCCATCTGTTCTTAATTTCTTCTTAACGGTCTACTTATATCTAATCAGTTTACAATATCTAAGAAAATCAACTCGGTCCCAAGTATGGTTAGACTAAATTGATTCTAGCTCATTATTAATAGATTCTTTGCAAAAACTAGCATCAAGAGATGTTACTACTTCACCATAAGATCTACGATCCTCATTAATCAAGAAATCAGACACAACCTCCTCATTTGTCTAATGTAGGCTATCATTTGCAACAAGGAAAGCAATAGCAAAATTAGATATGAAGCTAGTTTATACTCTTTAACTTCTTCCCCAAGGCCTAATTACATCATCATTTTAAACATCGAAAGAAGAAGGAAAAGATACAAGCATAAGAAGAACCAACATAATCCACACAAAATATTCTTATGGGGAACACATTTTATTTATTTATTGTTTTTTGCATTCTTTGATTCAAAGATAGTGTTATAACTCAAGGATAGGAATCTATATGCAACATTTTTTTGTGCATATCCAATAAATACATAATTAAAAGTCTTATTTCCCACATTACTTTTCCTAAAATATGGTAAACCAGCCTGAGTAAACACCTCCACACTTTCATTATTTTTTAGGCTGGGTTCAAAACCTTTATATAATTAATAGGGAGTTATGCCTAAGATTTTATGAGGGAATCAGTTCAACACATAGCAAGTAAACAACACAACTTCCTCCCATATGCGGTCAAACGTACCAAAGCTCAACAACATATCATTTCTTTTAATGTCCTATTTTTCCTTTTAACTGTGCCATTTTGTTGGGGATGATAAAGGACACTAGACTTATGTTTTATATCATAATTTTCACAAAATTATTTAAGGAAATAAGTGTCATATTCACGACCCTTATAGGACCTAAGCCTCTTAATCTTACAACCTAATTGATTTTAAATTTTTACCTTATATTTTAAGAACATTTTCTCAGTCTCATATGTAGACCTTAAGAGGTAAACTTTGTTATATTTTGAATAATAATGTATGAAAAACACATAATAATTTTTACCTCCTATACCAACAGTGTTCTTAAAATTCGCTAAGTGTGTATGCACCAAATCAAGCAATTCATTTGATCTACTCATGACACATTTAAAGGGCTTCTTAGTGAATTTTGCTTCCATACATAAAAGTCTCTTCTCAAAATTACTAGTCTCAACCACATTAATAATTTTAATTATTTTAGTTTTTTTAATGGAAATAACATTCACATGTCCTAATCTACCATGCCATATACTAACAAAACCAATGATATAGACAGAACCAATGGAAACAACTTCATTCATAGCAATAAGAGTAGTGTTCAATATAAAAGGTTATCAACTAAATATCCCTTTCCCATAAAGTCACGGCTCTAAGTTATTACAACTTTATCATATTCAAACACTAATTTCAAACCAACCCTATTTAATATGCTACATGAAACTAAATGTCTACATAGGGAAGGAACATAAAGCACACTACATAATGACAATTACTTTTCAAAAAACACCTTTCCTTTTCTAAACACCCCTACAATGGCATAATTCCCCATATAGAGTCACTCCCCATCACCGACATCATTAGATTAGCATAATAAGTCTCTGTTTGCATATAAGTGCTTAGAAGCATTAGTGTCCAGAATCTAGCCTGCTTGGTTTTCCACCATGTTCAGCTCCACCACAACAACTACTATATCTTGATTCTCAGCTATGTCGGCTTGAGGAGTAGGAGCAAGTGTATCAACTTGAGTATGCTTTTGATTGTTATGATCGCTCATTTGATAACACTAATATGCCTTATGTCTAGCCTTCCCACATATATAACACATCATCTTATTTTATCGGATCTTCCTATCTCCTTTGTTGAATTCAACTTGATTCTTTTATAGGCCCTTCTTTTGGTGTTTTTCTCTCTTTCCCCTTGGACTTGTCTTTGTCACTAGTAGTAGATTTAACAATGTTAGCATTAACAAAAATAAAATTAATGGAAGTGTGCTTATCTTTCTGTCCATTTGCTTCCTCATTCTGTATATGAGTAATAAGATACTGTAAGATATGTCTTGCTTCCTACATTTTCTTATAAGGCCTTGTACATCTTCATGACTTTTCCTAACACATCAGCTACTAATTTTTCATATTTATAAATATGCTCCATTACTAGTTTATCATCTACCATCTAGAATCGCAATAGATTACCCACAACTTATTTCTTCTTCGCAACATTATCTACATCATATATTATTATGAGTGTATCCCATAACTCCTTAATTGATGAGAACTTGAAGAACAGATTGAAAAGAATTGTGTTCATGTGGGATAGAAGATGACCCCACACTATCTTATTGTCTTTGTCATATTTTCCTTTCATTACTTGGTCAAATTTCTTCACAGCAAGAGAATGTGTTGTGGCATCAAAGAGTAGCATGATGTTTATTTGTACTGGTCTTAGCAAGTGGATTGATAGAAAAACATAGTCAACCTATAGTGACTCAAATAGGATCATATGTGTTTGAGACTAGCAATGATAGTGAGTATCTTTAAATGCCTCCACTGTTGACATATCTGGAATAATTTTAGGTACAACATCAACCACGAAAATTTTGATCAAAAAATAGGAATGGCAAAAAAAAAAAGGAATAGAACAACACCACTCGAAGGCCTAGAAGATGATCGAACCCAAAACAAGCAATCAAACAAGAATGTAATTGATCGAACAACTAGACTGAGCAGTTCACACAACAGACCAACATGCAAAATGAAGATTTGACACACACTAAACCAAATAACCATGACCAACATAGTAGCAGGCTGACGAATATAAATAACAACCGCAATAACAAAACCAAACAACAAACAATAATATGTGTATAATGCTCAATGATTCTTTACTTTAGATTTTTTAAAGAAATAGAGCAATAGACGTACAACAAAATTTATTAGAGAACGATTAAAATAGAAGTTTTGTTGTTTTGTGAGTTGTCTTGGAATGAAAATAACCAAACCTCGGAGCAATCATGATTGCCGGTTCGCTCCCTAAAGTTTACACAACCCCGCTTCAGTAGCGTACACTTGAGAAAGAAGTGATCAGAGCTCACTTATACCAAAGCCCATGATTTCTTTGTGTGAAAAATGTCAAAGAGAGTAGAAGAGAAAATCAAATTTTCCTTGTCTCTAAAAAATAAAGCAGAACAACCATTTTATAAACCAAAAATTCAGAAGGAAAAAACAAACATAAATTTTCTTCATATACCTGGTCTCCTACTCTTCTTCCATGAACATGATTTTGAAAATATTTAAACTTGAGAAAAAAGCTCATAAATAGTTACTAGCTAGTCCACAAGATAAAAATGAAAAATTAAACCCAATCCTGTAGATAAGACCATACCTAATAAATGATCACACCACACCTAACCTAGATGGTTGGGTTGCGCATGCACATGTGTGTGTGGTATATAAAGCCAGCTAGGAGCCTACACTAAACAATCCAAGTTTGCAATCAGGATAGGGATATAAAAACCAAAACAAAACTCAACTTCCCATTGATGTAAGACAACAAAAAGAAGCAAAAGCTCAACACAACAACAATGTTGAGCCAATATCTTTAAGAATCAGTGGGCCAAATTTGTTAGATTATCGATAAGATTTTACCTATCATTACTAAGGAGCTCAGAACCATACAAATTGGAGGGAATTGATGAATTAATTAAAAAATTGATTGGTCGGCTCGATAAATCAGTTAAAAAATAGAAATGATAAAAAATTAAATCAAAGAATTTGACAAATTTATATATAGTTTATTCTTTTATATTTTATATTTTTTGAATCTAATATCTATTATTGGTTTGGCTAATCTAAATTAATAGTTTATCCACTAAACTGGTTAATCAATAATAATAATACCGGTTGAATTTTTAGAACTATTGATTTGCCATTGCCTCCGACAATATGTTCCACCAGAAAATACCAAAGAAGAGAAAATTCATTGAATCTCAACAACCGATTGGTTGCTTATCTTGGACTAGGGTTTAATCAAGTCCACAACTTGAGTTCAGAGCCTGGCCCTAATCACGTAAAGAAAATCTTAGCAAAGTTAGGTTACTTTGACGGAGAAAGGGGAATCAGACGTAAAATGATTAAGCAGAACATCTATATTCGGGAGGATTGCTCCGTCTTAGTTGAGTGGATTAGAGAAGACAAAGGGGTGGTCCAGGTGGAGATAGTGCCGGTGGATGGAAGAAGACTTCGGTCTGTCAGCAATTCACTATCCCCAGGGACTCGGTCAGCGCCACACTTTCGACAAAATACTCAGGCTAGCGAGGAGATATTGCCTGTTTTCATGAGGTGCATATATGAAACGCTGCGGAGGAGCGTAAAACGGTGATAAAAAGCCTATATGACAAAATTGCCCCTGGCCATTGGAAACCCTAATTCACGCGACAGGCATCCTCAGCCGGCCTCCACAAGCTCTGAACCCTTCCCGCACCCCAGAAGAGAGTATTCTTTATAAAGTCAGTGCGGCTTTGCATCAATTAGTTAGAAACCCTACATCGGAGTTCTTCTCCCTCTCTTCTACTTTTCACTCTTCATCTTTGTTCGTATCTTCTCCGTCTGTTGCTTAAATTTTCTTGTATCGAAATCAACTTCTTTCTTCAGGTTATTATTATTCAGTTGGGGGAATTGAAGGAATCAGATGATGAATTAGGATTAAAATTCTCACGACGGTCGTCTGAGGCGCCAATTTTGGCGTCATTAACTGATGTGAAATCATCCAAGTTATCTGATGATTCCTTCCCGACAATTAAATTTCCATTTTAAACTCTGTTTTGAATCTAATTGATGGATCACCGTTTTGCGTTTCCTTCCTGATTTAGAGTTTTGGGTTTCAGAAAAGTTACTTTTTCATTCTTTTTCTTTTTCTTCGTTTTGCAAGGTATATTGTTCTTGTTCTCGCTTTTAGTGTTTTTGGTAATAGTTTGGCGCTGTGATGAGTGTAATAAACTCGTTGGATGAGATCCTCCTGGATCGTTGAAATATAAAAATTAGTCCTTTTCATTCTGAGCGTCCCTTCCATATCTTTAATCATTAAATAGATCATTCAGCTTCTTGTGCGATTCTCAAATGATCTTAGGCTGAAGAAGAATTTGTGAAAGTTTTTTTTTATTAAATATTTTTCACTATTCCAATCTTCCGACTCATCTGCAGTTGTGTCAAGTGATTGCATTCAGCAGCATGTTCTCTAATTCTGTGGACATGACATTCAACTACGAGAAATGCGTGTAGTGGACAACCACCCTGAGGGAAATAGCTCAATAGCATAAGCAGAAATATACAATAAATCAGGCGATGAGAAGATTCAAAACCCAGAAATAAGAACAACTTACCGGAAAATATTGTGCCGTAATGGTAGATTGCTGTCCTGAAGCAATAAATTGGTAGGACGGTGGTGCAATACCTCTTTCGTCTCGCTTTCAAAGTAGACGTAACGAATCTCCGATGCGTGCACTTGAAACCAAAAGCTATGGAAATTAAAAAAACAATGCCCAAACTTAAGAATTTGTTTTTCAAAAGAAAAGGCTGTGAGGAGATGGAAACCGAACCAAAAACCTCCTATATGTGTGGAATAATAATGGGACGACGATCCCAGAAAAAATTGATTTTTTTTTTTGAAAAAATTGATTTTTTTTATTAAAAAAATTAAGAATAAAAGTAAGATAATTGGGCATGTATAGAGCAGAGAGCCACATCTGGACCAGACGAGTAGGCGATAGATGTGCTCGTGTAAAGGTAATCAGAAATATCCAGATTAAAGAGCCACATCTAGCCCAGACTGAACCGGACGGACACAACAGACCCAATATACAGAATCAGCCTAAATAATTATCTCAAACTCCTACAAATGTGGGATATTGGAAAAGGCAATAAGCTTATTTTGCCATTGCCTTCAACAATCCTCCACCAATGGCAAAAGAAAATAAAAACACAAAAGGAATCTAGGTAAAAAATGTATATCAATATCACGAGGATTAAATTGATAAGTAGTAAAATGAGTCAACAGCCGTATCTAGGTAATGAACGAATCTTAAACTTCCTTTTGACTAATACTGAGACCCCAACAATACATCTTACCTTAAAATTCTACAATTTCCATAATGATAAACAAGTACTATTTATGGCCATGCATACATCTTGGGTATTTATGAATACTCTCGAAAGATAACCTGAGTCTTTCATAAAAGGCAACCCATCTTCACACTCACCTAGGTGAATTCATCAAGTACATCTCACAAACACTACTATAGGCTATGGATTCATTAAGAGCATGATGATGCTCAACATTACATACATCAACCGATGAGTTCATCAAGTTCTTCTCACTAGGATTACCTAAAAATAGGACTATAAACTCATTAAGAGTATAAACTTAACCTATTAACATATCACTACCACGTGCCATAGGAATGAGAAAGTAGTACAATAGAGTAATCATATGGATTTGTTTGTCCACAAATAGTATCCACCATACTTTCATCAATTCAAAAGCTTAAGTCCCACCCTCCTCGACGATTTGAGAATAACTCTTCTCATAAGACCCTTTGTAAGAAGATCTACCGGATTTCACTCTAATTTGACAAATTCTAAAGATATCGCATCGTTCCTCAAAAGTTCTCTTACAGAATTGTATCTCACACGAATATGTCTCCTTTTACCATTATACACACTATTCTTGGCAATACAAATAGTTGATTGTGAATCATAATACAAGGAAACCGTCACATTAGGTTTCCTCCACAATGGTATATCGACCAGCACATTCCTCAACCATTCTACCTCTTAACCAGCTAACTCAAGGGCAATAAACGTGGGCTCCATTGTAGACTGAACAATAAGAGTCTGCTTAGTAGAATTCTATGACATAACTCCTCCTCCAATTGTGAAAACATATCCACTGGTGAATCTGACTGCATCGTTATCTGAAATCCAATTAGCATCAATAAATCCTTCTAACACAGTAGGAAATTTACAAAAATGCAAACACCAATCCTTAGTACCCTTAAGGTATCTAAGTAAATGACGAAGTGTATCTAGGTTATAAGTATACCAACTTAGTTGGCTTACAGCATACGCAATATCAGGTCTAGTATAGTTTATGAAAAACATCACACTACCTATGATTTTAGCATATTTTTCTTGAGAAACACTAGAACGTTGACTCTTTTTCAAATGAATGTTAGGATCATAGGTATTTTTCACAGGCAATTCATCATGACAATCAAACTTTTCCAATATTTTATCAACATAGTCTGACTAACTTAAAGAAAAGTCATTTGTGGTTTTTCTCATTTTACTACTAAGAATCACATCAACTTCTCCTAAATCTTTTATTTTAAAATGAGAAGATAAAAATAATTTGGTCTCATCCACCACAGACAAACTTATGTCAAGAATAAACATGTCATCCATGTACAAGCAGATTATTGCACACTCATGTCTAATCATTTTAGAATAAACACAAGAATCAAATGCATTTACAACATAACTATTACTCATTAAGGTCCGGTCAAACTTTTCATGTAATACTCAAAAATCATAAAACCGAAAATTTAATAATTAATCTTCATTTGAGATAATTTAATTATTTTAAGGACTTTTGATTTATAAAAAATGGATATGATTATTTAACAAATTAAAATAAATATTTTATTATTTTATCATACTATTTTTATTTTAATAATTTTTTAAAACCCATATTTTACCAAAATTATCTCGTTGTGAATTAATTTAAACAATTCTGATGATCTCATTATGACCGATTTAAAAGGCTTCTTAGTAAATTTGACTTCCACACACAGAGGACACTTCTCATAATCATTAGTGTCTATCATGTTGATCAAGTTCAAATGTTTTAGTTCATCAATGGAAGTCATATTCGCATGCCCTAGCTTACCATTCCTTTCTCTGTCTCACCCAACCAAAGTCCCTTTATCACCCAACACATCATCTCTTAGATTCAACCCCAACCATTTCACTTTACTCCCCAAGTACACATGTGACTAGGAAACCCTAGTTAGCCACTCTAAACCTTAGCACCTTCCTTTCCCATACATCACCTCTCCATTCCTCACCTGCCATCCTTTCTTTTCCATAACACCCATACTCACCCTAGACATGATATTCTTCCACTCTTATCCCATAATCCACTCACCCTCAATTATTTTTATTTCTACAACCTCCTCCAATTAGGATTTCCTCCCAAACCCTAATCAGGTCTCCTATGCACCCTTATACCAACTCACATACTTTTTTTCACCCAAAGTCTCCAATCACCCCCAACAACTCTTTTCTTACATTACTTACACCCCAAGACAACTTTTCTCACTTAAAGATCATCCCCATGAAGACTCCATCCATCCCATGCAAACCCTAGAAATTCCCATGCAACTCCTTTCATTCCATGTAAACCCTAGAAATTTCCGTACAACTCCTTTCATTCCATGCAAACCCTAGAAATTCCCATGCAACTCCTCTCATTCCACTCATTTATTTTATCAATATTCTCCTTTATTTGTCCCCTGATGGATCATGCGATAATTAGGTCAATCTCACATCCCTTCTTCCAACTCACTCTCCCATTTTCCCTTTTCATCCTTTCACCCCATATCATATTAATAAACACCCTAGTATGCATGTCCTAAAAGGCTACATCATAAGCACAACATATATATATCAACATACATATGTCATAAGAAAGTCACATAAGCATACCTCAACTCCAAGATGTGCTATAAGTAAGTAGTCATAATAATCATAAGGTACACACAACATAACATAGCATATGACATACAAGGCACATAACACAGATATAGAGGGCCTTAGCTACATCTATACCTAACACGACACCAGTCTTAAAGCACACTCATATGCCTCCTTAGGGTTTTGACTTAATTCACCTTTAAGAGAGAAAAAACTAAGGATTAACTTCCCTCTTACTAAAAGTACCATTATTTCCTACCTTACCTTATCATAGCCTAATATTAGGGTTACTATTATTAATAGTAGTTTTATAAATAAAAGTAGAGTTATTATTCTTAAGGTAGCTAACTATATTATTACTAGTCAAAATGGGTCTTAGGAGGCACATAGGTTCATGTTAAAGTATTTATAGCCATATTTATATTATTAAAGATAATAGCTTAATATTACTACTAATAATAATAATAGTTGTGGTGATAATACTAATAACAACCCAAATCTTATTGACAATAATAAATATATTAGTAATACTAAAGTAGTGACAAAAATGACACTAATAATAATAATACTAGTAGTGATAGTAATATTAAGGGTATAGGTAATATTAATAATAATGGCAAAGTAGTAGTGGTATTATTATTATTATTATTATTATTATTATTATTATTATTATTATTAGTAGTAGTAGTAGTAGTAGTAGTAGTAGTAGTAGTAGTAGTAGTAGTAGTAGTGATATTAATAATAGTTCTAATATTAAGAGTAATACAAGCGAGGGTCCTAATAATCATAATATTAGTAAATTTAGTGATAATATGGCCAAGTATAAAAATAGTGATGGTGATAAAAACAACAACAACAACAACAACTATAGTAACAATAATAATAAAAGTGTTAGGAATAATACTAATAATAATAATAGTTGAATGGTAAATAATAATAATAATAATAATAATAATAATAATAGGGTTTGAATATTTATAATAGTAATAAAAGTAATAATATGCCAAAGTTAGCATTAATAATGATGATGATGATAAAAATAATGATAATCCTAATAATAATAAAAATAGGGTTCCAACCTTTCACAATAATAATAGAATTAATATTCCTAGGCTGTAAATAATAATAATAATATAAATATAAATATAAATATAAACATAAATATAAATAAAAAGGATAATATTTGTATAAATAGGGTTTAAGGATTGAGGGCATTAGGATACCACCTAGGGATGGTGGTGATCAAGTGGCACTAGCGGCGACAGAGGGAGAAGAGGAGGTGGAAAGGTGATTGGGTAGGATAGAAGAAGGGGATTGAGATGGTGAGTGAGGCGGTGGAGGATGCCCTAGGTTGAGAGGGCTGGAATGATGGGGGTGGCAGCGACGGTTATGGCGGGAACAGGGGTAGACGGCGCCGTGAAGGGAGATAGGGGTGGCTAAAGGTGGTGAAGTATGAGGAAGGGAGAAGGAGAGGGAGGAAGGGTAAAAGGAAGGTATGGGGAGGTATAGGAGGTTCTACTAGTGGTTTTGGAGGGTAGAGGGAGTGGTGGTTGTGTCGGGAACAGCGGCAGACAGCGCCGTGAAGGGAGATGGTGGGCAAGAAGGGGTTGATCGAGGAGCTAACTTTGCATGGCCAAGGGGGCTCGTGTAGGGAGAATTAAGGGTGGTGGGTGGTGTAGTTTTTTTGGGAGGGCAGTGGTGACAGGGTGGACGGCTGAACAGGTGGCGGCACAACAAAAGAGAGGAAATTGTGGGCAGGGAAAAAAGGTTGAATGGGGGGTGCTTGAGGGGTATTTATAGGCCAATGAAGGTGGAAAATGATAGAGGGAGAAGAGGAGAAGATAGTGGCACACGGGGCAAGTCACTGGTCTACAGCGCATTGTTGGTATAGGCCTACAAAGTTACAAGTCTGTCAGCTCGGGGAAGGAGAAAGGAAGGGGGAGAGGGGCACACGTGATGAGAGAGAGAGTGATTGAGTGGAGAAGGGAGAGGGATCGACGGGGAAGAGAGGGGAGGTGGCAGGTCGGCGTGCGATTTGTAGAGGCTACGTGCCTGCACGGGAAAGAGGGGAAGACGTGGGGTTGGGGAAGAAGGAAGAAGAAAGGGGCAGACCAGTAGGCCTAGGGGAAAAAGAAAGAAAGAAAAAGAAGGGGGCCAAACTGGGAGAGGCGTCTGGCCTTGGGCCATATGGGAGAAGAGAAGAGAAGGAGGGAGGTTTGGGTTGTGGGGGTAGGCTAGCCTAAATCGGGGAAGGAAGGGAAAAAGAAAAGAAGAAAAGAGAGGAAGGAGAGTGGAAAAAAAAGAAAAAGGAAAAAAATAAAAAAAATGGATGGGTTGGGGTATTTAAAATATTTTGGTATTTTAGGATATTTAAAATAATAATATTTTAATAAAATAATAAATACATTTCCCTTTTAGATTAATTTATAATTTTTGAAAGATTTTTCCTTAATTCTATTTTAATTATCAAAGCACCCTAATTTTTTCCAATTAAATTATTTATTATTTTTCTCTTGATTTTTCCTTAATAACTTCCTCATATTTTAATAAAATAATTAATTTAATTAATTTTTCTAGTAAATCCTTATTTTGCCATAATTTCTTAAATTAAGATTTTGGGGTATTTCAACATATTTGCCTAGAAAGCCTCACAAATTTTCTTCCCTTCTCCCAAAGCATCTGCAACTAGTTTCTCATATTTGTGAACCGACTCCATAACTGGTTTGTCATCCACCATATAAAACTTTAGTAGGTTTCCTAGCACATATTTATTTCTTCCAGCTTCATTAGAACCATATATTTTCTTCAAGATATCCCATATCTCTTTTGAATATAAAATGTTGACAAACAGATCAAACAACTTTTTGGATATATAAGATAGTAGGTGACGACAAGCAATTTTTTTATCTCTCTCATACTTTTCTTTAGCCTCTGCCTCAACTTTATTGGTAGTAACAACAATTGGAGTGGTAGTTGGAGTCATCGAGTTGTATCACCAGCTTTATCCATCGATGGATCTTGAAGTAATAAATATAAAATATCCATAGCTTCAAATAATATCATAAGTCTCTATGTGTAATACCCCAAAAATTTACTTAGCCTAATCCCACATCTTTAGCACTCCAATTTGATTCTAATCTCAATAAATATTATTCTTAGCCTTAACCAAATTTTTTAATCCCGAAACTTTAACCGAAACTAAAACCTTGATTCGAATAAACCGTAATTCGTAAACTAAAATAAAAACCTGCTAAAATTTCCACTAATCCAAATTAATTTGCTAATCCAAAATCACCTAATCTAATCCTAATCCCCTAACCCTTCCCTCTTTTTCCTTTTCTTTCTCCTTTTCTTTTCTTCCTTTCTTCCCTCTTCTTTCCTTTCCTTTTATTTTTCCTTCTTCTCTAGCATCAATTTTGTGGTGTGAAGGATTTGGGGTTCCTCTATACTACCCCTACCACCTTGTCTCCCACATACACCATGACACCATCATCCCTGCCATACCTCGTGCTTGTCTTCTTCTTCTTCTTCTTCTTCTTCTTCTTCTTCTTCTTCTTCTTCTTCTTCTTCTTATTCTTCTTCTTCTTCTTCTTCTTCTTCTTCTTCTTCTTCTTCTTCTTCTTCTTCTCCTCTTCCCCTGTACACCCCACACACCACCATCACTTCCCCTGCCACTCTTCTTCTTCCTACTGCTGCTTTATTTCATCTGTCATCATCATCACACTCCCTACTTTTCTCTCCTGTGCACATCTCCTTCGTGTGCCATCATCATCATCACCCCTCCTGCCTCTACCTGATATCCATCAATTTCAACCATCACTATCACCCCTATCCTTTTTTCTTTTCTTCTTCTCTACCGATTATCATCGTTGTCGTCACCTCCTCTGCCACTCTCCTCCTTGGCACACCACCATACTAGTATATATATATATCTCTCCATCCCTCTATTTTATTTTCATCCATCACCTCTCCTACCTTCTTCTCTCATCATCTTCCTCCCCGTTGCTACCCTATTTTAGCATTCGCACCACCCAATCCATGACCGTGCACCACCTCAGCCACCACTCACCACCATTTAGTCAGTGGATTGACCACCAAGGTCGTCCTAACCTTTCCCCTCGCCGTTGCCAGCCATCGCTGTCGACCTCCACCTCTTTTCCCTTCTTCTTCCCCTCATTCGTTGTAGTGTTATAGAGTGCACAGCCTGTGCACCATCTGCTGCACGACCGTGCATGAAATACCCCAAAATTTTAATTCTAAGAATTATGGCCACATAAGGATTTATTACGAAAATTGATTAAATAAATGATTTTATTATAATTAAGAGAGTTAATTAAGGTAAATCAAGAGGAAAATAATGAAGAATTTAATTGGGAAAAATGAGGGTATTCTACTAATTAACATGAAAGTTAAGGAAATTTATCCAAAATAGTCAAATTAATCTAAAAATAAATTTAATTATTATTATTATTATAATAAGTATTATTAATTTTAAATATACATAAAAAATATATATAGTAATACCAAAACACCCAAAATACCCCAACCCATCTATTTTCCTTTTTCCTTTTTCTCCCTTTTCTCTCATTTCTCCTTTTTCTTATTTTTCCTTCCTCCCCCGGAAATGGGCCAGCCCGCCGGCCCAAATCCCTTCTCCCTCCCCTGTCTTGCGTGGCCCAAGCCGCCTTCTTTTTATTTTCTTCTGCGCCCCAACGCCCAACCAGCCGAACCATCTCTTTTTTTTCTTTTCTTTCTTTCCCCTGGACCGTCTGGTCCACCCCCTCTCCCTCTTCTTCTTCTTCTTCCCCGAGGCATGGCGGCGACCGAGGAGCTGCAACCCAGCGCTCCGTTGGCCACCAGCGCTGCCACCGTCCTTCCCTCCCTCTCCCATCGCTTTCTTTCACAATTTCAACCCCAACCAACCTATTCCCCTCTCTTGAGCACCCTGGCCTTTTCCTTTTCCCTCTTCCCTCGACTATGCCGCCCTGCCATGGCAGAACCGCCTCGACTGCCAGCACTGGGCGGCATGCCTAGCATTTGCACCCCCTTGTCTTCTTCCCTTTTCCTTGCCCAGCCAATCGATCTATATATATACCTAATACCCCATAGCCTGCCTCAATTTGAATTTTGATCTCGAAAATCCAGAATCAACCCTTCTCGCCGCCCCCTCTTTAGACGAGCAAACCGCAGCCGTCGCCCATCGCCACCAGCCTAACCACCCCCAAAACTACTCCTTGCGCCACCCTCTACCTAACCAAGCCCTCCTCGTCTCTTGATATCCCCAGCACGAGCCACCCCGGCCGTGCAAAGTCTCCCTCCCCAAATGACCAACTTCAGCCCCTACCGCCCGTTGCACCGCCACCGCCGTCAATTCCGTCGCCACCAACGCCACCTCTACCCTCCAAAACAACCAAGGGAGCCTCCTCTACCTCCCCACACCTCCCTTTCTTCCTCCTCCCTTCCTTATCCTCCTCCCTCCTTTCTCCTTCTTCCTCCACCTCAAACTCCCACAACTGTCGTCGCCGCCGCCGGTGCCACCACTGCCTTAGGTGGTTCTCCAACTCTCCCAACCCTTAAACTTACTTTATACGAATATTAATTATTTAATAATATTAATGGTATTATCTATATTGTTATTATTATTATTACTATTATTATTATCATTATTATTGTTGTTGTTGTTGTTGTTGTTGTTGTTGTTATTATTACTATCTTGTTAATCTTGTTAATACTAACTTGATCCAATATCACTTTTATTATTAAAATAAATATTTGGACCCTTATATTATTATTATCATTTTGGTTACTATATTATGGTTATTATCATTATTATTACTATGCTTAACATTATTATTATTATTATCATTATTATTTTTATTATTATTACTATTATTATTATTATCATTATTACTTTATTATTATTATTAATATTATTGTTGTTGTTGTTACTATTATTATTATTATTATTGTTGTTATTATTATTATTATTATTATTATTATTATTATTATCATCATTATTGTTGTTGTTATTGTTGTTGTTGGCATTGTTAATAATATTACTATTATTTTTATTATTATTAACGTTATTGAAACCGAAGTTGGCATGTTTTCCCCTTTTGTTATTATAGAAGGAGAATACCTAACCTTAGTATTATTACTATTATTATTATTCAAACTTTGCCAATATTGTTCCTAATACCTTTGTTACTAGAATTATTACTATGGTATCATTATTAGTGATTACTAGTACTATTGTTATTATTTTGTTAATATTATTATGATAAAAACATTCGAAACCCTTATATTATTATTATTCCAAATATAACTAATATCATTACTATCTTTAATAATATTAATACTTTGTTAGTAATACTAATATTATATTATTATCTTATCCCTAAAACCATTATTAGCCTTAGCCTTAAAAATAATAGGGGTTCTATTTCTAGGAGCATTGGTATTACTATTATTATTATTACTACTATTTTATTTTAACAAGTATTAGTACTATCACTAGAAGAAATAAAGCTATTAGGTTTGATGAGATAAATATAGTTATGAATAATGACATAAGTATATTTTGACTAGTAATAACTAGTAGGCTAACTAGATGGTAAAAACCCTAGTTTTCACTTATAAAACTCCGTGTAATAATAACAACCCTAATCTTAGATTAAAATAGGAAATAAAAGTATTTTTGGGTAGAAGGGAAACTAATCGTTAGTCTTACCCTCTTATAGGTGAATCGAGCCAAAGCCCTAAAGAGTTGTAGGAGCGTGTGTAACACCCTAAATTTTACTACTAATTTTTTTTCGTTTTTAAGCGGAAGCATTAACATAATATAGCAGGTGTTACCGCCACACATAGCACGAGTCTAGTCTATACCTTTCTCGTACTACGTGCAAGGCTAAAACTTTACATCAAGTAAATTAAAAATTACGGAAATAGATATAAATAGCAGAAGACTTGAATAATTTAGATATAATAACAAAGTATGGAGTACATGCTCCAAATAATACAATATATAAAAAGCGATAAGGGCGTTAAAAGAGATGAAGAGTCCAAAAGCGATATCCAAAATTTAGGGCACATAACATGTGCGACCTTAGATAGAAATGACTCTACGCCCTAACCCCGAGGGTATAAACCCGCATTACTCCGCATGAGGAACCTCCTTAGAGTCCGCAGGATCATCATCATATATCTGCGACACAACGTCTACAAATGTGTATTATCAGTACACATCATGTACTAAGCAACACAACTATCCTAAAGAGATAGCATTGAGTGCGAGGTTCATGCGAAGAAAGTAATAGAGCATATAATAACAAGATAATATCATGCTTACATATATATGTTAATTGAGAACACGAAACTCAACCTTCAAGCATAAAATAATGTAATATGGATATATGGTAGATGGGCTCCATTGGTTATTATATTTTATCATCGTGATCACAATCAACTTATTATATTAACTTGAGGATGGAGACTCAAAGAGATCGTAACAACTAATCTAGTACTCGAACGGTACTAGCCCTAGCTGGCCCGCCCAAAAACGTAACCAAACCACCAATAAATAGGACACCTAATCACTTAAGTATGCATACCCCCTATAGGGCCGAAATATATCGAGACCCTATAGAGTAGAAGAGGGTCTATCCGGACCTCGTAAGGCACCCGGGATCACAGAATAGAAAAACACCGGAATGGTACCAAGTGAATACCAAACCTAACTCGGATAGCTACCCCGAGTGATACAAGTCCCAACTCAAGATCTTTCACTTTAAGTGATTAATATGTTATTCAAGGATTTAGCCAATCATAAATTAGGCCCACATAACAGCACTTAGCTCACATCCATCAACAAAATGACTTTCCATTATTACATCAATTTCAAATGGCATTAAAGCCAAGCAACATTAAAGCCGGTCAATTTTAAGTGGCATTAAAGCCGAACCAATTTAAGTGGCATTAAAGCCGATCAATTCCAAAGGCATTAAATCCGAATAACTTTAGGAGCATTAAAGCCGAATGAGTCCATGGCATAAAATACAGCATAAGGTATCATGTAACTTCAATCAATATTCAACCCTTCGCACACTTACACACATACAATATTCAAGAGGCATACGAACATGCGTTTGCATTAAATCTATAACTCATACATACATACAATTACCACAAAATAATACAACATATGCTTGACATGACTAAATAATCAATAAGCATACTCATCACCTTCCCAGCAGGTATAAACATATAAAAAGAATCACAAAAACCATCTTCTCATTAGATATTAATGCTTAAGCACATAAGATAGAAATATAAACATGTCATACAATATTTTTCAAGATATTATTTCATGCTTAGAATTAAAATAAAGTTATCCACACATAAGAGAACATATAATATACCTAGCACACAATCCTATTTCTAAAGGTTAGTTTTGTTACCAAAACTCCTAAGCTCCTTAGCAAAGCTAAAATAAGGAATATAGCAATTCCTCCTCTAAACTACTTTTTCACCTTCAAGTATATAAGGTAAATGAGTTAGATAAACCAAGTTCAATAAATAACAAAAATGGGAAAGAAAGGAATTGGAATGGAATAAGTGAAATAAAAAATATTACTCTTGAATAGGGAGGCTTGAAAACCACCACAAAACAAACAATAACCACAAAGGAATGATGGATTAAGTTTTTGGAGGGTTAAATGGGAGGGAAAAAAGGAGAAAATAAGGCATGAAAGGCACGAAATCTTTGCTGCAACCCACTTAACCACTGCAGCAAAAACTTCAATGTTGCTCGGCAAGGCAGATAGGAGAGGAAAAAGGAGAGGGTGGGGAAACGATTTCCTTCGTGAGAAGGGTCTGTAGATGAGGCATAAAATGCAAGGAAAAATATAAAACAAGAATATAGGGTAGAGGAATCAAGGTCGATGCATAAAAGATGCTCGAAGTCACCAAAAAAATCAGCTTTGCTGATTTTGTAAGGCTGGTCGGGAAGCAAAAGTTTGGCTATGAATAAGCATGAGGGATTTCGACTTCAGGGATTTAAATTATATGGATTCATAGTATGAAATGCATAATTTATAAAGAAACAAAAACCACAGGAAAAGAATAACCAGAAAGAAAGAGCGAGTTTCTCAAAGTTGGAAAGTAATCAACTTTGCACTCTACTACAATCTATGATTTTATGTGCGTTTTGGGATAGGAACGCACGATTTGGCAAAGATAGAGTAGGATCTGATATGGTGGAGTGTGGATTGAGTTTTTGGTTTGACCTTGGCCTCACTTGAGTGCTAGGATTAGGGGTGTATGAGAGATGATAGGCTATGGTTGAATGTGTAAGAGAAATGTCATAAAATCATGATTATGGTACTAGTTGCACTTTTTGGTTGGGAGACATGTAACCAAGTTACAAATCTAGTTTGGTTTGTTTAGGAGACTAGTTAGGATTGGAATATTAGTTAGAGGATTTGTTACAATTTATTTTGATTAATTAAATTGCAAGAAAGCCTAATAATGGGCATTCATTGGGAAAAATATCACTTGAATTCCAAAAATTATAAAAATTTATGAAAAATGTTTTGAATAATCTTAGAAACTCAAATATATAAAAATATTAAGTATCGGAGTAGGTTTGATCCTTGACGGATGGAAAATGATCAAAAACGGCAAAACGGGTAAGTTGCGGAAACGCGTTTTTCCGCAAATTCACAAAACGAATAATAGGGGTTCAAGTTATCACATATTGATGCGGAATAATTTTATAAAATCAAATATATGAAAATATTTGGCCTCTAAACTTATTTGATGACCAACGGATAAAAATACCAAAAACGGCTAAAATTGTCTAATCGCATAAACGAATTTTTCCGCAATTTGGTGATTCAGAAGGAAATGGTGAAACATGAATGAATAGAATGGACGAATGAAGTCAAAAATATTTTTAGATTGATTCAAAAAAATTTAAGGGATCAAAAAGAGTAAAAACACAAAAATCGAAAGAATTGCAATAAATGTATTTTATGCACACGAGAGAAATAATCGACAAAATGTCTAAATCTTTACACGAATGGGAAATACATATTTTTAATTGGAAATCGAAATCATATGAATATAATAAAATCATAATTGTGAACGAATTTATCTAAAATGATCCGCAACGACAATAATTAATTAAATTCAAAATATAAACTCGAAATCATCGATAAATCCATAAAACAAATCAAAATTAAAATAATTAAATGTTTACAACAAATTACGCTAATAAAATAATTAAACTTAATAAAACTAAATTTACAAAAAACGGGGTATTACAACGTGCTCCAAGCCCGACGTCGCTTTAGGTAAGGATGTAGCTAAGGCCCATGTGTGGTATGTGACTTGCATGCCTTGGATGATTTATATTTCATGTTATATTATGTATCGTATGATCTTCCTTAACTTGTCTTATGTGTAGCGCAGCTTGGAGTTGAGGTATGTTTTTTTATGTGTTCTTATGGCATGAGTATGATATGTATGAGTGGTGATTGTGGTGTGATATGATATGGCCCTTTAAGAAATGCATGCTAGGACAAATGATATTATGATATGGGAAATGAAAGGACAATAAGAAACAAATGGGAAGTGAGATGCTAAGGGGGATATGAGGTTGACCAAAATGAACGAGAGATGGGAACCATGCATGGAAATCCTAGGGTTTGCATGGGGACTTCGGGAGTTTGCATGGGATGGACAAAACTTGCATGGGGGTGATCCTTACGTGAGAAAAGTTGATTTAGGGTGTAAATATGTAATATCCCAAAATCCTAATTTCCGAAATTATGGCCAAATAAGGAATTATTAGGAAAATTAACTATATAAATTCATTTATTAAAATGTAGAGAGTTAATTGAGGTAGATTAAGAGGAAAATAATAAAGAATTTAATTAGAAGAAAATTTGGGTATTTTTCCTAATTAGCATGGAGGTTAATGGAATTTATCTAAAATAGTCTAAAATAAGCAAAAAGGAATTATTAAACATTTTATAAATATTAATATTCTAAATAGCCCACAAATATTCTAAATGAATTATAAAAAAATCCAAAACCCTAAATGAAATATTTCTCTCTTCTCTTCCCCCTCATTTTTCCTTATTCTTTCTTTTTCTTTTATCTCCTCGTCGATTGGGCCTCTCCCCCGCGGCCCAGCCTTCTCTTCATTTCCTGTAATACCCCAAATTGAGGAGAGTGTTATAAGGATTGATTTGGCTACTTATATCAACATGGTATACCATCCTTTTGGTGATTCCATCCTAAGAACTCCACAGTTAAGCGTGCTGGCCTGGAGCAATTTTAGGATGGGTGACCTTCTGGGAAGTTTCAGAAATTTTCTGAAAATTTCTCGGAAAGTGCGTGAGTGAGGACAAAGCGTATTGAAAGGACTCGTGTTGATCTGTGGGGCCAGCCGATCAATCCGAAAGCACTTCAAGGTAGCCCCCGTGTGGTTGTATCAACTCGGGGTGTTACAAATGGTATCAGAGCAAAACCGCGACCGTGAGCTGAACTTAGATGAACCAGTCGGCCACCTAGCGGGACACCTCCTGGGAAGTTTCGAAAATTTTCTAAAAGTTTCTCGGGAAGCACGTGAGTGAGGATAAAGCGTGCTAAAAGGACTCGTGTTGATCTGTGGGGCCAACCGATCAATCCGAAAGCACTCCAAGGTAGCCCCCGCGTGGTCGTGTTGACTCGGAGTGTTACATTTCCCTTCTCCCTCCCCCGTAGCCCAGCGTCGTTCGCTGGCCGACGCCTGCGTGCAACGCAGCGTTTTGCCCGTCAACCCGCCAAAGCGCCGCGTCGCGATTATGGAACCTTATAACCGTTGCCAGCCAACGTCACGACGATGCGTTTCGATCGCATAATTAATGAAACGACGCGTCGAGGGTATAAACATTATAATCGTTGCCGACCGGCCGGTTTCCTCCCTTTTTCTTTTCTCTCCCTGGACCGTCGGTCCGCCCACGCCCCGTCTTCTTCCTCGCGCAGGCCTGCAACTCGCAGCCTGCCGCCGCTGACAGCCCTGCCGTCCGGCCGTCCTTCCTCTGCCATTCCCGTCCCTTTCGTTCCCAAATCGACCCAGCAAAATCGTCCTGGCCCTCACGTGTCTTGATTTTCTTTCCTTTTCCCGCACACCGCCAAACAGGTCTGCCAAGCCACAGACCTGCGACCGGCTGCCACCACCGGACGGCAGCCTGCCGCGCCTGCCCCCGCGTGCCATCCCTCTCCCCTTCGTCGTTTTCCCCTCCTTAATTGCCTATAAATACCCCTCCCCGAACGACCAAGGCAAGTCCTCCCCTCTGGACCTTGCCGAAACCCTGCCTCGCCGCCGCCAGATCAGACGCCTTGTTCGCCGCCTATAGCAACCGCCACGACCACCACCACGCACCAAAACCTTCCTCGCACCACTCTCCACGCAACCAAACAGTCTCAGCCCCCGTTCCTACCCCGCACGTGCCGCCACAGCCATGCGAAATCCCTTGCCCAAAAATCGTCGCCGCCACCTCGTGCCACCTTCTGCCGCCACCTCCGCCGTGATCAACCTCCTCTCCACCTCCCAAAGTGACCAGCAGGTCCTCCCCTACCTTCCCATACCATCCTTACCCTCTGCTCCCTTCTCCACCGGCCTCCACCATTTTCCACCACCTTCTCCCTCCTTCGGCCGCCGCATCCACCACCGCGCGCCGCCGCCCATCTCACGCCACCACCCTCATTCCACTCCCCCTCTCCCTGTTGCCTCCTCCCCCACACTTAACTCCCCCTTTTCTCCTCCCATCTAACCACCACCTCCATCTTTCCTCTCTTCTCCTCCCCCATCGCCGCCGCCGTCGCCGCCACGCGCCGCCGTCGGACCACCACCGACCCTAGGTGGTTCTCCACTCATCCAAACCCTAATACCCTTTTATATAACTGCTACCATTTTCTACTAATATTGATACTAATATACTTATTATTATTATTATTATTATTATTATTATCATTATTGTTATTACTTTTATTATAACTATTATTATTATTATTATTATTATTATTGTCATTATTACCATTATTATTGTCTCTATTATTAATGTCTTATTTTCTTACTAATACTAACATCCCTTTTGAACCCTAACTTTTATTATACTTAACTTTAATCTTAACTTTTATAATTGTTAGTATTAACATTATTAATAATATTACTATTATTACTTCTATTATCCTTACTACGGTTATTATTGTGGTTACTAAACCTTACTTGGTTGTATTAATTTTATTATCATTACTACTAGGAGTATTACTATTATCATCATCACCCTTAGGAATAGTTACTTGTAATATTGTGACCTTATAATATTATTATTTCAAACATAACACCATTGTTGGACTTAATCTTAAAAACGCTAGAGTTCTATTACTTGAAACATAAGTATCACTATTAGTAGTCTTATTATTATTATTATTATTATCACTATTTTACTATGACTAGTGAACACTAGTATTATAAGAATGGAACTAATGGGCTTAATAAAATAAGTGTAACAATAAGTATCATAAATGACTATATTTTGACTACTAATATTTAGTATACTAATCCTAAGGTAAAAACCCTAGTTTTTGTATAATACCCTCTTTAGTAATAAAAACTCTAATCCTAAACTAGAATAAGGAATTATGGTACTTATAAGGGAAACTAATACTTAGCATTTTTTCCCTTTTATAGGTAACCCCGACCAAAGCCCTAAGGAGTTAGAGGAGCGTGCTCCAAGCCCGGCGTCGCCTTAGGTAAGGACGAAGCTAATGGCCTTGTGCTAGGTGTGACGTGGATGTGTTGAATGTTGTGTATGTCATGCTATGCCATGTATTATATGATTTGTGTATAACTTGTCTTATGTGTAGCGCAGCTTGGGAGATTGAGGTATGTTGTATGTGCTTCCGTGACATGAGCATGACATTTATATGTATGATGTTTATGATGTAATATGTTATGGTCCACTAGGACATGCATATTAGGATAAATGGTAATATGAGTTGGGAACCATCATGGGAGTCTTGAAGTTTGTATGGTGGGATTAGGGTTTGTATGGTGGCATAAACGTTCGTATGGTGGTACTAATGATTGTATAGTGGTATTAATAGCTTATGGTGGTATTCGGGTTTGTATGGTGGTATTTATGATTTTATGGAGGTATTAATGTTGTATGGGGGTATTTGTGATTTTATGGAGGTATTAATGTTGTATGGTGGTATTTATGATTTTTGGAGGTATTAATGTTGTATGGTGGTATTAGGGTTTGTATGGTGGTATTAGGGTTTGCATGGTGGTATTAGGGTTTGTATGGTGGCATAAATGTTCGTATGGTGGTACTAATGATTTCATAGTGGTATTAATGGCTTATGGCGGTATTCGGGTTCGTATGGTGGTATTGTGATTTTATGGAGGTATTAATGTTGTATGGTGGTATTTGTGATTTTATGGAGGTATTAACGTTGTATGGTGGTATTTGTGATTTTATGGAGGTATTAATGTTGTATGGTGGTATTTGTGATTTTTGGAGGTATTAATGTTGTATGGTGGTATTAGGGTTTGTATGGTGGTATTAGGGTTTGCATGGTGGTATTAGGGTTTGTATGGTGGCATAAATGTTCGTATGGTGGTACTAATGATTTCATAGTGGTATTAATGGCTTATGGTGGTATTCGGGTTCGTATGGTGGTATTGTGATTTTATGGAGGTATTAACGTTGTATGGTGGTATTTGTGATTTTATGGAAGTATTAATGTTGTATGGTGGTATTAGGGTTTGTATGGTGGTATTAGGGTTTGCATGGTGGTATTAGGGTTTGTATGGTGGTATTAATGTTCGTATGGTGGTATTAATGATTGTATAGTGGTATTAATGACTTATGGTGGTATTAGGGTTTACATGGTGGTGTTATGGGTTGTATGGTGGTATTAATGTTGGTATGGCGGTACTAGGGTTTTGCATGGGAGTTAATGATCTTATGGAATCAGGGTTTGGAGTGATTAACTCTGGGGCGTTGTGATTAAGAAGGGATGGAGTAACTAATTGTGACTGTTGAGGATGATTAAGGTTTGGGATGGTTAAGTACGGTGGTTATGGTAAAATAGGGATGAGAGTGGTTAACCACGGGTTGGCGTGGACAATTAGGGTTGGTTATGACTGCTTAGAGTTGTTTGGCGTTATCATGTGTATTATCGATTAAAGGGTAGTTATGAATGTGGAATTTTATTGGTTGCGATGTGTAAAGTAGAGAGAGAATGATTTATGTGTATCCTTGGTGAAAACCTTTTGAATAAGATATGTTAAGACATTAACTACTTACAGATAAAGATGTTGAGCCGGACCCAGACCGGTCCACTGGCAAATAATAGTGGCAGGGTATGTTACCCTCGTGACCGGTCCACCGGCTATAATAGTGGCAGGGCATGGCCCTCGTGACCGTTCTACTGGCTATAATAGTGGGGTTCCCGCACTCACACGGACTATTAAAGAATATGTGTGGAATGAACGTATTATTATTAATGAGGAATAAGAATAAGTCATCGGAAAGTACTCAAGCCTTATCTTGTGTGTTATCGCTTGTTGTCTATATGATCGTGCAATGTGTGCTATGTGGTATGATGGTATGCTTGGCCTTAGCACACCAGCGCCCTTACTCAGTATTGGACCCGTACTGATACTACCTTGATTGAATGGGTCCTGTGATGATCCACCAATGGTGGGGAGCAGACCTCCTATGCAGGTTTGATCGGTTACTATTTTGGGGTGTAAGGCTTGACTTGAGTGAGTAGGCAATCCGGATACTAATCCTTTTTGGGGATTGTTTTGTTAGCTATATTTTGTATTACGTTTCCCGTTTTTAAAGAAAAAAAAAGTATTATGGGGTTGAAATCCTGAATTGTATTCAAACTTCTGTTTGACTTATATCTTATTAATGATTTATGCTAAATGTCGTCTTGCATTTTATGATACTTCGTACTTATTGATGATCAGTTTTAACCTTAGCACTTAGTGTCGGAATGGTAGGAATGAACCGGTCTGGTACTAAGTGTGGCGGTAATACCCCCAAGTTTACGGTTTTAATTCTTTCGCTTTCGCTAAACCTTTTGATTTAAACGAAATTTTTCAGTAGTAAATTTGGGGGTGTTACAAAATAAGCTAAGGGGAGAGTTGTGGAGTGATTGGAGTCTTGGGATGAAAAATAGTACGTAGGTCGGTGTAAGGGTGTATAAAGGACCCGATTAGGGTTTTGGGAGGAAGTAATAATCTAGAAATTGTGGAAGTAAAAATGATTTAGAGAGAATGGACTACGGGGTAAGAATGGGAATATATTAAGTAAGGAGTGAGTATGGGTGTCATGGGAGAGAAGGGATATTGAGTGAGAAAAGGGAGAGGCTACTTGTGGAAGAAGAAAGGTACTAGGGTTTGAGGTGGCTAACTAGGGTTTTTCCATTCATATGCGAAGTCGAGAGGTAAAGTGATATGTTTGGGGATTAGATCTAATTAATGTGAGATGTGGGGAGATGGATGGAGCAATGGTTGTGTAAGTGAGAGGAAGTTAGGCCACATAGGTCTAATTAGGGTTTTCAAGGGAAGACCCTCGAGGGTGATGGTAGGTGGAGTTGATGTTGTGAGGTGTTGGGCCTTAACCTGCACCCTTAGGAGTTGGGTTTTCATTAAAGGGTAAGTGTAAAGGGAAATGGATGACGGGGTGTGAGTTAGTGGGCGCCTAGTCTCAAGATATGGGACAGGCCCTATTTGGGGAATAATTGGAGTTAGTTATGCATGTCTAGGGCGGAATTTTTTGAATAATATACGATAAAATACTAATCATGTAAAGTGGAAGAGTACTGAGCCGGGGCCAGCCGATCCACCGGTAAGGAATAGTGGTGTGGACTATTGTCCCGCAAGTGATCGATCCACCGATGAATAATAGTGGTGTGGACATCGTCCAGCAAGTCACCGGCCCACCGACAATAATAGTGGAGGATCCTGAGCTCAGTAAACCAAACCCTAACTTATTAATACAAGTAAAAGATACTAAGTACTTACAGTGGAACACCATGAGAGTCGGGGCCAGTCCGATACACCGGCATAAAATAGTGGTTAGGTGTGTTCTGCCCTATAAGTGACCGATCCACCGGCTATAATAGTGGTTAGGTGCGTTTTGCCCTATAAGTGACCGATCCACTGGCTATAATAGTGGGGATCCCGTACTCGCATGGATTAATAAAGATTATCATGTGACTCAATTATAATTACCAGAGATCTAAAAGAATAAGTCTATCCGGACCATAGCTAGCCTTTATCATCTATTTTACTACATGTTGTTCATATGACTGTGCCATGTATACTGTATAGTGTGTTTTGTATGTTGGCCTTAGCGCATTTGTTACCTTACTCAGTACGTAGTGTACTAATCACCCATTTCATGGGTGCTGCTCATTCCCACGAGCAGAAGACCCATCTGAGCTTGTGCAGGTAAGGGATGATGTCTTTGATGCCTACGACACCTACGAGGCATCGGGTGGGGATGAGCGTTGAGCCTAAACCTGACTTGGGGATCGAGAGCGACTCGGCCAGACTCTGTTTCCTTTATTTTACCTTGTATTATCATATTTCGTTGTGTTATCGTACTATGCTTTATGTTTTGAAAAACTCTAGTCACGTACTCCCTGGTTTGTAACCCTAAATCGCACTCTGATTTCTATATGACTTGTGTTTTATTTATGATTCGTGTTTAATGCTAACTTTGTTTAGCCTTAGCACTTAGTACTGAAACCGTAGGAGTGAACCGATCTGGTACTAAGTGTGGCGGTAATGCCCCCGAGTTTACGGTTTTATCTTTTCGCTTCCGCTAAACCTTTTTAATTAAACGAAATTTTCCAGTAGTAAATTTGGGGGTGTTACACACTTAAATTTCTTTTTGCACAGCCATGCAACTCTTGCACCACCTAGCCGTGTATTTTTTTCTCTCGGCCTGGTGGTGCACAGTCGTGCAACTTTTGCACTGCCTGACCGTGCGTATTTTCTTCTCTCGACCTGTCGTACACTATTGCTACACAGCCATGCACTGTTTGCACAGCTTGGTCATACAACTTCTTTTTTTGGCTGTGCACCCCTATTTTCACCCTAAACCTTTTCCAAACACCACCAAAATTTAACTATAGTTCCACCACACATTCTTTTACACTTCTATACAATTCAAGCTTCCATTCAACTCCAACTAATTCCATTTTTACCCTCCTCTACCTTAAATTCCCTCTCAATTTTTAATCTTCAATCCTAATCATATTTTATCTTCTTTTCATAGGTGATCTTCCGGTGATCTCGGAGAAGGTATAGGATTTATGTGCATAGAGCTCGGTGTCCTTGTTGGTAAGTATACATGTCTTAGCTAGGAATTTATATGATACTTGTATTTTTGTATATGATTTTGTGTTGAGTATGTTACATTGAATAATTTATTAATGGAAATGCTATGAAATGATATTCTTAAGAGTAGTGAAAATTTGTAAGTATATATTTGGGAATAATGTTGGATACGGCATATCCATAAGGAACTAAGGATATGTACTTCGGATAATTATTGAAAATTTATATGTATTAATATTAGGTTTCATAAGACCTTTAGGAGAATATGATTATCCTGACTACCCTGAGGGTATTATGATCATTTGAGGATAATTATGTGGTCATACTAATGTTGTTCAGTCGTATGTCTTGTGCATTTATATGAGTTCGGCATGATAGTATACAGTTAGCTCTAAATAATGTACTAGTCATTTAAAGTGAAAGGTCACTTGAGTCGGGCCAGGGTATTTATATAGGTCTGTTCCATCGGATAATAATAGTGGCCCGGGTATATTATCCCTGAGAGGTACATCAGTCTGTTCCACTGGATTAAGAATAGTGAGGCCCCATAATTAATATAAATAAAATATAATTAAGAGATTAAGTATAAATGGAATAATACTAATCATTTAAAGTGAAAGACTATGTGAGTTAGGACCGAGGTATTGAGTCCATTCCACCGGATAATAATAGTAGATTGGGTGTGTTGTCCTCGAGAAGTACTTCAGACCATTCCATAGGTTTAATAATAGTGGCTCGGGAGTATTTTATTCTGAGAGGTATTGGCTTCATTCTATCGGTAATAATAGCAGCTTGGGTGTGTTGTCTTAAAGAGGTGTTTCAGACAGTTCCACTGGTTTAAGAATAGTGGGATCCCTGAACTCAACGTAAATAAAATATTGGAATATGGTATATCTAATAAAAGACCTAGAATCAATAACCATCTGGTATTTTTTGAATTACATATGTATGATTTTCTTATGAGAATTCTTGTAACCCTACTTGACTGTACCATTACTTTACTCAATACATAGGGTATTGATCATTCATTTCATGGGCGTTGCTCAATCTAATGAGTAGACGACCCAAATGTTTATGTGTAGATCGATGAGGACTAGGTGGATGATTTCACAGCCTCTGATGCTATATATATGGAGGAGTGATTTATTCGTATTAGGGTTTGGGTGTAGAGTTATATTATCCGGATGATAGTTTTACCCGAATATCTTTTTGGA
The DNA here is from genome assembly GCA_030549775.1 of Tamarix chinensis. NCBI lineage: Eukaryota > Viridiplantae > Streptophyta > Magnoliopsida > Caryophyllales > Tamaricaceae > Tamarix > Tamarix chinensis. The sequence continues at coordinate 112,654,638 of CM060174.1, forward strand.
CTCTTAGTTCTATAGAATCCATTTTGTTTTGTTTTAATAGTATAGTAGGAGTTAATCTCCAAACACTTATTTGATATTATTAAAAGTTATCTTGTTTCTTACTATCTTGTTTTAAATTTTTTAATCGTTTTACCTTGTGATTGACGTAAGAATGGTAGGGGTAAGCTAGACTTATATCAATTACGACAATAAAATCCAACTATTTGATTATATGCTTCCACTTAAAACAAAAATTTTTAATAGTAAATTTTGGAGTGTTACACTATGACCACCTATGGTACTTTGTCCATCGAGTGACTCAACTTTGGACATATCTGGTATCACCAACAACCATATTTGATTGAGAATAAGAATACCGACAAGCAAGATAAATGAATATTATATAACTATACACCACAATAGTGAGATGAACAGAGACAGACGTAGAGTATAATTCAACAACAAAACAAGAACACTCTATTTAAATATTCAGACTTTGCAACAGCTGAATCACACATCAATGGAGAAAGCCGAATAGATAGTAAATAAAGCACGACAACTCCATAACACAAAATCTAGAAAAACCGAACAGTAATCGAGCAGCCCACAATGGAATAGTACTGAGATTTCAGAAAATTTTAACCACATAGTAAGGCCAATCAATCAATTTCTGAATGCTCAATCTCAAACAAAGTAGCATAATTTTTTTCCTTTTTCTTTCAACTTTGAGCAACAAAGGTAATTATTGACATCTGAACAACACTATCAAAGTACAAGTAGTAATCGAACATGAAATCAGAAGTTACACATATGAGATTTATTGCTTAATAATTGAAGGAAATAGTTCAATCACATACGTAGAAATATATAATAAATCAGGCAATGAAAAAATTCAAAACCCAGAAATAAGAGGAGTTCATTAGAAAATTTTATGCCACGAAGGTAGGTTGCTGCCCTAAAGCAATAAATCAGTAGGACGATGGTGCAATTACTCTTTCGCCTTGTCCCCAAGGTTGACATAACGAGCATTCGATTTGTACATTCGAAACTAGAAGCTATAGAAATCAGAGAAATAATGATGAGACTCTAGAATTTATTTTTCGAAAGAAAAGGCTGTGAGGAGATGGAATTTTCATCTCTCAAAACTGAACCAAAAACCTCTTATATATCTTGGAAGATTAGTTCTACAAACCGAACGTTACAAGGCACGTTTGATCTTCCCAGAAAAAAATGGAACGAAGAAGAAGAAGTCGGATGAAGAAAATCATTTTTTTTAAAACACTTCAGCAAAATAAATAAGGTAATTGGACCTATCCAAATTAAAGAACCACACCTACACCCGACTTGGACGGACGACATCAGGCACATGCACATAGTTCATAGTTCATTCAAAACCCAACTCACAAAACCAATCCAAACTATTATCTCAAATAGACCATTAAAAATATAAGAATATAAACATCTTCAAAACCATTGTGGGATATTGAAAAAGGCAATAACTTTACTTCGCCATTGTCTTCAACACCCCCAACGAAATCCATCCCAACATATTTTAAGTACTTACTTATTAGAAATACCTTTTTTTTCATAAAAAATCTCATGTTTAATATATTAAAATATAATCCTAATATAGGAAGTTTTAATAGATATGGGTCTTCGACCGTGAGGGTGAGATAAGATGCATAATAAGGATAAAAATGGATTGTGGTTTTTGTAACTCGAGGTTTCTTTGTATAATTCAACTGCTACAATAATGTAGTTGGATGAAATTAAATTTCTGACTAAAAATCACAAATTTATACGAAAAGAAAGAAACAATGACTCAACCTTCTATAGCATTAAGCAAATGGTAGCAGTGATAACACCAATATTCTAATAAAACTGCAAAGACACCGTTGCTCTTCTTCATCTTCACCTGGATCGACCCTTTTGCTGAGTTAGAAAAATAAGGTCTTTCAAACTTTGTGTGATTTTCAAATGGAGCTCGATTCTATGGTACGTTTTAGGACTTGTTTGGTATAGAAATAATAAGAATAAAAAAAATTTTTCTCTATTTTATATCTTTTATATTAACTATTTAATAATAATAAATATATTTTTAATAAAATCTTTATTTTAAATCAAATTAAAATCTAAAATAAATATTTATTAAAATAAAAATATTTAATTTTAAATAAATTATACAAAATATATAAAACATGAAGATAATTTTTCCACCCCGATTACCCTATACTCTTCGTTGTAAAGTTCTATGGTAACCTAAAGTCACTTGCCTCATTGACATCATGCTAATGTTGCATGCAAGCAAATTGAACTCATTTTTTTCCAATTTCCGTTCTGAATAAGTCTCCTTGTTTGATACGACAAAACCCAAATGGCAAGGGAAGATGACCTTAAGAAACGAAATCATTGTTTCGAGGTGTCAAATGCTAGTCTAATGGCACTGGTTGATATGATCATAGGTAAGCCACAGCGTTGGCCCAATAGACTACTATCATATACTGGTAGAGCTCATCTTCTAGGATCCATTTATTTTTGGCGTAACCTATACAGAAGAAATCAAGCCATGGCTTAGCCTAAGAAGATTGTGCTGGCCATTTGTCGTTGTTTTCTATAGACAGAAAAGAGATCTCCTAATAGAGATCACTTGTTGCTTGGAAAACAGTACGACATACTTAATCTTTCAAGGGGAAGGTACAAAAAAAAAAAAAACACCACCACATAATCATGGTTTGATGCTAAACAATGACAAGAAACATCGATTTTTATTGCAATCTCACTCGAAATTCATCATTCATAGCTCTTAAATTACATAGATAGAAAGCACCAAACTCATTATTATCATAACACAGCAACACCACCAGTTGCTACTAGTTCAAATTCAGCTGAGCTGTCCACAGTCTGCGACAACAACAGGCTTCGAAGTCCTCCCACTCTGAGACCCAACCTTCTCAACAGCTCTAATAACGTCCATGCCCTCAACAACTTGACCAAAAACAACATGTTTCCCATCCAACCAAGAAGTCTTCTCAGTACAAATAAAAAACTGAGATCCATTAGTATTAGGACCCGCGTTTGCCATCGACAATATACCAGGACCCGTGTGTTTCCTCACGAAATTCTCATCTTGAAACTTGGATCCATAAATTGATTCACCTCCGGTTCCGTTCCCAGCAGTGAAATCGCCTCCCTGACACATGAATCCTGGGATCACGCGGTGGAAACTTGAGCCCTTGTAGTGGAGCGGCTTCCCCGATCGGCCGACGCCCTTTTCTCCTGTGCAGAGGGCTCGGAAGTTTTCGGCTGTTCGGGGTGTTGTGTCGGCGTAGAGCTCCATCACTACTCGGCCGGCCGGTTGGCCGCCGATTGTTAGATCGAAGAATACCTTAGGGTTTGGCATCTCTCTTCGGCTGTGGGGTGTTCTTTGTTTCGTGAGAAAGATTTTTTTAGAGCCGGGGTTAATTGTGAGTAGGTGGTGCCGGGCGTAGACTGATGGCTCTTAGAGTTAAGGAGGATTATATAGTGCTGCTGTTGAGGGAGAAAATATCTTGTCTGGGAGTGAATCGCGGCCGTCCGTTTCTCATGGTAGATCTATTTTCGTGATAAGATTGTGACGGCGAATGACAAAAAAGGAAAAATAAAAGAAAAGGAAAAAGAAGGTTCGTGATTCTAAAAATATACTATACATTTAAATTATAAATTTAAATTTAAATTTATTTTTAATAGTATATTTATTTTAAAAAATAAAATTTTATTTTTTGTTTTTAACATTAATTTTTTTAATTATACATACATTAAATATTTTATTATTTTTTAATAAAAGATATTAGTATATTTTTAAAATTATTTTTTATTAAAAATGCATAAAATAATAGAATAACTCTATATTTTATACATGCTAATTTTTTTATAATTAAATAATAAAAAAATTAAGGGGTAAAAAATAAGATTTTTTTATTATAATAATAACAATAATTATAATGTTAATAAAAATAATAGTAATAATAAATTTATTTTAGTTTTTATTTATAAATTTTTTTTATAGTATATTATTATTTTATATTATTTAATTATTAATAAAATTAAAATTAAGATATTAATATACATATATTTTTAAAAATTAATTTTTAGTTTGGATTTAAAATTTAAGCGTAGATAATTATAGGGGACGGTTCTCCGCTTAAAAGATACAACGTGGGTTGTGTTGTGGGGTGGGGATAAAGGCGCCGTACACGATGTGGAACGTCGCATCTGTTGCCCGAGAATCGAGATGCCCACGTTAGCCTCATGCCAAGCTTTACGCTGCCGCTAATGGCCTAGTGGGTGGGTGGGAAAAAAAACAAAAACAGAAGAGAAAATGAAAAAGATATCTTTCTCTTTTTCGTTTATATTCCGGTCCAATCCGTATACATTGACGAGTGACGACCCCTACCCCCTGGATCAGTTTCAGAGGCCCGTTCTGTTAGTCGTTTAGATTCCTACGTGGTGGACCATTCTCCACTCTTATGTAGCTTATATGGGTTGGGTTTTGCGGTAGCTGGGTATGACGTGTTGGTATACTATTTAGGCCCATAGGCAAACAGAGAGAGTTAATAGTGTGTTTGGTTTAAGGGAAGTAACATGAAAAAGGAAAAAAAAATTGAAGGAAAATAATTTCTTCATATTTGGTTGTTAAAAAATTAACATAAAGAGAAAGTACCATAGAAATAACTATAGAAATTTATATGTCAATATTTTCCTCACATAAACGTGAAGAAAATACTTTTATACGATATGGAGATACAATAAATAAAAAATATGTATAATCTTCCATTAATCGGTGGTCTTTAAGCTATATTTCAATTAAGTTTTAATGATTTAGAGTTAGAAAAAAAGTCTGAAAGCTTGTATTGGCCGTATGATACTGATAAACCTCTTTTGTTGAGTATTCCCTTGTTTGATAACTTATTTTTTCATCTTTTTCTTTTATTTTCTTCGTAATGACCAAACACATAAAAGAAGACTAATTGTTTCCTCTTTTTTTCCCTTCATTTTTCTTTTATCTTTCTTTTCCTTTCTTTGTTGATTTTCCAAACCAAATGTAGATGCCCTTGATAATATGAGAGCATAAAGACAAATAGTAATACAATTTGGTTTGTTTTGATGTTAGCCTTAAATTAAACTAAATTATATTTTTATTGTCATATGATTTGGTTTGTTTAAATTAAACTAAATCGCATCAAATTATTTTTCATTGAACCAATCCATTACATTTTGTATAATTCAAATCAAACCATATTAGTAGCTTACAGTTAGGTGCAACTTACGATTTTTGCGTCTTAAATATAAAAAATTAATTACTCAAATTGAAATCACTTTAATATTCTTACAAAAATTAGAACTAATGAGTAATGAACAATCAATACTAAATTACACTTTTAAAATGTCATTTTTATAGTAATATTTAACATTATAGGTATAGTTATATGCTTGTGTGTGTGTGTGTGTGTGTGTGTATATATCATTTATATATAAGCTATAAGCCATATGTGCAATTGAAAGAAAAATAAATAAATAATAAAAACATAATAGAAACAAAATTCAAGTAATGCATAAATTATAAAGTATTTTTTAAGAAACTATCTAATTATTTTAAATATGCAAACCACAAAAAATAAAATAAAAATATTTAGAGATATACTGGAGAGAAAAATATCATTACAAAAAATAATTTATGATAAATACATACAATTATAACAAAGTTAGTAGTTAATGTTATATTGAATAATAATAATAATAATATTTATTTGATGGTGATATTACCAATAATATTTATAATTTATAATTTATAAATGGTAATTTATTTTTTCAAACCATAACCATGCCGTTTTAAAAAAATTATAAATCAAACCGTAAGTTTTCAAACTATAAATCAAACCAAACCAAACCATAAAATTACAACTTGGTTTTATTTGATTTAAAGTTTGAACTATATAGTTTTCATTATTAATGACAAGGATTATCGTCGTTGTATTGTAGCATAGAAAACTCAAATATCTTTATGTCTTTTAATTACTGCAGAAATAATGTTGTTTTTAATAAACATACTTGCACTCATCTTGAGGTGGGCATTGAAATGGAGATTTCTCTCCAACAACAAACACAAAAAAAATAATACTAAACATGAACAATGATGATTAGTTGGAAATATCTTGATCTTGGATGGGTCAGACTCAACAAGAATGACTCGATGTCGGGAGAGATTTTACATAGGTGTAGAATGACCAATTAGTAAGTGTGAAGGCAAGTTAGTACAAGAGTGAGTACCAAAATTAGGTTTCATGGATAGCACGCTAGTTGAAGTTTGGGGCCTAGGAGAGATATTCTCTCCCACCTAATTTTTTAGGATTATTTTAGATTGGAGAGATATTTTATAGTGTTTTTCTAGAATAAGGATGAACCATGTATTTAAAGAAGTATATAGGATAACCCATAAATCAATCATTTTTGGCAAGAGTGCAGTACTACATATTTTTACATGTAGGCCGATTTTTTATTTCAAATATTTTATATAATGATTTTATAGGAATATATATCCCAAAATATGTAAATGCTTTTAGCTCTATAAGTTTTATTAATTAATCTAGATTTTATGCATTGCTAGGAAAAAAATGAAAAAAAAAATAGTACCACATTTGTATTAGTGCTTTTGTACTACCGCACCTCTAATGTATTGGAAAGTAATTTCATTTTATATGTTTTTTTTGGCGCAATTTTGTATAGTAAATTAATATTGAGCCAGGAAGATGGAATATTTTTCTCGGTCATCGCTATATGAGATAAGGATAATTTCTCAAAAACTTTTCTTTTGCTACAATATACTGTAAAATATACTATTACAATTTAGTCTTACTTCATCCATATAATAAAATAAGTTATTTTTATAATTTACATACTTTTTAATGAACTAATAAAAATAATTTCAAAATTATATTCACACTATTTATTAAAAATAATAAAATATTATGTGCATAGACTATAAAAAAATAAAGATAAAAAAATCTATTTAAAAAATTTTTAATTAATTTTTTGATAAACAATTTAGTGATGTAATGGTTGCTGTTTTATTTATTTATTTGGGTTTTGTCGATAGTACAACATTAGGAATAAAGATTGGCGGGTTCGGCTGCACAAAGTAGTACCTGAGGCTCTCTGTGCACTTGGCTTTGATGTGGTGTAGACTAGATATAGGTCGATTTCACAAGCATGCATATATTATCTGTGGGTGTACTCGGATGATGGGATGGAAAGGTCATGCACTTGGGCCTAGTCGTTTCTGGCCTTCTGGAGTGGGTGGTACCCATCTAAATTTTAAATTCAAATTAAAAATAAAATTTTATTAAAAATATATACATTAGTATATTAATTTTATTTTTATTAATAATTAAGTAATATAAATTAATAATAATAATAATATAAAATAAAAGAAAATTGGGACACAAAAAAATAAATCTTTTTATATTATAATAACAACAATAATAATAATTATAATAGAAATAATACTAATAATAAATTTATTATACTTTTATGCCATAAAGTTTTTATAGTATATTATCATTAGTTTATGTCACTTAATTATTAATAAAAATTAAAATTAATGCATTAATATGTATATTTTTTTTAAAAAAAATTGGATTTAAAGTTTGAATATATAGTATTACTAGTTTAAAACCATCGAATGGAATAAATTCAACTTTTTTTTTTCTCATGTTTTTTGGTCATATGGTTTGGCATGATACATTAATTTTTCCCCACCCACCTACCTAACCTGTGATATCTTGGGAACGAGATAGTTAGACAGAGCTGTACTGATAAGAAACTTAAACTGGTTAGAATTGTACGTAATAGACATACTTGGGTCTTAAATATCTTTGGGCTGCTTCAATTGAAGTTTACGACTTGGGTTTTAGTCTTAAACACTACCAATGCCATCCAGTTCGGGCACCGAGGGCAGCACATCTCCTTGATTATGTCAATTTTGGCAGAGCTGAAAGTTCGGAACCCAGAGATTAGTCTATACTGTACGTAATATGCATACGAGGGTCATCGTATTTACTTTCCTATTTTCTTTGGGTGGAAATGGTGGCATGTTTTTCGTCTGGCATACATATTTTTGATTTAGTTAGACCTGCTTCACCCTTAATTCAAACTACTATGCTGATTCCATGATTCAGTTATCTAGTTCCATGATGATTATAATATTATATTTTGCTCTACCACATTGTATTTCCTTATTATCTCAGCTACTCTGCTCCAACAACTAAAACAAAACAAAAACCTGAACGCATGCCAACATTCTCATAGCTAGCAATATAAATATAGAATCTTACTCCTGCAGTTGCAATCATCACAAACACACCGCATTTCGCTCATCTTTAAGATTCCTTACTTGTACACCAACAGGAGGGGAAAATAAAAGCCTAATTCAAATCATGAGCCCTTACTTGCTCGTTCTCTTGTCTCTTACATTCCTGTTTGATCAATCTTTATCTCAGCCAGCAGCACTCGGAATCACCCAACAACAGCCTATATCACCAATCCAACCATCAGCACCACCAGCAGCAGGAGCAATAGGACAACCTATCCAACAGCAACAGCCTGCAACAATCACCCCCGTCGTACCACAACCTATCCAACAACAGCAGCCAGCGACAATCGCTCCTGCCCAACCACAACCTGCAGGAGGAACAGCAGGCATTGCGGTCTCACCACAAGCGACTGAGCCATTACCAACCACAGACCTTCCCCCCCTGCCACCACTCACGATACAACCCGCTGCTGCTCCATCTCCAATGAGCCAAGAAGTTGGTTTCTGTAAAATCCAAATAAAGCAAAGAGATGGGAAGCTCGTGTGGCAATCAGTCGACGGAACTATCGTCGATCACAAGTGTGATGATCAGGAGACGAGCGATCGATTAGCGCCGGTAGGATTAGTCGGCGGAGCTGTGGCTCCTGGATTAGCAACACTTGGGCCAGCCCCGGAGCCTTTCGATAGCTCTTCGGGACATGTTTTTAAGGTCGGTCCTGAACAGCAAAGCTTGAATGACCGTGACTCGGGGGCGGCTTCTTCTGGTAATCAACTGCCCGTTACAGCAAGTAATAAGCAACAAGGCGTGGGAGGGGGAATTGCTGTAGATCAAAGTGGGGCTGAGGAGAAGATGGCTGCAATGGGATTTGTTCTGACTAGTGCTGTTTTTGTTTCTTTGATGTCTGGCTTTGGTTTTCTTATCTAGGCATTTCATGGAAATGCAACGGATGGCCATGCATCATACTATTATTATGTATCCGCTTCTTACTGTGTTCTAGGGAAACGGCATATGTGTGTGCTGCTTGTTTTACTCTGATACGTCTTTGCGTTATGTAATTCTTCATGCTTCTCTATTCACTTTTTCTTCAAGTTGAATCTTGACTTCGTTGAAAGAAGAAAAAGAAGGCTATTGATGATTGACTCTTAGCCAAGCCTAGCCTAGCCCAGCGGTAGTATATATATAATTCCACTAACATCTTCATGGTATTATATATATTATTTTCTGAAAGCCAATCCTAATGCAAAAAAATATAACAAATAAAAAATAAAAAACATATTCTATTCTAATGCATTTATTTCCCATTAATAGCCATGGATGGACTCAATTGAAACTCATTAAAATTTCTTTCTAAATTTGCTTTGGTTTCTGATCTCAGTCAAATATCCAAAAACACTAAACCTTTGATGCTAGCTGCTCCCACAAGAATAACAAACCAGCTGATACACTAAACCATAAATCATTACTAGCTGCTTCCACCACAAGAAAATCGGGTTTGTTGTAGAAATTGCATGCTCTAAACTTCTCGATCAGGTAATCAACCTCCATTCCATGTAGAATGCGACAAACTCCTCTATAGTTAAATGGGCACGATTTTTGTTTTGGGGGGGGGGGGGTCTGCTCTATTTGCATGCGCTCTATTCATTCACAACATTAATTTGAAATCCTGTATTGGGCTTCAGAGACCCTCTACATCTAGATAGACGGATTCTTGCTTGGCCATTTCTGGGGAAGTAGTTTTTTCCTCAAGCATTCAGTTTAAAAAATCATCCGGCTAAAGACCTTGTCATGAGCAGTTCTGCAATGGATAATAATATACTTGCAACTGCATATCACCTATGCTTGCTCCCATTCCCAATAGCCATTTCGCGCACTCCTTTATGATCCATATTGCATTTAACATTAGCCTGCTGGAGGTCGTGTCCAATGTTGCTGAGGACGACTTTCAATGGTTTGCGGAGAAATGAAACAACTATGTCTCGTCACATTCTTTACTCGGTCGACAAGATGACACCATTAGCATTCTCTACAAATCTTTTAACATGAAGTGGGTCATGGACTCATGGATCATGTATATAACTGTAAAGTGACAGAAATCAGAAATTTATTTCATAAAGCTCCAAACTTCAGGCTTAGCTTTATGGTTCAATTTAGGATAATGTATCTGACATGATTAGGGGTCGGAAGAGTGAAGGTTAGAAAAGAGTTGACGAGGAAGGAAATTTGAGATAAGGTTGAACGGCTTATCCCACATGGAGCGGACGGAGAAGGAAGAATAGAAAGTTTGTTTTATAAATGGAGAGATGCGGCCCTGTCAAAACCATGATCCTTCAGGCAGTTAACGGGATATGAGGAGTGGTCAAACTCGCTATTTAATGTGCGAGAGGGGTGTCCGCCCCAAGCCTGGTTACGACTATATGGGCGCCCCCGTTTGTACCTACTGATCCCCACATCGTCTAAATCCATATCAAATCTTTAATTATAGTAATGGACATGTGCTCTAACAAACCTGGTTAGTTAGACGAAATAAAAGCCCATTCCATTATGTTATAAAGATAAAATACAATAAACCTTCAGGATTTTTGTTTTGTTCATTTTTTACCTTACCAATTACTATATTCCAGCCTATTTCCTTTTCACAACTTCATGGTTCGCATGCCCATTATCCTCCTAACCCGTACGATCCACCAAGCAGTTGGGTTGCCAGCCATGTATATATCTTCCTCCCTTTCCGTCTTATGAACATCTCTCCTTTCATTATGGACCGAAACTGCGAAGAAATCTTATGTACATTGATGAATAATCTTCATCCCTCTAAAAATATTGCTTGGCTGGAAATTATGCCTCTTAATTAAACCTTTCTCTAAGAGGTCCTTTAATGCCCCCATCATGCATTCTATCCCAGTTAAATTATGAAAGTGCCATCACATAATATGCCCCAAAGACACGACTCATCATTCAAAGTAAACTTTGAAGCACTTACAAACTTAGAATATCTTATTCTCAATGCCCTATGTAGCATTAATGAAGAACTCTTGTCCTTTGAAAGAGTTTCAACCAAATAGGAGATATGGTATAAGTTAGTTAATTATAGTGATTATGGTCTATTATGTGTATATCTTCTGGAACTTGAATCTCCGCTTCTTATAATTTCTTTCTTATGGCACTTGAATCTTCGCTTCTTATAATTTCTTGAGTTTGTTTATGTAATCTTTGCTAGCTAGATTTTAGGAGTAAGTTATTATATAAACTTGTATATATAGATGCTTGTTCCTCCTCTTGATGGATCAGTTCAGTATTCTCATCACTATAGAGAGCAGTGCTCAATTCTCCACTCCACTCGTTTGTCTCTTTCCCATTTATTTTAGATTATCAACTAAACCAACAAGCCCCTACAACATTATAAGTTTCAATACAATGATCTTTAGGTTAAGATCCATGGCTTCCCACCATCCTTACTGACCATGAAAATTTTTAGTGGCATTACATCTACTTTGGGTATTTAAAGTTCCTATATGGAAGATGGCAAGAAGAAAATGGTTTGATTTTTCAAGCACAAAGATTAAATGGAACATTCAAAAACGTTTACTTCATCAGTTGTTGTTTAATGTAAACCCCACAAACTCCTTCATCATTAATTCTCGATATGAGAGACTCCCTAGATTCTATAGTATCTATTAGGACTATGCAAATAATTCGGGATACTAAAATCTAATCCAACATTTAAGACTTCCAATCTGGGTTTAGTAAAAAAGTTATCTAATATTTAAGATATCTGATTTTTTTATTAGATTATTCAATTCGAAAAGAATATTTGATATTTCGTTGACTATTTCAACGACGCATCATAATATTGAGTTGTTGTAGTTTTAAGTTTATTAAACTTATTTATTTTTATAATTTAAAATTTTATAATAATATTATAATACTTTTTTAGATAAAATGAGACACTTATATGAATATAGATATAAATATTAACTAATATATAGTCTTTATTTTTATAAAAAAATCTTACAAAAGTTATTAAAATTGATAAAATAGTATTTTCATATGAATATTGGATATATCAGAATCCAATTCATATTTTTTCAGATATCCAAGATTGTAATATCTAATCTAAAAAACACAAAGTGAATATATAAAAAAATATCCAAATAAATATAAATATTTAGTTTTGCACACCCCTAGTTTCCATGGTAGATTGGACCTAATGAGAGATTGTGACTTATATAATAATCTACAACAAGTTAATCATGATTACCCATCACAAGAGCAAAGTGCCCTATTAAAATCTATGTTCAAGCCCATTATGATGATTTAATCATTGCTCATACTAAGATCAAAATACTTATGAGTTATCTACCACGGCTCATGACATAAAGGTCAACATGTATGAGCAACCCAAGGAAAAGGAGTTCAAGAAAGAGTGAGAAGCCCTCCAAGGAACTTGCTAAAGAATTAATGACGATTGAAGCATCTCCAATTAAGATCTCATCTAGACCACAAAAATCTAATGTGAATAAAAAAAAATCTAAACAAATGTTTGCAAAGAAGAAGGGAACTTTGAAGAAATTAAAAGTGAAACAATGCCCATTTCCTTACTCTGACGTCTCAAGGATATTATTGGAAGACCTTTTAGAAAGAAAAAAAAAGCTATAGAGTTGCTAGAGTTTAAGCAACCATAAGAGCTAGAGTTGATTCTTTGGTTGTGAGCATATCTAGTGATGAAGAAAGGCCTATTGTGTGCTTTAGCTCCTAGAAAATATCTTCCTCTATGAAAGGAAGTTAGAAATAATAGATTATCTCATCCAATGCTTGATGGATCGTTTAGCTTTAATCATAGCCTCTTGGACTTCTTTTGGTAGTTTGCTCAACTATTGTACATCCTCTCCTTGTGAAAGTGGCTCGGGTATCTCCTCACTACCTAAGTTGAGTATACCGTGGGCATTATATTCCCCAATCACATTCTCTTTCATATCATTTCTCTAGATAAATAGCAATAGGTCATATGAATCTCACATGACTCCAAGAATTCTAGCAGAAAGAATTCTACTAGTGTGGTTGGCACGGGAGGTTCTTGCTTTAGCAACTCAATTGGCATCACATCTAACCTCCTTGGCTGTGAATTATTAACCCTCTTTGTATTGGCATGATTCATATTCCTTTTGGACTATTTCCTTTAGCATTGGTGTGGTTGAGACTTCAAAGCTTCACTTCTCCATGGTCTCCTTCTTGTCACCATAATTGATCATTTGTCATCCTCATCGATTTTCACATGATCATCATTCTTACCAAGGTCTTTGATATTCGTTTGGGGTTATGAACCACCACTCTTGGTGATATTGACAATAATTGGTTCCAAGATTTCAAATTGAATCAAATGGTAAAACCTTGTTAGCACTACTTTATGCAAGTCGTCTATCATTGTGATATAATTCATACTTACTGTAGAGGCTTCCGGGATTGATGAATATCACATCCTCTTTAAACAACTTAATAATTATCTCCTTCAAAGTGATGCATTTGTGGGTTGGATGAATTATGCACCAATAATTCATTCAATACCCAATATCTTATATTCTTCCTATATCCTATGGACGCTTAGGCACCAACAGCTTTATCACTTTCTTTTCTAACAAGTCTTTCAAAATCCTAGGGACATAAGAGACAAGAAATATGTATTGTTTTGCTTCTAATTCCTTTAGAGGTGACCATTCTTTATAGTTTATAGAATCTTATTTTGAGTTGTTTTGATTACCATTAGACCTTTGTGTTAAGGTACAACAACCTTCTAGAAGAAGGATGATCTAGTGAAAATTGATGAGGATGACAAAGGTTAGATTGTGGTGACAAGAAGGAGATCCAGGAGAAGACAATATCCAAAGCCTCAACTACACCGACACCAAGGGAAAAAATTCCAAAAAAAAAAAAGAGTAATCATGATAAGATAAAAGGGGGAAAAAATCTAAAGCCAAGGAGGTCTGATGTTATGTTATTTGAATTGTTAAAGTAAGAACCTCTCAATACAATCACACTCGCATAATTCTTCTTACCAAATTTCATGCTATGCAGTTGAAGAAGATGATTTAAAAGTGAATGTAGCGGGGAAAGATAGTGCAATTGCTGTACCCAACTTAGCTAGAGAGGAGAAAAATGAGCCACTTCCACAAGGAGAGGGTCTACAACAGTTCAACAAAATACCAAAAAAAGTCTGAGAGGCTATGATTAAAGGACTACAATAACCAAAGGCACAAAACCAAATGATAAAAAAAGCATTAGATGATATAATATGTTGTTTATCACTTCCTTTCATAGAGGTTGCTAGGATATAAAGCACACAATAGGCCACTCTTCATCATTGGATATGCCCACAACCAAATAATTAGTCATGTGTTGGTTGAGAGAGGAAGATATGTCATGTAAGTTGCAATTGTTTATATTATAGACGATAATTCAAAACACAACCATCTATAATGAAATAAAGAATAAAATTGGTGCCTTACAAGAGAGGATATACAACATTTGTGGGTTAAAACCATTATCTATAGTCTCATATGGATGAAGCTTTTAGCCAAATAGCTATTGTATGAAGTCCCATTATTACTTTGAATTAAGCAATAGATGATATTTTTTTTACTCTAACAATCATCTATTTTCCACATAGACAACGATTTTATTTTCATTTATTGCCTTTTAGATTTTTCCACAAAGAAATAGATGGAGATGATGATCTATAAGCATTATCTATGGTGCTATTTTTTTTAATAAAAAAAAATTACATTACACCCACACCATTTATGATTCCATACACACAAAACCCTACTTGTATTTCCAACTGCTAGACACATATTAGTGTTGTGTACCCATCTCAAAATTTTAATTTTACAATATATATTTACAAAAACTTGTTACCTTATAAGGTTCATTAAAAAACACACACACACACACACACACACACACACACACACACACACATCAACTAACCACTCATAACATCAATCAATTAATATTATAATTATTTACATAAAGTACTTATATGAATAATAAAAGTAGAGAATAATAGAATCTTAAAACAATATAGAAATAAATATACATTTTATAACAAGTCATTTATTATAAATGAATGTCATTGTTATCTACTTAGTCCTTCAGTTCTCATGGGTTTAGCAAGAGTTCTACCATGTGAACACAAGATACTAGTAAAGATAACAAACACTTTTCTTGTGGACTCATTAGCTTTGAAACTTCATCATGACCATCAAATGTCATACCTACATTAAATCATCGAATTAATAATTAGGTATACATGTTAATAAGACATTGATTAAAAATGCATGCCATTCAAAATTTTAATATAAAATTATTAAAATTAACCCATGATTCCCAAAATTTACAATATTGAAACACTTTATATTACATTTACATACATTGCACATCTACGTTGTGGTGTCTACCTTCCTTTGCATAAATTCTAATTCAAGTAAATAAAATCCTTTTTCATGATCATCCTACACATAAACATCATTAGTAACATGATCAATATTGGATGAGAAAGGTAGTTTCATACTCAACACATCCTTCACTTTTACTTTATCACCCCATTTCTTTGTTGACAAGACTGTGATCTATCATTTTTTAGCTAGATCAATAACATAAAAAACATGCTTATCTTATGAGGCTAATATAAATGGGTATTTTATATCACTAAGTCTGAAAAGATCACATCACTTCCTTTGTAGAAATACTATTTTGATTTTTATATCATTGGAAACCAAATAAAGGAACCCTAAATAGGTGTGATTGTAATACCCCATATTTAAGAAGTATTTATATATAGTATTTAAAGGAATATAAATTTAAAAATTTATTGTGACAATGTGTTCAAACTAAAAGACTAATCGAGTGGTGTGACAAACTAGTTAATTGGTAAAATTTGTGTTTTTGGTTATTTCTTGCTTTTATGGACCATTTTATTTGTGAGCCAAACTAGTCGATTGGTTTTACAAGCCAAACTAGTTGGCTAGTTATGCTAAACACACAATATCTATTCTGTTTTTGAACTCGAATATCCACTAATCTTTACCTAACCTTGAAAATCTATTATATGTTGGTTATAAATAGTTTTTAGAGAGTTTTAAACGCCAATTACAAGCTATTTTTCATATTTAATTAAAATTTAACAAGATTTCATCAAAAAAACACCTTTAAAACTTTTCAACTTTCCTCCTTGATTTCTTCTTCCTTGTCTTCCCTCCTTGTGGTTCAGTCATTCTGGACTTAAATTCTACCTTATGAGGATTCTTTTTCAACTCAACTATGACCCCTTTATACCCTTGGTCATATATTACACCATAATCCTCCCTTTGCACTTTTCCTCCTCACACTCAATTGTGCCTTGGTCCTTGAGTTCCCCTATCTTTTTGTGCTCAACCAGTCCTTCTATCATTCTCATTTGTGCTTAACTAAACCCTCTATAACCTCTAGAATCATTATCCACCTCCATCTCCAGAGAAAATTTTTAACTGTTACCTTATTCTCTTATCTTCTTCTCCTCTCTTCTTTCCTCAATTTTGCAAACTCTAGATGCTTTTGCTAGATGATTTTCCTTGATTATTTTTTTGCTGAGCAAGAATCCTAAGTGGGTGTGATTTTGTGGTGGTATTATTTGCTTGAAGGCTTGCTTTGATAGGTAAATTTGGCTGTACCTTATAGATATAGAATGATGTGTTCCGTGGTAAATGTTATGGTCTTTGCAAGTATGAATCTATGATTAATTTTCCATTTCTTTGGGTGTTTTAGGACATGCATGTGGATATAGGAGCATGTTAGGTGTTGGTTAATTTTGGAGAATTGTGAATGGATTTTAGCATGATCCTTGTATATGGAGTATGAATGTTATGTTTAATTTATAGAAAGCTTTGTGAAAAATGATGAAAGTTGGGTGTGATTATGTTAATTTTGAAATGTTGGATTTTTCAAATATATGTGGGTACCCAGGGACACCAGTTGACTGGTCTACCCATGCTAATTGGTTGGTTAGCTAGAATTTGAATGTTGGTTCTGTTATGGTGCTAATAAACTAGTTAAGTATTACTGGTCAATTGGTGGCACCAGTTGATTGGTCTTACCATACCAATCAACGGATTTGCTTTTTTCTTTCTCTCTCTTGGTATTTTTCCTTGACCAATATACTAGTTTGTGGGACTAGGTAATTGGTTTTCCTAAGACTTTTGATGTAGCTTCTTAGGGTTAACATCATTACTCTACCTTTGAATTTTATTAATAATAGTTAAATTGTGAATAATTAGCTTAAGTGTGGATGCATGTTATGAGATAAAGTGTAGGACTTGAATAAGATATTCTTGGGTAAAGTGAAAGATGATGGAATTAAATGTTTACTTCCTCTAATGGATTAGCTGATGGTTTTATTCCACCTCTATTTAAGCTATGTTGGTTACCTATATTGGGTCAGTTGGTTGTTTTAGTTCACCTTGATTGAGATACACTAATTATCTATATTGGGTTAGCTGAAAGGAGATAATCCAAATTTATTTGAGTTGCATTAGTTATCTATGTTGGGTCAGCTAATGGTAAATAGTCTACCTACGTTATTGTATTGAGTTGTGCTAGTTTTCTTTATTGGATGATGGAAAACATATATATGAGTGGGTTCTATCCTTGAGAAATTATAAGAATATGTGATAGCATGTTAAGATGCATAATATGATTTACCACTTTTATATCATGACTTATACGTTGAATGTTGCCTATACAAGGGATGTTTTATTTGCTTAATACATCAACGTATTGATATTGCACTTTATAGGTATCTTTTTGCTGGTATCTAATGATGACAATGTTGATATTTTTTATGATGTGTCTACATGAGAGTGATTATATGTATGGGTTGGGGTCTTAAAAGTAACAGTTATCCGATAGTGTTTTCAGGATCTTTTGTCACCCATATATTTTGGACTCGTGTCCTGATCTCCTTTTATTGTATATTTTTGGACATTGATCTCTAGTTACATTTATCTAGTTAAATACATTACTTTCATTTGTTGTTTCTATTTTGCAACTTGTTTGTGAATTATTTTACGTTTTCCTTTAGTATAGGTGTAATACCTCCAAAATTCACTACTAAAAAAATTTATTTTATTTAAAGAAAATAACGGAAGCAAAAATAAAAAACTATGAATTTCGGGGATATTATCGCCATACTTAGTACCAGACTGGTTTTCTCCTACCATTCCAGTACTAAGTGCTAGGGCTAAAAGAATGAAATACAATCTGCTCAAATTCAAACTTTATTTAAATCAGAGTAGAGTAAAAAGTTTTGTTACAAGAATAGAATTCGCTATTGGTGGCTACAAGAATACATAATACATTTAAACTAGGAATAAAAAGGCAAAAGGGTGAAACCCTAAAAGTTTTCAGATATTCCTTATGCTCTTTTTCGTTGCCCACTTGAATAGCATCTGCAATGGACCTACAAGGGACACTGCCCATTGATAGGCAGGGGCCCATGAAGGGAACCCTTCAATACTATGGTGCCGAGTAACCCTTTAAACCACACCGAAAGGTAGGCCCACATGTAACACATAATATAAAAACTATATGGAATGATAACATACAAACTAATACGTAAGGCAATACCACATACAATGAGAGATGCATAACACAAAATTCATGTACTCTATAAAGTCATCACGTACCCAAGCACGGACAAGCACCAGAGCCAAATCAGGTCATATCAATAGATTATAAAGCGAATCAGTACTTTTTGGGTTTTAAGCCATTAATTAATTATTATTCAACTACCATCTTTCGATTTATATCCATGTGCGTGTGGGAATCCCACTATTATAGCTGATAGACCATAAACATATAAGGTATAACACACTTGACCACTATTATTCACCGGTGGATCGGTCGCCAAGGCTCCTTGCACCTCGCCACTATTATTCTCCGATGGACTAGTCTGACCCCGACTCACATGGTATTCCATTGTAAGTGATTAGTGTCTTCCCATAATTTAAAAATATCCAACATTTGGTTTATTGGGCTCAGGATCCCCCACTATTATAGCCGGTGGACAGGAAACATATAGGGTAGAATGTACCTGACCACTATTATTCGCCGATGGACCGGTCTCTAGGACATCTTACGCCTGGCTACTATTATTGTCGGTGGATTGGTCTGGGTCCGGCTCAATACTCTTTCACTTTATGTAATTAGTGGTTTATTCGTGTCTTATCAAAGGTCCATTTATTCAATTCGAGAGAAGGGGAAAGGTCATAGATCTAGAGGCACAATATATACGGGCCATAGAATCAAGCATTCCGTATTAAGAATCACGGCATACACAAAACCCTAATGAGCACTTCAAATATATCCACACACATTTCCATGCACACTTCCTTACTAGGCACTCCTTACATAATTATGACATGACACCATATCACCCTCCTTAGTTATCCATCCAACCCTAGGTTATACCATATTCTTATGATACTCTCTTGTGACACCCACTGGCTGATCAATTACTCTTATCATTCAATATTACTTATGTCTTATCAAGGAGACTCATTTAACCCCTTGACATGTTATATGCATGTTTCCACTTTACCCCCATCATCCTTACAAATTTACTAAAATACCCCTTGTAAAATTACTAAGTCATCCATTTTTCTTTTGTCAATTTACCATATTATCCTTCATGTTTGCATAATTACCAGATTACCCCTTGTATTGGTTGAACTACCAAATTATCCTCTGTACTTATTAAATTACCAACTTTACCCCTCATACTTGTTAAGTTACCAATTTACCTTTCTAGTGGGTTAAATTAATGTATTACCCTTTATATTTATCTAAATTACCAAATTTCCCTTAGGCTTATAAAGTTACGAAGTCACCCTTCATACTTGTTATACTTGTCAGATTTTCCATTTGGTTAGTTAGATTACCAAATTCCCCTTCTTCATTATTATAATTACCAAATTTCCCCTTTTAGTTGGTTAACTTACCAAATTACCCTTCTTTATTATTATAATTACCATTTTGCCCTTCTTCATTATTATAATTACTAAATTGCCTTTTTAGTTGGTTAAATTACCAAATTGCTATTCTTCATTATTATAATTACCATTTTGCCCCTCTTCATTATTATATTTACCATTTTCCCCTCTTTCTACAAATTACCAACGTACCATTTCCTTTATTCCAAATTACCATCTTACCCTTCTACTTTATTAATTTACCAAAATGCCATTCCTTTACTCCAAATTATCATTTTATCCTTCTACTTTATTAAATTACCATTTCACCCTTCCTTTATACTAATTAACCATTTTACCCTTCTACTTCATTAAATTACCATTTCACCCTTCCTTTACACCAATTTACGATTTTGCCCTTCTATTTTATTAAATTACCGTTTTACCTTCCTTTATACCAATTTACCATACCCTTCCTTTATACCAATTCACCATTTTACCCTTCCTTTGAAAAATTACCATATTACCCCTTTCTTTATACCAAATTACTAAAACACCCTTCTCCTTTATTAAATTACCATTTATCCCTTACTTCACTAAATTACCAACATGCCCTTTCTTTTATGTTAATCTACCAAAATGCCCTTTCCATTATATTTAACTCACCAAAATACTTTCTTACACCAAAAATTACCAAGTTATCCCATTTTCATGTAAAATTACTAAAATACCCTTTTTCCTTATCCATTTACTATTTTAACCCCCCTTTACTCTTTTAATTTACCATTTGCCCTTATTATACCACTTTTACCAAAATACCCTCACTACATAAAATATTAATATTCATGCACCATACCTATCATACAACTCTACCAACTATTAATATTTATCATAATACTCATTAGTATCTACACTTATTTAGGCCACACTCTTACATAATAAATATTACTAAAATGCCCCTAGGGCCCATAATAACAATATTTATGCAACAAATGGCCACATTAGTATAACATATCATACTTATGCACTTAACATTATTATGAACAACAAGCTTCTTCTTAAGCATTATTCCCACACATGAAATATAAATTAACATACTTTCCTTTTTACTAATCAACACATGCCACTAAATACTTCATACTTAACAACATATATCATGCACATAAACGTATTAGAAACCCTAATGTGCTAGCATATGTATATTCATACGTTTAAGTAAGGTTTAACGGTTACCTTATTTTTTGTAAAAATCGAACCTTACCGGTACTCCGGCTAAAGATTTAAGCTTTGATTAGTAAAACCAATACCTAAAAATAATATCAATATTTATCATATTAGAAGTAGAAAAATGAAAAGAATAAACTTTCATCAAAACTTAAGTAAATATATCCTACTATTAAACATCATTATACCTCAAGATTATTAGCCAAAAAAATCAAAGGGAGAGCAAAACGATAACGAAGGAGGGAGTCAAAGAGGGGTGGAAGAAGGGAGAGGAAATGCCTCAAAAATTTCTAATTTTAAATATTATATTTAAATGAGGTTTTATTAGGAAAAGTATTTAAATAATTTTTTTATTCAAATAAAAGGGAATTAATTAGGACAAATCAAGAAGAAATTTATAAGTATTTTAATTAGGAGATATTTTTTTATTTTAGCTAATTAAGAATTTTATTTTTGAAATTAATTAAATAAATTATTTTATTTAAAATAAGAAAGAGAAAATAGTTCCAAATTAATATGAATTTTATAAATAATTTAATTGAAGAAAATTAGAGTGATTTGCTAATTAAAATATAATTTTTGGAAAATCTTTTAAAAATTTGGCCTAAAAAGGGATTTAAATATTATTATTTTTAAATATCCCAAATATCCCAATTAATTTAATTAACCTAACCCATTGTTTTTCTTTTTTCCCTTTTCCTTTTTCTTTCTTTTTCTTTCTTTTCTTTCTTTTTCTTTTTCCTCTCCTTTTCCCCATTTGGGCCTACCCCTCTAATGGCCCAGTCCCCTCCCTCCTTCCTTTCCTTCAGCGCGACCTAGCCCGCGCGATCAGCCTCCTTCCTTCTCCCTCGCTGCGCCGCATTTTTCTTCTTTTCCCCTCTGGACGCTGCGTTTCATTTAAATCATTCCCCCTCACCTCGCGCCCAACTACCCAGTCCGCCCTTCTTTTCCTTTCTTTATTTCTTTCCCCGAACCGCCCGGTCCAGCCTTTTCTTTCTTGCTCTTCGTCCTTCGCACCTGCCTAGCCCCGTTGACGCTGACCTGCACCATTTCCACCGCCCCTATGCCTTGGTTTTTCGCCACCGTTGACCGGTCATTTCATTCCTCTCTCTCCCCTGCTGACTCTTCGACCTTTTCGCCCAACTAACTCCCCCTCTCCTCGCATATTTCTCCCTCTCCCAGCCAGTCAACCCCCTACCCCAAAATTTGCTGCCACCAGCCAACCATTGCCGCCAGTGACTCTAACCCTACTCTCATTACTCCCTCGCCGACCTACAGAACCCTACCCTCTCATTTACACTCTATAAATACCCTCATAATAGCCTGTATCGAGCCTCTAATTTTCTTACCCAAAAAACTCCCCTTGTGCGCCGTCGCCATTTTAGACGCCAGCCCTACCGCCGTCGGCCAGCTCCACCACCCACTCCGCCTACCAAACTTTTCCTTGCACCGCCTTCTAGCTAACCAAACGTCCTATATCCCTTGATTCTTCCTGCGCAAGCCACCCCGGCTGTGCGAAGTTTACTCCTCAATCAACCCATTCTTCATCTCCTCCACCTTTCGAACCACTATTAACTACCTCTTCCACCGCTTCCGCCACTCCTTTCACTCCCAAATTATTCTGCAGACCACCCTCTACCTTCCCATACCTCTCTTTTCATCTTTCTCCCTCTCCTCCTCTCTTTCTCTTCTTCTTCCTTATTCATCCACCACCATCGCCACCGTTGGCTGCACCGCCACCTCCATTTTGTTCCTATCCACCTGGGCAACCCTAAACACCCTTACTTCCACCTTCATTCTCCCTATCTTTTTTCCAGCATTCAACTTTTTCCCTTTTCTTCCCTTTTTCCGACCACCACCGCCGCTGCCGTGCACCACCACCGGTGCCGCCTATCACCACTAGTCTAAGGTTGAACCCTAGACCCTCTCAACCCTTTTCCCTATTTTTATAAGCCTTAATTTATTTTATTTCATTTATTTGAATATAAATATTATTATTATTATTAATATGTGTTTATTATAATAATGATAATAATAATTATTATTACTATTTCAAATTGCTATTATTATTATTCCATTATTAATATTACAACTACTTTACTATTAGTTTTGCTATTATTATTATTATTATTATTATTATGATCATCAATGTTAATATTATTATTCTCTATAGGGCTGAAACCCTATTGTGCCTATTTTGAATTGTAGTAGTAGTATTATATATATCAAGTCTTACTATTATTAATATTTTAAATATTTTTATCATTTCCATTTATTATTATTTATTAGTGTTATTATTATTCAATGTAGGGTAAGAACCCTACTTTATTTTATCTTCGATTATTATCCTTACTATTATTACTATTATGATTATTATCATTTTTACAATACTATTATGGTTTTTATCATCATCATCATCATCATCATCATCATCATCATTATTATTTCATTATTATTATTATTACTAAGTTTTGTTATTTATTTTACTAATGTTATTATTAGTATTATTTTGGTAAAGGGGCCGAAGCCCTTATTTCACTTTGTTCAATAGTATTTTTTTTTTGTAGGAGGGAATCTAATTCTAGTTTTTTTCCTCATAATAGGTGAGACCAATTAAAGCCCTAAGGAGGCATAGGAGCGTGCTCCAAGACCGGTGTCATTTTAGGTAAGGGTGTTACTAAAGCCTTTTGTGTGTTTATTTGCATTATGTGTTGCGCATGCTATGTATCCTATGTTTATCATTATTAATTATATCGTATGTGGTATGATGTGGAGTTGAAGTATGTTTTCGCGTATTTGTATGGCATGTGTATTATGTATATGTGATGAATGGTTTATTACCCTTTAGACATGCATGTGAGGATGTTAATGTGGTTTGTATGGGAGAAAGGATGAAAAAGGAAAATGGGGGGAATAAGTTGACCAAGGGATGTGAGTTGACCTAAGTATTTTAGTGATCCATGAGTGGAAGAATAAAATGGAAAATTTAGGGTTTCGTGTGGAAGTATCTAATTTATGGTTTTATAAGGGAGAATCTAATTTTATGGTTTTATATGGGAGAATCTAATTTATGGTGTTATATGGGGGAATATAATTTATGGTTTATATGGGAGAATCTAATCTATGTTTTATATAGGAGAATCTAATCTATATTTTCGTATGGGAGAATCTAATTTATGGTTTATATGGGAGAATATAATCTATGGTTTTATATGGGAGAATTTAGTCTATGGTGTGACATGAGATAATCTAATTTATGGTGTAACATAGGAGAATCTAATCTATGGTTGGTATGGATTGAATTTAGGGTTTTGTATGGAGAAACATTGGGTTTTGTGTGAATTGAATTTAGGGTTTTACGTGGATGGATCTAGGGTTTGCATGGTTGAATCTAGGGTTTCACGTGGGATTTTAGGATTTGTGTGAAAAAAGTTTGAAGGATTGCATAGGGAGGTTAAAGTCTGCATGGGAGTGAAGTTTACGTATGAAAAGTTGACTTGGGATATAAGGAAGATAATAGAAGAGTTATATGGGTGTTTGGAAGTTTTGGGTGAAAAATAGTACGTATGGCATATAAGGGTATGGAGAAGACTGAATTAGGGTTTGGAATGATTAATTATGGGTTGTTGTGGATAACTAGGGTTTGGAGTGATTAACTATGGGTGGTTGTGGTTAACTAAGGTTTGGATATGGCTAACTAGGGTTTGGTGGTGGCACATGTGTACTTGGCAAATAAAGTATGATGATGAATATGGAATCTATGATTTGTGATGTGTGAAGCGTAAAGGGAGTGATTCATGCATGCCTAGGGTGAAAGTTTTTGAATAAGATACCTAAAACATTAATCACGTAAAGTAGAAGATGTTGAGCCAGGCCCAAGCCGATCCACCGGCATAATAGTGGCAGGGTATGTTACCCTCGCGACCGATCCACCAGCATAGAATAGTGGCAGGGTATGCTACCCTCATGACCGCTCCACCGACTATAATACTGGGGGATCCTGAGCTCAACAAACCAAACCCTATAGTTGCTAAGACGTAAAATACACTATTACTTACAGTAGAACACTGTATGAGAAGGGGCCAGACCGATCCACTGGCATAGAATAGTGGTAGGGTATGTTACCCTCACGACTGATCCGCTGACATAGAATAGTGGCAGGGTATGTTACCCTCGCAACCGATCCACCAACTAAAATAGTAGGGTTCCCGTACTCGTGTGGACTTGATAAAGAAAATGGCGTGAATTGATTTTCGATAAAAGAGTTATTAAATAATTAATCTGGAATAAGTGGGTCTTTATGAGTGGGCTTGATCATTTATAATTTGTATAATTTCCTTCATGACCTTATGTACTATATGTGTGGGTTTGAAAGTGTGAGTTGAGTATTGTCTTGCATGATTCTATATGCTTACGTGGTGGCCTTAGTGCTTGGTTACCTTACTCAGTATGTAGCGTACTGATCACCAGTTTCATGGGTGCTGCTCATTCCTAGGAGTAGTATGCCCTTCTGACTTTATGCAGTTGGGCAAGACATTCGGCGGGGCTAAGTGTTGAGCATGTTTTGGCTTGAGGTTCGAAAGTATCGTGGTCGTATTTCCTCTTCATGTGATTTTATTTCATTATGTTATTTCTCTTGTATCACATTTATTCCTTTTGATTTATTACCTTGCATTAAGTATTTCAATTAAATCTTTTATCGTTTGTAATATTATTCCCTTTGAGGAATTTGGATTACGCGTACTCTGATTTTTTATGTATGATTCTTTCTAGTTCTTTTATGAACTCTTGGTTTGAATTTAATGTCAATCTTTTCTTTAGCCTTAGCACTTGGTATTGGAACGGTCGGAGTGAACCGGTCTGGTATTAAGTGTGGCGGTAATATCCCCATAATTAACAGGTTTTAAAATTTTAAATTCTTCCGTTATTGTAATTTCTTCCACTTTTTTTTAAAAAAAAAGTAGTGAATTTTGGGGTGTTACAGGAGAGGTGGCTATTTTGGGTAAAGGTTTTAGGGGCTAGGAGAAGGGCAGGTGGAGGAGAGTTAGGACAGGGGCTGGGTGCGGGGGTGGAGTGGGGGTGTAGGTGGTGGTCGGGGATGGGTTATCGACGGCCAAGGGCGGCGGAGGCGGCGACTATAGGTTGGAAAAAGTGGGTCGAGGGTTGGACGGAAGAGAAGAGGGAAGGAAAAGAAGAAGGAAAGAGGAGGGGTTGCAGGGCTAGTTTTTGGCCAAGGGAGGTAAGGGGGTGGTAGGGGAGGTTGCAAGGAGTAGGTTGGTGGCTTGGAAGGCGGTGGAGGCGGCGGAACGACGGTGGAGGGCGGAGGAGCAGGGTGGAGGCCGAGAAGGGGAAAAAAGAAAAGAAGAGGAATATGGGGGCTATAGGGGCTCGAGTGGGTGTCTTAGTGGTGTAATGTGGTAGGAGGGGGTGGTAGGAGGTGGTGTAGGTGGTTGGTAGGGCAGTGGGAGCAGCGATCAAGGGTGGCGGAGCAAAAACAAGGTAAGGGAAGGAGAGGAGAAGAAAGAGAGAAGAAGAGGCTGGGAGAGGGAAAGAAGGGGGCTCAAACGGAGCAGAATGAAGTAGGAGGGAAGAAGAAAAAGGATAGGGAGAAGAGGGAAGGTAGGTGTGGCCAGTTGGGGATAGGGTGCAGGTGGCAGGGGTGTCGGGGTGTAGGGAGAGGGAAGGGAAAGAAGGAAAAGGAAAGCATGCAGCGCTAGGGGTGCAGGCCGGGTTGGTCCAAAAATAGGAAGAAAAGGACGAGAAAGAGAGCATGGTGGCAGGTTGTAGAGGGAAGGTGGCAGAGGTGGCGGTGCAAGCTGCCATGACGCAAGTGGCATGCTCGATGGTCGGGTAGGAGGGAAAAAGAAGAGAAGAAGAAGAAAGAAAGAAAGAGGGGAGGAAGCCGGTCAGGTGGGGAGAAAAGGAGAGACGGGATGACCCGTGAGTGGGGGAGAGGGGAAAAAAGAAAAGGAGAACTGGGCTAGCCCAATCGGGGGAAAGGAAGGAAATAAAGAAAGGAGGGAGGCGGGTTGGGGCAAACCGGCATGGGGAAGGGAAAGAAAGGGAGTAGGCCAGGCCCAGCGTGAGGGGGGAGAAGATGCAGCTGGCCGAGCGACCCGAAGGAGAAAGAAGAAAAGGGAAAAGGAAGGAAAAAGGAAGGAAAAATGAAGAAAGAGGAGAAAGAAAAAGAAAAAGGGAAAAAGGAAAACATGGAGGAATAAAATAAAATAATTTTTAGGATAACATAATTTAATACTTTTGATAGATAAATTAATTTAATAATTTAATTTATTATAATTTAATATATTGGTTTAAAATGGTAATATTAGTAAAATATTGGTTTAGAAAATTATTTAAATAAAATAAGTATGATAAAATAATAAATTATTTATTTTAATGTATTAAATATTCATATCGCTTTTTACATGCTAAAAAATCCACAAAATAATTAACTTAAATAATTTTAAAAGTAAATTTACCCCAAATAAAGGCTATTTATTAAATTATCGGTTTTTAAAATTTTGGAGTATTATAATAGGTATGGTATGGAATTCAACCTCATGCTAAGAGAAATGCTAAAACCCATGTGTTGATTTTTTTTCTTTCACAAATCCATAGTTTTAAACAAAAAAAATGGTTTCAAGTTTGGGGTGTTATAGTAATCCAATAGCCATATATGCCTGATCACTCCATAAATAGGGTGCTACATGAAAAGCTTTAGATTCTATACTTATAACACTATTTTGAATGGTACTCTTGTCATTTTGCTCTTTTATATAGAAAGTACTACAATCAATCATATACGAGTTGTAGCACAATACTTCCTAATGATGAGAAGTGTGATTATGTATACAAATCATTATTAGGATCAAACACTTGTGATGCCAATCACTTAAATAAAAGTTATTATGTTTCTCGAATAGCCATTTCTCACTTCTAGATGGATTTAAAGACCTATTCATATCAAAATGTTATTGTTGAACATCATCTCTATTATGAAGCACATACAAGTGAATGTCATAGTTGAGGATAACCTATAATATTAGTATTCATAAGAACTTACAATAAACTTTATTCATCTCTTTCATTAGATAAGCTTTAATAATACCACCTTTTGACTTGTTAGGGTTCCTCACATAAACTTTTAAGAATTTCATAGACCTCTCAAATGAATACATTCAATGCAAATTTACTAACCCACATAATCTAACCTTCCTCACTAATTGTACAATTAAATGCATCATGATTACAAATGAAGATGGAGGAAAATATATATTGATATAACATAATATAATCACATCTCTTCATGTAATGTGTCCAACTTCTGAGGGTCAATAACATTAGCAAAAATTTCCTTCATACAAAAAAAAAAATCAAGCGTATAGCCATTAGAAACAAATCTTGCATGAAAAAAATGATGATCGTGTAATTTATACCCACAAAATCCAAATATATCATTAAAACAAGGCTGTTGATGTTTGATGAATATGTTTCTAGAACTTTCACTCTATTCAGATACTCACAAAAAAATTGTTCTCTCTTTCTTTAAATAAAGAGTATAATATATGAGACACAAACAAGCTCTATTTGTTGCTTTTTACGATTGCAATTTTGTTCTTATATCCATCTCAATTAGGTCAAAACTAGCATTGATGTCATCCTTGGTCGTCTTTATCAAATTTAAAAGTGAAATAATTATACTATAAGATACATTCTTCTCAATGTGCAGCACATCAAGATAGTGTCACAGGCATAGTTTTTTTAATATAGAAGGTCAAAGAATATTGACATATTGTTCCACCCACTTGTTGGAACTAAATTCTTGTTCTTTTTTTTTCAAAAGGCACATTTAATATCATTAATTTTTCAAATATATGAAGTTCCATAAGTAGATAGGTGGTATTCCTACTCTTTGGTAACTAGAAAAGTCTATGTTTTCTTTATAAATAGGAAATGCATTATCTTTGTGCACACTATAACTAGAAAGATTACCATATGTTGAAACTTCATTTATCGTGTAAAATAACATGGCTTTCAAGTTAAATGATCATTGAACATATGTATCAAACACTTCAAATCTAAGATCCTATGTGTACTTCAAATCCTGAACAAGGAGATCTTGATAAACATAAATATCATCATCAGGATGATTTGGATATTATATAAGCAAAAATAACATCATATATTTTTGCTTCATGCATAATGATGGTAGGAGCTTATATGTTATCAAGATAACCGGCCATAAAAATGTATTTTGAATTCCCATTGAAAGGGATTATTCCATCAAACCAAAGTACGAGACATAAATTTATAGTTTCATTACTAAATTCAAGAAATTTGGTATTACACATCTTCTTATTAAGAAGAATCGGTCAAATATCTAATCTTTCCATCAAAAGTCATTTCCTTCACATGCCATATAAGATTCTTCACATTTTATCTACTAATAAACATACAATAAAACCTTATTATGATTGAAAAGTGTCACAACACCTTATTAGGAACCTTAGCCTTCTTGAATCGTGATATTTAACATTCAGAAGATGTATCCAATGAAACATATTCATTGTGATACAAAATGTAACTATTAAGACAAGTATGATTCTTTTTTCCTACAATTCAAGTACATTGTCCTCTAGAATCATCTCTTTCAACAATTTGAGAAGAAAAGTAAAAATTTTATTGCTTCTTTTTTCCTTGAGATTGTACAATTGTAACACAACCAATAATTTTATAAATTTAGTACAACCTTTGCGCAAGAGAATTTCTAAATTATTGACCATATTTTCTAACATTTCAAGAGAGTCTCTAAAATGTTCTATATTATTTTTCAAGTCTTCCATGTTATATAAGTTATCATATTCAAAATCATTGCTTTCAACACAACTAGTTTAGACATCAATGGACTCTCCATACAATATCCAATTAATGTAACTCTTATCAAATTCACACATAGTAATATGATCTCATGACCCTTTTGTTCTTAATATTTCCACAATTGATACATGGGTAAAATATCTTCAACAAATCAACGACATGTTCAACCCCATAAATCTTAAGAAGTCATCTCCACTATCTATATACTTTCTAGTTAATCTACTAGAGTATAACCACAATTGATCCTTTATATCCTATGTTTAAAACAAAGCCAAGTAGAATAATTGGAGAACAACTACAACAATGACATACATACCAAATTTATATGAAACACACACACACACACACATATAGCTAACAACGCGATGGTTCCTCATCCAATACACTAACAACAACAATAACAGTAATATAAAAACTATATTTCTAGAAATATATAAAATACAATAGATTAAAAAATGAAGCACAATTATGTCCTAATTATCAAAATCATGACAAAATTAGGTAATATATATCATGTTAACAATAAAGAAGAGCGAAGATAGAAAAAGAAATCTAAACTTGTAAGGGAAGAATGATGACAAATTGGAAAGAAGCAAACGGAACATTAGTGGCACTAGCTATGAAGGATACCAATTAAAAGAAAGAAGAAGGATATGGAGGAAGCAACAAAGTTGAATATTAATGGAAACAACTAGTTTGTGCAATATCTCTCTTTGATTTTATATGAATAAGAGGATAAAAATAAGGTCTTCTAGGTTAAAAGAGAAGAATGAAAATAAATCTAAATAGGTATAGAAGGTGGTTCCAAGTCAAAAATACCATCTATACCCTTAAAAATTGAAAATAAAAATCATCCCACTTTATAATAGGTAAAGTTTTAACTTTGAATTAGCATTTAAACCCATCAATATTATCACTCATCTTTAAACAATGGTTGTAACTTTGTAACCATCATCTATATTGTTAAAAATAAAGTGCCTTTATCTCCCTAACTTTTCTTTTTTCCTTGAGAATTTATATATAACCATCTTTATTATAACAATAGTATGTGTATTGCCATTTATTTCAATTTTTTTAGAAGTGTATGCTTGAAGGGTTCATTGATGATGATTTTAGTGGAGATCTAAATACTTGGAAAAGTATTTCAAGACACATATTCATTGTGTTAGGTTTGGATATCAATTGGATATCCAAGATTTAAAAGTGTATCTATTTGTCTATGATAAAAGCTGAGTACGTGGCTACATTAGAGGATGGAAAAGGAAGGGTGACGCTATCCATGTTTCTAAGAGAGATAGGTTGGAAGCTAAGTTATGCTATTCTCTATAATGATAGTCATAGTACAATTCTACTTGTGCAAAATCCAATATCTCACTTAAGAACAAAGAACATGAGAAAGATGTATCACTTCATTTGTAGTCTTGTAGAGGATGAAATGTTGATACTACAAAAAGTGTGTCAAAGCTAATAAATTGAGGTTTTACATGACCATAGTTGGCCTCTTTAATTAAGCTAGCGTGTTTCCTTATGGTTAGGTGACAATGGTGTGATGATCTCTTGATTTTTCATCCCCAAATGAGATATTGTTGTATAGTGGAGCCTAAGAAATCAAGGCTTATATGTATGAAGCTTATGGTGAAGCTCCATGGTGTTTTGCATAGGTAATGGAATGAACAGGGTGTTTTGTTGCAAATTGGGCTAAAAATGTAGCTAGAAGAGCCGACATGGTCAACCTATGATGGTTATTATAACAACATAGGTGAGTCGTGTTGTTAGAAAAATATGGTGCAACAAGGCATGGCACGAAGGACCCATGCCAATCAACATAACAGGGTTAATGATGACATTTAGTTTTTTTTATTGTCACTTTTGTGTTGCTTTGCTTTCTCATCACATCTTGCTCGTTTAGATATGGTGTCTTCTTTGGTGCTATATATACGTAGTTTCTTCTTCTTCTTTTTGTAGAACACATTGAAAGAGAGAGAGAGAGAGAGAGAGAGAAACCTTTTTATAAAGAGAATGGAGAGGAAATTATATATTTGATATTGAAATCAATTATAATCCATCAACTTCATCAATCAAATTCCTAGCTCAAACCGTGGATTAAGTAATTTGCCAATTCACATAAAATAATTGTGTCATTTTCTACCTTCTTTGCTTGATTTTCTTTACTACTCTTTTTTTCTTAGTGATTGATTATCAACACATTAATATTGTTGTATTAATCCTTCACTATTATCATATTGATCTTTCACCCTAGTTCTAATAAATTGTCGCTCCAGTTTTACTAATATTTCATAGTTATCAATCTGATCTTTCACCCCCAATTATGCTAATCTCTCACCCAAATGCTACTAATATTTCACCTTTATCATGATAATATTTCACTCCAATGTGCTATTTTTTTAACCATTATCATGATAATCTTTCACTCTAGTTATACTATTAACCCACCATTATTACCCTAACCTTTCACCTAATTTCTATTAATCTTTTACCCAAGTTACACTAGTTTTTAACCATTAAATTTATCA
This sequence comes from Tamarix chinensis, assembly GCA_030549775.1. Lineage (NCBI taxonomy): Eukaryota > Viridiplantae > Streptophyta > Magnoliopsida > Caryophyllales > Tamaricaceae > Tamarix > Tamarix chinensis. The sequence continues at coordinate 112,687,596 of CM060174.1, forward strand.
AAATTTACTACTCAGTTTAAAAAATATTCTCATAATATTTTACTACTATTACACATATCTTTCACCACTGCTATATGTATCTTTTTTCATTATCGTAGATGTCTTTCACCATTATTTTGCTAAAAATTACTACTAGGTTTTCATACTATTCTCACAATATTTCATCATTATTGTACATATCATTCACTTTAATATACTTATCTTTTACCATTGGTATGCATTATTTTCACCATATTTTTACTTAAATTTCATCATTACTAAACTAAAACTAATCTTTCACCATGGTTGTATAGATATTTCACCGTAATTTTTTCATCCAAAGTATATCAATATGAATCTCTATTTATAAACTAAAATTTTAACAAAATAATAGTATATACTTTTCTTAATATTTTAATATGATAAACTAAAAATACATTATTTAGATTTTTTAATAAACAATTGGCATAGAATAGGTCACTAGGTGCATATGACTATTTTCATGGTAAAAAATATCATAGAAATAGGATTCTCTTTGTTTAGTCCATAAGTCATTTATTGAAAGCCCCATGAGAATTTTTTTTTGATGCAAAATAATCAAATGATCCAATTTTTTTAATCCATTAATAGGTTTACTTCAACTTACATAATCAAAATCTTAAAACTAAAACTCAATTGTAAGGAATATTTAGTAATTTAGGAAATAAATAATACTATATCATAATCCAAATGTGCATATGCATGTATACAAAACCAAGCGATCTACTGATTAATCAAATAAGAGAATACCTTGATTCTTCATGAAAGAGAAGAAGGGAGTGTGCATCAGTACACTAATACAATGGCATCATTTTTTAAGTTGTTTTAAAGGATTTCTTCAAGAAGATAAAAATTATTTAGCTTTTCGGTCATTAAGTAATTTATTTATATTAGTCTAGAGACTGAATAAGAGACAATGAAGAAAACAGAGTAGTGTAGTGAGTTTATGTGTGCATCTCTCCTATCCTCTCTTATGGATGGAATGATGTTGAAATTTGAAAGTGGAGAGTTGAGCCATTAGCTATAAGAGAAGAAAAAAGAATAAAAAAGTCAAATTCAAAATCAATTTTTGTATCTCAACTACATGGCAACAATAATGAAAGTATAGAGGAAAATCTATTATTTTTAAATTTTTTTTTTTATCATTTGCTGATTATAAATTATTATTCATGTAAAAAAATCCTAATTAGGATACTAAGTGTTTTTATTGTGATTTACAAATTGGCATATCATTATTCTAAGCAACATATCAAGTAATCTGTCACTAAAATAATATTGGAAATTGATGACTAAATTAGAAAAAAAAAACATATGATAACTAACTTAGGACAAATGAAAATATAAGACACCCAATATAATATTTAACTTGCCGAAGGAAAAAAATTGTACTTGTGTGTGGGAAAAAGTTTTCACTATTGGACTCTTCCACTAAGGACCAAGCCATGGTAATTTGACTAGCTCGGAGTGAGCCCAACCTAGTCCGATGTTTTAACAATGAGATGGGGGGGGGTATTATATAATATAATTGCTTTCATACTAGAAGTCTCATCAAACATAAAGTATTAACTTTCTTAAAAGAAAGCTATATTAGAAATTTTGGTCTTGCCATATTTTTAGGACTTTTTACATCTTTGAAATTCTTAGAAAATAAATAAATTTATTTTATAAGTGATAGAGATTTTAATTTCTTTTATTATATTTCTCATCCTTATTTTGTTTACTTTAATATTAGCCTTGCAATTATCTCCACCAAGTGGACATATTACTCGACATATTCCTGTTTTTTATGTTTATTTTCATAGATGGATGACATATAAGAGTAACGTTGGTGAATAGGTGTTAATTCATTCTTCATGACTTAAAGTTTTAAGGTAGTATGCATCAATTTTTAGCTTCATACGATAAATTATAATTTTTTTTATGCTCATATGAAAAGGATATAGTTTAAAACTAGCATTGTTTGCAATAAATATTGTTGTTCATTGTCATAATCATCTTCTTTATCCATACTTATCTATTTAGTTCATTTGAAGACAGAAGAGTTTTCTAAAGTAGAGATTTTAGGCGTATTGTGCTACATATTCATTATATGATTGTGTATTGTACTATATTTGGAACATAACAAATAAATTGGAGCATATTCTATTAGAGGATGTGATATTTTAGATTATTTATGTAGAGGCTTTAGTAGAAAGGAAAATTTAAGAAATAGAGAGAATAAAAAAAAGAAAGAAGAATAAGTGGAAGAAGTTAATCTTATATTCATTTTAATTTTTTATTATTTTTTTGGCTTGGTTAAAAAATGGAAAGACTCTCTCAGATTTATTTATAATGTGATAAATCCTTGACCAATGGTTATGAGTATGCAACAAATTTTCAATCCAAGTGCTTCAATTTTCTAAATTTTAGACACTTGTAAGTATCTTAAAAGTTAGCAAACTAATATGTAGATATTTTTCATCATATTAGAAATACATATCTAGTTTAGTTTTTTTTTTTGCAATAACATTGTAATACCTCTATTTTCATACTTGAAAATTTTTATTTTGAAAAGGCTTTGCAGAAGTTGAATAAGGAATACATGGTGTTACTGCCACATCTAACATAAATAATGTACAACTCATATCCAATATGTATTGGATGCAAGACTAAAAAGTAAGCTTAAGCATTTTGATTAAGTGGGGTTGACACTTGATCCCAAATAATATAAGGTCACAAAACCAAGGGGAAAAAATAAAATAAGGAGAAAAATCATAAGAGTCCAAGAAAGTTGGGTTATAGACCCCCTAACTACTACCAAATAACTCTAATTTTAGGTTGACCAAACATAAAATTATGGCACAGCCATTGCACCTACACCAAACATTTGAAAATAATAGTATCAGTAATATATACATATTAATTAAATATAAGCTAAAAAAAGTGAGAGCATGCTCATATGAAACACATAGATACAATCAGATGATGTTTGATCTAGTAGTAAAGACTAATTTCTAGGTACTAGAGGTTTTAGGTTCGAATCCCCATCACCATCTCTCAATATTATAATATCTTTATTGTACCACCACCTATATGGTGATTTTTACTTGCTTTTATGAGCCTCCTATAAAAAAAACACATAGATACATGCTGAAAGCAATACATCATACTGAAGAATATTTCATAATAACACCTAGAATATACCTTACATAGCGTTACTTATACATTTTTCACTATTCATACTAGTCATTAATATTCATAACTATTTATGTAAATCACTTAGAATCATACGAAATACTTAGAGAAATATAAAATATGTATTTAGTCAATCCCACTTATTCCTTATATTGCACATGATATTACAATTCACTTAACTAATCAATCCCACAAGTGTGTGTGTATATCACACCATATTCCACATTATCATACTTTCAACTATAATAAAATAATACTTTTTTCACTTATAACATGGAATACACATATTCCTACTATGACTTATGGGCATCAGATAATTAAACATGGAAAACACATGCATACATGTAAGATAAAATGTTTATTCTTTCCTTTTATTGATTATGATCATATATATACACTTATCTTATTCTTTTATAATCACTTACTTATTTCATAAATATTTTACTTACTTCATTTAATCTTCTTTTTACCACTGTCTCTTGAACATTTGGTTATGATTCTTACTACAAGAGCTAAGGATCCTACTAACTCTTTAACAATGCTTCTTGAGAATCTGTCTATGATTTTTGCTACACAAGGTAAGAGTCTTACTACTTCTTAGGGTAATCTAACATTAAGTATCAATTTCCCTATAAGGACATAGGTTATGTATAGAGTAGAAAGATGCCTTTGTCATCATCATTAACGTTAGTTAAACTATCATATACTTTAGAGGCCATCTTGAGGTTAAACTCACCTACTTGTGCATGATAGCTACACATAGGATCCTTACTACATGGGCAAAGGATTCTAATAATTAAATTTAATCTTTCACTTTATAAATTTTATAGATTTAATGTTATAACACTTTCCCTATTTAATCATGCTTCCGATGGTAACATTTAATATCATTAATAAAAACACGAATAAAGAACTGCATCCAATAATAGAACACTCTTGGCTTGAATTATCAAAAATCTTAGGTACATTAATATTCACCACATCAAAGCAAGGCCACACACCCTTTTCTGAAGAAAAAAAAAGTTCGTACTAACGAGAATGCAGTGAATTTACCAAAAACCTTGTATTTAAAAATAAAAAAATATTTATTATCAAATATAATATTCATGCTCAAAACCATTAGATTACTGTTCATAAAAGGTACCATTTAAGATTAACAGAATATCTCAAAATATTCACATATATAGCAAAATATTCCAAAATTTACAAAATATCTTACTTTTATAAAATGACCTTTATGTCCTAAATACCTTTAAAACTTCTCAAATCTATTTAAAATAGTAAACACTAATAATACTTGATGAAAATTTATATTAATCAACTAAAAAAATACACAAAAATTTTAGATATTAGCATAGAAAAATAAAAATTAAGTATAATGTGTATATTACCCTCTAAAACCTAGAAACACCAAAAAGATCATAACTCTTATAAAAAATGGATCTAGCTTATGAAACTTTACATGCTTAAATAAAAACAGATAAAAAACATATTGAGGCAACAAGACCACACAAAATTTCTGCCCATATGTATAAAGTCCAAAATACTATCTTTTAAGCTTAAACTTCAACTAATTCATACATACTCTAAACATGATATAAAGCAAAAATGACCTATATAACCTCAATAAAATGGCTATAAAATGTTAAAGCCATTACACAACCATAGCTCATACAAAGATACCCTTGATATTTGAGAACCCTAAAAAACCAAACATGTCACACTCAACACAATTGCACATATAATCATGATAACACCTAATATTCTATCTAATTTTAGCATAATTATGTTTACCTATCCTCCAAAGCCCCTAAACATATTAGAGAACATTCTCCTTCAATCACAACACTTTTTTTTTCTTTTGCAATCCTTGCACAAAAATACCTACAACATGTATAATAATAATAAAAAATGACAAGAAATAAAATAAAGTTAGAGAAGAACAATGGAGGAAGAGGAAAGATTAGGTGATGAAAATCCGGGGAAAATTTTTGTGCTTCTTCTTCTTATAAGATAAATCAAATATTTGCTAATATATTCAAAATTTCATTCATTTTCTTATATCTAATCCCATGGATGGCATATGCATACAAATATATCCCATTATATATGAATATTTGATTTTGCATATCCCTACCTCTTTTCATCTTCTTCACGAGAGTTGGTGCTTCTTTTTTCTTATGTTTTCATCTTTTACTTATAATATGAAAAATTAAGAAGCAATATAAATCATGAGGGCGTTTGAGATAGTTTGAAAATACAAAATGTTGCCTTTAATTTAAGAGTTCAAGGTTATTTGAAGATGATTCAACCATGGTATACGACCTACGTATCCTTGCTGATGAAATGATCCTAGCCTTGCTCATGATAAGAGAAGCCAGGATTTTTTATTAAGTCTATCAAGATTTTGCGTTATGGATCATAGTGACCAAAAGTTGACGAAGGCAGGGAGGTGCAATGTTGTATTGGAGTTTAGTTTAATATACATTGGCACACTTTATTTCACAAGCTAGCAAAAGCTAAATAAATATTAAAGGCTATGGTTAGTTGATATACTAAAAATAGAGATACTTAATCTTTGATAACAATTAATAAAACCAGGAACAATGGGTATTTCTTTGAATATTAATGGAAAGCTAAATAATAAACGGTAATTTATTTTAGTAGCTTATTATATAAAAAGTGAGGAAAGCATCAAAATAAGCTACCGTAGCATAGGAAAAAAGAATATATATATATATATATATATATATATATATATATATATATATATATATATAATACTATTTTATAAAAGATGCCAATAATTTAAAAATTCGCAGTAATTAAGAGCATAAACAAGGGAGGCAGTTATAGGCTATTTAATGAGTAGTAAGTAAAATAAGGGGAGATTTTTCAAGTCGGCAGTCATGATCTAAAATGAGAAAAACTGGTCATGTGTCTCTGTAAGAAACCGTAGCATTGGGAACCAGTAAATTGAGAGGAGAGAAGATGATCACGCGCACGACAATTGTCGACGGACAAAATGACAGCGATTAGCTAAGCCTAGTCTTTGGTACCAGAAGGTGGCATATCAGAAGGGGCGCTCAGTAAAGATATTCAAAGAGCAGCAATTCCCTGATCAAGAAAGAGTTGAGAGTCGAAGTCCTCCTGAACCCAGACTCCAAAATCTCTTGGATTGGATCATAAGGAAGGGAAAAGGGGACTGAGGTGCGTGCCCATCCCCATAGTCCTTCTACCGGCTGGGACCACCCGAAGAGACAAGTGTTTTGCCCTCCCCGTTTGTTCGGACAGACAAATTCCAAGGTCAAGAACTCAAGATGATGATTTTAACTGCTGAGTCACTGCTGAGCAAGGCTTTCAATCATATACCTGAAATATGATCCGGCGTCAAATTCATACCGATCGGATTCAGAACTTTAATTGTCCTTTCAAACTTCTGATTCATTATCCACAGCCTGCACGTGTCGATGAATGATATACTGGAATCTGCACTGTGGATAGAATATGAATCTCGCCTCAGGTCCAAGCCATGTCTAACTTCCACGTAAACGAAGGACCACGTTGTAGGCCCGATTTTTATGTGTCCGAAAAATACACCTCCTGCTTTGTTTTTTGATACATGACTACATGAGTCATGTTAGTGCCAACGTTTCTGGATCTGAATCTTAAACAACATTAGCCTTACCGACTCCATGCTCATACATGATCAACGAGCTCTCCTACTTTCATTATCCAAAAAAGAAAGAGAGAGAGAGAGAAGAAGAAGAAGAAGAAGAAGAAGAAAAAAAAAAAAGAACTCTCTTACTTCTTTAATTCATTCTACTAACATGATGACTCACTTCTTCTAATCCACACACGATGTGAATTTTTTTTACACTCGTTTACGACAATCTAAATTAGATTTCTTTACATCAAGTATTAAAAGATTCTAGCTTTTGGATTTTAAAACTCTCAAGTGTGTTTATTAGCGATCCTCTCACTCTACGTTTATGAATCTATAAATTTAATAACATGTTTTAAAAAAGATTTACAGTTTAACTTAGTTATCTCCTTTAAATTCTTTTCAAAAATTTCTATAAGAATGTTACACACATACAACCTCTTAATAATGTGTTTTGAAGAGAGGATTGTGGTGATTATAATAATTTCTCATAGTTTACAAGATATGAAATTGATAATATCGTGAGGAGGAATCTATATATCTAGATAATATAAGTATTACAATAATTGATCATTCTAGCTTTGAATTTTTAAACTATGAGCACAAAAAGAAATCGCAAGGATATTCATGAAGTTTGAAACTAAAGATGACTTTAATGCTTGAGAAATAAGAGAGTAGATAGGGAGTTGATGTTTGCAATTAATGAGTTCAAGAATTTGATGGTAAAAATAATTCAAACCCTCTTTTATATGTGCCGGATGGTTCATGACCACTAGTGTACATTACATGCACGAAAGGATAGTCCAAATAATAGGGAACAAATTTTTTTTTCCCTAAACTAGTCAACTAGTATGTAAATGCTAATTGATTGATTTCTTATTTTCCCTACTAGAAAAGTCACTATTGTAAAAATTATAGTTATTATAGGGGAACTAATCGCCTAGTTTTGAGGAACTAGTTGACTAGTTAAGAAAATTAATCAATTTAGGAACAAGGACAAAGCCAAACTTGTTTTGGACAAAAATTAACAATTGATTGGTTGTCCAAAATCAGTTGATTAGTTGGCTAAAACTAATTGACTAGTTAGGACCAATTTACTAGTTAAGCAACAATTAGTTCATGGGCTTCAAAGTTGTGGCCAAGTTATTTTTAGGACATATAACTAGTGTGCCGATTGTCTAAAGTGAGTTGATTGTTTAAACCAATTGATTCATCAGGCATGAAACTAGTTGACTAATTCCCTAATATATAAAGCCACTGAAACTTTAGTTTTCATCGGGAACCAGTTGATTGTGTTTTTCCCCTCAAAACTAGTTTATTACTAATGGTTGAAAATCAATACCAAATCTAACACTTTTGAAATTCATTTTCCAAGTTAAACAACTTCAAAACCGTTTAAAAAGAATTTAAGAAGATTTAAAAATAAATTTTAAAGTGAATTTCAACACTACTTGAAGATCAAGCAACCACATAATCTAATCTATGAAGGTTTAGATAAATCTACCATATGATCAAGTTTTGAGGTCTTGTATGTGTGATATTTTCCTTTGTGCTAAAAACATTTGATATCCATAACACTTGATTGTCATGATTTTGAAGTATATAACACTTGCACACTTAATCAAGCATACCAAATCTTAAACAAGGTTTGTTATCATCAAAAATAAAAATTAAAGAAATTGATTGTCCGACAAGACCAACTAGCTTTTTCCTTGTGCATTTCCATTTAGTATAATTTACCACAATCCCCTATAAGTATAGCACCCAATTATATTTTTATTGAAGTAAATTCTTTGTTATTTGATGTAATTAGGGGTATTCATGGATCGGATATTAGGTGTTTCTAATAGTCAATGATAAGATATCTAGAGAAAAGCTTCAGATATCAGACACTTCGGATCATATCACAATTAATCTGTTCGATATACAAAACTTTCTAACATATTACAAATAAGAAATATCAAATAAAAAAAATTTCCGTTCAAATGATAATAAACCAATCCAACTTAAGTTGATATAATCTAATGATTAATTAAAGTCTTAGATTACATATATATATATATATATATATATATATATATATATATATATATATATATATATATAATGTATCGGATTAGATATTATTTGTATTTATTAAATTAGATATCTGATTTGTGTGATTTTTTATTGACCGGACTAGATATTTAGTTCAAAAAAATAAATACAAGATTGCTTATTCAATTTTTTGGATCGGATTAATGATTCGGATATTGGATTACATGAACAATCCTAGATGTAATACATGGCTTATGTTGTGACATATGTTTAGCCATCACTTAATTGATTTGATCACAACTCAAATTAAATTTTTGTCCATTGTGGTACCGTTGTACAAAAACAACACTTAGGAAACTAAGATATGGACATCATGATAAATAAGCTTTCTTTAAAAAAAATATTTAATTATAAATCACGATCGAAGACAAAGATTGTTATGATACTTATCCAAAAGTATCAGATAGAATTAAGTAAAAAAAAAGTAAGAATTAATAGATAAATTTGTTACGAAAGGGAGCCTGAATAGGCTTACAATTGTATCACTAACTCGATTTATTAGCAGTAGCACGCTAGCACCGATAGTTGGATATCAGACTTTTAAGTTTGTGCTATGCCTATGAGGAACAGCTTAGGTCATATGATAATCTGGCAGCGGAATTATTATGGACTTTAAGAGGCAGGTTTTCTGCTTGGAGCAACTCTAGGCGTTTGCAAGATTATTATAGAAAGGCGTCCGGCTCCAATTCCGATTTTCGCCATCATCTCGGATTAATTGCGGGTGATTTTCAAAGGCATTCTATGAAGTAAGAATACAGCATATATGTCGACAACCCAACAAAGCAGTAGATAGATTAATTAATTTCGGCTGTTACACGGATACTGATCTTCTTTTTTTTTTTTTGTTGGCCTTTATGCATGCCCAACTTTTCTTAGCCATAGAATGATAGAATACAAAACGATGTCGTGGGACCTCATGTCGTAGACTATTTATTATCGTAATAGACTATTTTTATCTTATCCCTCCCACGATGACTTTAATCGTGATGCTCCTAATAATTTCTCAAAATTATTAGGTGAGTTCGAATCATAATAAATTCTCTTATAAAAAAAATATATTTATTAATATATTTTATATGGAATCCTTATCCTTGCATAAATATCAATTTATAATAAATAAATAAAAAGAATGAAAGATAAATAGAGGTTGACGCATATATATTAAATTTATTTGGTGGGGGTATGAATTAGAAAAATCATATATTTTATTATTATATTGGAAAATACTAAAGTGGATTGAAGACAAAATGAGAAAAAAAAATATGGAGCAAAATATTATTTTACTACAATAATTGTGTGAGAGAGGGTGAATGTACTCCAAATTAAGAAGCACAATAGTAAATGCTCTTATGGGAAAAAAAAAAAAACTTTCAATCCCAATATTCTAAAATACATATATATTATAATAAATGTATACTTTAAACAAATATAACAACTAACAATAACTACTTTTCAAACAAGGACGAAACAAAAAGGACCATCAAGACAATATTATTGATAAATCATTATCTTGAAATATAATTCTCATGCGACGGAAGTCAACGTAACACGGTATTCTTAATGACATGCTTATAGTTTATACGTATTGTAGCTCTTGCTAATGGATGTAGTTGACTTACTATCAGGCTTTTTAAGCAGTAACATGGTACAGACTTTCCACGTACATCATCTCCCTATTGGAAAATGCGGAGGAATACAGTAGGTGAAGCCTAATAGAAGCAAATGAACTGTGCCGATCTTAACTTAGTGTTTATTCATTCTAAAATGAAAGTTGTTTTAGGGTTTAATTGCTTTTCTAAGAAGGTTATTTTAGAATAATTAATACCCATCTGTTATTTTCACTCCTATTTTTCTCCCTGTGCACTAATTAGTTTTTTTTTTTAATTTTAAAATATATCTTAAATTACTAAAATAACTTCTTTTTAACAAGGAAGTAAATTTCAAAAGAATATATAAACACAAAATCCCTGATCAATGAAAATCTATGTCGCAATTTATACCCTCTGATCCATACTCTCAAGTAGTCACGAGTTAAGATGAATCTCCATTGGTCTCATGTAATTGGCAGTGAATTCATCTCACCCCACCATACATCCCACATGCAATGTATGCCTAGAACATGGTCACTAAGCTTGTTTTGAAAGCATCATCCCGGAGATTAATTATGGAATATCATAACAGAAACTTGTAGGAGTTCGAAAATCTAGGACATCTCTCTCTCTCTCTCTCTCTCAACTTGAATTTTAGTAAAGAGAAAAGTTGTTACAAAAAGTGTTTATCATTGCATATAACAACATTGTAAAAAAAAAAAGTTATTTTTAGCGACAACTTTTTTTTGTTATAATAAATATGTTGTTGCTAAAAGTATTCTTTTTATTTTTTTATAAAAGTTTTAGCAACAAAAAAAAAGCATTACCAAAGCTCTCAAATAATGAAAAACTATTGATACAAAAACCTACTGTCAATGAAAATATATCATTGCAAAAAATATTTGGTAACAAAAAAATATTGTTGTGAAAGTCATATGGTAAAGGAGAAATCCCATTGCAAATATTTATGACAAAAAAAGGTCATTGATAAAGCTTATTAGTAACAAAAATTAGTCATTATCAAAGCTTTTAGTGACAAAATAATATCTTTGCCAAAAACCTTTTGAAGCAATTTATCAACAAATCAAAGTCGTTGTCAATGCTCTTTCATGATGGAAGAAATCATTGCCAATAATAATTGGCAGCTAAAAAATATTTGATGCAAAAAAATATTCATTAAAAAATTCATTTCAATAAGAGTAATATAGTTTTACAATTTCAAATATCAATTTTGATTACAAATGTAGCAATCACCATTACATTTATGACAACATATGTAAGAAATTGAATAGCAAACAAAAGAAGCATACTCGAAAAACCATATAAATTGAAGTAAACTTGTTAGCATGGCTTCAACGGTGATCAAAACTAACAAGGGACGCCTAATCTCAATATTTCTCCTTCATGGTTCCATAAACTACTATTTTCTTCTCAGATGATACTAAACCCATAGATGAATACAAGCAATATCAATACGTGTTTTGATTTAGGGGAAATAACAAAGAAATTGAACTCATAAAAAGCAACTACATTTCATAAAAAACAAAAAGGGGCTGACCGAATGTAAACAAGATATATAATCTCAAATTAAAATGTAAGCATAATTCATAGCCTCAAATTCTAATCAATACTATCCTTGCTATATTAACTATACACTTAACTATTGAGTTTTTAATCCCTAATAAGTCTTACAAAAAACAAAATTTATAAGCAATGCACAACCACCTTGAGCAGCAAGTAATCTAAGCCATAACCCCGCAAACCCAATCTCAATCACAAATCTAATAAATAAACTATATATCATAAGAAATAAATAAGATGATATTTTTTCAAGTTGCATACCTACCCGGTAAGAAGAGGGTGTCAATAGCCAATTTTGATGCAACAAGCCTCAGTGTATGAACATGGTAGTTCTGCAAGAAGTGTGACAAAAGGATTGTTATAGGGCATGATTCTCCCACTAACTTCCAACAACAACGAACAAGCTAGTTAATAACCTGAAGCATTGTGAATTTTCCTTCATACATTCAAAGTCAAGTTCTAAGGTTGTATCATGTATAGAGGTATGAGAAGCATGAAGCATGATGAAATCTAATCTCAACACACAATCTGATGCCATGGGTGTAACAAACTAGAAGAAGAAGGAAATTATATGAGGGAAACCAACCTTGAGAGAGTATTAACCTACTAGAGCAATGTAAGTAATCTTCTACATGGCATCGGGAGGAATTGCAACATGGTGCTGCATTGAAGTGTCTTTACGGACAATTTGCATCAGAAAAACCAAAAGATGAGCAATATATAAGTCAAATAGGTAGAAATATAGATCTATATAATGATGGGAAAAAAATCAAGAATGATAAAACTTATAGCATATAAATATCCACCAGTTAAAAGCTTCCCCTCACCTAAATAAGAATGCAATGTTACATTATACACACTAATAGCAGAATAACCATACATAGTGCAGAGAGTAAATACATCATGTAGGTTGTTGGAGATACCAATTATGCTATCAAACAACCAAACAATGCAGACATACATATTCCCCAATAAAAACCACACAAATATGAATTTCATCAAATATAGTTCCAAAAATGATAGGTCCTAGCTCAATAGATAATGGATGTAGATGTTAAGATGCAAACATTGACAAAGTTAACATGTGGCTAAAAAGTACTTGTCCCTTCACCTTAGAAAAAAGGAAAAAATGGTCACCGGATAAGATGGAGAATCACCTTATGAGTACAAAGGACAAGATCATTGATCATCAAATCACTAATATATTTATAAACTAAAATAGGATTCAATGATGATCATGATCTCTCTACAATAAATAAATATTAAACGAAGGAAAAAAACATAAAGCTTTAACTGATAACCAATTGTTGAATAAAGAAGAGAAAAAAAAGTAGATCCCCACAATAGCAAAGTGGATAACCTATCCTTGTTTATGCAACTCATTTTACAACTTCGATGAGCTCAGTATTCTATTTGCAAATTACAAGACAAAATTTCTGGTTCTATAATGAAACAAAAAAAAAATCATTATTACTTGAATGAATTTAAATACATAGATAAATGAATTTCGTTTCACTAGTAGTTTATGCTAAGGAAATACAATCTTGAAACTCTAGTCTTCTTCACACCATAGCAAGAAGTCAAAAGGGTTGCAGGATGACTATAATATATGTCAAAGGGAGTATCTAGTTCCATTATATAAGGTTCAATTAGTAAATTCAAGAGTGTAAAGAGCAGTGAAGCAAAAATAATTTTAATTGAAAAATATCTACAAAATGTCATTTTGGGTCCAAACCAATTAGCCTCTTTGATTCATAATAGAAAATAAAACTACTAAAGTAGTAAAACTCATAAGCTTAAACCCATAAGATTTGTTTCCAACTAAGTCATATATATATATATATATATATATATATATATATATATATATATATATATATAGTAGCAACTGATGAATTTCTTTGATTCAAAAATAAAATTTCTTTGATTTTGTTATAATCCAAGTTAGATCTTAAATTTGGGGGGGGGTGGATTCTAAATTCTCCCTCTTGATCTTAAAAAAATTGAAAAATAGAATATAGATTTTGTAAGTCATAGAAATGTCAAGAGTTAGATCTTCACCTCATAGGAATAAAAGATTGGCTTTAGTGGTAGTGTGGGGATTCCATATTCCTATGAACATCATTCCTTATAGATCGCTTGTTTCTAGAATAACATCAAAGAAACAATTATATATAAAGTTTCTTTAGAAATCTAGCTAGTATCAATATCAAGTTAGTATTTCCGTTCTGGAATTATGACCACCACATAATATAATGTAATACCCCAAAATTCATTGAAACCTAATCTTGAGTGATTTACTTTGTAACCTAATCTTAATCTTGGGAAGTTAATATTCTCACCTTACCCTAACTCTCTAACCCTAAAATATTTTATCCTAATCCATTTGATCGATAATTAAACTATCCTAATGTCCTAACATAAATTATATTAACCTTATTCTAATCCAAAAAGCAAACCTATTATATTCTCTTGTTCTCTTCCCTATTTTCCCTTTTCTCTTATTTCTCTTATTTCTTCCTTCAATTAACCCTTCTCTTTTTTCTTTTTTCCTTTCCCCTTCTTCCCGTGTGAAACATTGTCCTTAGACAATGCCTCCCATGCCCCCATCACCTCCCAAGCAACTCCTTACCCCATCACTCCCAGCTCCTATGAGCGTGTGTTGGATTTAAATTTTTGGTCAATCATCTATCCTTTCCTGTGTGCATGTATATGTATATAAGACACATGTAATGCCATGAAACCTATCTCATTCTCCCTCAAATTTTTGAGTCAAAAAACCCAACAACTACAACCTTACTCCTTACCTTTCCCTCCTCCTTATCGTTGCCAAAATAGCCACAAAACTCACCTCCAGTAATCCCAACCAAAACACCCCCATCACCTTTGGTCACCTTTCTCATTCCTACCCCTGACCAACAACCAAAATATCCATTGCACCACCCCACCTTTTGGCTAAACTCACCGCAAACTTATTGTCGTTCATCTCCACTCGGTGTGTAAAGTTTTCCTAAATCACACATTTGGTTCATTTAGGTTTTCCTCCATTGTTTTACCCTCCATTCCTTTATATTTTTCCTAATTATGATATCCAATCATAATAGTGTTTTATTGTGGTTTCTTAGGTGACTTTCCAGAGGTTTTGGAAGAGGAGGAATAGAATTTACGTGCGTAGAGATCGAAGCCTTAGTCTGTAAGGATACTTATCGTATTCTAGGATTTTTGTCGCTAAGTGTTATGCATGACTTTGTGTGATACCATGTTATTACTATTATATTCTTAAATGAATGATTTTTAATACTATGATTTGAGATTTTATATTATATGATGGAAAAATAAGTAATATGAGTTTGGAAACCCTCGGTGTGATGTATAGTTGTAATATGAGTTTATTAAGGTATGATGAGTGTGCAATGAGTATAATAAGGTATATGGAGACAAATGTAGAATTTGAAAATAATGTTACCAAAAAATGTAAGATCTGCATGAAATAAGGGCTTTTGTTATCGATATGGGCATTTTGGTCAATATGAAGCTTAATATAGGAATCATGGTGTTATAATGTGTTTGTCATTTAAAATATGCAAAGGATTTTATAGGAAGTGATTAGAGAAGTCATGAATGGCCTAAGGTTAATAAAGTATAAAAATGGCCTGATTTATGTATAGTACCCTAAAGGTAGAAGGTTACTATCACATGTGTAAATTGGTATAATTAGACCATAAAATTAGAATATGTTGTTAAAATTATTATTTTGGGAATGTATATTGAAACTAGAATTTGTTTGAGCTTTATAAGTAAAGTTATGATGGGTTTGCGAAATTATGGCTTATAAGCCCCTAGAATAGTAACTTTTGAAATAGGGTTAATATCACATGTGTAAGAACTTCGAGTTGGGCCTAGAAATCCGAGTATAATAATAATAATAATAATAATAATAATAATAATAATAATAATAATAATAATAATAATAATAATAATAACACTAATTTTGGTGGATAAAAGAGGAATGAAAGTGGACTTATGACTAAAATGTGAAATTAAGATTTAGGGGGAAAATGAGGGTCTTAACCCTAGAGAATGACCTTCTAATCTTTGTAATGTGCCTTACATGCTTTGAATATATTATATACTTTTCAAATCACTTATGAACAATAAATTAATTATTTAAAGTGAAAGATCATATGAGGCGGATTGAAGTGTTTTATGGGTATGTTCTACCAGACGATAATAGTGGCTCAGGAGCGTTTTTTCTTGAGAGGAGCGTTAGTCTGTTATGCCGAATTAAAAATAGTGGATCCATAAACTCAATGTAAAAGATAATACAATTTGAGATAAGTGAATTAATTGATAAGATATTAATGACTTAAAGTAAAAAATTACATGAGTTAGGACTGAGGTTTTAGGTTTAAGAAACCAAATGACAATAATGGCTCAAGTGTGTTGTCCCTAAGAGGTGCTTTAGGCCCTTCCACTAGTTTAAGAATAGTGGCTCAAGAGGGTTTTATCCTAAATGGTTTTAGGTATGTTCCACTGAACAATAATAGTGGTTCAAGTGTGTTGTCCCTAAAAGGTACTTCAAATCATTCAACTAGTTTAAGAATAGTGGAGTCCTTGAACTCAATGTAAATAAAAGAATGAAAATTTTTATATCTAATAAAGATGCCTAGATCATTACTTACCTTGTGATATTTTATGTGTTTAGCATGTGTACTTATTCTATACTATGAATGTATATTTCTAATTGTATCCCTAACTCGACACTATTGTCACCTTGCTTAGTACATAGCGTACTGACCATCCTTTTCATCGACATTGCTCATTCCCATAAGCAGACAACTTTGATGCCTATGTGCATTTCATTGAGTACCAATTAGGTAATTTTGTTACCTATGATGGGTTATATGAGATGAGGTGATGTTTTGTATTAGTGCATAGGTGTACAGTCATATTATCTAGGGGATAGTTTTTATTCGGATATCTTTTTAGACCATCAGCACCATGGTATCTCTTTTGTCTGTATTTTATCATTGTACTCTGAGTTAATCTCCAAACTCATATTTATATTTATAAAATTTATATTTTTTTTATATTTATCTTGTTTTATATTTTATTAGTTTTATCCTTATGATTGATGTGAGGATGGTATAATAAGTTAAACTTAACATCAATTACGATGGTAATACCTGGTATTGTGGTTATAAGCTTTTGCTGTAAAAAAAAATTCAGTAGTAAAATTTGGGGTTTTACATAAATAGCATATTTTGGAGATGGCATATTAGGCATATAACATGAAAAAATGTAATGAGTTGCAATATGCAAGCAAGTGGCAAGAGGATCAAATTCTCTTCTGTAACCCTATACATATTATTATTTTTATAACCCCCATTAATATTTTTCTTATTTATTTATTCTGTGTTACTTAGGATTTTTATTTTTATTTTTAGTTTTAATTATTTTTAAGCTAATTAGATAGAGGTGAGCCCTCTCAATCCCCGGCCTAGAACGATACCCTTATTTACTAGTGCTACAATTGACAACAAGAGGGTTTAAATCGCGTGCCAGCTACGGTCGCACCAGTGCTCCAACTTCCCCAACCCCTAAATTAATTTCTATAAGTGTTAATAATTTTGTTTAACATTACTAGTATTATCCTTAATATTACTATTATTATTATTCTTATTATTATTATTAGTGTTTTATTATCATGGTTATTATTATCATTATTACCATCACTAATATTATTATTATGTATCCTCCTTATTTCCTAACCTAACTTCTGAAAATACTTATAACTAGGTTAAACTATTTAAAGACTACAACTTTAACATTAAAATGGTTATCATTATTATTATTATTATTATTATTATTATTATTATTATTATTATCATTATTTCTATTACTACTACTAATACTATTATCATAATTATTACTAACAAATTTAGTGTTAATATAGTTATCTCTATTATTATTATTATTGTTGTTGTTGTTGTTGTTGTTGTTATTTTTATTATTATCATTATTATTATTATTATCATTATTATTACTATTATTACTATTAATTAACCTATTTATGATTTTCCTAACCAATAATAATATTATCATTAATGATGGCCTACAACTTTAGTGTTATTATGATTAGGGCTTTTCCTCGTTTACTATTATTATTATTATTATTATTATTATTATTATTATTATTACTACTACTAATCTCACTATTATTCCTACTATTATTACTAATACTAGATATGGTCTATTATCATTATCTTTACTATTATGGTAGACATTTGAACCCTTATATTACAATTATCATTTTTATTATTATTACTATTAGTATTATTATTTTTATTATTAATGACATTATTATTATTGTTATTACTACTTAACCCAAATTTATTTATTATTATTGTTATTATCACTATTATTATTACCGTTATCATTATCATTATTTCCTTACTAATATTGTTAATGGTAACTTTGTCCATCATTACTTTTAATTATTAATATAAACATTTGAACCCTTATATTATTATTATTATTATTATTATCATTTTGGTTACTATTGTCATCGTTATTGTTATTATTATTATAATTAACATTTTTATCATTATCATTATCATTATTATTATTATTATTATTATTATTATTATTATTATTATTATTGCTACTTTTATTATTATTAATGTTTTAAACCGAAGTTGGCGTACTATCATTTTGTCTTTAAAGAAGAAAAATAATTAAACCTTAGTATTTACTATTTAATATTAGAATATCACTAATATTATTCCTAAATGCCTTTAGCACCCACATTGTTACTATAGTATCATTGTTAGTTATTACTATTATTATTGTTATTATTTTATTACTATTATTGCGACAAAAACATTTAAACCCTTATGTTATTATTATTCAAAATATGACTTTTGTCATTATTATCTTTAGGAATATTAGTACTTTGTTGGTATTGCAATTATTATATTATTATTCTAATCCTAACACTATAGTTAGCTTTAGTCTTAAAAATGTTAGGATTTCTATCACTATAAGCATTAGCGTTACTATTATTTTATTATCATCATTATTATTATCACTAATTTGTTATAGTTAGTATGAATACTATTGTTATAAGAACAAAGCTAATATGTTTAATAATATAAGTGTAGCAATAAATATTAAAATAAACATATTTTGACTAGTAATATTTAGTAGACTATTTTTAAGGTTAAAACCCTAGTTTTCGCATAATACTCTCTTTAATTAATAATCCTAATCTTAGACTAAAATAAGGAGTGATGGTACTTTGAGGAAAACTAATACTTAGTATTTTTCCTTTTATAGGTGAATATAACCAGAACCCTAAAGAGTTGTAGGAGCGTGCTCCAAGCTCGGCGTAACCTTAGGTAAGGACGTAACTAAGGCCTTTTGTGTGTCTATATGTATTATGTGCTTCGCATGCTACGTACCCTATATTTATCATTATTAATTATGTCGTGTGTGGCATGACATGGAGTTGAAGTATGTGTGGTGTGTTTACATGGCATGTGTATTATGTATATGTGATGATATGTGTCGTGATCCTATAAGACGTGCATGTGAGGGAGTTAATGTGTTTTGTGTGGGAGAAAGGATTAAAAAGGAGGATGGGGAAAGAGATTGACCAAGGGAGGTGAGTTGACCTAATTATTTTAATGATTCATGAGTGGAAGAATAAAATGGAGAATTCTAGGGTTCGTGTGGAAGAATCTGAGTTATGATTTTTATGGTTTTGTGTGGAAGAGTTTAACTTATGGTTTTGTATGAGAGAATCTAATTTATGGTTTGGATGATTTTGTATGGGAGAATGTAATATACGATGTTACATGGGATAATCTAATTTATGGTTTATATGGGAGACTCTAATTTATGATTTTATGTGGAAGAATCTATCTCATGATCTTGTATGGAAGAATCTAATTTGTGGTTATGGACGGGGGAATCTAATCAATTGTATTATGTGGAAAAATCTTTGGGTTTTATAAGGTTTGAATCTAGGGTTTAGTATGGATGGATCTTTGGTTTTGTGTGGACTGAATTTAGGGTTTTGTATGACAAAATCTAGGGTTTGCATGGTGGTATTAGAGTTTGTATGGTGGTATTAATGGTTGCATGGTGGTATTAATGGCTATATGGTGGTATTAGGGTTTGCATGGTGGTATTATGGTTTGTATGGTGGTATTAATGGTTGTATAGCGGTATTAGGGTTTGCATGGTGGAGTTAGGGTTTTGCTTGGGAGTTAATGATTGTATGGGATTTAGGGTTTGTGTGAAAAGTTCGAGAGGTTGCATGGGATGTGTAAAGTTTGCATGGGAGCGAAATTTACGTATGAAAGGTTGATTTGGGATGTAAGGAAGGTAATGCAAGTATTATTTAGGTGTTTGAACTATTTTGGACGGAAAATAGTACGTGGAGTATTATAAGGGTATGGAGGAGACAGAATTAGGGTTTGGAGTGATTACCTCTGGGTCGTTGTGATTGAATAGGGTTGGAGTAGCTAATTGTGATTTGTTGTGGTTAATTAAGGTTTGGAATGGCTAATTATGGTTGTTATGGTAAAATAGGGCTTGGAGTGGTTAGCCACGGTTTGGTGTGGACAATTAGGGTTAGTCATGGCTGCTTAGAGTTTTTGTGTTATCATGTGTATTTATTGATTAAAGTGTAATTATGATTGTGGAATTTTATTATTTGTGAGGTGTGAAGTATAAAGAGCATGATTCGTACATGTACATGGTGAGAGCTTTTGAATAAGATACTTAAGACATTAATCACGTAAAACGGAAGATGTTGAGCCGGACCCAGACCGGTCCACCGGCAAATAATAGTGGCACGGTATGTTACCCTCGTGACAGGTCCACCGACTATAATAGTGGCAGGGCATGTGCCCTCGTGACCGTTCCACCGACTATAATAGTGGGGGATTCCGTGATCAACAAATCAATCATAATAATGATAAGACATAGGAAAGATACGAATATTTACAGTGGAACACCTTGTGAGTCGGGGCCAGACCGATCCACCGGCAAATAATAGTGGCAGGGTATGTTACCCTTGTGACCGGTCCACTGGCTATAATAGTGGTAGGGCATGGCCCTCGTGACCGTTCCACTAGCTATAATAGTGGGGTTCCCGCACTCACATGGACTGATAAAGACTATGATGTGAATTGATTATAATTATCAGAGATCTGATGAAAAAGTTATCTGGTTCATAACCGGTATTGTTTATCTGTGTTATTGCATGCTATCTAGGTAATTATGCTATGTCTGCTATGTCATGTATCTTTGTGTATGTGGGCCTTAGTGCGTCTGTTACCTTACTCAGTACGTAACGTACTGATCACCCGTTTCATGGGTGTTGCTCATTCCCATGAGTAGAAGACCCGTTTGAGCTTATGCAGGTAGGGGATGATGTATTCGATGCCTACGACACTTACGAGGCATTAGATGGGGCTGAGCGATGAGCCTAAACCTGACTTGGGGATCGATAGCGACTCAGCCGGACTCTGTTTCTTTTATTGGACTTTATATCATCGTATTTTAGTTATGTTATCGTACTATTATTTATGTTTTGAAAACCTCTAGTCATGTACTCTTTGGTTTGTAACCCTAAATCGCACTCTGATTTCTATATGACTTGTGTTTTATTAATGTTAACTTTATTTAGCCTTAGCACTTAGTACTGGAATGGTAGGAGTGAACCGATCTGATACTAAGTGTGGCGGTAATGCCCCCAAGTTTACGGTTTTACCTTTTGCTTCCGCTAAACCCTTTTAATTAAACAAAATTTTTTAGTAGTAAATTTGGGGGTGTTACACATACGTACTTAAGGACTTAGGTGCTGAGATTTAGTATGAGCAACTGATATGTCATACGGCTTCCTTGGCAAGATTTACCCTAGAATTAGGCTATTTGATTTTGTAACATTTCCTTCACAATCATTATCTTGGATATGGGATTTTATTCCACTCAAGATTTGATTATTGATTGATATAATTGGAGTAGACAACAATCATACTACATCTACAATAATTGGATTAGGATTGGCTTAATGAATGTTAAACCATTTGGTGACATCAAACAAATACCATGTTGTGTACAGAGTAGGATTTGTTGATATATTGTAATTATTGTGCGATTTGGTGCATGTCTTTCTTATGCCCTTGCCAGTGTTTTGATCAGATTAATATCACTTATTGAAGTGTGGGATCCTATTATTTAGATGTTGTTATTACATGTTATTGTATGATTTTGGATATAATTTTTATTTTTTGTATATTATATGTAATGTGAGAATGCCACCTCTTTGAAGGCGTTGTGAATTACTCAGTATAAGAAAGTTGTATTGATACTATCACTTTTAAGAGTAGTACGTAAGTTACATTCAGCGACTAAAAGATTTTGAAAAGCGTCATCCAAACATTTAAATAGATTAAGGGAGCTTTATTTGTATTATTTTTGTGGAAGGGACGAATGTAAGGCCAAACCAATGTTGCACAATTGCGTGCTTTTTTGTGATTAATTTTTCTTTAAACTCTTATGTCCCTTATGTATTTTGGATATTATTATTGTACGAAAAATGTATTATCCGTAATTATTTATTTATGTATTGTCTTTTTCTTCTGCTATTTATTTTGATCTGATTTATTTTGAGCTTTAGCATTTGACATAAGGAATGTGAGGAAACTAAGCTTATACTAAGTGTGATGGTAACACCTATAATTTTGTAATCATTGCTTCCGCAAAATGAAAATTTTAAGTATAATACCAACATATTTACCCTCTCTAGCATGATAATCATCATATTAACTTCCATCCTCCCGCATCTAAGATTGAAATTATCCTTTTATTTTGTAACATTTTTGGATTCATTTGCTATGCAAAAAAACTTCTTCACCAAATCATGAGGATAGAGAAAATGTTGGTACATGTAAAATCCACTTTTAGATATGTTTAAATTAGAGAAGAAAAAGTTTATTGTGATATGAAATAAGATCAATCTAATTTTGGTTTTCTTCATCTTCATATCTAATTCTCCATTTTGATTCCATCATTGTTGTCTCATGCTTGCCCTTATTTACACAAATTGGAATTACTTTCCAAATCAATTATTGGTGCTCGTCTGATGTTATTGGAGTGTTATTTGAGCTTCGTTGTTGCTGATGTTTGTGATTAACAAATCTTAGATGAAAGAGATGGCTTGTTGTTGCTTGGTCGTTAGGCACAATAAAGGAGACTAGCTTGTGAGTTGAAGAAGAAACCATGTGTATTGTTATGTTTTTCCCCAATTATTTTTTCTTTAAAAAGATAAAATAAAAGCAAAACAAGGCCATACATACATACATACATACACACATATATATTATTTCAATGGCAATTTAATGGTTATTGTTAGTGTTATTCATATCATTTGATATTTCAAAATTCCAATCCAATATCTGAATTGATTTAATTAAAAAAAATTAAATAATCGATTTGATCAATAAAAGATTAAATAAATTGAATATTTGATCCAACAAATACAAATAATATACAATCTGATAAATTATATACATATATACTCTAAGTACTATTTATTTTTCATAGAGTTTTATTGTATATAAACATATATGTATGTGAGTGTAACTTGAAAGGAAAGTGTTTGTTGTAATCAAATTATATATTTTTAATTATTATTTTGATTAAATATTTAAATATTATCCAAATTTTGGGATTACTAATTGAATATAATATAATTTAAAACTTAAATTAAATCATTAGATCATATTAGTTAAATTAAATTAATTTATTATTTTTTGATCTAATAATTTTTTATATGATATGCCTTATTTGTACATGATCGAAAATTTTGGATATTCGATTGATTATTTATTTTAAATTATCAAATCTTCGAAACTTTTTTTTTAATATTCAAATTTTTTTATCGGATATTCAATCTGTGAACTATTCTAATTATTGTAGCTATATGATTATTTGATGCATGACCCCATAAACTATGTAAAAGTTTATCTTCTTTTCTATTTTTACCCTTATATTAATTATTAAAAAAAAAGGCTTTGAAATTCCAAGATTAATTTGGGTCTTTTTTTGCTGTGAGTCTGTGACTAAGCCCAACAGAAAGTTACTTTGTCTTCAAATGCTACTTTTGATACCGGATATGAGTATAAGCCCGGAATATCATGCGATAGTTATTGTTGCAAACTCCCAATCATTTAGCCGCATTTATCTACAAACCATCTATCTAAACGCGGATTATGAGATGGATTAATGTAAGAGCAACGCGGGAACGACAACGTAGCCTGAGCGCGTTACCTAGAAGTAAGCCAAGAGCAAAAACCTGGGATCCAGATCTATGGGTGGCAATTGGCAAACTGGCAATTGAGTCGGTTGGATCATGTCGTATTTACCGATTGTTTTTTTATGGGGACGGGGACGGGGATCGAGAAATGGGGATAGAATAAAATGTAAAAATATTATATTTTAAAATTTTAAGAAATGAAAATGATAAGAAATATTAAAATATATAAATTAAATTAACTAAAATTAAAAAAGGAAAATAAAAAATTTCTAAAATTATTATTTATATTAGTTAATTTTAATTATTAATAATTATTTTTAATAAAAAAATTAATTAAATAATTTTAATAAAAATTTTGAGCCTGAAACGGACGGAAACGTTTTGGGGACATTCGGGTCAGGTGACGTCTCCGTACATCAATGGTTATAGGTTATATCATATTATTTTAATTTTAAGTCATTTTGGATCGTTTTATTTATCATATTGGATCAAGTTCGACACATTACATATTTAAATTGTATCAAATTAATTTACTAGATCAAGTCAGGTTTGGACTGATATAGTTCGGATTCAACTCGGATCGGATTCAGATTATTTCAAATTAGCTTGTCGGGTATAGAGATGTAAACGAGATGAATTTTATCCGAAACTTTATTGATATAGTTCGAATTTAAGTCAGGTTGGATTCAGATTATTTCAGATTAACTTGTCGGGTATAAAGATGTAAACGAAGTGAATTTTATCCGAAACGAGGTTTTGTTCCTTAGATACTTAAACGGATATAGATGATGGAAAAAATAATTGTTAGGTTCGGTTACGGATACGGGTATGGGATATTCGTATCGATATATGTATTCATATCCATACCTATTTATTAGATATATATTTATCATTTTACCTTTAATTTTAAAATAAATATATTATAAATTAAGGTTAAAATTGTCATTTGCCTTAACTCTAAATAAGTTTATCTATTAGATAATAAATTTATCTACTGGATAATACCTATTAATGAATAAATAAATTATCGATTAGATAACAGATATCTAACGAATACAGATATACATATATTAATGGATACCCGTTTAATGTATGTCTATGAATTTAGATATGAATTTTTTTATTGAGTATAAATACGGATACGTACATGAGCCTATCAGTCCCAAACCTGCTCCGTTTATATTCTTACACTACAAAAAACTGGTGCATTAACGACCAATTTAGCGACCAAAATTTTTTTTAGTCGTTATTAATATATTATTAACGACCACTATTAAAAGTCGTCGTTATTGGTATATCTATTACGACCAGTGTAATTTTTCGTCGTTAATCGTTAATTTTTTTGGTCGCTAAAGGCATTTAAGTCTCATATATATATATATATATATATTTTTATAGTAGAAAAAATTTAATAATTTTATCTATTAAAAATATTTATGTCTATGAATTGTTTTTATGATATTGATAAGATCTTCGCAAAATTTTATATTTAAAATTTCTACAACTTATTTATGATTTTTTTTAATTTTTTTTCATTTTTATTTACGGATGACATTTTTATAAATATATAAAATTATTATTAGTCACTTAAACTTGTATAAAAAAAAACTTATTTCTCGGATCTTTATGCATACGGTTTTTATTAAATAAAATTTAGATAAATTTATTTGTTATCATATTTTAGATACTTAAAAAAAAAAAGAGTCAGTCACAGACTCACGGCCCCCGCCCCCCTTTTCTTTCTTTCTCCCTCTTCCTTTCCCATTGGCTTTTTTCTGCACTGAGGCCCGACCCCCTGCTACCCTTCTCCCTTCCTTTTCCTGCTCCTCTGCGTGCTTTCTTCAGCCACCACGACACCACCTCACCACTGCATCACAACCACCGGACGACGACAGCACGGGAGCGAGGCAGCAGCAGCTGTGGTCGGACGAGCAGCGCGAGCAAGGAAGCAGAGTGGGTCGCTCGACCCTGCTCCAGCGCCATTTCCACGACACCACCGCGACGCCACCGCCGGCCACCTCCAGTGACGTCCACCATCGGCGGACATTCCTCGACCTTTGACGAAGCTCTAGTGCCCTTTATCCACCCTATTTTGGCTGATATTATTTGGTATAAAGTATCCTAAACCCTAACTTTTGTTTCGGTTAAATTTTTATGAATTAGCTTTGATTATGCTAAATTATCTGCTGAATTGAGTATGTATGTGTTGTATGATTGATTTGGATGGGTTAATTATGTGGTATATGCTTGATTTCTGAAATTTGGGAATTTTGACCCGATTGTGTGAGGATTGTTCGAAATGTTCGGAATTTCTATGACTTAGCTTTGATTATGCTAAATTATCTGCTGAATTGAGTATGTATGTGTTGTATGATTGATTTGGATGGGTTAATTATGTGGTATATGCTTGATTTCTGAAATTTGGAAATTTTGACCCGGTTGTGTGAGGATTGTTCGAAATGTTCGGAATTTCTATGACTTAGCTTTGATTATGCTAAATTATCTGCTGAATTGAGTATGTATGTGTTGTATGATTGATTTTGATGGGTTAATTATGTGGTATATGCTTGATTTCTGAAATTTGGGAGTTTTGACCCGGTTGTGTGAGGATTGTTTGAAATGTTCGGAATTTGGGAATTTGGATGGGTTAATTATGTATGTGTTTTGCTTAATATTATGAAATGGTTTGTGGTGAGAAGGACAAATCTTTCCCTATTTTTAATAAAATTCCTAATTTATCAAAAAAAAATATT
The DNA here is from genome assembly GCA_030549775.1 of Tamarix chinensis. Taxonomy (NCBI): domain Eukaryota; kingdom Viridiplantae; phylum Streptophyta; class Magnoliopsida; order Caryophyllales; family Tamaricaceae; genus Tamarix; species Tamarix chinensis. Next base: position 112,714,803 of record CM060174.1, read on the forward strand.
TGTATTTAACTACTGTTTGGTTATTGTCTTCAAGTAAGCCTTAAGTGTAACATATATCAAAAGTTAAGAAGGATGAATCAAATGCTTTCATTACCACCACCTCTGCTAGAAAACTGGGTGTGAGTATTTTGGATTTCGGTATCGGAACATTGTGATTTCGTTTGTTTCTTATGAGGCTCAAATAATTCGTTTTTCTTTCTGAATTTTCAGTGCCATATTATTTCTCTATTATGGGGAGGGGGCGTGGAAATGATTGCAATTGTAGTAGGTCTTAGGAAGAGTTTTGCAGTTCGGAATCTAAAGAACTGTAACTGTCTTTGCATTTTGATTTGTTCTATATATGTTTCTGTTCAAGCAGCTCAAATTTGACTATGTTAATTGGTTGAGTATTGGTTATCCCTTCTCATTTCTTGTGGAGTTTGGTGAACTTTGATGGTTAGAATTATCTAATAATCGAGACACTGAAAATAAAAGGTTAGAAAAGTAGCGTCTCCATGATTCACTATAACAGTTTGGTCTTGGAAAAATGAAAGATTTTATGTGTAGTGCTACTTTGACAATCTTAGGTCTGAAGTGTTTTGAGCAAATCATATAGATACATGACAATACTATCTAGTTTGGTCTTATCAACATTAGATAGAAGAACTCATATTCCAATATGTGTAATAGAAAAAATAATTTTGTGAATGTAGGATATCTATCTAAACCTTTTAATCAATTGGACAAAATAAAATTAAATAATCAATTCATTAATATACCTGTACATGTATTACTTCAAGTCTTGCAATGTAAGATTGATTAACTTTTGATATGATATGTCATTGTTAATTTGATACTTATATTAATTATTGTTTTTATATTTCTGTTGTTGCAGATGTTATTCATTTTGATAGGCTGACTTAGTCTATTAGGTTCGGTGAATAGAACGATTAATTTTTAGGTGGCTGCTTATCATAATATTTGTATAATGCAATGACATCCTATAGCTCTTTTGTAATATATTTATATTTGATCAAATATTTTGTTGTACCAGACATGTAATACAAACTATTTGTATGAATATTTAGTTGAATTTTTGTAGGCAGGTATTTGAAAAATTATATCCACGTGTTAAAAGGGATATATATGGATACAGGTACAGGGATTGATAAGATTGAAATATATATATATATATAATTACAAAAAAAACAATTGATCGTCAATATTATTTACGATGATGTATTTTTTTCGTCGCTATTGTTTATAACGACCAACATTATACGTTGTCGCTATTGCTTATATCGACCAACATTATAAGCCGTCGTTATTGCTTACAGCGACCAATATTATAAGCCGTCGCTATTGCTTTAGCGACTAACATTATATGTCGTCGTTATTGCTTTAACGACCAAAAAATTTCGGTTGGTCGTTAAAGCTTTTAGCGAGGGAGCAATAACGACCACCGACGACCAATAATTTATTTGGTCGTTATTGACATTAGCGACCAAATTTTGGCCATTAACGACAAAATTTGTTGGTCGTTAAAAGTCTAGCTTTTTGTAGTGTTATCTGATCAGACCGACATCAACTTAGGTCACTTTTATTTAGATGAGCAGGGTTTGATTGATAAATTTATCAAATTATATCGTAATGAATTTTGTAGTTATCAAATTGTATGGAACGGATGGGATCAAATTTTTTCTGGCTGTATCAAGATTCCCAGGGCCTAATTAATCGACAGACAGATAAGAAATACAGTAGAGGTGGGAGGGGGGGGCACACATGACATGATGAGACAGTCCATGACACACCTTGTACGCGATGAGTCATCGTCCAAGTAGGAATCACATCTGGATAAGCACCTTATTTAATCCCCTCAACCCAACACGGAGCTAACCACGGTTAAACCTTGCACCTCTATCTATGCCCCACCACTCTCTCTCTCTCTATCTTTCTATTTATATATATATATATAGACAATCCCAGCTCAAACCATTGAACATCGTCTCCAGGTGAAATCAAACCACTTGAAACTTCAAAAAACTTCAACCCAGATGGCTACCGTATCTCCATTCCCTTCCCTTTCCTCCTCACACTCAATCACTCCCGGCGCCATTTCGACGAGCACAAAGAACAGAGTTCCGCCACCGTCCTCCGTCTGTTTCCAACGAGCACGTGTTGCCGCCTCGGTCTGCACAGCCTCCGAACCCACCGCCGCCTTGCCGTCGTCGTTGTACGCTGTGCTGGGAGTACAGGCCAGTGCCACGTGTAAGGAGATCAAGGCGGCGTACAGAAGACTGGCGAGAGAGGTGCATCCGGACGTAAACGGGCAGAGGGACACGTCGGCGGATGAGTTCATTAAGGTTCGTGAAGCTTATGCGACGCTGTCGGACCCGCATAAGCGGGCGGATTACGATCGCGCGTTGTTTCTACGAGGCCGTCTCATGTACGGATCGATGTCGGCTGCGAGGGCCGTGAGTCAATCGGGACCGAGGGCCACAAGGCGGACATGGGAGACCGACCAGTGTTGGTAGATAGAGAGAATGAGCCTCATGTATTAGGGGATTTGTAAATTCTTTAGATTAATTGATCAGCTAGTTAGCTAAGGGTGGTGCCGGGTGACTGAAATGAGTATTCATTACCTGACAGGGAGGGAGCAGTGTAATGTGCAGATAAGGCTGCGTAGAATGTGATGGAAAATATAGTAGATCTTGGTTTTGGACGTTTGTTTGACTCGTCCGCCATAACCATTGCCCTGTAGTTTGGTCTCCATTCATTGGTTCTGAACTTTTTATTAGTAATGATTTTGCCTTTTTGGTAGGAAAACTAATCAAATTACCATTGAAACTCTATTGGCGCGCGCCTGTAGCTATAAATTTTATAAACGCGCCGAGGGATAAAATTACTGTAGTTTGGTCTATCCAATCTCAATCTCTTTTCGGTGTCTTCGGAAGCACTCCCAATTGCCATAAGAAGTACAAATCCGATGGCTATGCCACACATAAGTTGATATATGGCCTCCGTAGGGTGCACTTTTCAATTTCTATTGGTTCCTTGACATTTCAAGATGGGAGAAAAGAAAGAAAAAGAAAAAGAACAAAAAGGATTTGATAACTGATGGTGAAATAAAATTGATGAATTGAAGTGAAAAACCAAACATCAAATCTAGCCAGGGGACCACGACTTCCTATATCACATATCCACAACTACATTCAAATGGACAGTGGATCACGGCCTTATCCACATAGGAAGAGGCGATATTTCCTAAAGATTGCGAGGCTGGAATTCAGACAGTATGGCTGAGGGTACGCTGCAAGCCAACCGCTAGCACCGGCAGTGCCTGTCCCACCTGATGTACATATTACGTGTTGCCCCGTTGTGAATTAAAAGTCGGTGCCAGGTTCCGATGAATTGAATATGGAACCGGAAGAGGATATATATATATATTTTTTTTTAAAAAAATCATTTATAAGAAACTGTAATGGGCTATGTAAGTTGAGCAGTTGGCATAAATCAAAACGCGTATGAAAAAATAGATTCAAACCTAAAAATTTTAGTATTTAGATCTCAATCTGTAATTTATAGACTGATAATGTATTTAGTTTGGGGTTAACGGAGATCAATTAAAATAAATTAATTGATTCATTCATTTAAAAATAAATTTTATTAATCTCAATTAAATAAATTAAAATTAAAATTTTACCTCCGTTTATTTTAATTAACATTCGATTTTTGAAGTAATAGAGGTGGATTAAAAAATATAAATAAGTTTTATACATTCACTTTACTCTAAACAAAAAATTTAAAATATTTCCTCAAATTCATTTAATTTAGATTAATATCATCCATATAATATTTAAAACATTTGTTATGATTTACTTTCATTTTTTAATTTTATCCAAATTAATTTTTAATGTTTATCTTCGTCTTAATTCACCCCTATTCAAATGGAGCATAAACTATTTATTTGATAAAACTAACTAAAAAATAAGTTAAATAAGCTACTTGAATTAATTGATTTATTTCTTTTTTAAAAAAAACTTATAATAAATCACTTACTAATAAAAAAAATTATTTAATAAAAGCTAGTATTAATAAGTTACCTTTAGGCTCTGTTTGGATTGGAATGAGGTTAATGGAGATGAATGGATTGATTCATCCCGTTTGGATATCAGGTTAATAATTTTACCCAGATGAATCGAGGTTAATGTTTCACCTCGATTAATCTCGTTTTTATTAACCTCCGATTTAGGTGGTAACGGAGGTTAAGGTGAAAGAATAAATAAATTTTTGACTTGATAGGATCAAAATACCCCCCAATATGACTTATTTATTTAATACAAGGATATAAATATCAGTTATTTTATTATTTTAATCTTCATTTACCTTAATTTAAATAAAAACTTTAAAATATTCACTCGATTTACTCATATTAGATTAATATCATCTCAATAATATTTTAAAATATTTATTTTAATTTACCTTTATTTTTTTATTTAAATTAATTTTTAATATTTATTTTTATTTTCATCCTGATCCGAGCAGAGTCTTAGTCTTGCTAAGCGCACACGGTAGCCCCACACACGGTACACTGCATTATCTTAGCCTATCGCCGTGCGTCGTCCTTTTTTACATAAGATTGGCAGTTTGCACCGCGGCGACCTGTATACATAATACACGGTCTGACATTCATGGAAATTCAATGTACTAGTCTGTGGATGCTGAGTCATGTGTATGTAATTATTGCAGAGGTTGCCCGATGGCCCGGATCTAGCATGTCGGGAAAAAAATAGTAATCGGAGGGACATTAATTTATCTTCCTAATATTTTCTCAATAATTTATCTTAAGAATATAACAAAATATTTATAAAAGTCTCTCAATAACATTGTCCTAATAATTTATCTTCACAGTAAAATAAAAAAATTATAAAATTATTTCAATAATTATTTGTTTTTAGTCTTGAATATTGTTAAAAAAAAAAACTTTAAAATCTTATGGCCTGCATACTATTTAGAGAATAAGAAGAGAAGCCACAAAAAAATTTGATTGAAAAGTTCCAACTCTTCAGATAAATTATTACATAAATATATATTAAATTTATAATAAGAAACGTCACACATCGTTTATTGTGAAGGTTGGTACTTTATATTTTGGTTCATTTTAATCAAATATTGTATGCATACAATTCGTTACAACTTTTAAATCAAATGACATCGCGTCGTGCAAATAAGGCTTAGTGCCTTTTTGATTCAAATGAATTGAATTTATCACATGCATTTGTGCCATTATATAAGGATTTGATACCTTTCATTGCTTCATCATGACCATTGTTAGGCTTTTAAGACTCTTTATTTTTCCTTTTTTAATAAATAATAATAATAATAACAAGAATAATAGACCTAAATAAGCTAACGCATCACACCATCATGTCACTTGTAGTTGCATATTTAAAAACCATTAATGCATTAACAAATAATTAACAAAACATTATTTAATTATTAAGTGTAACCAAAATATATATAACTTATTATCATAATATAATCCAACAATCCTCCATTAGACTATAATATAAGTCATGTTTATTTAACTTGATAGCACTATGCTTAACAAAAGGTATATCTCAATTTAAACTATTTCATGGCACAAGTATTTTAAGGTATTAATAAAGTCTATGGTATCCAAGGATTATACCAAAACTTCTTATATTATTACCAAAAATAATGTGCCTATAATATTATCTAATATCTTGAGAGGTCTTGAATTATTGTAACACTATTATGACCATGTGCTAACCCGATTTATGGATATTTATAAGAGTGAAATACTAAAAACCTCTTATTAAAGCAGCACTACTTCTATATCCAAATAGGCTGAGTTTCTTTATTCTTTGCACATACACAAAAGTATAATAATTTTCCTCCATTAAGATTTTTAATTCATCCTAAGTACGAACACACCTTTTACAAACACTAGTTTAGTATTGCATTAAGCACTTATCAATAACTTGTTATTTTCCATTAATCCTTGAATTAGATTCACTAAGTGAGGTTGGGTTCCCATCACTAGTGTTTTCATAGAATTTCAATCTCATTCTACTTACTGTCTTTTTCACCATATCTCTAATTAATCATTTTGTAAATGGATCTGGTAGATTATTGGTTGTTTTAACATATATAATAGTTATAATATCACGTGAGATCAATTTTTTAGCATACTCATGTCTCATACTTATATGTATAGATTTTTCATTACAAACATAACTATTCGCTCTAAACATAGCTACTTCACTATCACAATATAATGAAATGGCTAGCATAGGTTGTGCCCACAACATTATTTATTTTAACAAAATTTTCAGCCATTTTGATTCCTTACCCATGGTTGCAAGAGTTACAAACTCCAATTCTATAGTCAAATGTGTGATGCATGTATATTTCTTTAAGACCCATCGAATAATACCTCCTCCTAATGTGAAAGCCATCATGTTGTGGACGTATTATCATTAGCACTTGTTATCCAATTCCTTCTAGTACAGTTAGAAAAGAGAAATATGTTAATGCTAACTTGGATGTTCTTTTAAGATATCCTAATATTCTACTTATTCATTTCCAATATTCATTACTAGGATTACCTGTGTGCCTTGAAATTTTACGTACAAAATATGCAATATTTGGTCTTATATAATACATTACAAACATAAGACTTCTAATCATACTAGCATATTCTAACTATACAACTGCTCGACCATCATTATTTGAAAGCTTTTTACTAGATTCATATGGAGCATTTGCTTTATTCACTTTAAGATAAGAATACTTTGGATTTAGCATATCCATGTAGTGATATTGACTTAAAGTAAAACCTTTATCATGATTATGTACTTTAATTCCCAAAATAGTATCAACTTTACTAAAATCCTTCATCTTAAACTTAGAAGTTAGATATTTCTTGGTTTCATTAATACCTAGGATGTTGGTATCAAATATCAATATGTCATTTACATAAAGATAAAGCATAACTCCATAGTCTTTTGTAAAATTAGAATGAATGCATTTGTCTACACTGTTATATTTGAAACCATTTCACAATATTGTTGTTTCAAACTTATTGTGCCATGACTTTGGAGCTTATTTCAAACCATATAATGATTTCACTAGTTTAAAAACTTTCTTTTCATTGTTAGGAAGAAAAAATCCTTTTAGTTGCTCCATATAAACTTCTTTCTTGACATATTCATTCAAAAATGTGATTCTGACATCCATTTGATGCACACGGAGCTTATATGTGGATGCTAACGCCCAAAAAAAACTATAATGAAGTTATCCTTGATATTGGTACATAGGTGTCAAAATAATTTACATCTTCCTTTTGCATAAACCTTTTGGCTTCCAATCTTACCTTAATGGTAAGCATAGGACCATCAATATTATAAATCCTTCTAAATACCCACTTACAACCAATAAGTTTAGATCCCGAAGGTAAATCCACTAAGACCCAAGTATAAATTGATAATATTAAGTCCATCTCATCATTTATGACTTCTTTTCAAAAAGCTACATCTCTAGACGACATCACTTCATTAAACGATTTGGGTTAATTTTCAATGTTAAATGTCATGGGTATTTTATTCAATACATTGGCTCTAGTTCCTTCAACCAAGAAAACTATAGACTCAGTTGAAACAAGGTCATAATCCAAATACTTCTCTTTCCTTGCCCTATGATTTTTTTTAGGTTCATTTACATCATTAGTTTTCTTCCTTTTATTTCCAATAATAGGAACACTTACATCATTATTTTTATTGGTTAAAAAATCATTAAAAAATTATTTTTCAATAAATTCATTATTTATCATTTCATAAATAATTCTATGTGCTTTAGATTTATATGCATAACCAAAAAATACACTTTTAATTCCTCTTGGTCCCAAGTTACTTTTATAAGGATCAAAAGATTTATAAAATTCAATACAACCCCACACTTTAAAATAATTCAATTTAGGTTTTCCATGATTCCAAATTTCATATGGACTATAATTATTTTTCATCGAGGAAATTCTATTGTGAATGTAACATACTCTTTCAAGTGCTTCACCCAAAAAGTTGAAAGGTAAAATAACATTCATGACCATAGCATTAACCATATTTACTAAGGCTATATTTTTCCTTTTACTCAAGCCATTTTGTTAAGGAGTGCAAGGAGAGGATGATTGATGTATTATAACATTTCCTAAACAATATGAACAATATGTGGATAATTCTATAAAGAAATGTTCAGATCATCTATCATTAAGAAGAATTTTAATTCATCTCCCCTTTTAATTTTTAAAAATAGATTTATATTCCCTGAATTTACTCAATGCTTCATATTTAGTTATCATTATATATATATATAAGTAAAACATGAATTATCATTGATGAAATTTATAAAATATTACTTCTCTCCTCTAGATAATAAGCCATTCAATTCACATATATCTGTATGCACAATGTCCAAAATTTTTGTATTTTGTTCAAACTTAGGAAATGGTTTCTAAGTCATTTTCGCTTGAATTCATATCTCACACTTTTCATTATGGTCATGCTTAAAAGAAATATATACGTATTTTTGCATTTGATCTAGATAAAAAATATGAACATGTTCTAATCTAGCATGCCATAAAGAAGAAAATTTATCAACGCACTTTCCATCATAAATATACCCCTTTCCTACAAACTATGTCTTACTCACACACAATTTTAAATCACTTCTTATACAATAAGTTAGCAAATACAAGATTTTTTCTAATAAATAGTGAAATACACTGATCTAGGGTAAATTTTGTAGTGAAGTAAAATCTAAGGTAAGTGATCCATTTCTCAAAACCTTGGAAATATTGTTGTTTCCCATAAGAACCTCCTCTTGTTATGATAATTCTTCATATGACTTAAACATAGTTTTATTGTTGCACACATGAATAGTTATATGAATTTCTATCACCATACCAATTTTTATTTTAGATACCATTAAAAAAACCTATTTAAATTCACGTTCCACATCATTAGCCTTAGATTCTATAGCATCTACTTTCTTCTTGATTCTTCATTCATGAACGAAATGCTCTTTCTTTCTACAAGGGGGGCAATGCCTATTTTTCTTCATACCATTGGACTTCTAGAAGGAATTTCTTTTTTTTTTAACTTTCAAGTTTTCATGAGATTTTCCATTTTAATTCCTTTAATTTTCATTCTCACTAACATAATTCACTTTAGAATTCAATTACAATAGAACACGTGAATGAGATTTTGCCTTGATTTGAAGAAGTATTTGAAATTGTTCTATAATCATAGTTTCAATAAAATGAAAAAAGTTTGTTCCTATTATCATTCCAACAAGAAGGCAACTTAGATAAGATTTATCCTTAGGCATCTTCAACTCAATGGTTCAGTTGGGTGACTAGTTCATCATATATGTTGCTATGTGAATCACCTTAACCTAAAACTCTATACCTAGTCTTCCATGTAATAACATACAAAGAGCCTTCTTCAATAGGGTCATGTTCATCTACCCAGCAACCTTATTTCATTACGATCTTCCAATATAAGTGTGGAATCTTGCTATCCTATGGTCCTTAAGGAAATCAATGAAACTCTAGTAAACAAACTCAATACCATTATCTATCCCGAAACACTTATCTTACTTCCAAGTCTACTTCTCTAGCAAGATTTTCAAGCATTTAAAAACACCAAACACATCATTCTTATTCTTTAAGAAATACACCTATAACTTTCTAGAGAAGTCATCAATAAATATGAGCAAGTACTATAAGCCACCTTTAGAAATCACTTTCACTAAACTCTATAAATTTGAATGGACATACTCAAGAGATTCTCTCGTACTATGCTTAGCCATTGAAAAGCTAACTCGCTTTTGCTAGCCAAGTACATAGTGCTCATAGAAGTCCATAGTCCCTATACTCTATCCATCCATCAACCCTTTATTAGAGAGACACCAGCCTCATAGATATCACAACTATTGTCCCTAAAATAATGGAACCCATCAACTCATATAATGTCCTAACCCTCTTCTCCTTCATCGCCAACAGAGTCCCTTTTGTAACTCTTAGGGCACCATCCTCAATTACACACTAGTACCCACTCTAATAAACAAAAACCAAAGAGATGAGGTTCTTGGCCATCTTAGGGATGTCTCACATTAGATAGTGTCCTGACCATATTGTCATGCATCAACACCTTCACCGTCCCAATTCCATCAACTTTGTAAGTATCATCGGTACCCATGAAGACAACTCCACCTTGAGTCACCTTAAAAGTTTGAAACCAACTCCGGTTGGAACATATATGGTAAGAACACCCATATTCCAAGATCCATATATCACTAATCTTGGTTTATCTATCAGTAGCCACCAACACATTTCTATCATTTTCATCCTAAGCAACAACAACATCATCCTTCGTACTAGATGACTCACTAGACTTAGTACCAAGCTTCCTATTAGGACAACAATTCCTAATATTCATCTTCTTATGGCACTTATAGCACATCACATTATTTTGCAAACTTTTTGACTTGGATCTAGATTTCTTACAATTGCCAGACCTCTAATCCTAATTCTTCCCCTTACTATAGGTCCCTCACTATGAGAGTCCCCAAAATTACTACTACCAATCAACCGAATATCAATTAACTCTCATTATAGCAGGTATGGTTTCATATTCTCAAGGTCTAACTCATCATTCCCATACAAAAATGTCTCATAAAAATGCTTAAAGCTAGCAGGTAAAGAATACAAAAGTATAATGGACAAATCTTCATCATCAAGCTTGACTTTTATGTTATAAAAATTTATCAGAATAAAGTCAAACTCATCCAAATTAAAATTTAAAAAATGACCGTCACGTAATTTTAGGTTATGAGCTAACTCTTTAATAGTAGTTGATTCACTATTGTTTTTGTCATATACAATGGCTCAAGCTTATATCACAAGGTAGATGTCATTAATTTCTTTTTCACTTCTCACAATAATTCATTGGACAAGCATAAATGTATGGTAGATAAGACCTTCAGATCTACCTCCTTAAATATCTCATCCATCATTGATTTTAGGGTTATTCAAATAATCGGATAAAGCATTATCCAACCCGTTCTAAATCAGGATCAACTACATCTTCAATTTTCACAAATTAAAATTGATTGACTAATTGAACTTATTAATAGCAAATCTTATAGCCATCCTGATTACTAGATTTCTTCAATAATCAAGCTTTGATACCAAATTATTATGGAATAACATCAATTGGTTCAATTTGAATGAATATCGGAGTTAATAAGATAATTAAACAAATGACAGTTCAAGCATATGACACAACAATTATGAAAAGATAAAGATATCTATTTGTTCTCTTGTGTAATCACAAGATAATTCAACAAATTAAAAAAAATAGTAATACTCTAACAAGGATAACTCTATAGATAAGAAGAAGTTTTTACATGCATGACTTGATGGCTATAGTTTTCCATATCTCTTATATCATATAAAATTCTATGGTGCAAAAAAGGGTATTTCATAGAGTCTTCAAAAACCATGGTTTGTGTTATGAAACAAGGGGATTCTGTGTTAATTTACTTAGTCTCATCATTTACCTAAAATTCACCCCAAAATATTTTTTGGACAAACAAGATCCATGTTAGGAAACATGACCCCCTCGTGTCATAGAATATAGATGCCAAGCAAAATACTTCTCCAACACTTCATGTTATGTTTTGTATCAAATATGTAGTTAAAGCTCACAATATCAAATAGAAAACTTCACATTATAACCATTAAACTAATAATCGAAGGGGAATATTTAGGATTCAACCATCAAATATCTTATTAGATAGGCAGTTTCAAGATTTAACCATTAAATGCTTCTACTTACCAAAGTTATAATACAGCAAGGATACTATTGTAAATACTCCAACCACTATAGTGGTGGGGCAGATCTGACTATGATAGGTTTTAACTACTAATAACGATAAGTTAGGTGCATAATCTCATGAATAAGCGGTAGAAAAGTTAAACACAAAGATCTCATCATTATTTCACAAGTAGAACAAATACTTTAAATATTGTAAAAATGAAGTTGCAATAGTTAAAATTGCATAAATAAAAACATGCAAAAAAAAGTGTGGCTCTATAGCCCACTAAATAGTTTGATCTTCTAGATTAAAATTCCCTAGAGTTATTCAATACCATCAAATATTGATCAGTATTAAAGAAGTCTTAGAATAGTTATAACTATTTGATCTCCATAATTAAATTACACATATAGTATTTATCACCTTTTAACCATTCAAGATTGAATGGTGCATAAGGTCTTCAGATTCATTGAATCATTAAGCGAAGCTTTTGACTTCCACTTTAAATTATGTCAATATCTTTCTATACCTTTGGTGGTTACTTTTAGATAATATAGTTCATTAGGAGCTTCATCCTTCTACTTACACTTATCCAATCACCATTCATAATTCAGGTATGCGGGAAAAAATGTATCCAATTTTGGTGGCCCTCCATTAACTTTGGATAATGGAGGTTTGCACTATATTATTCAATCAACTTCAAGTGATGAGATATGTATATAGTGATGTTCAATAAGGCCACCTATCCATCACTTTTATGTACATGATGATGGATAATGATATTGTCAATCTATCACTTTTAAATTTATGTAATTTTATGATATGTTTCCACTTTAAGTGGATGTCCATTATCTTCAAGTGATGGAGATATATATATAGTGATGGGCGATGTGATCCATCACTTTTGATACTCTAAATTATCATATTAGATCTAATTCAAGTTTATTGATTGGAAGACTTGTTAGCTTTCTACTATCATTTATCTCGACCATCCATCTCATAAGTGGAATGGAGGTCATCAATCAATATACAATAAAATTAAAATTAAAATTAAAATACATTTTGTCAATATAATTAAACAATTAGAATAGATAAAAATATTAATTAGAATAATAATAAAACAACTAATCCTAATCCTAGGGGGAGAGAAGAGTAAGGTTTCCTTGTGTTGTGCCAATTCTAGGATCATATTTTATCCTCCATATAATGTTTAATCAATTCAAATTAAGTGGAGGATCAATGTTCTTAAAATTTTCTTGACAATAAAAAATGTCACATATGTGACCTTTCATATTCTTGTAGAAACCAAGATTTCACATAAGAAATAAAAAGGGTAGGTTAGTATTCCGTGACACATAATAATCGTATTCATATAGAACAAGAACTAATGAATATAGATCACTCCTTTTTATTACACGCTAATCAAATTTAACACCAATTCTATGGTTATTTGCCTATGGGCACTCTAACATCCCAAACGTGTTATTGAGAAGCATATAATTTTTTTCCATCTGGAGCATAATTTTGCCGATAACATGTTGTGGTATTGAGAAACTTAGCTATAGATAATAAGACATTATAGAGAGGAAGAGAGGATAAAATATATTATTCATACGCATAAGTTATCTTCTACATACAGTTCACCATATCCCATGTATACAGTATTCAAAATTATTATATCCGTTATAACAGGGAGTCAAGGAAGACAGAAGAAGATGGAGGAGAGTAGGAATTGGGGTGATACAATCATAATAGAGAAATCTATCATGTCTAATGGTAATAATGGGAGCATTAAACCTACTATTTAATATAATACTCATTATATACACCAACAATTTATAAATAGGATATTTACAATATGGTCTTATTTCGTTTAACATATTACGTTTGGAATAACTAAAAAAATCAAGATTAGGGAAATTTACCTCTTGTTTGGAGTCACTAAAAAAAAATAATTACTTATTTAAAAAAATTATACTAACAAAATTAAAATAAGTAATAATCTTAAATAACTACTTGTAATAAATAGCTTTAAACAAGCCATTAATCTCTTTGCTACTTTAAATTCTAGTGCAAACCACCAAGCAATTACCACTAAGATAAATTACCTAACCTACTTACTCCATCCTCCCATAATAATTCCAAACACATATAAGACTGAATCATTCCTCCTATATTTCATTTTTTGTATCAATTCTATCCTAGTTTATTCCTTTTTTCTTTATTTTCTCAATACCAAGCATAATTATAGTATCTATTTGCTTTGAAAATATATTTCTCAATTACTATAGGAAAAATGTGAAACAAATTATATAACCTATTCATCTTCATATCATAAATGAGGACATACAGAAGATTTAAATGGGTGAAAAACTATTCAAACTACCAGCCATAGACTTTGGTCGTTATTGCTCTATAGCTAATTATAGATAAATAATGGAAAAAAGAGATTATAATATCTAATGTAGTTCATCTGTAGCATATTTTGAACTACTTATACGAATTAATTATTGAAAAACTAATATTTTTCTAAAATTTTAACCCTAAACATCTTCTTAAAAAAAATGAAAAAGGTCTTAGTGATAATATATGGATTTTCAATGATGAATCTTACAAATATATTAATTTTCTATATTTACATTTTAAATATATTAAAACATCAAATCACACAATCAAATAATTATAATTTTCAAAAATAAAAGCTTAAACTATTTTCTTAAGTAGCATGTTTAAACAAGCACCCAAAGTTGTTTAATAATATTAAAGAATGATGATACATATCTACAATCTGATTATGTAGAAGTTAAGTATGAAGGCATTATGTGATGCACGACTAGCATTAAAGAAGGATTGGAGAGGTTGAAGTGTGTAGTTTCATCCTTATTCACTTGTGTAAATTAGTAGTAGACCACTACTTGATTAAGTTCAAAATGATACTTCGAATAGTGGTTTAAACCTATACTTGTACATTTACATATATACGTATGAATCTCAACCACTAGTTGAATGTTATAATATTAAAATTTACCTTTTCGTTTCTAAAATAATTAACATTTTCAACTCAAATAGTTAATAAAGTAGTTTTCTGAAACTTAAATTAGACATCTGATGAGAAAAGCTAGGATAAATTCATTAGAATCATCATAATATTTGACATAATTATATTGAGTTACCGTGTACATGTTTTGAATAATAACTTTATAAAGGTACCATGACAATTTTAAATTAGAAATATTTTATAGATATTTTTAATCTTAGATTACTAAAATAATAAACATTACATTATCCATATGTTTTTAAGTTACAACTAAAGTTCTTGTTTATTTTAAATATTATTTTAGATTTTTTTTAAATTTCATGAGATATTATATATGTTTAAGTTTAAAAAAACTTAATTCTAAAATGTAAAGATTATATTTAAATGATTAAAATAATTTCAAGTTAGATTTGAAAAATATGTCATATTAAAAGGAGGTAATAATTAGACCTCAAAACCCAATTCTCTCTCGCTACTAGCTAGAGTTAAATCCGAGCACATGGCCTGCCAACCTGAATCACTATGTGAACGATTAATGATCTAATAGTATTAGACTAGTAAACAACTAAACAATCATCCCATGATCATACCAATCATTGTGATCCACTCACCCATTTTAGACATGTTAACTAGATCAAACTGGGAGTTACTAGAGTAAATCAGTGTCTACTAGCTTTTGGCTCTACATAATAAAAAATAATAACTACTATAATGGTAGCTCAACCCTTCATTTTTTTATCTTAAGCAAATTATCTTCCTCCATAAAAAAAGGGAATGCCAACCTCATTAAGGACCAACAAAATCAAGCTATCAACAATTATCAAATTCTTATAGCTCTTTTTGTAATGCCCAAATTTGATCTAACCAAAATCTTGAGTAATTAATGTCCTAATTTATTCCTAACCTCAAAAAAGTAATATTTTTACCTTATACTAATTTATTAATCCTAAATATAAATATAATACTAATATAATTTAGGTTCATTAATAGTTTAAAGTAAACCAAACCTCAGATGGTTGATAAATCACTTTTACTCTAATTCCGTAATAAAAAATTTAAACCTAATACTATCCCTAACCCTAAATTCTTTCCTTTTTTTTCCATTTTCTCTTTTCTTTTCCTTTTTCCTTTTCATTCCTTATTCTCCATCCTGATATGCTTACTCTCTCCTTATTATTTAAGCCATGCATGCCTATCTTGATGATCTTCCCTTCATTTCCCTTCCTAGCCATGCACTACACATACAACTACACCACTAGCCGACAACCATTAGTCTGCAGCCATACCTGCCCTTTTCTCCCTTGGATTTTGTCAAAGAGCCAAACCCACACCAAACTTCCCTAACTATACATCATTTAACCTTTCTCATCCCAACCCTCACCTCACCTCCTACACATAACCCATCTCCCTTTTTACCTCATTCTCTTTAACTCCCACAAACTCTCCCTAACTTCCTCTTCTAGTCTCAACATCTCCTCTATTGAAGTTTTGCCATTTTTTTCTTTAGTGAAACTCTAAAAATTTCTCTCACCCCACATTTCTCAAGCCTTTCTTCATGAACATCTCACACAAAATACCCCTACCAACGTCATTCCCTCACATTACACCATCCTCACCAACACCATCACCTTATGCTAAACCAACCCAAGATGCATCAGTAATCCATGCCAGACAGCCACTCTAGCTTCAAGAACACACACCAGAACACCCCTATCTACATCAAGGCTTGATGCTACACCCCTCCTTGCTGCATTGATATTTATCCCAACTAGTTCAAGCCTTGCTTGGCTTGGTTTGCTTCAGATTTGCTCCATTTTCACCCTCCTTTGCCTTATATTTTCCTTGGTTGTTTCATTTATTTCTAATGATGTATTATCCTTTATTATTAGGTTATTTTTTGGTGGTTTTGGAGGAGGAGTCTTAGGTTATAAGCGCTTAGAGTCTAGAGATATTTTTGATAAGGTATACATCGTAACTATGGTTTTGTATGCAATGTGTATTTATGTGTATGAAAACTCATGGTTGATATTATTATAATGATAATGATATGTTGATAATTTTATGGTATTATGATGTGGTATTGAATATATGGAAAGTGATAATATGTGAAGAGCATGGGCTTATATGTTATTGTTAGGATAAATCTCATTTTGATACCCCTAATGTGTTGGTATAGCCTATGGTGTTTTAATGTGGTTTGATTAGATATGGAAAGTGGTTAAGTAATGTGGTCAATTAGTTTCATGATGATATATATTATAAGTCATAAATCATTCATATTGGGACTTGTAGGGCTTTTTGTACAAATATGGATATTTTGGCTTTCTTAAAGGGCAAATTGATCAATATTGGTTAAATGTGTAATCTATGGTATTTTAACGTGTTTATTAGGTTAAAATACTCTAAATTTATCATGCATAATATTTAGAATAATTATGAATGGCCTAAGTCTAACAAAATGATAAAATAACTTAAATTAGAAATAATAACCCTAGAGGTAAGACCATCATCGCATATGTAAAAAGTTAGATTTAGACCTTAATTTTTGGATATGTTGTTAATATTAGAATTTTAGGAACTTTTATTAAATGTTGTGGTTATATGAGTTTTATGAAAAAATTTATGCCTAATTTGTGAAATTAAGGTTTTGGAGAGGTTTGTGAATAGTAATCCTAAAGACAGGCTAGTATCGCATGTGTAAGATATTAGAGTTAAACTTTGGTTTTTGAATATGCTGTAGATAAAAATATTTGAAGTATGGATACTAAATTTGGTAACAAAATGAGTACTAAGGAAGAATTTATTCTTAACTTGTGAAATTAAGATTTCTTAAGGAGAATATGACCTTCTTCGTCGGGGATGTCTCGATGTTCATGTGGTTATGTTTAACGTGATTTGAATAATTATGCTAAGTGGGATTATGTTCCTTGCATATCATGTGTTTTCATTATGATCTTGAGATAAATAATAAGTGATCTAATAATATATTAAAATTTAAAGTGAAAGATCATGTTCATTTATACTTGTCCTTTCTATTAGATGAGAATAGTATCTATGAGCGTTCTTTCTTGTAACTATACTATTTCATTCCATCAGACGAGAAGGGTTGTACCTATCTATTCCATCGAATAATAATAGTGACCATGAGTGTTTTACCCATGGTTTGTATATTGTTGATACCATTCTTCGAGTTGAGAATAGTAAGGTCTTGAACTCAATGTAAATGAGAAAAGAATTTTGGTTATACTTAATAATGGGATTCTTATTTAGTTCTTCTCTTACATCATATCATGTTTAATCATTATGTATGTTTATTCCTCTTTATGATCTTATATAATTTGTGCAACTATGTTATGATTGTATTATTATCTTACTTAATACGTAGCATATTGATCATTATTTTCATGTGTCTTGCACATCCCATAAGTAGATGACCCATATGAGTTTGTGTAGGTTATTGAGAATCCATTGGATGACTTTGTTGTATATGATGCTCTACTTGGGGATGAGTGACTAAAACCTTTTGGGCTTAGGACATGCACTCATGTTATACGGTTATTGTTTTTGTCCAAATATCTTTTGAGACTATTAGTTTCTAACCTCTATTATATATTTTGGCTATTATACTCAGAGTTGATCTCTAAACTTTTAAATAAGTTTATGAATATCTCTCAATCTCAATTTATCTTTTTTTTTTAATTTTTAAGTATTACCTTACATTTAATATAATGATGGTATGGTTAGCCAAACTTATATCGAGAACGATAGTAACATTCGTTTTTGTTAGTAAGCTTCTGTTTAAAATATATAAAAAATAGTAATAAATTTTTGGATATTATACTCTTCCACTCCTATTATCCACTCTTAGACACCTTCGGTATCAGTTTGTCTTGTCTTGCAAGTTGATTTCTAGAGCTTTGCCTTCGGCAATCCATTTATAGATTATGATTTTGTAGTCTATGACCAATACTATCAATAGGATGTTACAAAAAATAAAAACAAAGAATATCGCATGACCTTTATCAAATTATTCGGAACTCAACAAAATAGGTCAAAATTAATGTAGAATTCATCTAAAAAATAAATTTATCGCTGGCAGGATGCAACCGCTCAATGTGCTATGGATATGGTTAGAGCACAAACGAGGTTAATCATTCACACACTGCAAATTATTTTCTTCAAACAGAAAATTAATATTCTCTCCTCTTGGAATCATTGAAAGTGGTTGAAAACTTGATGTGATATTATACGGGTTACCGTCGTTCAGATTCTTAGTGAAAAGGCTATTGAAGACCGATTAGGGAATTGGAAGGTCAACCAAGCACCATTGAAAATTATTAAAGGTCTGAGTCTGACTCAGGCGTTCACCACCCCACAAAACAAACAGCGTACCAATTTTAATTTCGGTCGCCACAGAAGCTGGCTATAGCCATCAAGTACAGTAGTAGCCTTTCTACAAGACCGTGGATCCGTAAAAAGAGCTCAGATGTTCACCGGCATTACTAATTTTTTTAGTAACAAATTTTGCAAATGCGTGATGAATATTAGGCTTTAAAGTAGATACCTGATCTGAAGACATGCCTTTCTATACTTTGGATTAAGACCCGACTCAGGAGGACATGGAACGAACATGTCAAGAAGCCGGGTGAGAGGCAAAATTTCATCGCCCTTTGGGTGTCGTCTGCTGATTATATATAAAAACATAAATTGCGCGTCGTTGTTGAAAGTCTGTACCGTGATTACCTCCCAAGAGGAATCAACATATTCCTAGTACCTACTCTCTGATATGATTAACAAAGCCAATCATTTTGCTAATCATAGGCGACAGTGATATTACTGGCAATGCAGTACGTTGCTCCATAAACCCCTAATTTGTATAACCGATTCACCAACCACCGCCGAGACTCCATCAAGAAATCAGTACATTAAACCCACCTCATTAGACTCTATCATCCCATCACAATCTCCCCTTTCTCCGCCTCTATTCGATCAAGTTCAAAAGCGTCAAAAGAACTCGGTTGAAATTAATGAACAACTTGCCTTTACCCTGTTGAAATGATATGACTTACTCGATTGTTGCGATGAAGACTCCTATTACATTTGAAGCAAAAAATAAGTGCCAACGTCTAGAAGAGCACACCAGGCGATAATTTCTATGTGCAATATAATGGCAAGGAAGATGAACACAAGATAGGAACAAAAGAAGGTAGAGGGGAGACATAATAAAAGCGAAGGGAAAAAAAAGGATAAAAACAAACCACATACACACCTAAAGAAAAACTTGATGGCTTCTCTATAAAAGCCCATATCAGCTATTGATGTCTTTTAGAAAACACTTTGACCAAAAGTGATGTTTTGTCTATCCTTGATCATCTAGTGTACGTTTGGAAGAGCAGTAGTTTTGGTTGCTGGCCATTGGTTGTTGGCTATGACCGTCAGCTATTTTATTATATTTAGAAAATAATTTTACTAAAAATAGTATACATTTTGAAATATTGTGGCTCAAAAGTGCTACTGTTGGAGCATGAAATGGTCGGACAAGCATACTCTTAACGTTTGTATAGATTAGGGTGAATCGAGATGAATAAACACATTTTATTATAGTAGTTGGATCACAGAGACCTACTACTAGATCTATAAAAGGTGGGAGGACTTCTTCTTCACCATCTGTAACTACTAATAAGGATCATGGCTTTCCTAGACATCCATCATTACAAATTTTTGAACACTCTCATGTTAATGAAATTGTCTTTGAAGAAGGATAGAGGTTGATTTCTCAAAAAGACCCACTAGACTTCTTTTCTAGGCATAACAACTTCCACATCCAATTATGAACTTTGGATTTTGGAATATATGAGGGTTGAATGATCCTCTCAAACATAAGGATGTTAAGAGTTATTGTCAAAATAAAAGGCTTGATTTGATTGGTCTTATGGAGGTAAGAGTTAGTGGAGAAAATCTATATAAGGTTAATAAACAATTTGTGCCACATTGAGAATATATACATAAATATAATGATCATATGTGGATAAGATGGAATCAAGGTTATTAGTTTGTAGAGTAGCTTTCAAGCATGGATCAAGGTATGTACATGTGGGTGTGTAATGGTCAGTACAATGGTTGTGTATGGATAACATGGAATCCTTTATTTATGCTCACAATAGAGGTTAAGATAGGAAATCACTTTGGACTTGGTTGGAATAAACATGTCCTATGAATTATCCCTAGGTTATTTTAGGTGGTTTCAATGTTGTTTCTTGTTACCCAGAGAAATTTCAAAGCAATCCCATTAATGACCAAGATGTATCTAATTTTGTATCTTACATTAATCAACTTCGTTTTGAGGATATCAATTATACCAGTTCTTTTTTCACTTGAAGTAATAAGCAGGAAGGAGAGGATAGAATTCTTTACAAACTTGATAGGTTTATGAGTACTCAAAGATGTTTAGAATGCTATGGTGTTTTACATTCTCACTTCTTTCCATCACTGATTTCTAAATATGACTCTATTCAAGTTATAATAGGTTAATAAAATTATCAAGGACCCAAACTATTCATATTTTACAATATGTGGTAAAACCCTAAATTATATCAAGTTTGGGAGTATAATTGTTAGGGTGGTTAAAACTAGAGAAAAGCACCAAAGTATTCAAATTTTACTCAATGAAGATCCTCTTAATGCATGATTAATACAACAATAAACTATATTACAACAACAATTCCCTTTATATTTGAGTTATGAGGACAATTTTTATAAAAATAAATCTAGAGGGCAATGGATTAATATTGGTGACTCAAACATTAAATACGTCCATGCTATTGTCAAAGACAGGAAGAAAGCAAACCAAGTTCACTCAATCATAGATGATCAAGGCCAAATTCATATTGGCACAATAAAGTTTTTTGAAGCTTTTTCTTAGTTCTATATTCAACTTATGGGTGATAAAATTAACTATCCTTGAGTCTTAGATAAGGAAATGATTTTAGATGTATTGTCTAAAGGTACTCTTGTGACTACCACTCATTAATACACCCTACCTATTCTTATTTCTTTTGAGGAAGTTAAACAAGTTGCGTTTGATATGAATGGGGATAAGACCCTTAGACCAAATGGATATAATTCCTTCTTCTTTCAAAGATGTTGGCTAACAATGGGAAAATTTCATGCACTTGTTAAATATTTCTTCGTCATTAGTTCTCTATGTAAAGGTTTAAATGTCATAGGTCTCAATCTCATCCCTAAAGCTCCAAATGCTATAAAATTATAAACTATACTACCTCACATCATTGGTGAATGCCAATCCACATTTTTTAAAGGAAGGATTATATATGATAATGTTCTTCTTGCAAACTAAATAGATTAAAGGCTATAATGAAAAGAACTCATCATCTAGATGTCTAATCAAGTTGGATATAATAAAGGCATATGATACATTAAGGTGGGGTTTTCTTCAAAAAATCTTTTGTTTGCAATTCCCTCCACACTTTATTTTTCTTATACATCTATATGTCTCCATTGTTAGTCATTCAATTATGTTTAAAGGTGTCTTATACCCCTTTTTCAAACTCATAAAGGATTGAAGCAAGGGGGAAAATTTCTCCTTTTTTTTTCATTGTTATGGAGTTCCTTGATTGACTTCTTCACACAGTTTGGTCCATGCCAACCTTCACTTCTCACCCTACATGCAAGAGGATTGGATTGATTAACATGATATTTACAAATGAATTTTTGTTCTTTTGTAAGGGAGATAAGAGTTTATTTCCTTTTCATCTCTCTCAAGATTATATTTGAATGACCTAAAAAGCTCAATTTATTATGGTGGATTTGTTAACCAAGAGGTAAAAGATAGAGTGTTTAATACTCCATATACAAGTGCCAGAACCTTCCATTTTTACCTATATCAAATGGCCCTACATGTAACACCCCCAAATTTACTACTGAAAAATTTCGTTTAAATCAAAAGGTTAAGCGGAAGCGAAAGAATTAAAACTGTAAACTTGGGGGTATTACCGCCACACTTAGTACCAGACCGGTTCACTCCTACCGTTCCGATACTAAGTGCTAAGGCTAAACTAAATAATCGTTAAGTAAGAATCATCAAAACATAGGTTCATAGTTAGTATAGATCAATACTGAAAGCACGAGTCAACAATAGTTAAAATATCGTTTAGGAACACAACTTAGGAGTACGGTTTCGAAACAGGAAGCGTAGTACAAAATATAGCTAAATAAGACAGATCCCACGGGATCAATATCCGGACCGCCTACTCACTCAAGTCAAGCCTTCCACCCCAACTTAGTAACCGATCAAACCTGCACAAGAGGTCTGCTCCCCACCATCGGTGGATCATCACAGGACCCATTCAACCAGTGTAGTATCAGTACGGGTCCAATACTGAGTAAGTTCCACTACCTTAGTCTATGGGAGAGACGTAACTATACATCAAATGCATATTAAATTATGATACAATACGTTGATACAATATTACGCATACTCAAACCCACATCACAAGTCCTACCATACACATATAATAACATGCGAAACATATGTAATATCTTAAACCGATAAGAGATTTAGATAAACCAACCAGGCATTTATGGATAATGTTAAACCAAACCAAGCTGAATCGGGCATTTATCAAACGGGAATTTATGGGCAATGCCGAACCAAACCAAGCCGAATAGAGCATTTATCAAACGGGAATTTATGGGAAATGCCGAACCAAACCAATTAGGCATTTAGCCTCGCGGACATTACTTAGGGACATGTCCAGCCCTGAGCATTACTTATCAATTCACATCATAGTCTTTATCAATTCATGTGAGTGCGGGAACCCCACTATTATAGCCGGTGGAACGGTCGCGAGGGCCATGCACTACCACTATTATAGCCGGTGGAACGGTCGCGAGGGTAATATACCCTGCCACTATTATTTGTCGGTGGACCGATCTGGCCCCGACTCACAAGGTATTCCACTGTAAATATTAGTATCTTTCCATGTCTTATCACTTTTACGCTTGGTTTGTTGAGCACGAAATCCCCCACTATTATAGCCGGTGGAACGGTCGCGAGGGCACATGCCCTGCCACTATTGTAGCCGGTGGAACGGTCGCGAGGGTAAGATACCCTACCACTATTATAGCCGGTGGACCGGTCTGAGTTCGGCTCAACATCTTTCTCTGTAAGTCGTTAGTGTTTTAATGTATCTTATTCGAGGGCATTTCACCTTAGTCATGCATGGCCAGAGACCTCAACACATCGCATAAAAACTGATGACATATTCGTACTATCACATAATAATGAGGACACAAGCACACTTCTTGATTCCAAGCCACGTTACACATGGAACGGATAAGATAATGGCATTTAAAACACGACACATAACTCATATAGAACATCCACGGCACGTAGGACACATGTCACACATTCAGCCTTAGCTATATCCTTACTCGGTTTAAGTTACCGAGCTATCTCCCGCACTTATATTAGGCCACTAAATACCCTTTGTGATTATCAGACTTAACATATTTCTCACATTGGAAACCCAAATCATGACCCTCAGACTCAACTCTCCCTCATACCTCACTCCTCCTCATCTATTCTTACTACTTTCTTTTTCTTTTTCTTTTTCCACCTTCTCAAATTAGGGTTTCTTTCCCAAACCCTAGGTACCCTTATATGACCCTACGTAATATTTTCCACCTCGAGCCTCCAGACTCCCAAACAGACCTTCCATTAGCTTTCCCACGTCCCAAAGTAACTTTTCATACATAAGGTTCGCCCCCATGCAGACCTTAACCTCCCCATGCAAACCCTATCATTTCCACCATGCCAACTCTATCATTCCCATGCAAACCCTAGTTTCCCCCATGCAACCTTATTTTCTTCCATTCTTCTATTTATTTAATTCCCCTTTATTCTTATCATTTCACAGATTATAGATTACCTAGGTCGCCCATACCTACGTTAACCAGCGTACTTCCCTTTGGTTATCTTAGTTGCTTATTTTTCTCTTTCAAACCCTCACTCCACAACTCCGCATCAAAACACCTAGCATGCATGTCGTAGGGGTCACACCACATCACGTCATATTTGTACCTTACCATATTAGTACATACAGACAAGAGCATGAGAACATACCTCGGTTCCACGCTGCGCTACATAAATACACAGATAACATACAGATTATAGCATACAATCGCACGAGGTATACGAGACAGGTAAAACATGCAATACACACAGGTGGCCTTAGTTACGTCCTTACTAATTACCCATAAGTAGAGGTAAGTAGAGACTTACCTGGATCCGAAGCTAGCTAAGCGAGATAAGAGGGAGAGAGATCACTAGCTCGTGGATCCACGAGAAAGCTTTCCTAGATCCGATAGAAATCGAAAACTAAATTAGAAACTATTCTATCAATCAATAATTCACATATTCTAATTAAATAAATACAATAACACAAATGATCTTTCTTAGAAAACGTGTCCAAAAATTAGAACTTAAAAGCATAGCCTTATTAAGATTTAAGGTTAAAACTAAATCAAAACGGATCAATACAAATATCACTTGGGACATTTCCATTTGATTTGGAAACCCCGAGAAAGAATAATCGATCATAAGCTAATTTATTGAAAATAACTTATTTATTAGGTTTTACAACTAAATAGATAACCTAACCATTTACATAGAACCAAATCCAAACTGATTAGGTTAAAACAGAATTTAAATGATTTAAAACCCAAAGATAGAATTCGATTAGATAAAATACACATAGCAAAATCAATTTTATAAAAGCATCCCCGAAAATTAGGGTTTTAAAGCCCACGACACAAACTCAAGTAATTCAATTTAATTAATTCAAACTAAAGGTATTAGAAAGCAATTAATACCATTTCAACTATTTCCATACATTCAATTTTAGAAAAACAACAATACAAGTTATCGATTTCATAATTTCACTTGAAATTTTAGGGTTTTAGGCCCGAAAATACAATTCGTTAAAATTCTATAAATTTAATCAAATTGAATGTTTGGAAATGCAATTAAACACATTTTATAACATATCAAATAATCAATTGCTCAAAACCAATAAAAGAAATACGCGATTCAGCACAATTAGGGTTTTTGAGCCCGGAACGCAAATCCGATCAATTCTTGCCAAAACATATCAATTGACGGTTCGAAAATGTAATTAAACATATTATAATGTAATTTATATAGTCAATTGAATAAAATAACCCGATTACACAATCCAATTTAAACCCGCGGGAGTTTTGACCTAAAAAACCAATTTCGATTAATTACGCATAATTTTCCCAAATCAACACTTCCAATATAAAATTAAATACATTTTAAATGATATTATAAAATCAATTGAGCGGAATGGCTCAATTATACGACCCGATTTCATTACATCCAAAATTTGACCTACGAATCAAATTCCGATAAAACCTGCATAAATTTCTCAAATTGACGGTTCCAAAATGAAATTGGATACATTTTAAAACATATTGTATAATTAATTTATCAAAAATAGTTAAATCGGACGGATCCGAAGAATTCGGGCATAACCCGGCCAAAAATCCAATTTTTCCAAAATCTCAACATAACCATACAATTAACCTATCCAAATCATTCTTACAGCACATATATACATAATCAAACAATCAATCTAGCTTTTTATAAGCTAATCCATACCCAATTAATCAAAACAAGGGTTAGGGTTTTTCGGAAATTATACCAACGAAATCAACACAAATTGGGACTAGAAAATGCCGAAGAAGCTTCATCGGGGAACGACAGTGGCTCACCGCTGGTCAGCGGGGCTCACCGGTGACCGGGCGATGGCGGCAAAGCCTGGGTTGCCGCTCGTCGCTGCTGCTGCTGCTCCCGCGGCTGCTGTGGTCGAGCTGGCTGTAGCTTGCTGCAGCGTCGTCGGTCGCATCGCCCGTCGCAGCTGGTTGGTCGGCGGCGGCTGGCTAGGGAGCAGGGAGATGGAGGAGGTGAGGGAGGTCGGCTAGGGTTCTAGGGGTGCAGAACAGGGACGCACGAGAGAGTCGGGAATGGGAAAGAAAAGAGAGAAAAGGAAAAGAAGAGAGGGGGGTCGGGGTACCGGCGCGTTTCGGGATTTTAGTTTTTTTTTACAAACACAAGTAAAAGTAAAATACCAATTATTTAAAATTTGTATTGGAATATTTTATCTAAATTTTATTTAACAAAATTGATTTCGAAACGATTCGGAGGTTTAAAATTAATAAAAAGCTGTACAAAGAATTTCGGAAACATTTTCGGAAGAATTTACCAACGAACGTAAAAATTTATATTATTTACGGAAATACATTATAAGACCCTGAAATAATATTTAAAAACCTATAATATAATATTTAAGTCAAATTCTAATAAATCACGACTAATTTTAATAATTTCCGAAATCGGTTTTCCGCAAACTAAAAAGCGTAGAACGGAAGAAAATTATATTTAAAAAGAAATTCTTAAATAAGTTCCGAAAATATTTTTAATCTAACTTCCCGAAAATACTACATTCAATTAATTAAAACATCGATAAAATATTACTTCCCGAAAATGATTAATTATATTCAATTATGAATTCAAAAACATTGATAAATCCATAAAACGAATCGAAATTAAAATAATTAATTGTTTACATCAAATTACGCTAATACAATCATTAAACTTAATAAATTTGGGTTTTAAAAATACGGGGTATTACACTACATCACATTGAAAGGAGGAGGAAACACCATAAGAAGGATCATTTCTCAAATATTAAGAATTATATCTGGGATGTTAGGGTGAAATCTTCTGCTTCATGGATTCTTAAGAAACTACTGGGAATCAGGGACATTGCTCAGGTGGCTCTCCAACAACCAAACTTGTCACGCATTCTTCAGCATGGAAAGTTCTCTATTTTCACAACTAATGATTTAATTATACCTTGTCATGATAGAGTACCTTGGTACTCCTTTGTGTGGAATAAACACTCCTCCACAAGGCATTGTTTCATTTTATGGCTTACCATTTTGGGTCGTCTCCAAACCCGAGATAAACTTCAAGCTTATGGCATGAAGATTGACACCACTTGTATGCTATGTAATGGTGCAACTGATAGTTATTCTCACCTGTTCTTTATGCCTTTGCTGGGACTGTTTGGCTCCATCTACTAACCAAATTAGGATGCCAACAATATATTACTCATTGGTAAGACATTGCTCATCGGGCAAATACAGGAGGACAAGGCCCTAAAGTTAGAAGACAATTCATTCGCTCCTTAGTTGATGCCACCATATATCACATATGGAAGGAAAGGAATAGAAGAATCTTCATAAATGAATCACAAGCACCTAGCTCCATTAAAAAATAAATCATAGCAGACTTGGCTAGAAGGATGGCCAAATTTCGACACTACAAATCTTTTACTCGTTTGATGGACTGTATAGATAATCTAAACTAGGAGTATTTTGCTTTGCTTAGTTCTTTTGCCTTTAATCTTTTTCTTTTCTCTTGTTTTAAGACTTGCTTGTATATTCCTTTGAATCTAGAATTTAATAAACTACATACATTTTACTAAAAATAAAAGTTCCCGAGTTTGATGGTTCTCACAACAAGGACGATTTTCTCTAATGGGAGATAAGGTGTTCAAGGATTTTTGAAGCTAAAGCCTATGTTGACGGGAAAGCATTCAAATTGGCATTTACCACCTTCTACACTCAATACATCTATAATAAGATGTATTCCCTAAGAAAAGGCTATGTAAATGTAGAAGATTAAATTAGAGAGTTTACAAGGTTGATGATGAGGCTTGATGGAAGAATAAACCATGTCTCAGTTCATTGGAGGCCTAAGGTATGAGGTAGCAATAAAAGTTGAGATGCATTGGTTCTATACTTTGGATGGACTATTTCATCTAGCCATAAAAGTATAGAGGCATGAGAAGTGGAAAAGACAATCCCATTTTACCCTAAAAGCTAGTATAGCCTTAGCCAAATATGCCCCTTTTTTTAGGCCACCCCTTGATCCTAAAGAATTTGATGTCAAGGGTAAAGGGAGATAAGAATGAGGAGAGTCAAGAAGGGGAAGAAACGTACATTGTTTCAAATGCCAAGGTTTTGTACATGACCAAAATGAGTGTCCAAATAAAAAGGTTATGACCTTTTTGGGCATAGATAAGTCAAACTTACAAGAAGAAAAGAAAGAAGATGACTCGACCCAATAGGAGGAAGAACATAAAGTAGCATCACCAAATTTAGGGGAAACCCTAATGGTGAGGAGGGTGTTACATATTGAGGAGATTATCGTAAAGTCACAAAGGGAGAGTATTTTCCATACCAAGTGCAAGATTCATGGCAAGGTGTGCTTCCTTTTGTGGATGGAGGAAGTTGTTTGAATGTGGCAAGCCATACCCTAGTGGATGAGCCTGGCCTACTCACTACCACACATGCACAACCCTAGAATCTTTAATTTATTAATGATGTTAATGTGGTGGAAGTCACTAAAGTAGTGGTCGTTCCATTTTCCATAAGAAAAAAATTACCAAGATAATGTTGTTTGTGATATAGTTCCAATATATGCATGCCACTTGTTATTAGGTAGGCATTGGCAATGCTATAGGAGTGTCAAAAATGATTGTAGGAAGAATACTTATTATCTTAAGTTTTCAAAAATAATCATTGGACTTCACCTTCTAGCTAAAAACTTGAAGCTTTTGATCGACTCTTGCATTCAAAGTTCAAGTGAAAAACTTTGTCTTACACCTCCAAAATCCCACATTCTTTATTCTTAGAGTTCGTATTTGAGGTGGTTGTTGTGATTATTTAATCTCAAGGGTCCCTTGTATGTCAAATCTCTATACTCCAACTCTCATCTTCCCTTCTTCATTTTCATTTAGGTATAAGCAAATCCCCTCTACACCTATCTTCCTTGTTAGCTTAGTCCAAATGTTTATATTATGAATTAATAACCCTCTCGATTATGGTTATATCCATTATTTATACTAACCCATTCTATTGAGGAGTTTCTTATACTATTATATTTATGAGTATACTATGAGTTTTATAGTATAGATCAAACTCATCATGAAAAAATTCAAGTCTATTATCAGCTCTTAACTTCTTTACCTTATTTTTTTATTGAGTTTCCACCATTATCTCTCAATCCTCCAAGTGTTTTAGTGATTAATATTTACTTTTAAGGAAACAAGTCCATACTGACATGGAATAATTATCAATGAGCATCATAAAGTACCTTGCTCCCCCTATAGACAACATTTTAGTTGGTCCCCGGTGATTTGCATGCACATAGTCAAGAATTTTCCTTGATTTATGAACACCGGAACTAAACTTAAACCTATAAGGTTTTTCCATGCTCACAAATGTCTAGCCCATATATCTTTTCTTTCCTAAGAAAGCCTTTCTTACTTAGCAACATCAACCCTTTTTCACTTATATGCCTGAGCCTATAGTAACAAAGCATTGTGTTGGTTAATGAATTCCCTTCCATGATTTCTATAGCACTTTCACATCCTGATTCACTATCTTAAATAATGTATAAGCCACTATCCAAGCTTGACAACCACTGCTCCCTTGCACACTTTGAGGGTTCACTATTTTATATAATAGCATTAATTATCCAAGGATCCCATGGACATAAGGTTTCTCTTCAAGTTTGGAACATGTATGACCTTTCTAAGTTCAAACATTATTCCACCTCCTATATGAATCTACACCTTACCAACCCCGGCTGCACTATAATCTTTATTATTGCCCATAAGAACATGTCCTCCAGTATCTATTGTATACGTAGTGAACTTCAATCTATCAGGGGTCATATGGAAAGTGCAACATGTATCTAATATCCAATCTTGATTAACTCTAATAGAATATACCATCAAGATATCAATACTATCATATCTATCCTCTACCATATCAACACTGCCTTGATCTACCGTCTTCAAATCCTTCTTATTGATCCTATATTTGGTTCCCATCTCTAGAAATTCCTTTGTAAAGTGCCATTTCTTATGGAAATAAAAACATTTCTTTGATTTTTTAGATAGAGATTAAGATCTTGAATGATTCTTACCTCCTTTCTTGTCTCTATTTTCCTACCTTCCTCGAGTAATCAAACCCTCTCCATTTCCCTCATCCTTAATTGCTTGTTGCATCTTCAACTCATTTGATGTCAAAGCAATAAGATCGTCATCTAATTCTAAATTATCACGTCCATACATCATAGTATCCATAACATTTTCAAATCAATCCAAAGGCAATAAATTTAATAAGATAACTGCCTTATCTTCATCCTTCACCTTAACTTCAATATTTTCCATATCTAACACAATATTATTGAAGTAATAAATATGGTAATTTATTGACTTACCAGGCATCATCTTGAGGAAGTAGAGTCTTTGCTTTAATATGTCATGCTTTGTTATAGATAGAGATGGTAATTATCTTTGTGGGTTTAGGGCCTTGTCGGAGATTTCCTTTTCAGGTTAGGGTTTGAGGGGAGATTTTAGGTATCGATATCTAGGATTTTTTGTGGATCCGGGGTGGACAGGTTGGGGTCCCCATCCCCAAACTCACTCTCATTCTCACTCACTCTCATATATATATATATATATATATATATATATATATATAGAGAGAGAGAGAGAGAGAATTAAAAGTATATTGTAAAAACATAGAAGGTTGGAGACCCTATCCCTATCCCCAAACCTAATAAGAAAAATAATTCCCAAACCCACTCCAATCCCAAATTTTTTCTTAATATGGAATCCCCAAATCAATCCCTAATCTATTCCCCATACCCCAATTTATTACCAAACCTTGAAACCCGACCCAATCCCCGATCCTCAAAACCTGACCTTATTCCTAATATCAGATCCTATTATTTTATAATATACTTTTAATTTACATTCTATATAAAAAAATTAATATATATATATATATATATATATATATAGGGCGGGTTTAAAGAGGAGGACCCCAAACTAGTCCCCAATAAGAATTCCTGAACCCCAACTACCAAACCCAAAAGAGAAATTGCTAACAGGTCCTTGAACCTACCAAAAAAAAATTGGCATCCCTTGTATCAAGGATGCAGTCATGTTTTAGATTAAAGAATGACTTAGAGATGGAAAATAGATTAGGGATTAGGACGAATTTAGAAATTATTTTACTTATCGGGTATAGGTATGGAGATGTGGTCCCTCGATCCCCTTCCATCCCTAGTCAGGGACTTAGTCATGTAAAAAGACTCCGGTTTCAACCATACATAAGTTGGTGACTTTTCTTTCAAAACTTCCCTCAACACTTTATCTCCCAAACATAGTATAATAGCAATGTGTACTTTCTCCAAAATATCTACTTGAATCTTTGATTCTAATGCTTACAAATCTTTCTTGTTAATGACTAATGTAATCTATAATCCCTCTTGAGCCAAGATAACCCACATATTCTTCCTCTAAAGAATAAATTCATTCATTACTATGAATTTCTCGATATCAAAATGTGTGTAACCCATGATCTTATGCCCTAGGATTTTATACCAAGTGTTAAGTAATGAAACATGAACATTTTGGTATCAACTAATTGAGCTTTAGATTACTATATGATGAAGATAACAACGAATGAATGTATGTGTGTAACTAACAAATGAAAGAACAAGACAAATATTTGGTTAATAAAATTTAGGGAGTATATGTGAGAATCGAGAGAATGAGTTTCTTATTGCTGAATATTTATAGATCATAAAACAACCCCTTAAGGTATCTCTCATGCACTTTATATCATTTAGATGATATATCCCTTACAACTAAATTACAATAGGACAACTATTTATAGACAAGTCCTAACTAAATTTAGTTAGAACAATCATAAGTAATAATGATCATAGTTTCTCCTCTTATCATTCAACACGTGCATCACTTGAACTAACCAACCAAATATAACACAATGTGGGCAACACCTCAAGCTAAAAGATATGATTAAATATAATATTATAACATGTCAATGAATATAGATATATTAAATTTAACTATCTAATATAAAAATACTCCTTCCATCCCAAAATAATAGGCTTGTTTCTTGTTCACATAGATTAAGAAACTGCAATTAATAAGGTATTTTGTTCCATAATCTTCCATATTGTCCCTTATAATTAAATTAATTTTAAATCCATGTTTATACACATTCCACAGCATTGGAATCTACACAATTAAATATCCTTAATACTACTCCTTTACATTTTGGTACAATGTACTATACTCCAAATATAAAAGTGATAATGATAATGTCTTTATAAATTACTCCATACATGCTTGCCATACTAACAAACTCTTCATACATGCCTACCACCTTAAATTATTCCACAAATTACCCCATACTAAGCTAATTTTGTCATCAAAAGCTACTAATGAGTACATCAAAAGTGCGTGTATAAATGATGGGGTTGTCAATATTAAGTTGCCAGCTATGATCATATGGTCCACATCTCAAAGTATCAGTTCTACTATGGTTATTATTCCACCTATAGCTACGCTACACTATTTTTGAAAAGTTCAGTTAAGACCATGTTTTCTTTAAGGACGATGAAAATTCTGCTAATACTCAAATTATAGTACTGCTCTACACACCAATAGTCACTAGTTTAGATCTAAAAAGTGGCACTATTAGCCTAGGTAAAAAAGCTAATCGTTGGTTTGGCGGCAAAATAAACCATCCAAAAGTTGGGAAAAAAATTTCATTACAGATTCAAAATTTTCATATGGCTTATAAATTGAGTTGCTTGTATCAGATTAATTTGTGTGCCACATACCTATGATACATCAAACAACATGAACTCAAT
Source organism: Tamarix chinensis (assembly GCA_030549775.1). NCBI lineage: Eukaryota > Viridiplantae > Streptophyta > Magnoliopsida > Caryophyllales > Tamaricaceae > Tamarix > Tamarix chinensis. The sequence goes on from CM060174.1 coordinate 112,748,588, forward strand.
GGTACCTAATGATCTTTTAAACATAAACTTTCCACAAGAGAATAACCCTCCAGACTTGAATCTTGCACCTCCCTCACCCTAACTCATTCCTGAGGCTTTATCAGAAGAAGTTATCTCACCCACTAATAACTATTTAAGTGATACTACATTGCATGGGAATAAGAAGAAAAACTTATCCAAGGAAAAAAAAGTGAGATATAGTGGATTTTCTATTCAAGGAGAGTGAAGATATAAAACTTAAGCAAGGAAGCATTTATCAAACTACCAGAGTGTTTCAAATCTTAAAAAGATCAGTTTCTAGAATATGGCATGATGCAAAAATGAGTATTGAAAAAGATGAAGCTATTCATATCTTATCAAAGATGCCACAGAATGTTGGACGTAAGAGGACCGAGATAAACTTTGATGGTATCAAAGAAATACCATTACATCGCTGAACGAATATTAGATCATTAGCCAATGCATTAGGCTCATCAAAATCGACTATCCATAAGAAGATTCAAGAAGGATACATAAGACCTCATATAAATGCAATGAAACCTTATTTGACTGACACAAATAAAATAAAGTGTTTCAAGTTTTTCTTATTAATGATCGACCAAGGTATGTTCCATACTAGACCTTTATCTACTGATATGTATAATCGTGTGCACATTGATGAAAAATGGTTCTATATGACTAAAACTTCAAAATGGTACTATCTTCATCCTGAAGATGATGAGCCTTTGCAGACTTGTAAAAGTAAAAGCTTTATTGCAAATATCATGCTTCTAGCTGTCGTAGCACACCCCTGATTTGATACTACTTCGATTACTGGATTTTCTAGAAAGATTGGAATGTAGCCATTTGTGTTTAAGGAACCAGCTAAACATTCAATTAAAAATCGTCTAGTAGATACCTTAGTGACAAAGCCAATTGTTTCCATCACTAAAGAAGTTATTCATTCATTTCTAATTGAAAAATTGGTACCTACAATTGTTGAGAAATGGCCACAAGATAGCTCAAGAACCATTTATATTCAACAAGATAATGCACACCCTCATATTAATGTCCATGATGTTGAATTTCTTAAAGCTACTTCATGAGATGGTTTAGATATTTGTTGATATTTTCGGCCTCCAAATAGTCTTGATATGAATTGTAACACCCCCAAATTTCAATCCTGAAAAATTTTTTTTGAAAGAATAAAGCGGAAGCTAGGAGCGAATTTGGGAAATGTTACCGCCACATCTAACACAAGATAAATGTCAACCATCTATCTCATGTTAGATGCAAGGCTCAAAACCTGTTAAACAATTAAATCCGAACTTTAAAAGCATAACAACGTTACGAGAATTTAAAGTCAATTACAAAACCCTTGGAAATTTAAATACAACCCTCGTAACTTCCAAAGACGAATACGATTAAACAAAATAAATTCTGAAGGATAAATATCCTGACCGCTTACTCACTCAAGTCAAGCCTTCCACCCCAATTTAGTAACCGATCAACCTGCATCAAAGGTCTGCTCCCCACCATCGGTGGATCATCACAGGACCCATTCAACCAGTGTAGTATCAGTACGGGTCCAATACTGAGTAAGTCCCACTACCCTATCTTATGGGAGAGATGTAACTATAACCTCAAGTACATATTAAATTATGATACAATACGTTGATACAATATCATACGTACTCACAACCCACAGCATGAATCTAGCCATACACCTATAGTAACATATGAAACATATGTAACATTCCATTTAAACGTATAAGCGTGGTATAACCGAAATATAAAGAGGCTCATGTGCCTCAAGTAGGAATAATCCATTTTATTGGAATCCCAACGCGTGACATACTCACGTAAGCAGCATGTAGTAATACAGATAATAAAAGTTGACCATAGTCCAATTAAACTTATTTCCTTTGAGTCTTTATTAAAAGTAGTCATTTCACACCACAGTATTTATTAATCCACGTGAGTGCGGGAACCCCACTATTATAGCCGGTGGACCGGAATATATAAACTCAGGGCAGAATGCTCCTGACCACTATTATTTGCCGGTGGACCGGTCTCCAGAGCAGAGCGCTCCTGGCCACTATTATTTGCCGGTGGACCGGTCTGGCCCCGACTCACATGGTGTTCCACTGTAAGTATTTAGTATTTTCCCATGTCTTATAAATTTTACATTTGGTTTGCTGAGCACGGAAACCCCCACTATTATAGCCGATGGACCGGAAATCATATAGGGCAAAATGCTCCTGACCACTATTGTTCGCTGGTGGCACAGTCTCCAGGGCACCCCGGCTCCTGGCCACTATTATTTGCCGGTGGACCGGTCTGGGACCGACTCAACATCTTCCTCTTTAAGTGATTAGTATCTTAACGTATCTTATTTGAAAGTGTTTTACCCTTGACATGCATGGCTAACTATATCCACACTTATCCTCCCAGGAGGGCCCGTCCCATATCTTGGAACTCGTGCACCCCTTATCACACCTCGATATCCATTTCCCCTCTATACTTACACATAATAAAAACCAACTCCTAGAGTATGAATTAAGGCACACCACCTCGTGACATCGGACTCCACCCACCATTAGCCTCTAGGGTTTCCCTTGAAACCCTAATTGGACCTATGTGGTCCAAACTCCTCTTACGTCACTACCATTAATTCATCTATCCTCAACACCTCATCTCGTTCAGGTCCAATCCCCAAATCATATCGTTTTACCCATCGATTCTACCTGTGACCCTAAAACTCTAGTTGGCCACTTCAACTCTAGTACCTTTCTTTTCCCACAAGTAACCTCTCCTTTTCACCCAATATTTCTTCTCCCTCAAAACTCCCATAATCATTCCTTATAACATAAACTCTCACTCTCAACCCGCACCTCACTCACCCTTAATCATTTTTCTTTCGCCTTTTTCAGATTACTAATTCTTCCCAAAACCCTAATCGGGTCCCTTATATGACCCTACGTACTATATTTCACCTCGAGTCTCCAGACTCCCAAACGGACCTTCCACTAACCTCCTCACGTTCCAAGGTAACTTTTCATACGTAAGGTTTGTCCCCATGCGGACCTTAACCTCCCCATGCAAACCCTATCATTCCACCATGCCAACTCTATCATTTCCATGCAAACCCTAGTTTCCCCCATGCCACCTTATTTTATTCCCACTCTTCTGTTTATTTGATTCCCCCTTTTCCTCATCATCTCACAGATTATGGATTACTTAGGTCGTCCATACCTACGTTAACCGACGTACTTCTCCTTGGTTATCTTAATTGCTTATTTTTCTCTTTCAAGTCCCCACTTCACAACACCTCCTCAAATAACCTAGCATGCATGTCGTAGGGGTCACATCACATCACATCATCTTTGTACCATACCATACCATATTAGTACATACAGACAAGAGTACGAGAACATACCTCGGTTCCATGCTGCGCTACATAAATACACAGATAACATACATATTATAGCATACAACTGCACTAGGCATACAAGACAGGTAAAACATGCAATACACACAGATGGCCTTAGTTACGTCCTTACCTAAATCGGCTCTGGGATTGAAGCATGTTCCTACGCCTCCTAGGACTTTGACTCGGTTCACCTATAAGAGGAAAATGCTAGATGTCAATCTCCCTCTACCCAAATTACCAAAATTTTCCTATCTTACCCCTATCATGGCCTAATACTAAGGCTAATATTAATAATAGGGGTTTATAAATAAGGGTAGGGTTATTACTATTCTCACGATAGCTTAAATGGATTATCACTAATTAAAGTAGGTTTTAGCAAAATCCAGAGTAATAAGGTGAGGGTTTCAATATTATTAATAATAATTACTAATAATACTAACAATAATAAGAATACTACTTATAATAATAGTACTCATAATAAGAATAATAATGGCTATAATGATAATAATGATGATAATAATAATTGAAATCGTAGTAGCATTAGTGATAGTAATATTACCGATAATAATAAAATACTAACACAACCATAATCATTATGATGATAATATCAATAATAACGATAATAATAATACTAATAGTAGAAGTAGTAATAGTAATGAAAATAATAATAATAATAATAATAACAATAATAATAATAATAATAATAATAATAATAATAATAATAATAATACAAATGATAGTAAGAATACTAGAAATAATACTAATAGAAATAATAGAAATAATAATAATAGTTAGAAAGATAAACATAATGACACTAGTATTAACCATAGTAATAATAATAGTAATGATAGCGATAATGATAGTAACAATAATAACGATAATAACAATAAAAATAATAATAATAATTACAATAATAATAATACAATAGTTGTGGCAATACTAAGCATAACAAAAATACTAAGGTAATAATATTAAATTATAATGTTAAGGATAATAACGATGGTAATAATCGATAAAATAATAAATGCGTTAAATACAACAACAACAACAACAACAAAAATAATAACAAAGATAATAATAATAATAATAATAATAATAATAATAATAATAATAATAATAATAATAGAGGTACTAAGGATGTTAGTCATAGTGAAAGTAACACATGTGATAATGATAATAATAATAATAATAATGATAATAGTAATAATAATAATAATAATAATAATAATAGTAATAATGACAATAATAATTATAATAACAGTAAGAATGATAAGAGTAATAATAATAACGATAATAATAATAATAATAGCAATCATAATAGTAACGATAATAATAGTGATAATAATAATAAGGATAATAATAGTAATACTAGCAATATTAACAATAATAATAACCTAATAGGGTCTTGTATTGCTTAATACCATTAATTAGAAGTTCTTAGGGGTGATGTTAGGACCTAAGAATAATAATAGGGGTAGTAATAATAGGGATTAGGGTAGTAGTATTAATAATAATATTGATTACCATATCATTAATAATAATTGGTTAACATTATTAAAATTTATTACACTTTTATTATTCAGGGTCTAGGGTTCAACTGTCCAAGAAATTTGGGTCAACCTGGCTGAGGTGGTGGCGGCGGCGGTAGTGGCGGCGGCGGTGGAGGGAGGAAGAATGGGAGAGTTGGATGTGGAGGCTAGGGAGGAGAGAAGTAGGGGAAAATGGAGGTGCAGGGTGGTAGGGGAGGAACTCCTGGTGGTTTTGGGGGTGGTGAAGGTGCTGCAAGTGGCGGTACAGCCGGCGGCGGCGGCGCAAAGGTGGCGTAGGGCTGGAAGGGTCGTTTTTGGGGAGGAATTTTCGCACGGCCAGGGCGGCACGTGCGGCGCAAGGTAGGGAGTCTAAGGTGGCTGGTTGTGTAGAGGGAGGTGCAGGGAGGATCGTGGTGGCAAAGGTAGGTGGTAGGGGTGGCTGTTGGCGGAGCAAAGGTCGTCTGAAGGCAGGGCGGCGCGCGGCTTTGCTCTGTCTGGGTTCCCCGTTGTCGAACCCGATTAAGGTAGTGATGAGGGCAAATTGAACGGAAAACGAAAAGCTTCGAGGGGGAGGTTAGGGGGTTAGGGTTTGGGTAGGTTGTCCGGCGTAGTTGGCCAACGTATGGTCTGAAAATTTTTCAGACCATGATTTCTTGGGAAATGGGGGATTTTCGTGCGAGAGAAGGGATGTGCCGTTTGGCCACATCCATGGGGAAGTCAACGAGGAGAAGGGGGGCAAAATTACCAGAGCTAGAGTTGTCCTTGCAGGCTTTTCTTCCTCCTGCGAGGTTTCGTGTTGCAGGCGGCGAATGACGACGGCGCGAGGAAGAAGAAGAAGAAGAAGGGGTTGGACCGGTGGTCCAGGGGAAAAGGAAAAGGAAGGGGGAACCGGCCGGGCGGCGGCGGTTATTTCCCCCATTAATGAAACGTGGCATTTTGGGTGAGTTTTGGGCAAAACGCGGCGTCCGCGTCAGTCTGGCAACAGTTATTTTTTTTCCTTATCGCGACGCGGCGTTTCAGCGACTCTAGCGTCGAAACGTGGCGTTTTGTCTCACGGGCGGCTGGGCTCGCTGGGCCGCGGGCGAGAAGAAGGAAGGAGGGTGGCGTTGGGCCGGGCGAGGCCCAACTTCAGCGGGGAAGGTAGAAAAAGGAAAAAAAGAAGGAAAAGAAAAAGGGAAAAAGGAAAAAAGGCTTTATTTAGGGTTTTGGATTTTGCATAAATTATTTAGAATATTTTTGGGCTGTTTAGAATATTAATATTTATAAAATATTAAATAAATTCCTTTTTGGCTTAGTTTAGACTATTTTAGATAAATTTCCTTAACCTCCATACTAATTAGGAAAAATAGCCAAATTTTCTTCCAATTAAATTATTTATAAAGTTTATATTAATTGAAGCTATTTTATCCTTATTATTTTAAATAAAATAATTTACTTAAATAAAGTTCTAAAATAAAACCCTTAATTATCTTAAAATACCAAAAGTCCTCCTACTTAGAACACTTATAACTTCCTTCTTGATTTATCCTAATTAATCCCCCTTTTCTTTCCAATAAAAGTAGTTTATCTTAAATAAATTTTCTAATAATTTCCTATTCGGCCATGATTTCCTAATTTAGGGTTTTGGGGTATTTCATGAATGTATTGGACCTTGGGTTTTTCAAAGAAATTGACACACTACAAAATCAATGCTATCCTACTACAATTGATGATTTTGTAATTACTGTCGAAGTAGCTTAGGAGAACTTTCCATCCGAAGATTTGAATAATGTGTTTTTTGACATTGCAGTCAGGTATGATTGAGGTGATGAAATTGGGTGGGGGTATTAATTATAGTCCCCCACACATGAAGAAACAAAGCTTGAGTTAACTTGGTCAGTTGCTGATTTGCCTTGAATGTGACCCATTGAGTGCAAAAATGGATATTCTAAATGGAAGGAAAGAGTAGATCAATATCACCTCATGATTGTAATGGCTACCAGGGGTATATTAAGGTTTAATTAAATAAGCATGTATTTTATGTACTCCAAAATGCCATTTATAAACACAATCATTTTACTTAACTCAGAGCATAAAAATAATTGAACATCTCAAATGGCATTAGAATGGGGGAAGAAAAGAGGATAGCATTTGCATAATTTTTTTCTTTCTAACATCCATTGGTGACATACTAGGTAAAGAGATTTCATTATATTAGAAACTCGGTAACAAAATGCTCAACATTTTTGAGAAAACTAATTGGCGTTCTTGTGCTTCAGAAATATACCCATCTACTTTCGGTTGAGAATTTAGATCGCGCAATGGTCTATAATTCTGTAATAAAATGCTCATAATTTTTGAGATAACTAGTTGGTGTTATTATGCTTTAGAAATATATCCATATTCAATGAGTGGAGAATTTAAATCGAGCATCGATCTCTTTCTTATTGCCACAACCATCTTCATCTCCTAACACCGTCTTCTTACTGATGGAAGTTGAGGCACCTTCTTCTTTAACCATTGTCATCCTTTTCTACTTGTTGAGAATACAATTTGATTGATCAATGACTTAAAGTATTTATAGGCCAACTTAATGAAAATAAAGATAAATGATTAATAATGTGGCTCATGGAAACTAGACATTCCAATGAACCATTTAAGGAGTACATTATAGAATATGCAGTTTGTTCATGTATTTGGGTCCACCCGTATACTTGTAGATTAGCTCATCATGTCATTCTCATGCATAGGGAATGACAACACTCAAGTGTAACACCCCAAATTTACTACTAAAAAATTTCGTTTAATTTAAAAGAGTTTAGCGGAAATGAACAGATAAAAATGTAAATTCGGGGGCATTACCGCCACACTTAGTACCAGATCGGTTCACTCCTACCGACCCGATACTAAGTGCTAAGGCTAAATAAGAATAACATCAAATATGATTCACTTAATAAAGTACAAGTCATATAGAATTAGAGTGCGAAAGTCAAAGGTTACAATCCAAAGTACAGTTTTAAAATACCAAATGTCAGAGGATATAATACAGCGGGACAAAACACAATACGATAATACAGAGAACAAAATGGAGGATGAACTCCAGCCACGTCACTCTCAACCCCCAAGCTAGGTCCAGGCTCAACTCTCATCCCTACCTGATGCCTCGTAAGCATCGTAGGCATCGAAGACATCGCCTTTTACCTGCACAAACTCAGACGGGTCTTCTGCTCGTGGGAATGAGCAGCACCCATGAAATGGGTGATCAGTACGCTACGTACTGAGTAAGGTAACAGACACACTAAGGCCCACATACACAGGGATACATGACATAGCAAACATGGCATAATTAAGTAGATAGCATGCAATAACATAGATAAACTATACCAGTTATGAACCAGATAACTTTCTCATTAGATCTCTGATAATTATAATCGATTCACATCATAGTCTTTATTAATCCATGTGAGTGCAGGAACCCCACTATTATAGCCGATGGAACGGTCACGAGGGCCATGCCCTGCCACTATTATAGCCAGTGGACCGGTCATGAGGGTAACATACCCTACCACTATTATTTGCCGGTGGACCGGTCTGGCCTCGACTCACAAGTTGTTCCACTGTAAATATTCGTATCTTTCCCATGTCTTATCATTATTATTATTGGTTTGTTGAACACGGAATCCCCCACTATTATAGCCAGTGGAACGGTCACGAGGGCCATGCCCTGCCACTATTATAACCAGTGGAACGGTCGCGAGGGTAAAATACCCTACCACTATTATTCGCCGATGGACCGGTCTGGGTCCGGCTCAACATCTTTCTCTGTAAGTGATTAGTGTTTTAACGTGTCTTATTCAAAAGAATATCACCCTTGACATGCATGGATAACTATATCTGCCCTTATATCCCGAGGTTCACTCACCACCTTACCCTAGGGTTTTCACTAGAAACCCTAATCTGGGCCTATGTGGCCCTTCCTTCTCTACCTCCCATAACCCATACTATTTTAACGCCCCATGTATCATGACCCTCAGACTCAACTCTCACCTCATACCTTGCTCCCCCTCGTTTATTTTTATTATTTTTTTCTTTTTCCCCTCCTCAAATTAAGGTTTCCTCCCCAAACCCTAGTCGGTCCCTAGGTACCCTTATATTATCCTACGTGCTATTTTTCACCTCGAGCCTCCAGAATCCCAAATAGACCTTCCATTACCTTCCCCACATCCCAAAGTAACTTTTCATACGTAAGGTTCACCCTCATGCGGACCTTAACCTCCCCATGCAAACCCCTCGATCTCTACCATGCCAAACCCTAAGATTTCCATGCAAACCCTAGTTCTCCCATATAACCTTAGTTTCTCCCACTCTTCCATTTTATTTAATTCCCCCTTTTCTCTTCCATATACGGATCACAGATTGCCTGGGTCATTCTTACCTACGTTAGCCAACATACTTCCCTTTGGTTATCTTAATCTCTCATTTTTCTCTTTCATGCCCCCATTCCACAACACCTCATCCAATAACCTAGCATGCATGCCCTAAGGGTCACATCAAATCACATCATATTTGCAGCATATCCATGTTAGCACATACCAGACAAGAGTACGAGAACATACCTCAATCTTACACTACGCTACACAATAAAACAAATAACATATAGAATACATCATATAAACCGTACAACGCATCCAAGACAAATAAAATATGTAATACACACAGGCAGCCTTAGTTACGTCCTTACCTAAACCGGCGCCGGGCTTGGAGCATGCTCCTAGGCCTCCTGAGGGCTTTGACCCGATTCACCTATAAGAGGGAAATACTAAGGGTCAATCTCCCTCTACCAGAATTACCATAATTTTCCTATCTTACCCCTATCATGGCCTAATACTATGGCTAATATTAATAATAGTAGTTTATAATTAAAAGGGTGGGGTTATTATTATTCTCAAGGTAGTTAAACAAATGACCACTAATCAAAGTAAGTCTTAGAAAAATCCATAGCATTAAAGTAAGGGTTTTAATATTACTAATAATAATAATAATAATAATAATAATACTGCTAATAATAATAATAATGGTTATAATGATAATAATAATGATAATAATAATTGAAATCGTAGTAGTATCAGTGATAATAATAATAATGATGGTAATAATAATAATAACAACAACCATGATCATGATAATAATAATAATAATAATAATAATAATAATGATAATAATAATAATAATAATAATACTCAAAATAATAATAATAGAGATAATAACAATGATAATAACAGTTAGAATAATAAACATAATAATACTAATACTAATACTAATAATAATAATAATAATAATAATAATAATAATAATAATGGTGATGATAGTGATAACGATAGTAATAATAATAATAATAATATAATAATAATAATAATAATAATAATGATAATAATAATAATAATAATAGTGGCAATACTAATCATAATAAGAATACTAAAAGTAATAATATTAAATAATATTGATAATAACGATAATAATGATGGTAGTAATAGTTAAAGTAATAAATATAGTAAATATAACGATAATAATAATAATAATGATGATGATGATGATGATGATAATAGTAAGAATACTAAAATAATAATAATAATAGAGATAATAACGATGTTAGTCATAGTTAAATTAATAAACATGATAATAGTAATAATAATAATAATAATAATAATAATAATAATAATAATAATAGTGATAGTTGTAATATTAGTAATGGTAGAAGTAATAATAATAATAATAACACAATAAGGTTTTAGTATTAATTAGTACCATTAATTAGAAGTTCTTAGGGATAAATGTTAGGACCTAATAGCAATAATAGTGGTAGTAATAATAGTAATTATAATATTAGTAATAATAATAATCATAATAACACTAATAATAGTAGTTAATAATATTAAAATCATTAATCACTTTTATTATTCAAGGTTTAGGTTCAAGAAGTTGGGGCAACCTGGCTGGGTGGTGGTGTCTACGGCGGCGCGGTGGCGGCGACAATGGGAGAGGTGGATGTGGAGGCTACGGGAGAGGAAAGTAGGGAAAAAGGAGGCGTAGGGTGCTAGAGCAAGATCCCCTGGTTTTTTTGGGGGGCAGTTGTGGTGCTGCAGGCGGCGGTATGGGCGGCGGCGTCGTCGCGAAGGTGGCGTAAGGGGGGTCGAAAGGGTTGTTTAGGAAGGTAATTTCGCACGGCCGGGGCGGCTCGTGCGGGGCAAGGCAGGGAAAGTTAGTGGCTTGGTTGTCTAGAGGGCGGTGTAGGGGGAATTTTGGTGGCAAAGGCAGGCAGCAAAGGCGGCCGATGGCGGAGGAAAGGCTGGCTGAAGGTGGGGCGGCGCGCGACAGAGTTTTCTGGGTTCCAAATTTTTGAACCCGACTAAGGCAGCCTTCGAGGCTATTTATAAGCCAATCGGGATGAGAAAATGACAAGGGTGCGAGGGAGAGTAGGGGGGTTAGGGTTATGGGCATTGTCCGACGAGAATGGCCGGCGTAGGGTCTGTAGTTGCAGGCCATGATGTGTCGAGGAGGGAGAGGGGTTGTGTGCGAGAGGGGCTGAATTGTTTGGTCAAATCCATAGGGGAGACAACGAAGAGGAGAGGGGCGAAATGACCGGTGAAATGGCGTGGCGTTGCAGGCTATCTTTTCCGGCGAAAGTCTCGGTGGTAGGCGTACGAAGGTTGAAGATGAAGTGCAGTAGTGGACCGGCGGTCTGGGAGAAAAGAAAAGGAAGAAGAAAAAGGCCGAATAGGCCGAGAGAGGGGAGAGGTGCGCGGGGGAGCTACGCCGCGCAGGGGGTGCTGGGCCAGCAGGCCGACCCAAGCTGAGGAGAAATAGAAAAAAAAAAAGAAGAGAAGGAAAGGAAAGAAAAGGCAAAAGAGGGGGAAAAAGGAGAAAAGGAAAAAGGAAAAAGAAGGAAAATTAGTGGTTGGCTTAATTAGTATGATTTGGATAATTTGGTATGTTTAATAAAATATAAATATTAAAATAATAATTAAATTCTCTTTTTAGGTTAATTTAGGGATTTTTGAAGGAATTTTCTTAAATTCCATTTTAATTAACAAAACACTCTAATTTTCTCTAATTAAATTATTTATAAAGTTTATATTAATTTGAAACTATTTTATTCTTCTTAATTTAAATAAAGTAATGTATTTAATTAATTTCTAAAATAAAATCCTTAATTAGCTTAAAATACCATAATTCCTTCTATTTAAAACACTTTTAAATTTCTTCTTGATTTGCCCTAATTAACTTCCTTTTATTTTATTAAAAGTAAATTATTTGATTAACTTTCAAAATAAAATCTTATTTAATAATAAATAATAGAAATTAGGGTTTTTGGGACAATTCATCAAGAGTCCTTCAAGAAATAATACAATAATCAAATTTAATGAACTAAGTTTAAAAACTACTCCATCGGTGGAAGATAAGTCATGTCAAGTGTACTTATTGACTTTAGTTTTGGAGCAATAAGCAGTTCTTAATATGTATAGTTAGTAAATTAATCAAGGGTATAATAGGAAACAAAAAGTATAAATATAGAAATAGGCCTATAGTTTGGGACAAATAAAAATAGAAACTAAGGCTATTATTTTGGGACAAAGGGAGTATATCTTTATAATAATATTATATTATACATCATAACTTGATTAAAAAAAATTAAAACTTTAATACAAATAAGCTATTTATTTGTTTATATATGGTTACTATGGTTGATTGTTATTATGTAGTTATTATCAGTTCAAATTTTATTATATATAAAAAATGATAGAATTAAAATTTTCTATTCTACATTAGCAAAGAAAGACTCTTTCTTAACCTATGGGACAACCTCCATTAATATTTGCCTATATTAAATGTTTGTTGTTAACCTTTTAAATTTAGTTACCATAGATTTTTTTATTTATTAATGAATTGGTATAGTTATGGTCCTATGGGCAACATTTTGGGCAGGAAAACTTCATGTTTCTAAATTTTGTTATTATATATATATTACATTTAAAATGACTTCCTCCACTCCACACCCCCCCCCCCGGGGATACAAAGGGAGTATTTATTGCTGAATAAAGCCCTTACAGAAGTCTACGGGCCTCTCAAGAACTATTATGTTTCGGCGTACATTCCTCAATACTATGCAATTAAATAAGTTGGGCCATGCATCCCACGCCTATGCGAAGCACCCATAAGTCGCCTCAGTGCTGACGACATTGCTCCATATAGGCTTCGGTCCAGCCACATTATCTGGCGATTGAGAGAGCGATAGAATAGCCCAGGTACCAAGAGCTTGTGGCTCAAGTGATATCTGCCCTTCGGCCTCTTTATTGATGGGGTTCGATTCCCCCGTGGTCGGTTTTGGCCCTTATCCCAGAAAGAGGGCAAAAAAGGCAAAAGAAAAAATAAAAGAAAAAAAGAAAAGGGAAGAATGGCTCTGGTGGCTAGAGCCGCCGCCCGGCCGCTTCGGCAACTGCCACGAACACCGCTTCCATCTCCATCCAGCTTGCCCTTCCTATGTTCTCGTCTCATCTACACCAAAAATTTTATCTCGCACCATCTCCTATCTATTACATTTCCCTTATATCGCCGAAACCTCCATCTCCGTTCACGCGGCCTCAGGAAGCCGGACTCGTTAACTACCAACCCCAAAGATAAACAATCCGATGCCGAAGTTGATTCAAAGAAGAGCCGCAATGATATGAAACGGGAGGCTCGACGGGCTGTTCAGTGGGGAATGGACCTGGCTTCCTTTTCCACCCCTCAAATCAAACGAATCATCAAGTACGCCTCTTGAAAAATACCTTTCGAAAAGTTGCACCTTCAAACTTGGATTAAGAGTGGAAAATTATGTTTATTATGCTCTAGTGTGGTTGAAAATTTAGCCTTGCTATATTTTTTTTGTTGGTTGAAATGCAGAGCGGCGGCGTTAGAACCAGAGGTGTTTGAGGCTCTAATGCTAGCCAAAGTAAGTATTCTTTAGCTAGTTGTATTGTTATTCAATTATATGAATCAAGCTTTAGAGTTGTTCGTATTGATGTTTGGTTGATTTGGTCTGTTACATCCAAATTCAATAATGTAGCTAAATTGTTCGATATTTTGCCGCAGAGACTAGGACCTGATGTTCGAGAAGGAAAACGAAGGCAATATAATTACATTGGTATTTTTCCAATCCTCTTTTGAGTTTCATCGGATAGATTTCCCTGTGCCGGTTGTTTCTTACGGATAGCGCATGTTCACTGAGTGATAAATATGCATTCTTGTTATTTTTTGTTCATGCCAAACCGTGATGGTCCGACGCCGAGTATTTTTGCTGCTTCAGATTATGAACTTACCCTTTTGCTGCTATTAGAGTGCTTAGGTCTTGGCAGGCATTCATGGGTCGGTGTGGTCATCCTATAATAATTTGCATTGATGCCCAGGGAAGCTGCTACGGGATGCAGAACCCCATCTGTTGGATGGTTTAATTCAAGCCACAAAGGATGGTGATCAGAGTATGATACAAGCTTTATGTGATTCTAAGGATTTGGCTGGCAAAGACGATGAGGAAGATGAAGTTTATGCATCTGAACCTGAATCCAAAGGCAAAGAGGATGATCAGGTACATGGAATACGAAATAAGCTTTATATGATCTTAACTTGTCACATATATGCGGCTTCCCGCACAATGTTTTAGCCTTTCTCTTATAGGATGATTAAGTGATATGAAACTCGCTTAGCGATTAGATATCGTCACGCCAAACAGGACCCATCCGGAACCCCAAAGATGTAATCATCCGGGAGGCTCTAGGGGTAATTACTCAGGAAGAGCTCTAACTCCAGTCAAAAGGTATCTCAAGAGTGGAGGGTTACCCCTTCTTATATAAACTGTCCAAAGATTCCCTCAGTTTTTAATGTGGGATTACATTATTCCTATCCTCTTTAGATTGCATGTCCTCGTGTTGTCTCTGTCGGCAATTGGCACGAGTTTGCTGTGGGGTTTGATTGCGGTTAGGCTTTAATACTAAATGATATGGAACCCGTCTAGTAATTAGATATCATTACACCAAACGGACTCCATTTGGAACCCCAAGGCATAATCGCCCAGTACTAGCTAATATAGACCCCAAAGACGAAACCGTCCAGAAGGCTTCAGGGTAATTCCCCTGGAAGAACCCTAACTCCACCCAAAAACTAGCTCAAGAGTGGAGGGTTAACCCTTCAATATAAACTGTCCAAATATTTCCTCAATTTTCGATGTGGGATCACATTATTAAGCTTATGTTCGCTTCTCAAGATGGGATTGTTGGGAGAGTTGTGTAATGTGTATTGGTTGACTTCTTGTTCTTGTTAAAGGATCTTGTGATCTTATTTGGAATGTATGGGGATGTACTAGAAAATGCCAATAAGGCATTCACCATTAACGCCATGGCTTATATTAGCAGCTATAAGCTGCAGTGAAGTTTATGAAGAAAGCATAGATTTTTGACCAAAATCTATTAGATTATAGTTGTAGAAGCAACTAGATACTTCAAAAGAATCAAGGATTAAATTATAGTTATTGCCTGTGAGTAGGGGAAATCTTTCCTTCCCTACCTCTAGCCTCTTAGGGTTGTGTAAGGCATAGTGATAGTCAGTATGTTGGAAGCTTGGAACCAAATAGTTTGAAGGCAATTCTTGACCTTCAAGTTCGGCAATAGAAATATTGCAGTGATCATTTACTTGTTTTGTAGCATTTCACAATAGTTAAAATTGATCCATTGTAGATGAATATGGAGAAGTAATTCATGTTCTTTATGCTCTGTAACCTTTGTTTGGTTTTGGGTAAATGAGCGTTAACATATGTGAATCAATTGATTCGCCCATAGCATTAAAAATTGGCCCGGACCAGCCGTTCTGACCAGTGAACCAATCAAGTCACCGGTTAGATTTTATGTACCGGTTTTCAAGATCTCGGAACTAATGAACCGGTTGGCTGCCGAACTAGTCAAAAAATCAGTTGGGAGCCGGTTAAATTCATGTGTAGTTTAATTTTTTATATATTTTATATTTTTTGACTTAATATGTATCATTGGTCCGACGACTAATGGTTTGTTTGGAGTTACTTATCAAAAGTAATTATCTATAATACCTACTTATTTTAGAATTTTTTTAGGCTAATTTTTTTTTAAATAAGTGATTATATAGATAATTAGTTTTGATAAGTAACTCCAAACATAGGCTAAATCAGTGAACCGGTTATGATACCGGTTCAATTATCTATCCGATTTTTAAAACTATAAATTCACCCATTTGAGGATAAATTTTATTAACATTAACTAGATGAATCAGCGTTAAAGTTTCACCTCCGTTCACCCTAGTTAACTTAAATTTTGTTAACCTTTGATTTTAGGATTTATGAAGGTGAAGGTGAAAATATTAGTAAATTTTCCTTTGTAAACCACAATCCAAACAGAATTTTTAAAACAGTCACCTCCATTTTTTTCACCTAGTATAATTTTTAATATTTATTCTCATTTCAATTCTTCCCAATCTAAACATGCTATTAGTGCGTGGATCTTCGTTGGCAAACAAGTTGTATGAAATGTAGTATGTATTGTACTATATAGATATGCTCACTTATCTAGTTCTTTCTGCTCAGGAATCTCAACCCTACATTGCCCTAGCCTGCAAATGGTATGATGGGCTAATCAATAGAGACATCGAAATGAGTAATGAGGTTTACTCAATCCACGTCATAGAATTTGATCGCCAGGTAAACTAATTCCTCTTTTTTACAATCTAACTAATTTAAATGCCATAATATTCTATTATGTTTAGTTTGTAATGGGTAGTTATCTGCTTACCACCATCATATGTACTGCAAAATTTCCATCTTGCCCTCCTTGTTGCTTATTGTCTGTCAGGATAATGTATGCTTGTTCAAGCATTTGCATGAGAATTGGTTGGGTGTGCATCTAATTCTCTTTGCTTAAGTTGTGTGCTGCTTTGTACTTTCTTGAATAGGAGTTGCGTAAACTTGTTCGCAAAGTGCACTCAATCCAGGAGAGGAAAGGCAGTGTGGAGGACGAAAATGAGGAAAAACTGAGTTCTGAATTAGCAGCAGCTGAAAGTTCCCTCGCACGTTTCCTCCGTTCCCTTGCGAAGCAGATATCTACTGAACAGGATCTGATTGCATGAGGATATGTCTATCACTATTTTGTGCTCCGTTATTTTCTAAATTGCACAAATTATAGAAGCTTAGCATGTGCTGTTTCTCTTATTTTGAAGAGTCAAATTTTGTTGAATAGGCATGTACTTTGTTACTTTAAGCAACCATAAGGGAAGAGATCTGGATATGTTGTGATGATTGGCTTCAGAATAAAGCGAGCTTGCTACTCCTCCGGTGAAAGTGAAACATTTGGCTTTTCCTTGTTACTGGACTTATGTTTCTTCTCTGGCCCTCCTGCTTTCTATTGCATTCGGAGAGAGTATGTGCTAGGGTAAGACTCGGGTGTAAACGCACTTAATTACATTAACAGTTTCTTGATATGAGTGAAATGACCAGCACATAACTTTTATCTCAGTGCCCTACTAGCCGACTTAGCCTCATAGCTCAAGCAAGGTGCCCTTCTAGCCGATTTTGCCTCATAGCTCAAGCAGACATGGATATCAAAACTCCATCGCTTTTCCCGCACAAGGGGGCGTTTTGACTCTCTAGCTAGTACACTACAATACTATTAG
This sequence comes from Tamarix chinensis, assembly GCA_030549775.1. Classification (NCBI taxonomy): domain Eukaryota; kingdom Viridiplantae; phylum Streptophyta; class Magnoliopsida; order Caryophyllales; family Tamaricaceae; genus Tamarix; species Tamarix chinensis. The sequence goes on from CM060174.1 coordinate 112,766,231, forward strand.
TCTATTACGATGATATCTATTATGATCGCCAATAACATATAATTAGTAAATGGACGATTTGACAAGTAAAAAAAATAAGGCTTCGACAACAACGACGACAGAGGTCGTCGTTATATGATTATTTTGGTGACTTGCAGTTGAATTTATATTTAAAAATTAATTTTTAGAAACAATAAGCTACAGTGACAACGGATCGTATCTTTTAATATTTTTCATCTCACATTTTCTAGTAGCAAAATTTTTTTTTAAACAAAAAGTATGTAACAGTGGCAGGTCATCATTATAGGAGGGTCTTCGTCGTAGGGTGGCCGGAAAATTTCTCTCCTCTTGAAAATTATTGTAGGAAATATTTTGGTTAGAATATATTATAACAACTAGTTGATAATATAGAGTTTAGTGTTGGTGGAGTATAGGAAACTAAAGCGCCGTCGTTTATTTAAAAGGGGATATACTGCAGCGATCCCATTATTATAGTAGAAGTAAGTAATATATGGTTTTTGTTAATTTTTTTGTCAAAATCTTGTGTGTTATTATTAGTTTTTACTATTAAAAGTTTTTTCCCTGTTTCTACGGATTTCCATGGCAGTCACCATCACTGCCGCCTTATACCACCTTGCACTGCCTTCTTCTAATAAGATAATAGAAATGTAACTTAATAAAATATTATTAATTATTAAAATTTTATAATTAAATAATTAAGTAGTATAATAAGGTAATAAAAATATAAAATAATGACATATTTTTGGCCATAAATAATTTAATATTAAAATTTTAAGTAATAAGAATATAAATTTATTAGATAATAAATTATCTCTACCTTTAGATAAAGTAATATTAATAGAGTGGAATAATAACATAATAAAAATGTATCTTAATAAAATATTATTAAATATTAAAAAAGTATAATTAAATAATTAAGTGGCAGAATAAGATAATAAAACTTTAAAATGATAAGATATTGGTTGCCTTAAATATTTTAATATTAAAATTTTATACAATAAGAATATAAAATTGTTAGATATTGGTGGTGTTAAATAATTTAATATTGAAATTTTAAACAATAAGAATATAAAATTATTAGATATTTGCGGCCTTAAATAATTGATTATCTAATATTTTGAAAATGTATGATTCAATAATTTAAAGAGTGGAATAATAAGATAATAAAAATGAGAATTAGTAAAATATTATTGGAATTTGAGCATTTATGATTAAATAATTAGATATTGCCCTAATTCATTATTTTCCCCCTTTATAGGTAATAAGATTTCTCTCTTATCTAAAGTATGTTTTCTAACTTATTTTTTTATGTTTTCCAACACAAATATTAGGTACCATGTGAGATGAATATGTGATGAGTTGTGCCATATATTAGAGAGTGGTTTGTATACAGGACTATATAATTTTAAGTTGTATTATATTTTGATACCTTGCCACATATTCAACATTGGTTATAGGCGAGAGTTAAATATAAAGATGAGTTTGACCATAGTAATTTTCTACACCCTAGGTTTTATTGAGAGTGTACATTTTATGAGAGATTATAATTACATTGTAAGGGGGTTGATAGTAATTGATGATGTGTGAAGGTCTTAGCATGGGATACCATTGGGTATATATCCTGATTATCCAGATCACGGTTACGAGTTTATATGTGAGAGAGTAAATGCTTCTATGAGAAGTATGGACTCAGTGAATGATCGATCGCATCTGAAGTGGAACTAGAGTTTTATTTTAGTGAGCCAATT